>CM053599.1:11363417-11420308 GCA_028646575.1 Pseudocheirus occidentalis | reverse complement strand
CACACACACACACACACACACACACACACACACACACTCTCTCTCTCTCTCTCTCTCTCTCTCTCTCTCTCTCTCTCTCTCTCTCCCCTTCCTCTAGACACCGGAGAGGGATGCAGAACTCAGGCAAAACAAAGAATGTGGAAAAGGCAGAAAGTATAGAAGGACGCAGGGTATGGGCTTAACAAGGGAGGAACAGCAGTGATGATCAGGAAGGGCAGCACAACACAGCTGAACAGCAAGCAATCCTCTGAGGCAGGAAGAACCTAGTTCTGATGCTGCCTCGATAAGAATGGGCAAACCTAAGCTCACTGAAGCTCTCAAACCTCCACCAATACTGGACTGCCCGGGGCACACAGCGGCTCATTTCCACTGCTCCAGTGAGTCTCCACACCACAACCACCAATAAGACCCCAGGGCAGGGCCCATATCACCATAAATCCTACTCAGATAGAGCTCTGGATGCACGGCTCACTCGATGGCCTGGACGCACATTGGCCCTGGGAAGTGAGGCCCATCACCACCAGCCGACAGAAGGAAACACCAGAGTGAGAGATTAAGGGAACCACCCACAGTTACACTCCTGTGCCAGAGGGGAGACCTGGACCCAGGGCTCTCCTAAGGGTAAGTCCAATGTTCTTGCCATGACAGAGAAAAGGAATATAAAAGGAATATAAACCTTTACTTGCTGTGGTAGGTAAGGTGCTCATGGGCCGCGTGAATAAGGAAAAAGGAAGCACCTCGAGGTCACATGAATGTATAAGCATTTATCATGTGAACACTATGTGCCAAACTCTGTGCCCAGCATCAGGCATGCAGAGACTAAAGGGAGACAGCTCCTACCCTCAGAAAGCTTCCTTCTTCTCTGGGAACCCATTCGGGGGAGCAGCAGCTGGGGAAGGGGGAAATGCAGTAGACTGCAAGCCTCCACTGCAACAGGAGCAGTCATTTGATTGCTTCTAAAGCAAGAGCAACACCTGGGAAGCAAGAATTGAGGTTTAGGGACCAAGATAGCATGCAATCTCATACAGGCTCTGCATATATATTCACATTAAACATTTTCACATTAGTCATGTTGCAAAGAAGAGTTTATAACCAATGGAATGAACCATGAGAAAGAATAAACAAAACAAAACAAAACAAAAAAGAGAGAGAACAAATAGTCTGTTTCCATCTGCATTCAGACTCCATAATTCCTTCTCTGGATGTGGACGGCATTTTCCACCATGAGTCTTTGGGAGCTGTCTTAGAACCTCGCATTGCTGAGAAGAGCCTGGTCTATCAGAGTCAGTCATTGCACACTGTGGCTGTACCTGTATGCGGTGTTCCCCTAGTTCTGCTTCTCTCACTCAGCATCAGTTCATGTAAATCTTCCCAGGTTCCAAAATTTAAAAAAATGAATGTTTAAAGTTGTCTTGACATATATGCAGAAAAAATATTATTTTTAAAAATGCAACATGTTCAAAACCAAACTCATTGCCTTCTCCTCTAAACCCTCCCCATTTCCAAACTTCTCTATTACTGTTGAAAGCACCCTGTCTTCCCAATCCCTCAGGGTCCCATCCTAGGTGTCATCCTGGACACCTCACTATCTATCCACCCCCACAGCCACGGCCAAGGCTGGCGATTTCACTCTGCAGCATCTCTCCAACATTCCTCCTTCTCCCCTCTGGCGCAAGCCCTCACCACCTCACGCCTGGACTACTGAGTTAGCTGCTTGTGGGTCTGCCTGCCCCAAGTCTCTCTCTCTTCTCCAATCCGCCCTCCATTCAGCCACTAAAAGACTTTCCCTAAAGCACAGGTCTGATCCTGTCACTTCCCCTACTCAATAAACTATAGAAGCTCCCTACTGCCTCCAGGATCAAACATAAAATTGTTTGGCATTCAAAGCTTAACCTACACCTCCCCTATCCCCACACTTTTTCAGTCTTCTCATGAGCACACCCTGACTCTTCGATCCAGTGACACTGGCTCCCTGACTGTTCCACAAACAAGATGCTGCGTCTCAACTCCAGGCATTTTCTCTGGCACTCGCCAGGCCTCAGACCCTTGCCTAAGTGTAGTGCCTTCCTTCTGTAAATGATCTCTTCCAGAACCTGCGCCTAGCCCCATTACACCGTGAATGTCTTCTGCCTCTCTCTGAGGCACTTGGCACTGCGGCTGGCACAGAGGTTCTTGATCAATGCTGACGGACTGAAGGCCAGTACAAAAATAGAGCTCGTACTAAACAGCACTGGGGTCAGAAGAGCTGGTGAGAGTTAAAGCTGGGACGAGAAACTCTCTGGGAATTTCATAGGCTTCGCCTATTAAACAGGATTGCACAGGTGCTTGCTCCTCAAACTAGCCTCCACCTCCAGACTTGGAGCCTTTTCTTTGGCTACCTCCTGGGCTACAATGCTCTTCTTCCTTGCCTCTACCTCCTGGCTTCTGTCAAGCCTCAATCTAAACCCCAATTCCTGCAAGAAGCCTTTCCTGAGCACCCCCCATTAATGCTGGTGACTCTCCTCTGCTGATTATCTCCAGTACAGAGTTGTTTCCATGTGCTCTCCCCCATCAGACTGGAAGCCCTTTGAGGAAGGGACTGGCTTTGGGGCCTTTCTCTGTATCCCTAGTACTCAGCACAGTGCCCGGCACACGGCAGGTTTGCTGACTTGACTGCTCTCCCTCTTGCTTCTACAGCCGTCACAGATGGATCCCAAGCTCCTCTACTTTATAAAGAGCACGCTTTGTAAAGTCTATTTACCATTTAACGTCAAACAAAATGTGTATGAGGAATGTTCCTAGAGCCCCGCAGAGTGACGCCCCACTTTCCGTGTGAGCTCACTTTTACTTCAGATAGAAAAGCCTCCCCCACTAACTGGCCCTTCTGATTCTGGGAGCTGACGGCGCCTCGGCTCATCCCCATCAGGTAGCAGGAGGACGCAGACTTCTCAGGCTGAAGCTGGATCCAGCCGGTGACCCCGGGGAAGTCAAGAAGTCTCCACGCTCATCTTCCTCAGCAACACAGAAAGGGAAGTGAGTTGAGGAGGGCTTCAAAGGTGTCTCTTGTTCAAGAGCTCTGGGGGCTCCCCTGAAGGGACAAGTCAAGTTCTCCCCAATCTGGCTGCAGCTGACCTGGCCAAACTCTGTGGCTGTTACTTCCCTGCCCTTCCCTGTCTCTAAGCTCCAGTCAAACTGGCCTCTTAGCAGCTCCTGGCTCCTCCTGAGGCCTGTCCATCTCCAATTTCTGGGTCTTGTGAACAGGCTGTTCCCAGCCCATGCCTGGAATGCACTGGCTCCTTCCATCCCATTCAAATACTGTCTTCTATAGGAAGCCTCTCTGCACCCCGCACTTCCTCCCCTGGCCCCAGAATCACCTGGTTTTTACTTTGGGCAGACTGCATACTTATTTATCTTTGTATGTGGTTTCCCCCCATAGAATAGAAGTTCCCTGAGGCAGTGACTGTTTCATTTTTAACTCTGAAGTCCCAGCACCCTGTGGTGCCTGCACTTGGCAGCAGGAGCTTAACGAATGCTTGTGGATGGACTGACAAGGCCTCTTTGTTGAGACCCTGCTGTTCTTCCCACCATTCTCTCTCGTGGGCCTCTTGCCATCTCCCTTGCCTGGCCCCTTCTCCGTGTCCTAAGGATGTGGTTGCTAATCAGCTCCCTCCCAGACAACCTGGTTTGCCTAAATCTTGTCAAAGAACATAAGGATGTAGCTGGAGGTCCTTCACAGGCTTTCGGATCAGTGACTCAGCACCCGAAGGGGTCAGGAATGGGGCTGAGCAAGGGGAGCAGACAATAAATTTGCCCCCTACGTCAACTCCCAGTTAACTGTTTCTCCTCTCAACCCCTGAAATCACTTCATACTTATTTTACATGAATTAATATGCATGTCCATGTAGACTGCCCCTTGAATAAACTCCCTAAGGTCAGAGACTGGAATTCTGGTCTTTGTATGTGCCACTGCTGAACACAAGACCTAACATTCAGCAGGTGCTTAAATATTTGTTGATCAATTAAAGATCTGAAGAGAATTGAGGTCTGAAAACTGAGGAATCTACCTTGGATGTTTGCTCATGACTGGTCAAATAACCCATACCTGGATTGCAGTGCAGCCATCGAAGATTCAAACTGGTAAGTCCTCTCGAGTTAAGACTTCAGTCTGAAGAAAACATTGAGTCAGAGGATGTTAGAAGGATCCTGCTCTTGGTACAAAAGGGCTTCTGAGGCTGGGCTTAGAGATAAGCGAGGCCTCCAGCCAAGGCCTGGAGAAAACCAGAGAGGAGAGGAAGAGCACAGACTTTCTGCTGCTTCTAGGCAAGAGCACCCTGTTTTTCAAAAAGACCTAAGGGAAGAAAAGTCTGTGGGCTTTAAACTAAAGGAGAATAACACCCACTTTTATCCAGAGGGAGAAAAATCCAAGGCTTTCAATTGAGCCAGAGAAGCTGAGCAGCATCTGGGAAAGGCATATATATATGGTCTGGGCAAACAGCAAGAGAAGAGGCTGAGCTCAGCTGAGAACCGGCTGGAAGTGAAGAGGTCAGGATTAGCAGGAAACAAAGCCAGGAAGAAAGACGAATGCCATCAGAGGGCAGGGGAGACAGGAGTTGCCCATACACATATGTGTGAGGTATGTGTGCTCCCCATGTATGTCTTACGTATGTGCTTACTATGTATGGCTCTCAAAAGAATGCCAACTCTTCATAACAACAGCTCACACGTCCACAGCACATGAAGGTTTGCAAAGCACTATTCATCTAGAATCTCGTTCGCCCTTCAAGGTGGTCGCTATTATCATTGGGCCCATTTTAAAGAGGAGGAAGCTTCCTCAGCTCACTGGGCAGGGACCAACAAGCTCCGAGCAGACTCTCCCAGGCCTCCTACAACTCCAAAGGGTTACTTGGCTCCATGTACCCCCCCTCCCCCCCAACTGCCAGGACCAACTCCAGCCTGAGGCTAAACCTCTGTGAATGAGGAGAATCTACCCAAACTGGATCCTTCAATGATTAACACGCCCCTACCCCATCCCGGCCTCCCTGGCTCGGTGCTTCTAAAACCCCAAGCTACTGCAGTTCAAACTCCATTCTACATTCCCCACAGACTGTCCCCTTATTCCCGTCTCCCCCTACACCTCATTCTGGAATGCCTGTTCCACAGGAAACAAAATAGCTTTCATCTTCAATCTTTGCCTTTCTTTTTTGTACTCCCTGAAACTCAGCTCCCTCCTGAGGACCCAGCCTCCCTGGTCACCCTTTCACACACAACCCCTGAGAAATGGTCATGAGCCAGGGCATTACTCCTTGCTCCCCACTGACACCTCCAGGGTCTTCCTCAGCCACCACAAATCAGCAACAACTCCTCGTTTCCAATTTACCCAGTACCTAATCATCACCCAGCCCCAACTCTGCAGCTGCAGTCTACAGCTCCCTAGGGCACTCCCCTTCCATTCTCAGAGGTCTTTCTCTCCTCCCCAAGCCCTGAACTCACAGCCACATCCAGAGATGGCGATACCCTTGGTCTTGCCATCACCCATGGGCTCCACTTTCATGTTAATGAACTCTGGAATTCCTTTCTCTGTTCTGGTATCACCCCACCTCTCTTCTCATCCCACCTGTCTTGCAGCCCCTAATCCCCTTCTTCGTCCTCACCCAAACCCCTTCCTACTCTCCTCCCTTCCCCATCTCAACCCTTAGTGAAGCTGCCTGACTCTCCACTCTCCTCTCTCAAGTTCATCACCCTGTTATCCATCACCAATTTTGCCCTGCCGAGCCCTGGCACTGGATTACTGCCAACACCCACTGCATCTGCTCCTACTCTTGGCACTGCTGAATAGAGCTAAAGGAAAATCAAGAAACAGAGCAGACTGGGCCCACTACGTGTTACACAATCTCAAGCACGTCCTCACCACTGCAAGGCAATCCTCAGTCACCTCCCTAACCAGGCCCCTGACTCACTCACCACAGCAGCTCTTCCAAATCTTTTCCATTCCTTCTCAAGCCTCGCACACCAGCTTCAGTCTAGCCTGTCTTACCTTCAGTCAGTGCCCCCTACACTGTGAGTCCCTTGGAAGCTGGGGCTGCCTTTGGCCCTTCCTGGTGTCCCCAGCACTTGGCAGGGTGCTGGTGCACAAATGCTTGTTGACTCAGAGGAGGTCAGCAGTGTGTCCAGGGGCCCCAGGCTGGTTACCCAGATTCTGGTTTTCCTGACTCCAGGCTCAGCACGCTACCCACCATACCACTGGCCTGCCTCTTCCCACCTGGTACATTTCTTGTTGCTCTTTTCCTTACACTTATCATTTCACTAAAGGCCTTTGCTTTACATTAGCTGTATCCTCTGAGTATTAACATCTGTGGCAATGGCAAAGGTATGGTTGTAGGGGATATGCACCCACAGACTGCTCTGTACCCCAGGCAACTGCTCTCTGGGGCAGCTGAGGGAGTGCTCCCATCACAAGGTAGAAATGTCTCTGTATTTTACTTATCTGTGTGCTCATTACTCATAATTTTTAGAGCTCTCATGCAATGCTGGGATGTGGTAGGTGCTTAAAGGTTAGCAAATAAAGGAGTGCCCAGTGTAGACACAAAGTAAATCTTCAATACTTAATAGTGACTGTCGATAACCATGAGGAGCCAAAGTCAAACACGGGGTAGACTCAAAATGTACTAAAGCTTTCTCACATTACAGGGAGGGCCAGATTAATGACCTAAAACAAGCCCATCAAAGCCTTAGGTCCTAAGACCACCAAACATATTTTAGGACAGTCAGCCACTCCCCCCTCCTCCCCAAACAGCACACAGTGAAGATTAACCTGCAGGTCACCAAGGAAAAGGCAAACTGCCAAATGAGCTGGTCCAAATGAAAACATGAGGTCTGCTCTTAACTATGTAACTATGGCCAGGGTCAGCCATCTCTGAAGAGGCAATTTTCTTTGACCTTCTCTATGAGGCAGAGCTAGGCCATGCTGACACTGCGCTCTGGTAGAATCCCTGCTGCACCTCCTTTCTTGGTAAGTAAGATGCCCGAGGGTGCCAGAATGCACCCCAGAAGTAGCACATGGCAGGAACTGGACACAAAGCAGACCCCTGAATTAAGTTTCTGAAATTCTATGACTTTGGAAGGTCCTTGAAATTCAGATTTTGTGATTCTATGTTGTAGCAACTCACCTTTTAACACCTACCTGCGATTTCCCATGCCTTTAATCACAGTTGGGAGCTAATAAAACTTGCATATGATTATTTGGCTTTCAGTTCAAGAGAGCTTAAGCTTAAATTATACCACCAAGTGCCCTGGTTTTGGGTAGCCCAAAATAAGGTGTAGATTATAGGAAGCACTGGGTCTGAGTTAGGAAGACCTGAGGTCAGATCTAGCCTCAGATACTTGCTAGCTGTGTGACCCTGGCCAAGTTACTTCACCCCAATGTGCCTATGCTTCCTCATCTGCAAGATGGGGGGTAATACAGCTACGTACTTCACAAGACTATCATAAGGAGTAAATGGGATTTTTATAAAGTGTTTTGCAAATCTTAAAGCACTAATGTTAGCTATTATTTAGGAACTGTTATGTTATTACAGCTTAACTGAAATGTTACCAAATCATCAGACTAACAAAACTATCAAAGTTATTTCACCTATTTGACCCAAGAGATCACGGAAGATGTTATTCTTACAGGAACTCCTCCCAGGATGAGGGGAAAACAAGGAAATCACTCCTCTTCTGAACGTTTTTGTCTAAGTTCTACTTCAAAGTAATATTACTAAATTAGAAGTCAAATTTGTTTACAGAAAAATTACTACCTATCTTGATACATACATATGGACACACATTTATATCTCAAATAAACAGATACACACACAGACATACACACGTATGTACATATCAAGGTAAACGGTTTCCATTTTCTGAAAACTTTCATTCGCTCTATAATGAGACAGAAGATTAGGGAGGAACCTTTTTCTTAAATAACCTGTCACTATTTTGACCCATAAATATAACTCTCAGTCAGTAAAGACAAAATCCTCTACGTTCCAATTTAGGCTTAATTACAAGCTGTGCTTTTTGTGACAGGCTCTGAAGTCAGACTCAGGGAGAATGGTCTGGTAATAACAGCAGCGGTCTAGTCATGGAATCATGTACGTGGCTGGCTTTTTCCAGCTGGATGTAACTTTTAGCAACATAAATTCAAAATAGTTTTACACCTTCATTTTGTGGCCTACTTATTTACTGCTGACACATCTATTCAATCAGGTGCAAAATCATGATGTCACCCCTGCCCTTCCTCCCCTCTCTCCTCGCAGGTGCCAGAAGGTGCCAGAGACCTTGGTGAGGGGCTCTCTCCACACCTCCTCTCTCTGCCCACTGCCCACGTGGACTCCTGGAGGGGGCACTGACTGAGCAGACCTTCTTCTCTCACCAGCCTGGACCACAAACCAGAGCAGCTATGGCTCAGGTCATACAATTCTGCCAAAAATCATCAGTGGTGCCACACTGTCTACAAAGTCAAGTTTAAAATCCTCTGCTTGGCCTCTGCTTGGCCTTCAAGTCACCCCACAATGCAGGCTACTCCACTCTCATAAAAATATTCAATATTTAATCTCACCTACAAAAAAAACCAGACCAATGGCTGTCCTGGGCTCACCTACATCTAGGCCTTGTAATGATACTGGGATTTGAAGATCTTCCATGCCCCTGGAACTTTCTGACAGGAAGGGGTGGAGCAAGAGAAAGCCGGAACCAAGCTACCGTCTGTGCTGTGGTGACTGGAAGCACCAGCAGCAGCTGTGACGTGAACTCCTTTTTTGAGCCTGCCAGAATCTCAGCTAAGAACTCCTGCTGAGGAATGCCAGGGACGGGAACTGCAAGGGGGGATGGGGAGGGGAGGAGCTGCTGGGAGCAAGCTGCCTGGACACTGAGTAGTTGTCGTGAGTGAGGAAAGGAGGACCTTTGCCTGAGGTAGCCTGTCCTGTTTTGAAGGCTTGAGAATGTGGGTGTTTACTACTTTAACTACATGTGCCAACTTCATAACTACTGTGTTGGCTTTGACTTTCTGGTTTTGGGACTCAGTTTTCTGGTATTTAAATAAGTGTTCTAGCTATATTTCTCATGTAGAGAGCCTGTTACATTTTGTGATTAACAACTATATCAACATACTTATAGTTACTGGAGGCATTGTGAATACTGTGTTGCTGATACAGCCTCTGCTCCTGCTCTTCCCTTTGACCAACCTCAATTTTAAGGCCCACTCAGAATTAGACAACCTCTAGGGCTGTGTTGTCCAACTCACATAGGATTGAGATATCCTTCTCCACTATCCTCCACAAGCTTCCTTTGAAGCTCTCTATGAAGGGGAAACCAACACCACTCTTGGACAGTTCAAAATATTAGGAAAGTTTCTATCTGATCAAGCTGAGATCTGCCTCTTTCAGCTCCACAACACTACTTCTGTCTACTTTGTAAAGCCATGCAAAATATGCTGGAGAGGCCTTCAAACGCGTGGCTGTTCCCACATTCCACTTCTCTTCTTTATGTTGTACCATGTGCCATCATTACCTGCTGTGTCTGCAGCCTCTGGAGTACCCCCATCTTTTTAAGGCACAGTGACATCCAGCCTTTCTTTCTGTACCTTGTGCCTGTAGGGTTGACTTTTTTAGCCCAACTGTAGGATTTTATAAATATGTTGGCATTTCACAACTCTGACAAGGACTATTCTGGAGAGGACCCAAGAGAGAAAGGGCCTGCCCAGCTGCACAATACCTAGGATTGGTCAGACAATCTCAATGATCTTCTGTTACATGGGGCCTGGGGGTTCTGAGCCTTTTTGCAGGTCATAGGTCCCCCCAACAGTTTGTGAAGCCTATGGACCACTTCTCAGAATGCTTTTATATGCATAAAATAAAATATGCAGGACTATAGAGGAAACCAAGTATACTAAAAATTAAAAAAAAAAGTTATGAACTATTTTAAAAACAAGCTCATGGGCCCCCAAGTTAAGACTCCACTCATCATACTGTCCCCTTCCCTTTGCTGAACAAATGAATACCTGGGCAACAGGGCCATCCTTTGTTCTAAGGCTGGCAAACTGCCTGTTTCAGGTCTCCTAAACACTGGAAATCAAGGTCCTCCAGACACAAAAATGCAGTTTGCACTGCTCCCTCTCCCCAGACTCCATCCTGCTCTGGCCTCTTGCTGTCACCATGTAATGCTGAGGGAATCTGAAGATCTTCCCTGCCCATTAACAAGCACATAGAGCCCTGGCCCAGAGCCACTCAGGCTCTGGGCTACAGGGACATGGAACCAAGGATTTTCAAGCTCCTTGGCACTCAGCCAATCAGATGCCAGTCTTTGTTGTACATTCTGGGAGGTTAGTGTTTTGCTCATGAGAAGGATCTTTCTATTTCCTGGTCAAGATTCTGAGTGGCCATATGTTCACAGCCCCTGACCGCTCAGATGTAAAGGCTCTCTCAATCAAGGATGTACGTAAAGTGTATTGTAATATTGTGATGTTCAGACAGCTAGAGCCCTGTCTGTTGGTATTTGTGCTAATTTCTCTGCTTGCATTTTCTATACTCACTTCTTTCTCTGTAATTAAAGTAGGATTGTTAACCCCTTTAAAGCTGTCTTTCCTTTACAAAGCAGATCAAAAGAGCCTGTGCTAGCAGGCCATCCTGGGTGTGTCAGGGCACTTGCTAATACACACCGACACTGACAACCACAGCTGTGGTTCAGTCCACATCCTCTGAGGCCACACTCTTGCCAGACTCCATCTTCTGGAACTCGCACAAGCCAGCTTCTTTGGAGGATGTTCTCCGGGCCACAGAGAAGGTAGGGGCAGCCTTCTTCTGCTCTCAATCCCCTAATAAGAGCTAATGCCTATTGCAAAATGATTTACAATTATTGTCTTCTGACCCTCACAATAACCCTGGAAGGTAGGAATCCCCATTTTACAGAGGAGGAAACTGAGGCTGGGATAGGTGAAGCGAGCTGCCCATGAAATGTCTGAGGCTGGGCTTGAACTCCAGTCTTCCTAACTCTAATCTACTAGGGCTCAGCTCTGACTTTTTTGTCTTCTGCATCTCCCCCCCGTCCCTAGAGTAGAGCCCTCACACAGTCAGAACCCTAGGGCTCATCCACACAGCGGTCAGAGCAAAGGTCGGCCCATGCCCTCGGGTGGTTCTCTCCTGCTCTGAAAGCCTTTCCACCCTGGCTATGACGGATATTCCAGCCCTGCCACACTCAACTTGGATGAATCAGGGCCTCACTAAGCACCTATGTGCCAGGCACTAGGTACAGAGCGGGAGACATAAAAACAAGAAAACATGCCTCCCCCTACCCTCGAGAAGCTTCTCATCTAATAGGGGGTGGGGGCGGGGGAGACAAAACAAAGATGAGGGAGAGGGAAGCCCTGGAGGGGCAAAGCTGTGCTTCAGACACTACTGACTATGGGACTCACCCCTGCCTGCCTCAGTTTCCCTGATGATAACAACAGCCTCTTCCCCCCTCCCAGAGATGCTGTGAGAACCCCATGAGGTCATTCTGACAGAAGGCTTGGCAACCCTTAAAGCCATGGACGTATAAATCTGTGCAGCCACGGCTGGTCTAAAGGAGAGCAGAGCAAGGTCCCGGAATGGGACCTGAGTGCTGAGTGAGGTCTTCTCACCCCTCTCATTATTACAGATTTAACCATTCCAAATAAGGAATTTTGGAAATCCTCCAAGGGTTCTTACTAGCTATAGGCCTTCACCTTCTCTACCACTTCTGGGCCTAAGGATGGGACGCAGCCCCAGCAAAGCCTTTCAGAGGAAAGCCTTGAACCCAGGGCTCCTTGATTCTGAGGGTCAGTTCTACCCCCTACACAACCCTGCCTTTACACTGCTAAAGTGGCAACTATAAACGTGAGCTTCCTCTGCATGGCTTATACAGACAAATCTCAGAATCTGCTCTTAACGGGAGCTGGAGGCTTCAGGAACAGAAATTAGTGGCTATTTGGCTAGCCCTGGATCTGTCCCAAAACTAAAGTAAATATTTTCATCAAGTATGTCTTCAATGTATATAGATCATTCTTAGAAAAAAGCTAAGATGAGAACATAAAGAACATGTAGGAGACAGAGGCCATGAGGTTTTTAAGACCCCCAAATATCTGACCAGATATGTCTGTACCTTATGAAGATATTACTCCAGACCACAGTGTGAACAAAGAGCCTGGCAGAGAGAATGCTTACAAAGCTATTTCTAAATTGTGGGTTTTTCCAGCAATAGACTGCCCTACAACTGTACTTTCTCACCTGGCCCTTCTTTGGTGCTTCCCCAAAATAGGCTGGCCTAGAATTAGGGGCACAGGGCATAACTCTCTGGGGGAAGCTAACTGGCCTGATCACCTTACCAACACTCAAGCCAAAGGAGCTAGCCCTAACATCCTCAAAAACAATGGCTGGATATCCTAGTTAAATGAAATCCTAGCCAAGGGGATAAGCTCTCATTCCATAGTAAAAAGATTCTTGAACCTACCGAGAGAAGTGATTCTCTCTTCAGCTTACTGTCACATAAAGGACTTAGGGGTCATTTTTGCACATTTTTATCTGTTCCATGGATTGCCACAAACCAAGGATTCATCACTCAGTGGTCAAAACATGCTGCTGAGGAGGCGCAGTTGCCAGACCAGCCTGGCAGCAGGCCCACCCTCACAAGCCTTGCAGCTCAGAAGAACCTGACAAAGCTTACATTCTGTTGGCACAGCCTTTGAGAACTCTGAGTTACAGCCATGTCACAAGGAGGCAAATGACACATATGGAAAGCCTCTCAGCCAACTCACTGACCGTGTTTACAAAACTGAATTCCACCAACTGAAATAACCTAAGCTGAGCACACGAGAAATATATGTCTGAATAGAGGAGGGCACAAATAACAGACCAGAGTCCATGTAACTCTTTGCTTCATCATTGCCTACAGATGCTCCCATCCTACCCTGCACCTGCCATGTTACTAGCATCCTCCATAAAACGGCCTTACCCAATAATTCCCATTTGGACAATAGTGCCTTGGGTGCTGTTTCTGCTCAAGACATGGCAGCATCCCAAGGATCTGTGATCTCAGCGATGTAGGCATCCCCTCCACTGACACAGACTGCAGCAATCCTCAGGCCTTAACAAAGAGTCTGAATCAGGGGCTCTGACCAAAAATTTCGCAAGAGTGTGGCCAGCCTGACATTAAGCCTCAAAGAAGTCAGACAGGTCAGAACATATTCTTCTAAATATAAAAAATAAAAATTCTTAGCAGCTCCTTATCTAAAGTCATAAAATCAGCACCTCCCTTAGGCCCGTCTTGGTAGTCCATCTGCCCTTAGCAGTGGACAAGGAATGTCATGGCAGAGAGGGGTTCACAACACTGAGATGAGGGACTCTTCCAAGCAGATCTATCTCGTCCTCATCACCGCCAATGTTCTCTCCTGCTGAGGCACCTCATCTGATGTTCTCAACACCAATGTCTGTTCTAAAAAACAACTACTGCACCCACTTTTGTACAGTGCTTTGATACGACAAAAAAGCAGCAGTTTCCCTTTAGTATATTTAGACCAGTATATCAATCTCCCATCGCTTCGCTGAGGTAGATTCTTTTGCTTCTCCAGTGTTAATCTGCCTAAAGGCAGACGAGACAGACCAGAAGCCGTCTTAATGCTGAGAAGGCCATTCAATCGCCGGGCGGGGAGTTAAATGTCTTTGACGTACAGGATCTCTCCTGCTCCTGCTTGACATTCTTCCACACGCTGTTCCCTAACTCATTTTCTCTGAGGTAAGATATCTAGAGGATCAGAGTTTGAGCTGAAATAATCTGGGCCAACACACACATAACCAGGAATCCCCTCAAAAAGGATCCACGAGAGACCACTCCTTCTGGGACTGAAGACTTCTGTTGTCAACGAGGTAAGCTTTGCTCTGAGTCTTAGGTCATTTTTGTATTGGAATCTGCCTCGGTGCCACCCCTCAGGCCAAGAAGAACAAGGGTACTGCCTTTTCTACATGCCAGTCTCTCCAAAGATGCCGCTCACAACCTCCTTCACCTTCAACATCCAACTTTCCTTCAAGGGACCCTTTTACTACACAGTTTAGGGGATTTCCCCTGTTTCACTATGACGTGAGATAAACTCTTGCTTCTCAAAGGCCTTCCCAAAATGTAATGCTTTAAACTGTATTCTGACCAGGCCAGGAGGCCTACTACAACAGGACCGCTGGCACCTCCCTCGGTCCATTGCATTTTTTTGTCCTGCTGACATCCTGGTGACGTTTTTAGTCCACTGTCACACCTCCCTCACTCTATACTTCAGCAGTTCATTTGGGGACACACGTGTAGGACTCGGCAGTGGAGAGGGGATCCACTCTAATCTGTTAACACTTTTGGGGTCCATACTGTGTGATGCCTCCCGGCTTCAGGTCACTTGCAGATTGGATAAACAGAGAAGCCAGTGCTTTCTACATGACCTCAAGTCAGCAGGCTCTTAACAGGGATTTTCTGCCCTGAATTTTTGCTTTCATTCCAGGTTATTGACAAAGAAGGCAGAGCAGTACCCTCAAACAGGGCCCTGTGTGAGATGTGCCAGGCTGATTAACCTGAGGCAGCACCTCAGGCTGTTTAACCAGCTCACATCCACCTAACTAACTACCGCCATGGATCCTATCTCTTCAATCCCCACAAAATTAGACTGGAGACGTGCAGGAGACATGCTGCCTTAAACCCCAAGCTCCTAAGAGGGAAGAACAATGCCACCTGTATGCACTACACAGTAATTACCCGGCACACTACAGGGGCTCAAACAGTAAACAATAAGAATGCAGGGAATAAAAAAAGGGTTAGCCCCCTGAAAAAAAAAAGAAAAGAGATTCTGCATTTTCTGATCCATTCATCTCATTATCAAATATAGCCTGCTAACATTTAAAAAACAAGTGAAGTCCTGACAAGACGGGCCACCCTTACCTCCACTCAGCAGCCTCATCACCAGCCAGAGCTCATCTTTCACCACAAAGGACGTGTAGTAAGATACAATGTTAGGATGATGGCACTGACTCATGGCTTGAATTTCTTTCTGTAAAAGGAAAAGCAAAGTGAGAGTCAGGCACAAATGGCTACGATCGGCGCCCAAGATCCCCTGCTCTGTGTCTCTGCTTCCACATGCTCCCCACTCAGCCCTGCCTCCAGGCTGCCTGACCAGCCTCTCCTTGCCCTTGTCTTGCCCTTTCCCACCTTGGCCCATTAGGATTGGTGGCCTCACTAGGAATATGCTCCTTCCCCACCTCATGAAGGCTCTGTTTTTCCTCTCCAGTCAAGCCTTCCATGGGGTCTGCCCTTAGTGCCCCAGCTTCAAATGACCTTTTGCTCTCCCTATCTCTGACAGAACTCTGTCTAAACTTACATAATTTTAAAGTTGGAAGGGACTTCAACAAATCATCTAGCTTCACACACAAGAAGAATTGGGATGAGCCACCCCTCATTTTGTGGAGAGACCCAGGCCGGCTTCCACTGCTGTTCCAGCTCCACTGCTCACTGACCTTACGGACAAAGATCAGACCACCACAGCATCACCTTCTTGTTTCTTAACCAAAGATTTAAAAGCAACTGAGTCATTACCGTGACCAAAGTTTAATGAGGTGGCAATATTTTAAGATTCCACTTGAAATAACGCCTTCTCTCCAAGAAAGCAAAAAGAAAAAGAAAAAAACACAAGACTTTAACAAGCTCTTTCTCTAGGATGAAATTTTAAAAGGAGAAATTTAACAGTTTTCTCCTGATTATGAAGTATTAATAAAATATAATGAAAGGCCATGTTATTATGATTGCATAAGCAGATAATTCTTTTAGGTCAAACTGTTGGCTCCATAAGTCTAAATAATTCTGGGTCTTTACCTAACCAAGATCTTTGGATGATGATGAAGAGAATTATCTAGAGAGTGTAGTGAGAAATGAGAAAGTTAACAACAAGGTCCCCCAACTGTTATTCCAAATCCCCTGAGAGAGCTGCAGGGTTGCAGGGTGCCTCTGGCTCCAGATCAACAGTCTACTAATGAAGCTATCTCCTCTTCTAGCCACAAGAGACAGTGCTGCTCTCTAGAATAAATTACTTATATTACTGATGAAGTCCCAGCACGGTCAAGAGCTGTGGTAAAGACATCATTGGTTAGGAAAACAACCAAAAAGAATGACTGAGGCCAGAGTCTCACTTCGATCAAAGACAAAGGACAAGAAGGAGTCTTTGCAGGGTCTGATGTCTGTGCTTCCTCTAGCACCAGAGAGCAGCACCTCTACGTGCACAAAGGGCACAGTTTGGTTTCCTCCCAAAGAAGGTGAAAAGGCTGGAAAAAAGATCTACTTTTGAGGTTACTGGGGAAATTAGGAGTCTCTTCAAAAAATGAAAAAGACATCAAAAATAAGAGAAATGTTTCATGTGCATATAGTTGAACATATCTGCAAAACTGCTCAGCTCCGTGCCTGGCCCATAGTGGAGGCTTTTTCCCTTCTCTCTTCCCAAAAAAATGCAAGCTCGCTGAGGGCAGGGATTTTTCATTTTGTCTTTTCCTTATCAGTGCTTGACACACAGCAGTTGCTTAATAAATGACTTTTAACTAATTAACTGATAGAGAAGGAAAGGAAAGCTGACTCAATTAAGGTTTGGGGAGTACAAATTTCAACGCGCTCTGAGAAGGGGTCCAAGAACTTAATATTCTGCTGAAGGAGATTAAAACGAGAGATACCGAGTAGCCAAGAATAAAACGCTGAGGACACAAGCAGATACTAAACAGAGTGAGAAAAGGTAAAATGCTTGACAGCCCAACGTGGATGCAGCACAGAGACCTCATGGGCACATTCTGACTGTAAAGAAAGGAGGAAGGAAAGGGCGCAAACAATGACCAAACAGAGGAGCAGGTTCTCTCGAAATGTCAGGATCTTTCACAATAACAATCAGGGGAGATTTCTTAACTTTGAAATGGCAAGAGAAAAATTGACCCCCAAATCAGACCCTTCGGACTACAGAAAATTAAAAGGCTTTTGCCCATACAAAATTCATATAGCTAGTGTAAGTGGGGAAGTGGACAGATCAAAAGCAAATATTAATGGAAAAAAAACTAATCCCAACAGACATTCTGTGACAGGTGAATGTCATCAGAGGAAAGGACGTTTTCAAAAAGAGCAATGCAAACAGTCAAAGACCACGCGGAAAAAAAGCATTCTACATCACAAGTAAATAACAACCGGCAAACGTAAAGATGACACCAAATGGATGCCACTGAGGGGCTGTAGCAGGGCAGGCTAATTCCCAGTTGTGAAGTTCTGAATCCAGACAGCCAGTCTAGAAAACCATTCAGAATCAGTCAAGCAAAGTTGGAGAAAAAACCCAAACCAACCACAATTTCTACCCTTTGACCCAGGAAGCAAGCTGCTCTTATATTTACCCCTAACAGGCCTGGACCTGGAAACAAAATTGGGCTCTGACTATTGGGAAATGGTCAAACACACTGTGGTGCACAGCCATCATACGACATTCTTACGTGGTAAGAAGTGGGAATTTTGCTCCTTCTCTCTCCCCCAGGAACCCATTCAAAGTCATCTGCGGGGTTTGTGGAGGCCTTCCTTGGCCAGTCTCCCCCACCTGCATGCTCCTCACACTTTACTCCCCGTCTACACAGAGTTATTCCGGCCTCTGGGCGACTCCTCTACCTTCTGCTCCAGACATTTTCACCAGCAGGCTCCCAAGTCTGAAACCTCCTTTCCTCTGCCTCCTACCTTCCCAAGCTTCCTTCAATGCTTAGCCAAAATCCAGTCTTCTGCAAGAAGTCTCCTTGGTGATGTTAGTGACTTCCCTCTGAGATTATCTCCACCTCATCCAGTTTACACATAATTCTTTGCATGTTGACTTCCCTCCCCTTCCTCCCATGAGACTGTGAGCTCCTCGAGGGGCAGAGCCTACTCTGCTTCTGGGCGATTAGCGCATAGTAGGTACTTAATAAATGGCTGCTGACTTAAGAATTCTGAGAAACATGAGAATTATATAAACTGAGGCATAGTGTAATGTAACCAAAACTGTAACATACATAAAGCCTACAATAATGGAATGAAAACACCCAAAGAACACCAAATTCTGAATGACTCTAAGGCCAATCTCCCTCCTCTAAGCAGAGCAGCAAAGTACCCTGGGGACAGAATGCTGCCTTCTCTGGTTAAGCTACCTATTTGGTTAATTTTACTTGGGGGGAGAGGGGAGTTGTAAGATACAGAGAAAACACAAAACGGCAACAGGAGGAAAGGAGTCTTAGAGCCCTACAAAAGCCCTGGGTGGCAATAAAGGCCAAGGACAGCAAAAAAAAAAAAAGTTTGGGGTTTTACTTTGGAAATAAATTTTCATCGATAGATTTGTTTTTATATCACCTCTATTCCCCAAGGTATTCCTCTCTCCTCCCTGCTTCCAAAAAGCATTCCTTAGAATCAAGTTTCTTCAAAGCTATTGGGGGGTGTGGGGGGGAGGGGGAGCTAGGTGGCGCAGTAAATATAACACTGGCCCTGGAGTCAGGAGGACCTGAGTTCAAATCCAGCCTCAGACACTTGACACACTTGCTAGCCATGTGATCTTGGGCAAGTCACTCAACCCTAATCGCCCTGCCTTCCCCCCTCCAAAAAACAAAAGCTATTTGGGAGACAAATAGCTAGGAGAATTATACTCATACAATTTTTTGGAGGCTTAAATAGTCTATTTGGTCAAAATGGAATGAAATACTTAAAATCAATACAAACTTCCCATAGCTGCAGAAGCCAGGAGCCAAGCTTTTCTCTGTCCTGATGGCAAAGCCACCTGGAGCACACGACTCAAGATCCACCTTTCCCTCTGCATTTGAATGTGCCTCTGTTGTGTGCTTCCTCAGGTTTTTTGGGAGGGGAGGGAGATGGGGAGATCAGCCCAAAAGAGTTAGAAAGAGCTGGTCACATGTTGCTGCCACCTTTCAAATGGAAAGGGAAGCCAAGCCTGGTGCTGACAGTGACAGCTGCAGCAGCAGCCTTTCTAAGCACCTGGCATGCCGATGCAAAGCAGCTAAAGGGCTGTGGCCTGCTGACCCCTGACAGATCCTAATCTGGGAACAAAGAGCTAAAGCCCGCATCAATAGCCCCTCTCCAGCCCCCCCCTCCAGCGCCTCTGCTCGGTTCCCAGGCTAGCAAAGCAGGCTTGTGTACCAGGAGCTCATCCATGCTGGTCTGACACTTTTCAAGGTTTATCCGTTTGATGGCCACTTTCTCCTTCTTGGGGGTACAGTACGCTGCTTGGACCACCGCAGTTGCTCCGCTTCCTAAAAAAGCAGTGAGAAAGAGGTGGTTAAAAGAAAGGAGGAAAATTCTGGAAATCAATGTTCAGTACAGTCAGTGAGGATTTAAGTGAATGGGGAGTGAATAACTTAATCTCAGCCTAAATTCTGCATAAAGCGCCAGATAAAGAGAAGAGACCACATCGAAAATAGTCCCTTAGTAAACATTCCCAAACACAGCAAAGTCATAGGGCAGAAAGACACACAAAGGTCACCTAGGCCTGCATTTCTCAAACTGGGTTAGTCCCAAGTGACATCACAAGGGACTCCACAAAGTAACCTGTAACAGGGGCCCAGAGCCCCCAACCAACCAGTCTACGAACTTTGGCATCTACGTCAGTACACAACTGGACATTAATGAAAACTGACCATGTGACTGGCGCATTAGACTCTTAATGAATAGTCTAGATTCAACCACTAAGTGCCACCAACAACAGGACACAAAAACTGAGGGCTGTTGGCCTGTCTCAGGAGGACAAATATAAAATCACCCTTAGTCATTTACTAATTTGGGAGTATTTTAGTATTTTTTTACTGCAAGATTTTTGCAGGAACAAACCCTCACTCTAGATAACTGAGTTACTCTGAAGTCTGGAGGGCAGGAAACGAAACGCATTAAAAACCAAGACCCCTAACGAAGAAACAAACCAGCACCAACAAAACTTCTTCGAATACAGAACTTAGCCAATGATTTCCAATTTGGATTTGGGAATGCCATTCCCTGTGCCAGGAATGTCTTCTCTGTCATTCCACGGCTCAAAGGCTTCACTGTAGGAGCCCTTCCAGACCCAATGTCCTCTGGGCTTCTTGCCCTCTTCCCCAAGGCCTTTCTATATTCAGTTTCTCCTTGGTGAGCGGGCACCCAAACACCTGTCTAAAAGGCCTCATGGCTCAGGTACACTGTCTCCCCAAGCAGGCTGCCATCTTGTCTACCATAACCAGCTCCTCACACATATACAACCCTAGGTCAATTTTCAATTCAACTCAACCAGCATTTATCAAACAACCACTGTGGGCTGAGTTCCCTGCCACGTGCAGAGGGAGAGCTCAAGTCTGTCTATACACTTTCCACAAAACAACCCCTTTCACAGGAGAGGAAATGAGGTTGTCAGCCCCCACAGCTAAGGAGCAGGCAGAGTCAGGGGTCTTCGGACTCTGCACTGTGCCACCAGGGCCCACAGCACCTGGAGCAGGGAATGAGGCTCAGGGAACCATTTATCTCCCACAGCTCCATTACCAAGTTAGGTAGGTAACTTGCTCACTAGGTCAAGCCACAATCCCTTCACACTTTAAGGTGAGCTGATGAGTTGTTCTGGCCAAAAAAAAAAATCTCTTACCAGCACTAGAGTAGAAAAACTGCCTCACCTCCATGGCCTTCCCTCCATGATCCTCCTGAATCCCTGCCCCTAAGTACAGTGGTGCCCAGAGCCCAGCGAGGGAGGAAAGGGGCTGAAGGGCAGCCATACCCCATTCCCCAACTACTCCTTTCAAGATCCTGTTCTGTCCAGCCTCTTGGCACATCTCACTGCTCCTTCTTGGGCTCCTCCTGGCCTCCTTCCTGTCCCAGCTTTGAATTCCCCCTGCTCCCTGAGGGCCTTCCCAACCAGCATCAATGCTAGCATCCACCTGAGGTCACCATCTAGACTAGAGCTCATCTGCACGTGGCTGGCTGTACAGTCTCCCCCAAGAGTTCCTGGGGATCCAGGCCTATTCAGGGCCTTTCTTTCTTTCCATCTCAGCATTCAGGACAGTCCCTGGCACCAAGTAGGTACTTCAGAAATACCTGCCCTTGCATTCAAGACCTGGCACAACCTTCCATTAGATCACATTAAAAACAAGAAACACAAGTTGTAAATAGCCACATGAAAAAGTGGTCAAAGGATCAAAGAAACACAAATTAAAACAACTCTGAGATGCTACTTTTTTCTCACTAAATTGGAAAAATACTTAAAAGTTCAAACTCGATATGCTTGCGCCCTCATTTTCTAGGGGAAAGCTATCGAATTAAACACTAGGAGCTGTACAATTAACTGCTCATCTCACTGAACCTGGCTGCGCCAGCAACAGAATATTGATGACATGGAAAACAAACCACTTGTAAAAAGGGAATTAGTCCTCATTGCAACTAACTATCCGTTACTGAAAAGTAATGGCAACAATCGATGGGGCTGAGTGTTGGGGAGAGCAGAGAGCTTAAGATGGTGTGTTAGTGCAATGGACTATTCCTATTTCATAAAAATGACAAACACAAATACAAAGCAATATGGGCAAACATGAATTAATGAAGAAGAAATAAAAACACACACGACACTGAAAGTAACAAAAAGAAAACAGCAAAAGAACCAAAACCCAAACAGGGAAACACACAGAAGGCTGAGTCTGAAGAAGACCCACAAAAAGCCCAATGTCACTGGGACTTCAGTACCAAGAGCCTGCGCTGACGCATGAGGCTTCACTTACAGCGCTTCCTTTGGTTCTTGTTTACGTGTTCACACTTATGTTTGTCAGTGAATACATAGAGAGCATTAAAAATTTCATGGATCTTTGTCAATGATATTTTTATCCTGATCCTTAAAAACCTAAGTTTCCTCCAAATTCCATTAATTTGAAGCAAACAATGTCCAGAGATACTTCTCCACCTCAGAATGGTGCAACAAAATCATTTTCTACCCAAAGCAAAGCTGCTTTTACATAGTAAAATAAACAGACTGGTCCCTTACCACCTTGCAGCAGGCTCCTGAGTTAGCCTGATGGCCTTCCTTCGGCTACCCTGTCTCAGCAGCCAGCGCTTAGTGGGCAGCTTGGACCAAACATCCCTAAAATCTCTTGGAACCTGAAGGGTGGAGCCCTACTGTTTGGTTCTTTTGGAAAGGATAAGAAATTTTTGCTTTATCTATTTTATGGATTATTCACAATAAAAATGTTCTAAGTCTAGCTCAACTTTCCCCTGACACTCAGCAGGCTTTCAGTTACAAAAAATAACCATTTGTTACTCATAAAATGCAAAGTGATTTTAATAACAACCTGGCCAAAACATAATTATGAAGAGTGGAAATATCATAATCTATTCCAAAGCCCAAGAAAAATGATTCAAGGATTAACTATGTGGCCCCTCCTCCTCCATCACAAGGATAACCAGGGCAATGATGGCAACAAAAATCTGCAGGGGTTTTTACCTTGAGAGAAGAGATAATAGATTTCCTCTTTACTACTTTCCATTCACTATAAATCAGAGGTTGCCATTTCTGTAAGTTAGGATGCTGAGTGGGATGTATTCCAACTCAACTTTGCTTAGGGACTATATCATTCTTTCAGCCTAAGGTTTGAGCAAATATCCCTAGAGACAAAAGACTGATCCAAACCTAATCCCCAAGTTAGAAGGGAAACTCACAAAAACCCAGGGCTGGTGCTCAGGTATGAGTGGGCCTGTACACTTCACCTGGGAGGTTACTAGCTACGCTGGGGGAGTAGACTAATCCTAAGAAAGTTCTAATCAGAGAGCAGAAATCTCCCTCACTCTACCTCATTACACCATGGCTCCTCACTCATTACTCTGGAACTGAACAAAAAAAACACAAAACAACTCTTCTGAGTATTTGCAGACAGAAACATCACCTGGGCACAATATACTTACAGTGCTTACAGACCTGTTCCTTTCCGTGATCTTCATGGCCAATGCATGTATCATGTACACAGTGTTCACGACTCCTAGCATCGACACAGGTGCCAGACAGGTAGAGGATCAAGGTGCTACACCTGTCCAATACCATAGGCCCTCTGCCATCCTGGCCATCCTGTAGCTCTCTCTCATCCATAAGCATAAGACTTGACTGCCTGGTGACCATAGCTCATCCCTTCTCCTGAGCTGGGCATCCTAGACCCAATGTAACTTGTGGACGGGACACCAGCCTGGCCTTATGCCCACCCCTAAACAGAAGATCTCAACTTTCTTTTAGCTGTTTAGAGAAAGAATAGCACAGTATGGCCTCTGAGTTAACAGGACATGCCCTCGTTTTCCCCCATCCACTCCCTTAGGAGCCGAGTGACCCTGAGCAAGGACTTCAGCCGGTAGATTTGTTTCAATAAGGTGAAGTTCATAACAGTAATGTCCAAGGCCTGGGGATCCAGGGAATCAAAAGAGAAGTGCTCAGAATAACTAAAGCAAGATAAAACTGTGAGGGTCAGTTACAAAGGTGCTTCAGTCGAGTCCGACAAAGAGCCACAGAGAGAAGCCACACCAACAAGCCAATGGGAGCTTCCTTCCACACAGAGCTCCTGTCACACAATCTCCCAACAGGTAGGAGAGGACCGGCTTCTGGCCCCGAGGCTCAAGAAGTTGGTTTGGAAGTTTTCTAGTTTTGCTTTTCGGTTTCCATCCAAACTAGATTCACTACCTTTCTCCCCTCAGTCTCCGACTCCCTAACGACCACTGGCCAGGTCTCAGCAGAGTCTCCACTCCACTGTCACACAGCCAACAGAGTCAGCTGGAGGCCAGATCTTGGCCTTCTTATCTCCACATCTACCCCCTCCCCAAACTACCCGGGAGTGATCTTTTATGTACAACACATATAATCGCCTCTTCCAGACAATGCAAATATTCACTGTCTTCTAAAGGGAAAAAATATTCTAGTTTGAAAAATTTTATACATTCAGAATTTCAAATTAGCGTATGTTTGTTTATCTGTTCAACAAATGCAATAAATAATGTAAATAATGTTGTTGGAGAAAATGTTTGAAAATGTTTCATTCTCAGGGATTTTAACATATCAAGAGTTACAGAAATGTGTTAATTACCAATCACATTTATTCTATCCTCTAAAGGCAAGATCTCAGAAGGATTTCTAGGAGTTGACTATTCTGCCGGCCCAACGTGAGGTACAAGAGGTATCTGCTTTAATAGAACTGATTTCCAGAAAGACAGGGCTAGTGAGAACACATCTGGAGAACTACGTTCCATGCAAGAACACCAGCACACTGAAAAATATCCAGAGAGGAAACCGGGACATCAAGGAGGTTCAAAACCATCCTACACAAGGCCAAGGAATGTTTCACCTCAAGAAGAGGGAGTGGCAGGAGAAAGGCAGGATGGCCAGCCAGATGTTTTCATGGGTACTGCACACAAGGTGGCTCAGACGTATTCTGCTCGCTCCCAGAGACCGGAATCAGAAGCAAAAGCTAGAAGTTATGGCCAAATGGATTTTGACTCCCTACAGCGTTTCCTTGGATTACGAGTTTAATTCCTTCTGTTACTGAGCTCGTTACTCAATTTGCTCGTATATCAAATCAATTTTTCCCACTGAAATTAAGTGAAATGCCATTAATCTGTTCCAGCCCCCAAAATGCCACCCAGTATTCTTAAGTATTTTTAAATAAGAAAAAGTATAAATAATATTGTATAAAAACATAATAAAAGAAAATGTAAAGAAATAAACTGGTTTTATAGTGTACATTTACCTTGGATATCAGAGGACCTGAGCTAACAGAAAACACTGGCAGAGGTGGAAGTTTTGTATTACAATGAAGAAAAAGGGTAGCAAAGACCCCCTTCCCCCATCCATACTCATAGCAAGTTCATTTAACCTACTCAGAGTATGAACAATAAAGGGAGAAAAAAATTCTTTGAAGCACTAAAAATAATCCAGGTGCTCTGCATACACAGACCACTGGCCAACAGAATCATTCCCCAGCCTGCAGACAGCCTAAACCAAATTAAAATGCCAAGTGGAGAACATTGAACAAAATAAACAAAAACCATGAAAAACCAGAGATAACATTACATTTTCAAACACCAAGATCAGAGCCCCCTTTTTGTTGGAGCCTGACAAGCACCCTGTCCCTCTGGGTGTCATCAATGCTACCTCTCCTTGCCACCACTCAGATGCACCTCAGGCCCACAGACCTGAAAAAAGTGAGGTCCTAAAGGGAATATCTGTGGATAAGGAATCAATTGATGAAGAAGCAAGTATTAAGCCCCTATTAAAGAAGAGAGACAAAAACAGCAGAGTGCTTCTCAAGGTGAGTCACATTACTGAAAAGATTTTCAAAGAGTACAATTTTCTAATCGTAGGCTGAGGTCATTTCTGTAGGTTCCTCTCAAACCAAACGATGAGCTGGGCTCCCTGGAAGCCCTAAGTTATTGGCTCTGCCCCAAGCCGCCCCACCTGACACAGCTGGACCATCATCTCCCCACGTAAATCCCTCAACCCCTCAGACAGAAGCATGCACAGAAAGAAAATGAATTAGCAATTTTCCAATCCGCATTAACCGGCTCCAAATATGCGAGTGTTACAAGATTGTTAAACCACATGGCCATAGGCATTTGCTGGCAAGATTAAGTCTTGAGGACTATGGGGGGAGGGAGAAGAGAGAGGAAAAAAGCCATCTGAGGTACAGAAACACATCTGCTCCATAATATTTTAACATATGTTCAACCAAGAGATGCATTCCAATATTTGTCCCCCAAATGCCAAAGTAATCAGGGGCCCAACTAAGATGTGAAGGGTGGTGGAGGTAGAGACAGGAAAACATTAACACGGCAGCTTGCTTCTATCCAACTGGCTCAAGGGCCTCCAGCTCACCACAACTTGTTTAAACTCACCTGCTTCAAACTTCTTTTGAGAGCTGTTTTTTAACAGCTCCATAAAGTGATTTTCCTTTGCATTGTGGGAAAACGGAGAAGAAAAAAAAGGCCAACTTCCCGGAGGCAGCCACGACTTGATTTCCCCTCAGTGACCCCTCTAAGGGCTCCAGGGCCAGGGCCGTCCCTTGCTGCAGCCAGACAGTTCAGATTTTTCAGGCCTGGGACCAAGCAGATTCCACAGTACCATAGTGCCTTTTGTGAGCAGCGAGCAGCATTGTACTAGGTATGTGAAATGGGAACCGGCAAAAGAGATGTTTGTGATCTAGTGGGGGGACTTAACAAGGACATTCCGTTTGCCCTTCTGTAAGATGGATGAGGGGGCTGCACTAGATGGGCTCGGAGAGGCCTGCTTTGAGCTCTGGATCCTATGACTCTTCTAGAAAGAGAACCCTCACTCCCCAAGTCTATCCCCTGGGCTGCATCACTGCACAGCAGAGCAAATCCTCAGAACCAGTATCACAGGGCCCTTTGGGGTTATCTACACATTCTTGAGCTCTGCTATCTCTTGTGGGCTCTGATAGGGTGAGGACAATGGCCAGAACAGCAGGTGTGTGACTACGCAAGCATCTTCAGTGGCTTCCAGTGGCTCTGCACAGCCAGGCCCCTGCCTAATTTTGCAGGTCCCTGCTGGGCCTCTCCCTGGGGACTTCAGCTCCAGGCTGAAAGTCTGCTCAGGAGCAGTCTCCTCTGCCTCAGCTCTGACCCTTGCAAGGCCCTGGTTTCCTACAGGAACCCTTCCTGCTCCTCTTTCTCCCCTTGCCTTTCTCCCTCCCTCAGCAGTGGCTTGTGTTCCCTGGTGTACATGCGTACTGATGTTCCACAGTCTCCCCCACTCAAACGTAAACTCTTTCAGGGCAAGACTACTTCACTTTTGGTGCCTGGCACAGGGTCTGGCACACAGTAGGCATTCACAATAGTCAATGCCTGCTGAACTAACTCTGAACTGCACAGATGAGATGAATTTTCAAAGCTCCATCATCCATAGAAAAAAGGCCCAAAGTGGCAGCGCCAGAACTCATTAATCAGCTCCTAGTCATCAGGCTAGATGGCCAAGGCAAGGAGCACTCAGGCCCTTAGCCGGGGCAGCAGCTTTAGGAGCTGCCCAGTGTTTCTCATTCCAGGCTACTTCTTGACCATATGCTGTATTCCAGGGGCTAGGCAGCTGCCAGAGCCAGGAAAACCCAGCTTTAGGTCCCCACCGCCAGGCGGACCCTGGCCCCACGACCCCAAACCACAGATGATGTCAGGAGCTCCACCCCAGGAGAGAAAGGTCCTCATTGTAGGACGGGCATTCGGACAGACCAAGCAAATGCCTAAAATCTTTAAAAGAGCAGTAACACCCCCTTCACGGGGTCATTCTGCCTACCCCAGCCCACTCTAAACTTTTGCCTTCCTTCTGCCCTCCCTTTCAAAAGCCCCTTCCCATTCCCTGTGGGCTCCCTTGAGGAGGTGACGGGACAGGCAGCTTCCTGTGGCCCCCATCAGAGGATGCTGGCAGGTCCTCCAAGCAAAAAGGGCAAAAGCACGTTGTGCAGGGCCTCCGGGAAAAGATCAAAGCAGAAGGGAAGAAGCAAGGTCAGGGAAACCCAAGCCAGCTATTTTAGAGCAAGGCCTACACATGTGGAGGAAGCAGCTCCAGCCTGACAGCAAGGTCCCCACAAAGATTCCTCAAATGCCTCCTCCAGCAAACCAGCTCCCAGCCTGGGAAAGGGGTCCTTCCAGAGGCAGGGGCCAAAGCAGAAGACTGTGGGCTGCCTGGGGGGAGGGGGGAAGAGCCTCAGCCAGAGCCGGGAGCAGCCGGGCTCCTCCATTCCTGAAGCTCCCAGTCAGGGGAGCAGGGGCATTCACCCCCACGTCCCAGGGACACATGGACCCTCCGCCCGGTGCCCCCCCACCCCTCCCTGTGCGTGCCCTCTCCTCTGCAGACGCTGTTCTGCCCTCCCCACACTCCCTGGGCAGAGGAGGACCTCCACGCCTGGCAGCCACTCCTCAGAATCCCCAGCTTTCTTGGTTCAGGGGCCTCCCCATCCTGGAATCTGTGAGAGGCACCGTCCTCTTGTCCACCTCGGCTCTCAAAAACAAGGCTGGCAAAGCAGTGGGGTACTGCCCCAAGAGGAGGAGCTCCCCGGAATCCAGAGACCAGACTGTCAGCAAGCATTTAGTGTGCACTGCGCTGCGCCGTGAGAATACAAAGGGGGGACAAAGCCCTCCAGGGGCACCCAAGCCCTCCCCATTTTGCCCTACACTGATTACCTCCCTCATCCCCAGCGGCTCAGCTGCGGGTCCTTCCCCCCCTGCTCCCCCTCCTGGAAGACAGGGTTCACCTTCGTCCTTTGTAGACCCAGCGCTTAGCAACCTGCCCGGAACACAGTAGGCGCTCAATAAATGCTCCCCCCAAAATGACTAGCCCATGTGGGTCCCGGCGGTCTCTCCCTCCAGATCACAAGCTGGGGGTGGGGTAGGGGGCCTCACTGGTACACAGCAAGCGCCTAATAGATGCAGGAGGCTGCATCACGCCCCCTAGGCCAACGCCACGCTCGCTCACGCCCCGCCCCCCGGACGTCAGTTTCAATTCCGGCTCATTAGCCCAACCCCAGCTTTTATTAAGCACCTCCTAGGTGCCTCGGAAGGGGGGAAAGCACCTGGGGGCGGGCGCGCCCCCGAGTCCCCGGCGCGCGCGCGCACGCGCACTCACCGATCACCTCCTGCAGTTCATAGTCGTCCCTGTTGATGGACCAGGGCAGCACGCCCGCATCCTCGGCCATGGCGGCTGCGCCCCGGCCTCCTCGCCCTCCTCCCGCCCCCGCCCCCAGGCACGCCGGGGATAGAAAGTCGAGCGGGGCCGCAGCCGGAGCCCGAGCCCGAGCCGGAGCAAGAGTGACAGCAGCAACCAGCGGGCGCCTCACTCCGCGCCTCCGCCCGGCCCCGCCCCGCGGCCCCGCCCAACTGCCAGGCCCGCTGCCGCCGCCGCCGCACTGAGGCGAAGAACAGCGTGCTGACGTCACCGCCCCACCCGTGCTGCCATCTTGAGTGTGTCCCGACCGCGGACTGGGGCTCTAGGAGTGGGCTGAGAAGAGTCCGCCCACCTCAGGAAAGCGTAGCCAAATGCATGAATGATGTGGTAGAGGAGTGACCAGGGGCGAAACGAGACCAGGCCTGCCATTACAGCCTGGAAGCACACTGTAAGGCCACACTCAACATGGCGCCCGGCGTCCCGCCCTCTGCAGTGAGCCTCCGAGCCCAAGGAGCGGGGTGGGAGGGAGGAGGGGGCGTGACCACGCTGGCCGCCCGTCACACGGAGCTCCGCCTCTGAGGCGGGCACGCGTCGTGGAGCGCCAAGAGCTCCTCCTTCAAAACCCAGAGCCCCCGCCCGCGCCCGGCTCCTGGCCACTTCCGGCGTGACGCGCGGGCGCCGCGGCCCCTCCCGCACGCCTGCTGTGAGGAGGAGGCGGAAAGTCTAATGGGTGGAATGGGAAAAGGGAGGGGGGAAATGACGGCGGAACAGGAAGTAGTCGCCTGCCGGCCTCATGACGCCACTTCTGGGCAGTTCGGAGCTTCGTGACCCTGGGAAGAGAGAAAAGCTGTGGGGCGTCTGTGACGGTCACAGAACCTCCCGCTGGGACCCGGGCCCCGCTGGGACTTCAGTCCCTCGGGGTGGTGGCGAAGGAAACCAGCCTGCCTCAGAAGTGGGGGTGCCGCGAGGGCCCTCGGTTCGAATTCGCCTCAGCCCCATAGAGGCCACGTGGCCCCGGTCACGTCCCCATATGGCTCTGTGCCTCGGTTTCCCCAGCCGTCAGAGTAGAGGGTGGGACCCAAGGGCCCTTCGAACCCCATCCTCTGGTGCCCTTGGCCCCCCCCCCCCACACACACACACCTCGGCAGTAAAGGGTCTGCCGGATGCAGGATGCGGCCTGGGGCCTTTGCGGAGACTTGGGCCCCTTTCCCCGAAGGCTCCTCCGCGGTCCGCTAAAGGCCTACTGCGGGAGAGGGTCTGAGAGGGAGAAAGCAGACCGAGGCCTGAGGCGCGCGGAGGCCTCCTGCGGGAGAAGGCCTCGGAGGCGGGGGGAAGTCGTGGTGAGGAGCAGAAGCCGGGCCTCTCCTGGAGGCCCCGACCTGGTGGTCAGCCAGAGCCGGGCACCGGGGGGAGGCAGGCAGCCCTGGGAGGGCGCGGGCGCAGTGGGGGAAGCGGCCCCAGAAAGGAGCCACGGGTGCACGGCACTCCGGCCAAGGGACCGAGCATCCCTCGAAGGCCGTGGAGGAGAAGTCAAGCACCGATGGACCTGCATCCGCCCGGCAGAGTCAGGCCAGCCGCTGTGGACGGCGCCCAGGCTGGGACCCCCCCTCCAGCCCCACATAAAAACAAACCGCTGAACAAGCGCGGGTCAAAGAAACAGCGTCCCCACACCGGCCACCCTATAGACGCCTTGTTCTGGCCACCCTATAGACACCTTGTTCTGCGTCCTGAGGTGTCGGCCCATTCCCTTGTGCTGCCCCTCCCGTTCTTCAGTGTATTTGGAAATGTTCCTTTTATGTGTTTGTTCAGAACAAAAGTAAAGTGGAAAAATGTTGAGTTTATTGTAACATTAAGGGCCTATAGCAACGCCTAACAGTAAGCTGGTGGCCTTGGGGAAAAAAGATTCCCCGAATAGCGGGGCTGGGGGATTTGCGACTGGGAAATGAAGAGAAGACCTCCTGAGCGAGGGAAAGTCCCGACATAGCACCGAGGTTTTGAACGGGGAAACTGGTGTTACCACTGACGAGTCACAGAATCATAAAATAAATTGTTGGGAAGGGACCACCCGGAATAATCTGTGGCAGGACAAGGGTACCCTACCCAGTACTCCAGAAAATATCCAATGAATGGGAAATCGCTGCTTTCCAAGGCAGCCGACTTTATTTTTGAATAGATCTTCACAAGGACGTTTTCTCCCCTTCCCCCCCCCCCAACAAACCTAAATTTACCTCTTTGCAAGTTGGAGCCCAGCAGAAGGAGCCTTAACACTGTCCAAAGATGAGCTTGGAATTGCCTGCCATGACTCCATCCCCTTCGCCAGCTGAAAGCTGCCTTATTCCTTCAGTTGATTCTCACACAGAGAGTCCCACATCTGGGACACTTTGCCCATGCTCAGTCCCCTCTCCTAGACATTCCATAGCTTCTCATTTCTCAAAGCTGCTATGCAGTTCTTCATACAGAGTGTGACCAGTTCTCTGGTCCTGGACTCTGCTGCTCTGATTCAGGGCTACCATTTCACATGACTCGGGCTCATTTTGAGCTGGCAGTCCGCCAAAGTCTCCCAGTCTTTGTCAGACTACTGGCTGCTGCTCACAGCTAAACCAACTTATACTTCTGAAGTCGATTTATTGAATCCATTATTTCAAATTTCATCTTTTTAGATTTGGGTCAGTGACCTAGCCTGTTGGATCCTAACTGACAGGCAGCTAGCTCTCTGTCATCTTTGAATTGGCAAGCCATGCTAACTATTCCTCTAAGTAACTGATGAAAATTTTAACACTGATCCCAGTACAGACCACCTGAAATCAGAGGAACAGTAATAGCATTGATACAGTGCTTTAAGGTTGGCAAAGCGCTTCACAAATACCCCCTTGTGAGGCAGATGCTATTATTATCCTCATTTTACAAGGAAGGAAGCTGCGGAAATTAAGTGACTTGCCCAGGGTCACACAACTCCAGTCTTCCTGACTATGCACTGCACAACAAAGCTGCCTCTGAGAATTTGGGGCTTGTTAAATGTTAGGTTACAGTAAATAACCTGTAAGCAGGACAAATTGTAAATGCAGAGCTTAAACGAAAACTGTAGGCTCAGGATGTAGAGTTGGGAGTTCATCTGCATGGAGGTGATAACCAAAAACCTGGAAAGGAAACACTAAAGTAGAAAAGGGCTGAGGAGAGATTCATGGCGAATATCCGCACAGGAGGGGAGGGGTTGGTGGTGGCGAGCTGCCTTCGAAGGACCATTAGACTAGAGAAGAGTCAGAGTCAGCTTCCAGTCTTTACTGTCTCCCTTTCCCCAGGCCCTTATCTCCTGCCTAAATTGTATTGACCCCCTCACTGGTTACCCACCCCCATTTTCTACCTCCTTCCTATACCACCATAAGAAATCTACTTTGGTCCCTCTGAGGACATTTCCTGGGACGAAGATCTAACCCAAAGTTTGACTAGGCCCTTACTCTTTCCCTGCACCCTTTTGCCTTCTCTTCTGTCCTTCCTCTCTCTTCCCTTTAAAACCAAGTGCCCTAATACCACCAGGATTACGTTTTGTTTGGTTTTTAAAGCCCCCCATAAGCTGACCTCTCACTGCCTTTCTGGTCTTCAGACACCTATAATATCTGGCCCAGCTGTGCTGGCTTCCTAGAACAAGATGCTCCCTCTCCTATGAATAGTTTCACTGGCTGTCTGTCCCTCATGCTTGAATGCCCTTCTTACCTCTCTGCCTCCCAGCTTCCTGGACTTCCTTCAAGACCCAGATAAAATTCCACCTTCAACAAACAGCCTTTGCCAACACCTCTTAATTCTAGTCTCCTATTGATTATCTCCAACATTATCTGTATCTTCTTTGTACAGAGTTGTTGCATGTGGTCCCTCCATTAGATTGCTCTCTGAGGCAGAATTGTGTTTGCCTTTATTTGTATCCTCTGGGGCTTAGCACGGTGCCCAAAATGTAGTAGGTGCTTAACTAATGGTTGTTAACTGCTCAACTGACTCAATTGATACAAATAACTGCAGATTGTGTGTGGTTGTGATTGTAGTTATAGTTGTAGTTACCTTGCAGAAAATAGACACTTGGGAAAGAATAGAAAAAAGACTGGAAAAATTTGTACACAATCACAGACACATCGTATGTGTAACGACCACCTTGATAGAGGCTCTTCTCAGCAATGCGCAGTTATAAGACAACTCTACAAATCTCAGGACAAAAGGCGATATCTACTTCAGAGAAAAATCTAGAAAGAACAGTTTAAATGGAGACTGAAGCACTCTACGTGCTATTGTTCTTTTTCATGTTTGGTTTTCTTTTTTCCATTGGTTACAACCCTTCTATACAACCAGACTAATGTCCAATGTGAAAGTACTTGCAGATCCTATACTTTATTGCATACTACCATTGGGAGGAGGGGGGAGGGAGGGGAGAAAATTTGAAACTCAAGGGATCATGGAACTGAATCTTGTAAACTAAAACTAAAGAAATCAATTAATATTTAAAAAAAATTAAAAATAAACCAGACTGGTGGGATGTCCTTGGCATAGGAAAGAGCTAGAGCCTTTCCTCAAACTGAGAACTGAAGGGACTTCCAGCCACCCAGCCAGTCTGTGCCAGTGGCAGGAGCTAACTGATACTAAATTCCTTGTGTCTGTCCTTTCCATGTGTCCCTAGTGGCAGAGTTGGTGTCTCCTCATAAAATGTGCTTGGAAAGAGGAACAGCAGAGCTGAGTCTCTTGGTGGGAGCCAGCCAGTTTGTCCAGTGGAGCTTCATGTCAGCAGCAGTATGGGGACCTAGTCACTCTCCTTTCCTATCCTGCACCTGCTGTGAGCAAGCACAGGCTTGTGGGTGCTGCTGGTGGATTGGGGCAATGGCTGAAGAAACTGAGATGTCAAAGTAAGGGAAGAGTGTTCAATAAAGGATGGGTTGTGTTTGTCCTTCCTTTTTGAAGAGGACTGTGATATCAGAAAAATGATGATATGACTTGCAGTTGACTTGGATTTGAGTGAGGGAGGGCTGTGCAAGGTCACCAGTTTCACTTCTCCTCCAGAGCCATGGTCTGATATTCCAGGATGACAATGGGAGACCCTGGCCCTTTTAGGCTAAAGCTTTTTCAGGTTCTCACTTCGAATGAGGTCATGCCTATTCAGTGAATAGGCCTCTTTAAGAAGTGAGTCAAGGGATGGCACCTTTAATTATTACAAAGAAAAAAATCAGACTGGGAGGGGAAGACTGTCAGGGTTGCTAGTCAAAAGAGAAACAGTTACCATTGAAATTCACTCTGAGCTTCAGAGTGAAATGGGGAAAGAGAGAGAGAGAAAGGAAGAAAGGAAGGAAGGAATCTAGGCTGTAAATCCCAAGTTAACTGTGAAACTTCTGGCCATCAAAATTTACCTTCCTTTGGAGAGGAGAAGGAGAGAAAGAGGTCAAGCTGAGTTACCCAGATGGCTGAGTCCCCATTCAGGCAGTTTGGACTACTTTAACAAAGGATGACCAACATGTTGAATTCAGAGACACTGGGAAAGACATCTTAACTGATAGTGAAAGAAGGTAACTCATGTAGGCATAAAGGACAAGAGGAGGAAGAGCCTCAGTGACTAATTTGGGTCCCATAGAAGTAGTGAGACCCACCTTCCCTAAAGCAAGGGGGGTAGAGAATCCTAGGGCAACTAGGTGGCACAGTGGATAGAGCCCTGGGCTTGGAATGATTAAGAAGACTCACCAGCCTCAGATACTTACTAGCTGTGTGACCCTGGGCAAGTCACTTAACCCTGTTTGCCTTATTTTCTTCATCTGTCAAAAAAACTGGAGAAGGAATCTTTACCAAGAAAACCCAAAATAGGGTCACAGAGTCCAACTCAATTGAACAACAAAAGAGAATCCTAGGATCCTGGGCTTGTGGCCGGAAGGAGTCATTGCCTCTGATTCCCTTGTCTTACAGACAGAAAGGTAACACAGAGGGTAAGGTGGAGGTTCAGAAGTGGCTGTTTTTTCCACACTGTCTTCCCAGAAGGCTCTGTCCACAGTGGGACACAGACAATGTGTCTCTGTTCTGAAGTTTTCCTTTGTTATAAGAGAGAACTGAAGAAGTGTAAGAAATGGTGGGAGGGTGATGTCTGAAAAGTGAGTATTGAAAAACAGCCAAACTAAAGTCATCAATAAAATCTAAAACCACACTTTGGAATTTTTTACAAAACATTCTCCTCTGTCTAAAGTTATCCTCATTAACCTGCCATGGTGGCTGAAATTTCAACATAAGAAATTCATTCCTTTGTGTCTTTGAACTCACTCACACACACACACACACACACACACACACACACACACACACACACACACACTCCTTACTGACACTGTTCTCTTCAAGGACACCAATCACTTCCTGACTGGTTTTTTTTTTCTCCTTTCCAATCTGTCCTCTACACAATAACCAAGATGGTGTTACTAAACCACAGGTCTGACCAGGTCATTTACCTGCTCAAAGATCTTCTAAGGCTCCCTATTGTCTCTGGGACAAAATACAAAGTCATTTAAAGTCATCTATAATCCAGATCCAAGCAACCTTTCCAAACATAGTTCATTTCCTTCTTGCACTATTCCAACTAAATTGGCCTATGAGTTTTCTCCTTAGCTTGCTATTCTGTCTCCAATATGGTGCCCTTCTCTGTCTACCCCTCTCACCTTCAACATGGACTAGCAGGGCTTTTGACTGGAGGGTAGGGGTAGAGTAAGAAGGGAGTTGTCTCCCAAGAAATGATGGGCAGGGCAACAGAGTAGTACTATGGTCCAGGTAAAGGAAATGCCAGGGCTTGCCATTAATTCTATTCCCCCTGCTCCAAGAGAAATGAATTCACTGTAGCAAGAAGAGATTGGAGCTCTCTGCTCTTGACAGGACAGAGATGACCTGGCACCAGCTGTGGGGGAGCCTTTCTTTTCTCCCAAGTGTATTGGTGTTTAAGCTTGGGAGGAGGAACCATAATCACTCAACATGTGCCTAGTAATTGCTGGGGATACAGCCATCAATGTATTCTCCACCCTCGAGGAATTTCTATTCTAGAATGAAAACCCCATGAATATACAGGAAGCATGCAAGGCCACCCTAGAGGAAGGGAGGCACCAGCAACTATAGTAACAGCACAGTTCATGCAGAAGGTATGGCTTGAGCTGAGTCTTGAAGCCACAGATTCAGAGCATCTGCATTCTCCTCTCCAGACTGGCCCTCCTTGAAGTGAGTCAGTCATCAAGTAAAAACTGAGTTGTGACGTCTCCATTTCTGTGCCTGCTCAGAGGAGGAACACCATGGGGAACTGCTCTGCCTGAGAAAGGTGGTCCGTGGGCCACTCCAGTATCTTTGCCAAGAAAACCCCAAATGGGGTCAGGAAGAGTTGGACATGACTGATCAACAACAAGGTGAAAATGCTCACACTGAAAATGTAATCATTGTTTTTGCTAGTAAATCTGAGCTGGCTCCCACAGACCTCGATATCAAGGCAGTGTTTTATTCGGGATTGCCGAGCGTTTTTCTTCATTCTTCACCAAAAGGAAAGCATTGTATATACAGTTAAGTATATTTGTCTGCTTCTTTAGGAAGTGATTCAGTTATGTCAAATCTCACATAACTAGGGATCCCTGGAATGGAGCAAGTTCAGAGAGGAAGTACAATTCACCCGCTGATTCTATTCACTTAAACAATAATAACCCACACCCCAACAGAGAGGGGGACTACCCTGATGAGTAGAAAGCTTAACCCTTCCTCAAGATTGCTGTCCAGTGGGGTAAATAGGCATAATGGACAGGATCACCCAACTTCTTATCCCTCCTGTGAACAGGACTAGAATAATGGCTAAAATTAGCTTTTGCACTAGCCTCCCCATGCTTCAAATGACTCCCTTCTCACTCCAAGTTCCTGGCATCTTTAACTTCCATCAAGGCAGGTTTGGGTACTCTCTCCCATTCAAAGTCTTCTCCAATTCTCCCAGTTCTTGGGGCTCTCTTCTCCTCTCTTTCTCTCCTTTCTTCTTCCTCCTTTCTCTTCTCTACCTTCCATATTTTCCTTCTTCCCTCTTTTCTCTCCTCCTTTCCCTTCTTCCTTTCCCTTATCCCTTTCTTTCTTCCATCATTTCTTCTTTCCTTCCTTCCCTCCTGCCTCATATTTACACATCTGAGTACCTACTATAACTCTCCAGATCCTTGAAGTTGGGGGCTATTTTGTTTACCTTTTTCTTTGTTTCCCCAGGGCCTGTAGCACAGTACTTGGTACTTAAGACCTTCTGAATCTCTTGTACCTACCCTTCCCAGCTTCACCACTTCCTACATGACTATTGCAGCAATGATCCTGCCCTCAGTCTTTTCCTTCTTCTTGATAAATCATCTTAAAACTCCACTTTGTATGTTGCTGACAAACTTAGATGATGTGTTCCAATACTAGACTTTGTTGTCTAGTATTGGAGGTCTTTCCAGACCTGATTCTGCCTCTTTGGTTTTTCTTTCTCATAATCTAATTGTAATCATTCATTTCATCCAAAGTGGCATTGTTAACATGTGAATTACTACCTCCACACCTTTGATACCAAGTCTGGTCCCCCAAGCCTAAAAGGTCTCTCCTCTTCCATCCATCAGTTACAAATCAGCCATCCTTTAAACTCTACCCTAAGATTCAACTGGGCAGCTAGGTAGTTCAGTGGCTAGAGTACTGATCCTAGAATCAAGAAGACACAAGTTCAAATCTGGACCTCAAACACTTACTGACTATGTGACCCTGGGCAAGTCACTTTACTCTGCCTCAGTTTCCTCATCTGTAAAATGAGCTGGAGAAGAAAACAGCAAACTACTCCAGTGTCTCTGCCAGGAAAACCCCCACGGGGTCCCCAAGTTCTAGGATAAGACTTAGCTGCTCCCTAAAACTTCCATTGACCATTTTCCCCTTGAAACTCTCCTATTGTTCATCTTACTTATTAGTCACTTGATCTGCCTTTGAAACTTAGTATTATACGTGACCTTTCCTGCATATTTCATCTCTGCCCAGCTGGGTAGAAATTTCCTTAAGATTAATGCCTTCATAGCTGCTCCAGGCCAAAGAAGGAGGGAACCAGAGGCCCTGACCTTGAATCCTGAGGACTCCTTGCTATCTTCGTGACCTTGGACAAGTCTTTGGGCCTCAGTTTTATAAGAGCAGAAGCTCATAGCTCTAGAGCAGCGGTTCTCAACCTGTGGGTTATGTTCAATTTGTAACAATGAAAATACATCCTGCATATCAGATAGATTCATAACAGTAGCAAAATTACAGTTATGAAGTAGCAACAAAAATAATTTTATGGTTGGGGGTCAACACAACACGAGGAACTGTATTAAAGGGTCACAGCATTAGGAAGGTTGAAAACCACTGTTCTAGAGTCAGAAGAAACTTTAGAGATGATCCAGGGAAACTTGCAGCCTCAAGGCCGCATGTGGCCCTCTAGGTCCTGAAGGACAGCCCTTTGACTGAATCCAAACTTTACAGAATACTCTTAATAAAAGGATTTGTTCCATAAAACTTAGACTCAGGCAGAAGGCCACACCCAAGTTCCAAGAAGGCCCCTTGTGGCCTTGAGGCCGAAGGTTCCCCACCCCTAGTCTAATCTTTACGTTACTGCTGAGGGAAGTGAGACCTAAATGAGAAGGTTCTCGGTCACACAGGTAACAAACATCAGAGGTGGTATTTGAACCCTGGTCTCCTGATTCTAGAGTAGAGATAGTTCTTCCCATTGTATGATGCTGCTCATCTTTGGGGAGCAAATCCATCCTTCTCCACCTGCTAAGAGCTAAGGATAGTTAGTCCCCTGATCTGGAGGGCCATATTTGGCTTTCAGACCATAGTTTGCCAATCCTGGAACCAGAAGATGTCTGAAGTCTCTTAAAACTGGGATTGGAGTATTCTATGCTCCTTAAATCTTTATAACCCCAAATTCCAAGGCAAATGGTATTTTGAGGGGGATTGTGGAATCAGAGGAAGTCCCTAATAATATTAAAAGAAGTCAAGAGTAGGTAATAGCTTAATTTACAATTAATGCCTTAGAGATAGTGTATTAATTGCTGAGTTCTTTTTAGGAGAATAGTTCAGGGAATCAGCCCCTGGAGGGGTAAGTAGAGATTTTTGTAAAAGATGGCCATTTACCCATCAAGGACAGACTTTTCCTGCTTCAGGATTTTGCTGTGAGTGGATGAAAGCCTCTCACTACTCCTGTCTGTTCTGCTTCCCTTCTCTGGTTTCCCCTCTCTTGGGCAAGATGTCTGCATGTTTACAGAGATGGTAACTCTTCCTATCGCCTGTTATCTCTGGTTTGTGTCTGCCTCAAACCCCGTTAGTGCAGTGACAGTAAGAAAGTACCTCAGGCTCTGGCTTCTCAGCAAACCCACACCTGGAAAAACTTTGAGTCACTGCTTTTTACTGAGAAGAACAAGTTTGGGCCTTGATTTTCTGACTTCTGTCACGTAACTCAAGCTGGATTTCCTTCTGCAGCTGTATTTTTGACCATGATGTTGCATGATTTCTGATTAAGAAAGGAATGTACTAACTCCTAGTGACAAAGGTATAGCATCTGGTGCTTACAAACAGGTTCCTAGAGCTAGCTGCAGAATTTGGCATGGGCCTGAGCCGAGAGTGTGTGGGAGCCAACCCCAGCTAGAGGGGCAGTTACTACACATCAGAAATCAGCACATACTACAAATCAGAGCTCTATTGGGGGAGGGGGGTGTAGTTTTTGTCTAAGAAAACTGGTTGTTAAGCATTTACCAGCAAAACAGGGGCTGTATCCAAACTGTCATATCATCACAGACTGTCTAATGAACACATCCCTTCCTCTGGGGTAGTAATTGCCTATGGCACATAAGACACCTGGGAGCGGGGAGACAGATATACCAAATCCTCCTCTCCCTGTCCCCTTGCCCATGACTAGCCATGACTGCCCTGCTGGCAGAGCACATAGAAATGCCCACTGCCCAAGACTCCCACACACTGCTGCTAGACTCTGGACCTTCAAGTCTTGGTTGGGTTATCCTTTAAATTTAGAAACCAAACCTACTCAAAGGGAATAGCTGAGCAGTTAGTCAAACTCCAGTCACCACCCTTCCTTCCCTTTAGATCTTCCCTCCTGCACACATAAAGGTGAGGTACCTGTTCCTGGCTGACTTTTACTCTGAAGGGTTCCCCCAGTCTAATTACTAATGGAAGGGAGCTAAGGAGTCTTATCATTGGCTCCCAGTAAAGTCTGACGTTTGTTTGCACTTGGGAAAATCACCTTTTGGCTCTATCATTGCCCTGGCTTTATTCTCCTTGAATGCCTTAGAGAAACCCTAAAGACCACGTCAGCTATGAACTCTCCTCCCTGTTAGGCTTCATACGTGTTTCACTTTGTTACACTTCATACAGAGTGACTAGTACAGTCTTTGCAATGACAGATGATATAGTATTGAACAGAGCCTTGGACCTGGTGCTAAGATGACATGGATTCAAATCTGCCTTTGGATAATTATGGTTGTTCAGTTGTTTCCAACTCCGAGTGACTCCATTTGGAGTTTTCTTGGCAAAGATACCAGAGTGGTTTGCCATTTCCTTCTCCAGCTCATTTTACAGATGAGGAGACCAAGGCAAACTGGGTTAAGCGACTTGCCCAGGGTTGCACAGTAAGTGTGTGAGGTTATATTTGAATTCAAGAAGATGAGTCTTATGGACTCTAGGACCAGCACTTTGTGCACTATCACACCCCCAGCTGTCCCTGATATCCATCAGCTCACCTAATGGAGAATCTGTACCAACATCTGTCCCATGCATAGAGTGTCCCTAATGGCATTCTCCCAGGCTAGTGAGCTTGCTTCTGGAAGAGTTGTGATGACATGGGATAGAAGTACCTTGGAGTCAAAGGAAGTCAACCAAGATTTACTTAGCTCATGCCTACTGTGTGCCAGGCACTGAACTAAACTTCCTCCAGCTACCCAGTTGCTGCTTTAGACCTCTCCTTATTAGGTGACTCTATCACTCACAGTCTGGTGAGGACTTATTAGACCTTCCCAGTTCTGAGGCCATCTGGCCTGTGTAAGGGTATCACCCTTGGTTTTGGTATTTGTTCTTTTCCCTTTCTAAGTGCCCTTGTGAGTTTGAAAGGTCCAGAGGGTTCCAGAGCCCATGCAGTATCCATGCCCTGAGGAGCTGGGGGTGGCCTTCTGGACCCCGGCCTAGTGGTCAGGCCCTTCAGACAAGAACTTAGCAGCAGGACCCATGATATGTGAGAAATGAGCTGTTAGGTGGATCCCTCCTCATCCCTAAGAAGGTATAGGGTAGGAAGGTATGGAGGGGTGTCTAAAGCTGTTCTTGCTCTGCCCCCAAGGGAGAGATCCCTCTGTAAAAGCTAATTGATCTTGGCAAAAGAGTGCCTGGTTTCTAACTAAGGGGGTGCTTGGTGGGTAGGGCCCCTCCCCCAACCCCGGGCATGGAGGTCCCTGAAGGGCCAATGGCTGCTCGCTCCCTCTGATCTCTCTTTAGGCCCCTTTGGTTACAGATGTTCCTTGTGCACCTTGGAAGGGCAGCCAATCTGGGCCTTGATCTAATAACCCAAGTGAGAGCCAGAGAGCCAAGGTCTCTCCATTCTTCATCCTGCCTCTGCTGCTATTTCCTTTGGTCACACAAATGGGGCCTGTCACTTCCTCATTCTGTTTCCTCCATTGTGCAAGACAGAAAAGGCCCCCTGGCCACCTCCGAGCCACTGAGAGTGACTTCCAAGGCTCCTTCTCCCGAGGCCACAAAGAAGAGGGATTTCGTTTCTTTTGCTTGGACTCAGAGGGAATACCTGGGCCCAAGAGGGGGAAAGGGCAGACTGATGTTAAACCTAGGATTTCCCTTTAACCGGGAACCTCCTTCTCTCAATGCAGCTGAGCACCTTCTCTCTAAAATAATCAGGCAAGTACAGTGGATAGAGCACTGAACTGGGAGTCAGAAAGGCCTGGGTTCAAATCCATCCTCTGACACTAGTTATGTGACCTCTGGCAAGTCAGTTCAGCTTTCTGTGTCTCAATCTTCTCATCTGTGAAATGGGGATAGCAGCAGCACAGATAAGAGAACACATGCACAGAGCTGTACAAGTGGAGTCTTAGAGAGTTGCCTAGAGCATTGAGAGGTATCATCCTGGTACCTAGACTCTCTATCCACTGTGCAATGTGGCCTCTCTATTAGGAAAAATTCTCTAATTAGGTTAAGACATTACCTAAAGTAGAACATGACTGGAACACTTCAGGTGGAAGCTGTCTTACTGAGGACAGTTCTAACTTCCCTGCTCATCATTCAAGGCCTTTCCCAATCTGGCATCAGACTGCCTTCCCAACCTTATTACCTTTCCCTCTGGGCTTTGGCCAAACTGGTCTCCTTGTGGGTCCTCAGATCCTGCTGTCCTCTCACAGTCTCCTGTCAAAAGTGACCTCCTGAATTCCTAACCACTAAAACCCAACTCAGATGTCACCTGTTAGAATTTCAGGTTGTCATGGGCCCATCTTGGAAAAAAGAAATAGTCAAGAGCCTAAAGCTGTAGGAGCAAAGCTATCTGGGATCCTCCAGAGCCCTGGCATCATGATTTAGCCTCAGGGATACTGATAAGATCATCCGGTGGATGGAAATTGGTCTGGCTGTGGTATGAAAAAGGTAAGAGGGATGGGAGGAGAGTAAGAAGGAGAGAAATAGAGGGAGGGAGAGAGAGAGAGAGAGAGAGAGAGAGAGAGAGAGAGAGAGAGAGAGAGAGAGAGAGAGAGAGAGAGGAGAGCATTTGTGTTGAATGCTTGAGATTTCATAGGGTAGCATGAAGTAGCAGGAGCAATTCAGTTGTTCTACAGGAGGTGTGAAAAATGTATAGAGCTTAGGAACTTGTAAAGAGTGAATTCAGTGAGTGAATAAGAGAGAGAAACAGGAATGGAAAGGAAAGGAGGAAATACAGCAGGAAATAAGGAAGAAAAGAAAGAGTGAAGGGAAGAAGAAAAGCAAGGAAGGAAGGAAGGAAGGAAGGAAGGAAGGAAAAAAGGATGGAAGGAAGAAAGAGAGGGAAGGAGGGAGGGAGGAACAAGGAGGGAGGGTTGAGACTAGGGTAAGGGGCAAGCATGGCCCAGTCTCTGGCCAACAACATTGAACCTGGCCTGAGGGTAACTGTGTACAGGAGTCTATATCCAAGCGCCCTCCAACACAACCTTTATATGCAAACATTAATTAAATACCTACTGTGTACCAGGTATTGTGCCAGACAGTGGGGACTGAAAGGCAAAAATAAAATAGCTCCTCCCCTCAAGGAACCTCCACTCTACTGGAAAAGATATAAATTGAAAGTATATCCAAGGTACACGCCACTACTCAAGTGGGTCTGTGGCCTCCACAGGTGGGATGCTCTGTCCCTTGGCTCACAGCATTCTTAATGGTATCACAATCCATCCATGCCTACCTATCCTCCACTACCTTTGTCTGTGTCCTGACTGCCACAGAGTGACCCCCAAAGGGCTGGAGGACTTCCTCAGGTGCTCTTGACGTCCTGAAGATGCTGGTGGAGTGCTGGCTATCCCTCCTTGTCACCCTGTGACCAGCTCATCTTCTTTTGTGACCGTCCACATCTTTGATTATCCCACATCTATTACATGCTCAATTCCTCATCTGCAATGTGTTGTGGTCTTCTTGTGCCCTCCCACCCACCTCTCCATTGCTCTCCATGATCTTCAATCCTTTGGAGACTGCAGAGTTCCATGTCTTGCGGCAATACAATGTTTCCAGAAGGAGAGTGGCTTCAGAAGGATGGGTCTCTGCTTTCAGGGAGAAGCCTAGGCTCACCCAGAAGCCAAGGGATTTCCCCAAACCCCTCTTCCTGTTCAATTCTTGACCTATATCACTGTCTATTTCTTGTATCTGTATAGGCTATACGTGTGAATGGATCTACTCTTTTGGATAGCTCTAGTGAGGCATTCCTCACCCAAGTGATTATGTTTGGTTTTTTGTGTGTGTGTGTGTGGGGGGGGGTGTTTCTCCTATAGGGACTCCATCTGTGATTCCTGGGTACAGGGAACTCCAAGATGAGGCAGCCCCCATTCACCAGTGAAGTCCCTGAGAGATGAGGTGCCTTGCTCAGGGTCACATAGTCACTGCCTGTCAGAGGCAGGACTTGAGCCCAGGTCTTCCTGGCTAAGGACTGGTTCTCTGTCTCCCATGCCACACTACCTCCACTATTTGATTATATATGTAATTAAAGTTGTAGGCATTAAAAAAAAAAAGTAGATGTGATCCCTACACGTATTCCAATCCTGAGCACAATCACTTAGCCTCTCAGAGATAATCCACCCTCATTCCTGCCAACAGCATCACCCACCCCCAGATCTCCTAGCATCAGGAATGTGCCCATGAAATGGGCTATGGCATTGCCACGCCCCCACCTGCTTTCTCTGCCTTCTGGCTGAGTTGGGGTCATCTGGAAGTCAAGCAGTCACCACGTGGTTTGGTCAGATGGGGAACCGGTGCTGTAGACTCCTTTCCGGAGCTGGACGGTCACTTTTTCACTTTTCTCTTCTCTTTTTGCCTCCAAGCAAAGAGGAAAAATAACTTCACAGCCTTCCAGATTCTCTAGAAAGTCATTTTCCTTCGGTTTTTCTTTTTAATCAGCAGTCAAGGCTTCAAGTAGGAGAAACTGAAGAACATTGGCAGTTCCTTGGGGGAGCAGGTTTGGTTCACTACCTGAAACTCAGGCTCAGCAGTCAACTGGAAAGAGCTGGACTTTCTCTAAGGATGGGGATGGCCTTGATGGCGCTCTTCATAGACAGCCTTAGTTTAAAAGGAAGTAAGGATAACGATCGTTTCCCAGAACTCGATTTCCTGGTACTTTGTGGTTGCTGCTGCCCTCCCTACAGAAAGATTGTTTTTATTCAGTGACCCTGTTGTGGGTTTTCTTGGCAAAGACACTGGAGTGGTTTGTCATTTCCTTCTCCAGCTCATTTTACAAATGAGGAAACGGAGGCAAACAGAGTCAAGTGACTTGCCCAGGGTCACACAGCTAGTGAGTATCTGAGGTCAGATTTGAACTCAGGAAGATGAGTTTTCCTGACTCCAAACCCAGACTCTGTGCCACTTAGCTGCTCCACAAAAGGAATAGTTTCTGCAATTAATGCTATTTTATAATTAATAATAACCCCATTTGTATAGTGCTTTAAGATTTGCAAATGCATTCAACGGTACAAGTGTTCCCATTTTACAGATGAGGAAACTGACCTTGAAAACTGAGGTCTTGTGAAGTTAAGTGATTTGGCCATGCATACCTTTGCCTTTAACCTGGATGGGGCAGAACTCATTTGCATTTTTAACCTTGGATATTCTCATTTCTCTCTAAGTTTCCTGTATTCTTTCCTACTTATATTTTTAGGCAAATGAATACCTGGATCAAGGAGGGTTCTGGAGGAGAGCAATAGAATGGGAGAAAGCTATCTGATCATCATTTCAGGGCCTTGGTTTTGTATAGGAAAAATGGAAGTCTCGGGGTTTGGGTTCAGTCCATCAGCCTTATAGCGCAAAGCTACTGGGCTAGCCGGATCTGTCAGTGTGGCATTGTGTCACCTTCAAAGAATGGCTTTGGGAAGTGGAGCTGATAAGGGCCCACCATGAAATGACACCACCTCTGGCTGAGCTTTTCCTGGAAAGTGTGCCATTCAGTGTGCCAAGGCAATGTGTCGTTTTCCTGACCTTAGCTCCCATACATCCCCTTGCTTATTCGAAGCAAATGGGGAGTCTGCCTGCCAAGCATTAGCTTTGACCTTTGGACCCTTCCAGCCCTGGCTCACCCAGCCCTGTCTCCTCTGGGCTGGTTGGCTCCCTCACATCCTGGGCTCAGATTCCCACCTAGTAACCACCAACTAATTATAGACACTCTTTGACCCTGAGACATGAGAGGACAGCAAGGAGTTTACATTCCTGTCTCTCTAAGATAAAACCTTTTGTGAAGACTCTCAAGCAAGAGGGAGACTGTTTCCAAATTAAAATAAAAAATAAAGTAGCCACTGAAGTCAGGTAACCAAAGCAGAAGAGGAGTCACCAGACAACCAGAGATCATGGGAGCCTAGTTATGGACCTGGAAGGAACCTCTGAAGCCATCTGGGCCAATCCCTTCATTTTACAGATCAGGAAACTGAGGCACAGAGAAATTTAAGCCCAAGCCCCAGGAGTGTTTTGCATCTCTTAAGAGGGGAAACTAGAAGCCTATCTAAATTTTCCAAATTCTCCAAGGCCTTACAAGTTTTTCCTCTTCTAAGGAAAGATGACTTCATTCCGCACTGCTACATCCCTTCTTTGAACATTTTTTGAGCTTATGATCCATGCCACACAAACGAATACTTGTATCCTAAACCCGAGGGTGCCAGACTTGTTGATCAGATACCTCATTCTCAGAAGATTTAGAACATGCAACCCCCCTTTATATGCATGTTCTTTAAATCCCTAGATTTTATACATGTTCTGCCATACATTTCAAAACATTACCCCCAAATTAAAAAGACTAAACGGAACCGATGCAATTGTAAAGCAGTTTAAACTGTTTTTTCTTGATGTCTCATGATTACTGTCTTTCAATAGTCATTTAATTTTTCTTTGTCAATAGTGGCCCTCCCTCACCAGCTTCAGTTTCATCGTCACATCTTCATTCCATTTTGTATCTTTCCTTGGACTTCCAGAGCTGGTCACTATTTTGATTGCTTTATGATCTATGAAGGATGTGTCTGTTTCTGACACTACATTTCTTTGCAATTTCTCTGGTGCCCCAGTCCATGATCTATTTTTGTGAAAGTGTTAAAGTTGTACTGAGAAAATCTAACTTTAGTGGTCCCATTTAGAAAGTTCAATAGTTTTTCTTTTATTGGGTAATGATACAAAACAAATTTTGTTCTCACTAAAAAATATAATTTTTTAGTGAGAACAATGTGATTGAATATACTTAATTATTTTTGAATGAATGAATAAAAAAATCTTTTCTTGAGTACTTACTATGTGCCAAACACTATACTAAGGGAGGGAAGGGGAAGGTAGAAATGGAAAAACAAGGCAGTCCCTGCTCTCAGGAAGCTTATATTCTAATGGTGGAGAGACTATACATACCTATGGGGGATTTCAGCTGGAAGTCAGATGGAAAGACCCCATGATCCTTAAGGTGCAGTAGCCAAGTCATATGCTCTGAGCCTGAAACTTTGAGATACAATAATTCCAATCCTGATTCTAAGTTGGTTATTCCAGTACTTGATTTTAGCTATCATAGCTGAGAAAGACACCAAGAAAGAAGAGTAGACACGAACAGAAGCAGGAAACAGAGGCTATACTTACTGAATCGTGAAGTTACTTTTTCAGTCTCATCCACCCATGATGTTTGCGAAGATTTTTTGCATAATGGATGGAGCGCTGGGTCTGGAATCAGGAAATTTGGAAAGCCAGAGTTCAAATCTGGTTTCAGACACTTACTAAGCCATTCAGCCTCTGTTTACCTCAGTTTCCTCATCTGTAAAATGGGGATAATAAGAGTACCTTCCTCCCAGGATTGCTCAATCCTCAATCAAATGAAAGTATAAATGTAATGCACTTAGCCATGCCTGACACATTGTCTAAATATTACCTATTATTGGTGAAACTCGGCCAGTAAATTTCTACCTGTCCTGATATCAGCCAGTTGCTATTACAAACCAACAGGAAAGCGATTCATTTTTGTATTTTTAACAAATGGTTTAAAAGCCACTAACAGTCTACACAGGGAAGATTTTAAAATTCTTATATGAGCAGAGTTTTTATAGATGATATAGACAAGCCATCATTTTTGGCAAGAAGAACTTAGTTGTTAAATGTCTTTCTGCTCCTGATGGTTTCATTTGTTAATTTTTTTTTTTTTGCTTCTTGGAGGGGGGAAGGCAGAACAATTAGGGTTAAGTGACTTGCCCAAGGTCACATAGCTAGCAAGTGTTAAGTGTCTGAGGCTGTATTTGAACTCAGGTCCTCCTAACTCCTGAACTGGTGGTCTATTCACTGCACCACTTAGCTGCCTCTAATTTGTTATGTTCTTAAAGTACACTTCACTCCAGGTGAGATTCAGTATCAACATCAGTGAGTATAAATCCACATTAAGTAGTCTTCTAGAGAATTTTAACATTTTTGGCCGACTTCCTGTCATATCTGTTTAGATCATCATTGCTTTCCATTGGAATGTGGCTGACAAAGAGATCATATTGGAAGCAGAAAATGTGTCCATTCCATTTTCTCATTGCTTACTTGACCTTGAATTATTAGTATTATTATCAATCTGAGGTTTCTTTGCAGGAATTATTTTAAACCATTTGTCAATGGAATCAGGAAGACTCCTCTTCCTGAGCTCAAATCTGACCTCAGACACTTAGTAGCTGTATGACCCTAGGCAAGTCACTTAACTCTGCTTCAGTTTCCTCATCTGTGAAATGAATGGAAGAAGGTAATAGCAAACCACTCCAGGATCTTTGCCAAGAAAATCTCCCAAAAATGGTGTCATGAAGAATGACTGAACAATATTGTCCACCTTTGGGTTTTTTCCTCCCAATTCTTTAATATTTTTATTTAAAGTTTTGAGTTCCAAGTTCTATTTCTCCCTCCTTCCCTTTCCCCCTTCTCCCCCTGCCATGGTAACGTACCAGATATAAGCTATACATGTACAATTGTGTAAAACATTTCCATATTAGTTATTTTGTACAAGAAGACTAGAATAACAGAAAAAAATGAAAGAAAGAAAGTGGAAAATAGCCTGCTTCAGTCTGTATTCAAATAATATCAGTTCTTTCTCTGGAGGTGGATAATATGCTTCATCATGAGTCCTTTGGGATTGTCTTGTGTCATTGTATTGCTGAGAAGAGCTAAGTCATTCACAGTTCTTCATTGCACAATGTTGCTGTTACTGTGTACAATGTTCTCCTGGTTCTTTTCACTTCACTCAGCATTAGTTCACATAAGTCATTCACGGATGATCATTGTTACAATGTTGCTATTACTGTGTACAATGTTCTCCTGGTTCTGTTCACTTCACTCAGCATCAGTTCACATAAGTCATTCACAGATGATCATTGTTACAATGTTGCTATTACTGTGTACAATGTTCTCCTGGTTCTGCTCACTTCACTCAGCATCAGTTCACATAAGTCATTCACAGATGATCATTGTTACAATGTTGCTATTACTGTGTACAATGTTCTCCTGGTTCTGCTCACTTCACTCAGCACCAGTTCATGTAAAGCTTTCCTGTTTTTTTTTTTCTGAAATCATCCTGCCTGGCATTTCTTATAGCACAATCATATACCACAACTTGGTCAGCCATTCCCCAATTGATGGCTATACCTTTAATTTCTAATTCTTAGCCGCCACAAAAAGAACTGCTATAAGTATTTTTGTACAAATACTTTCTTATCCCTATTTTTGGATGTCTTTGGGACATCAAACGAGCAGTGGTATTACTGAACCAAAAGGTATGCACAATTTTATAGCTCATTGGGCATAGTTCCAAATTGCTCTCCAGAGAATGGCTGGATCAGTTCACAACTCCACCAACAGTGCATTAGTGTTCCAATTTTCCCACATCCCCTCCAACATTGAACATTTTTCATTTTTGTCATATTAGTCAATCTAATAGGTATGAGACGGTACCTCAGAGTTGTTTCAATTTGCATTTCTCTAACCAACAGTGTTAAAAATTTTTCATATGACTGTAAATAACTTTGATTTTTTTTTTCTGATTTTGTCTGTTCATATCCTTTGCATTGTCCACTTTCATAACCTCACCCAAGACCCATTTAACTCAAATTCAAGTTGATTCAATTAACATAGATACAGAATACACCCATGGCTTCAGGTTAATCCTATCGCCTGAAGATTATTCCCAGCTTACAATGAAAAAGTAATGGAAAGGAGCTGAGGTAGCTCTTAACCCAGTTCCTCCTTAAAATGTCTGCCGGTGGGAATTGTCTTAGCTTTGCCAGGGGAGGTTCAAATGATGTACTATCAGTCCAATCAAAAGGAAAAGACATGTAACTTTTAAAGACCCTGTCAACCTGCACTCAGGGTTTTTGGTCATTGAAAGATTCCATTGATCCAATTTATTGGTTACTGCTAGTCTAACTAATAAATTGACCAGACTTGAACCATTGTTTCTCAGGTCACCTTCAATTTCTTTTTTTCTTCTTTTTTTTTTTTTTGGAGGGGCGAAGGCAGGGCAATTGGGGTTGAATTCAACTTCATTTTCAAACTTAATAGTGAAAATTAAGAGTGCAACCACATAACTCCAAGTCTTATCTCATGGCTCTTCAAATACTACATATGGAGTGAGGTTTTTGTGATCCAGCTACCACACAAGCCAGAAGACTTTTGCCTGCCACTGTCTATGCAGAGATGTAACTCCTGGTTGTTGGCAAGAATATTGAATGTGCCTCTCTGTACCTGTGTATCGAATTCACTCATTAGGCTCCTAAGATTCTTGAAGGAGACAGACATGTGAACCAAAGACACTCCAGGGAGGAGAGTCTTTCCAAATGGCAGATGCCCATTCCCATCATGCCTGAACTTGCTTGAAATTCTAAAGACTACTGTAACTGACCTCTGAGGGAGACTGTTTTTTTCTCTCCTGGCTGAAGCTGAGATTCATTTTGCTCCATGATGAAGGGCTCCTTCATTCCTGCTTGTGTATTCTTTGGTGCATTTTAATCTATATAATGACTCTAATTGCCGTTGCCTATTTGTTTGGGTAAACTTGTTTGCTATGATGATGATCTTTTGTGTAACCGGCTTATGATAGAAAAGAACTAAAGTGATGAGTGTAAGTAAGCTAAGGGTTTTGTTGCTGTTCACTCACTTCAGTCATGCCCAACTCTTTGTGACCCCATTTGGGGTTTTCTTGGCAAAGATTCTGGGGTGGTTTTGCACTTCCTAGCTGTGTGACCCTGGGCAAGTCACTGAATCCTGTTTACCTCAGTTCCCCATCCATAAAATAAGCAGGAGAATGAAATGGCAAACCCTTCCAGTGTCTCTGCCAAGAAAACCTCAAACGAGGTCACGGAGAGTTGGCCACTACTGAGCACCAGTTTCCTAACTCCGGGTCCAGAGCTTTATCCATTGAGCCCACCAGCTGTGTTAACAGCAGTAGTCCTGTGGGTGGCTGTTGACTTGCTCCTCCCAGGTCCAAAGGGTAGAAGACAGGAAAGGGGTGAGGGATGGGTTGTAAAGACTGCTCTTTATGGCTGTGGCTCACCTGTGTTGTTAGTACATGGGGAAAAAAGAATGTGTGGCCGGGAGCGCAAAGAGCCTGATTTTCTTTCCCCTTGACTTCCTTTTGAATGGACATGACTGAAGCACTTTTCTGAGCTCATTCTTTACTCTGTGATCAGTTGCTGGTTTGATTTTTTAAAAACTGATCTCATTTTTATTTGTCATAAACATGTGTAGCCAACCTAGACATGCATATTCATCATATCTTTTTGTTTGGGGTCTAAGCATGCAGTAGGTATGGTAGTTTTAGCCACACAGAAGGACATCGACTGGGAAGCTTTCTTTTTAGCACAGGGCTGGGAAACCCTGGCCTAACTAAACCCTTCTCTAACTGGAGACCAATACCACCAGCCATTTATGAAATCCACAAGCTAAATCAGTGCCAGATCTGAAGAGCCCTGATGGTTGGTTGGCTAAACTAAAATCAATCATTCAAGCATTTAAGTGCCTACTACGTGCTAGGCACTGGACTGGGCACTGGAAATATGAGTACAAAGAACAAAACAACCCCTCTTCTCAAGGAGTTTACATTCCACTTAGGGAGAATACAAGAACATGTGAAAATAAATATAACATAATATATGACTATATATCTGCATGTATGTACATATATAGCCATATGTAGCCTTATATATGTACATATACACAAATATATACCAAACCATCTAGGAGACACCCTGGTCAAAAGCAGGACTAGAGGAATTAGGTGAAGTGATGCTCCCCTCAAGCCCTTCCCCACTCAGAATTGTGTGGTCACCCAGCCTCTCCTTGACTTGTCTAAAATTATCCAGCAACCACAGCCACTAGATTTGTCCACTCAGGCTTATCCAATCTCCCTATTCCTCAAGAAAGAACCTGCCTTAGAAAGACTTCCCTGTGCTTAAAGTCCTTTGAACATAGTGTCAGGTGAGAGGAAGAGAGGTACATTCCAAGAGGACCTTGACAGCTGGGCAGCCAGGCACATGAAAATGTTCAAAATGCTTCTGTGGGTTTTCCCCACTACGATTTGTACCTGCTGGTTTCCCATGATGTTGTACATATGTAATATGAGGTGAAATACTTGAGACTTGAAGTCAGAGGACCTGTATTCAAATCCCTGCTGTGTTCTAATTCTGTGATCTTGAGTAAATTCCAGAGGCAATGGGGGTAGCCATTTGATTTCAGTTCTGAAAGCAATAGGTGGAAATGCCCCTATGGTCTTTGGGGAATCCATGAATCTCATCATCACAGAGTTGCTGAGCTGCATAACTTTCCTATCTAGTATCAGGGCCCCACCCAGCATAATGAATTGGTCCAACACATTCACCAATATTGGCTCTTTGCCAAATGAGAGAAGTACCCATTCAGGATTCCCAGGCCACATGAAAGGTTGGTAAGGGGGACCCAAGGGGAATACCAGCCCACCATGGACCACCTCTAACACTGGGGAAAGACCAGCAGCAGGTCCTCAGTGGGGTGGGATTTCATCCATGCTTTGTTTCCAGATTTTCAGCTCACTAGTACTTTTTAGAGATATGTTGAAGCACCCTAAGGCATCTCATGAATTGCTGGAGGTGGATAGGACGTCCATGAGCATAAAACATGCTTTATTCCAACCTCCATCTTCAGCTGCCCAGACTTTCACAAACAATGACCTCATCATAGAGATCAAAGCAGCCAATATCACAGTAGAGACCGTTGTCCCATGGGTCATGATACCCTCCACTGTGGCACAGACGTGTGTATATTTTCCTGATCAGTGGATCTCAGCAAAGCACTGTGTGGCAGTGGCATGATCCATTAGAAACAGCTTTGGATTGGGAATTAGAAGGGCCTTGGTTCAAATTTCAGCTCTCTCACTTAAAAGCTGTATGGCCTTGGGCAGATCACTTAATTTTTCTAATTCTCTGTAGAAAGAGAATTTTACCAGAAGAGTAGCCAAGGTCCTTCCAGTTCTAATCTATGATTCTCTCTGCAAGAAGAGTAACTTGGCAGTCTAAGGTATGGAGATATCTGGAAGGAGTTCAGTAACTTATTACCACTTGCACCAGCCAAGAGGACCTTCAGATGACCTGTCAGTGTACCCTGTTAGCTCAAGGAGAACCAGAACAGGAAGTGGAAGAAACCTCGAAGTCATCTGTCTGGTTCAACCCCTTCAACTACTGGTGAGGAAAACAGAGAGCAGGAAAGGTCAAAAACTTGCCCAAGGTCAAACAGGTAGGAAGTGGGAAAGTCAGGATTCGAGCCCTGTTCCTTTGACTCCAAATCCAGTCTGGTTTTCATAGCAGAGTCACTGGGTGCTGTTCTCTAGCAGCTTTGACTTGATGGGAAGCCACAGCCAGCAGGAAGATGTGCCATTGCGGAACTTTAATAGTGCTCATTTCTCCTTCTCTCAGGTTGCAAAGTGCTGTCCTTGCCATCAGCCCACCAGCATCTCTGTTCAGCCAATGAGAATGTAGTACCAAGAGCCCCCAAGTGCAGAGTGACCAGGCCAGGAGGACTGGGGCATCTGCCAGAGAACCCCAGGAAAGGTTCTGGTTCTGCCACCTCTCCCTCTCCCTCTTTATCAGTCTGCAACATGGGAACAAGGTGACTTCTTCTCTGGATCCAGGATTACTCTGTGACAAGGACATGAACTGCTTAAAGTGTTTTTCCCTGACACCAAGGCCAAGGCCATTTCTACCCCACCCTGCTCATGTCTTACACTTTATTATCACTATATATTTTAAATGATTTATTACTTTTTAAAAATTTGATTTTTACTTTGGCAAACATCAGCTCAAAAGAGCATTTCCATATACAAAGAAAGGCAAAAAGGTTGGTACATGGAGCCCCAAGGAGCCATAATTTATAACTTAGCTTTTACTTTTTAAATATATAATACACTCTTTCCTACTTTCTACTCGACTTCACCTATCAAATAAATGCAACAGTGTCTTCCCGGCCACCCTCCTGCTGCTATTTACACATCAATCCACAAGTACTTATTAAGTGCCTACTGCATGCTAAGGGGAGTAGCCATGGGGAATAGAAAGGCCAGAGTTAAGCAGTTCCCTGTCCAATGAGCAAAGAATCAGAAAGTGCTTTGAAAAGTAGATGGAGCAATTTATACACAGGATGAATGATTAGTTCAACTTTCTGGGTCTTGGTTTTTGTTGTTCTGGAAAGTGAGACGTTGGCATCCAGCACTTAATGAATCTGTTGTAATGTATAAAGGCAGGTGAAAGTGACTACAACGGTGGAGAAGAAAATATTTCTATGAAGAGGTTAGACCCTGGAACACACACCTCCCTTCTCTGGGTAGGTGGGGGCCTTCTAGGGCAGAATGTTGTATATAGTACCAGATGTGCACAGGAGAGGAGAGGCTTTTACTTAACCGTTTTTCTTATAACAGAGTTTTACATGGGTTGTGGGGGGGTGGGGGGGAGGAGTAGCAAAGGAAAGGTGGATCTTTCCAGAAATGACTATGACGTAGGAAACAAAAACAGAAGTAATTTTTTTTTTAAGGTGAGAGTCCAGGTTGAGTAACCTTAGGTATAGCAGTCCCACCAATATGCTTCTGCTTTTGTGACCACAGCCTGAACCAAATTGAAAGTTCCCCAATTTGTACAGAGCCCTAAAAAATAGACACACATCTACCCAAGGCACTAGCCAACACAAGCTAGGCCATTTTACAAATGGAGAAATTGAGGACCAGGGAGGGAAAGTAAGTTGTTCAGAGTGACTCAGCTGCCCTCTTGTATTGAAACTTCCATGAGTGCCTGGGGCTTTCTCATCCTGTGGGATCCCTCTGCCACATCAGTCCCCCTTCTCCCATTGGTGAGTCCTTTGCAGGGCTCCATTTTGGGAACAAAAAAACAGGCAGCTCCACTTCTTACTCATAAGGACTCTACCCCTGTGCCTCAGTTTCTGCCTTCCCTGGAACTTTCCTTCTCCCTCTGCAATGTTCCTTTACCACCAAAGCTCCCGTCTTTCATTGGTGAGTGTCTTCATTTGGGGGATGTGTCCAAGATGGCCATGTTTCATCCCCCTCTTGCTGTGCTGTTGACTCTCTAGACTTTGCCCCCCCATTCCCCTAGGTGGGTGACCATTTTTCTCCATTCCTTCACTCCCCCATCTCCCTTTTATGACTTGGCATCCCCTTTTAGGATTTAAGCTCCTTGAGAACAGGAAATGGACTTTTCTGTTTGCTTGTATTCACATGGTCAGGGTTTGGCACAGAGCCTGGCACATGGTTCATACTTAATAAATGCCTGTTGCCTATGAAGCCAAGGCCAGGACTCCTGGTCTGGAGCTCTTTCCATTACATTCTGTATTCTCCTTTAAATCTGTACGCCACTTGTGTTCCACAGTCTTAATCAGAAAAACCAGTAGAGCCAGCCTCTGAGCTCCCCAGCAAGGGTGGAGTCAGTACTCCCGTTTCTGACTGGGCAAGCCAGGAGACAGTTCTCGTAAGGCAGAGAGGCCACCGTTTAAATACAGAGAGTGCCTCAGAGCAAGTGCTGCTGATGACGGCCTCCTCCTGGCAGTTTTCAGAATGTTCTCAATGTGATCCCCAATTACCCCCAACAAATCATCCCACCAGAGACACAATTAAGATAGAACAATGAAATTTGAACATTTTTCAGTTCTTCAACAGCATAGAACCAATTGAGCTTAGCTCATAAGAATCATTAACTAAAAAAGAAACTTCCTTTCCCTCAGCAGCCACCAGTCACAGGCAGGGTCTTGCTCCATCTACCCATTGGCCCAGCTGACCCTTTTCCTCTCTGTCTTTCCCAGTGGCTTCTGAGGAAACATTTTGGCTCTCCTACTCTGGGTCTCTATTCTCTGCTACTTGCCCTGGTAGAAAATGATTTCTAGTTACCATTCTGCCTCTCAGCTCTTAAAGGAATAGCCAAAGAAAAGCCTGGTTTGCCCCAATATGGAGTCCAGGCTTGTTCTAGAAGCAGGTGATATACTCCTTGAGTTGGAGCCCACTTACTCAGGGAGTAGAGGAAAAAGTACCTCCCTGCTGGGACAGGATGGTTGGTAGCAACAACAGGACAGTGAAATATTCACATGAAGGGTTTCTGAGGGACCATAGCACTTCAGGTGCAGAAATGCAACACACCGAATCTAGAGAGTATAACTAAGATCAGGGTTTTGTCCCAGGATACTGAACTTAAATGTGAACACTTTAAGCCCTCATGAGGTTATAAACAGCAGAGTTTTGGACCTAGTTAGGAAGAATGATTTACAACAGGAAGCTGCCCAGAGACAGCGACCTCTCTTCCCCACCCTGCTATCCCCTCCCCAGTTGCCCAGATGAACTGTATCTGAAGAAAATGAGATAATTCGGGGACATGAGAGCAAAACGTTGGAGAAATCATGTGGGATGAGAGGTGATGCCAGGCTGGGAATTTTCAGAAAAGGGGAGGAAGGTGCTTCAGACTCTGGGCTGAGGAGCTTGATCTCAATTCCTTGTAAAGTTCTCAAAGAGACTATTAAAGGGGTGGTTTGCGGGCACTTAGAGAAGAAAACAGTCATCATTATTTCCACACAAGGCATCTATGGGACTTGTTTTTTTGAAATACGCCATGCAGAACTCCTGTTCTCTTTAGGGCCATTCAACCAATAGAGAGATATAGGGGGGACGGTGCAGGGTTTGAATCAAGAATGACCTGGATTCAAAACCTGCCTCTGATACTTACTCATGTGGCTGTCATGATGGATCTCAAATATTACACGTATGAAACCCAACACAGGCTGCCCATGTGACACAGACATCAGCTGTGTCTGTAGGCAGAAGTTTTAGCTAAAGAGGGAAGTCAGGCTTTGCCCCCTCTCCACAGAATCAGTCAGTCTTTGGTCCAGGAATGAGGCTGCAGGTGACATCACATCTGAGAAGGGGAGCCTCAGGGCTGGGAGAGGGCTTTGGCAAGTCGTGGCCAAAACCAGCTCTTGG
>CM053599.1:11342580-11363317 GCA_028646575.1 Pseudocheirus occidentalis | reverse complement strand
TTGTTCACTTATAGATGTGTCTGTCTGAAAGGCAATGGAGGGTGGGCACAACTCAAGGCAGGCAAGCCCATGTGCGGGTGTGGCCAGATACGACCAGATTCCTGACTCAAAAGGGGAGGGCAGAACACACAGCTACCCTGGCTCCCTGACTTTAGCCGCTGTTTCCTTTGCTTCACCCAGCAATCCTCACATTGGCCCTTGTTCAGCCTTTCCCTCCCTTTCCCTCTCCCTCCCTCCCTTTCTCTCTCTCTCTCTCTCTCTCTCTCTCTCTCTCTCTCTCTCTCTCTCTCTCTCTTTCTCTCTCTCTCTCTCTCACATATTGGTTCTCCACCCCTACCCAGCCCCATGCTCTCAAACCCCAGAAAGCTCCACCTTTCAGGTTGCTCATAGGGGCTGCTCACCTGGACACAGGCTAAGAGCAAATTTGGTCTGGAAGTCACATTCATTGCTCTGTAGGTACTCATCAGAAATGACGACAACCATCTTTCGACACCTGGAGAGAGGTAGAGGTAGTTTGGAAGCTACTATTGCAGCAGGTGGTCAAGAAGGCCCTAGTCAAATCTGGCCTCAGATACTTATTAGCTCTGTGATTCTAGACAAGCCACTGAAGCTTTGTTTGCCTCAGTTTTCTTGACTGTAAAGTGGGAATAATAGTAATCACAAGGCTGTTAGAAGGGCTAAATGAGATAATAATTGCAAAATGCTTAGCACATAGTAGGAGCTTAATAAATGTTAAATAAATACCAACTGACCTGCAACTTTTAAGTCTTTTTGAGAGTTGCACATCACTGAGAGGTTCAGTGACTTTCCCCCAGTCACACAGCTGGGAAAGGTCAGAGTCGAGACTCATACCAGGTTTTCCTGACTCTAGGGCCAGTTCTCTGCCCACTAAGTCAAGCTGCCTTTCTTCAGAATCACAGATTGGGAGCTGAAGGCAATCTCAGGGGTCATCTCAGTTAGCCCCCTTACTTACAGAGCAGGACACTTGGGCCTAGAGAGGCTGTGATGTGCACACAGTATTAGTATGTCAACAGCAGTGTCAGCAGCAAGATGAGAATCCAACTCATTAGCCTCCAAATCCTTTTGGCTCTGACTTCTATGCTCATCTGCTCATTAACTCCACAGATATTCACATGACCTTACAACTAGGAACGATCAGAAGAGATGTAAAATGGGAGGCTTAGAGATGTCCAAAGTGGAACAAAGAGGCTGCCTTGGGGGACAAGGGGTTCCCTCTCACTCAAGGTCGAAAGCCACTTAGTGGTTTTATGGTAAGGGGGAAGGGCTGGGTGCCGTGGCCTCTAGATCTCTTCTCAAAGTGACATTCTATGGCTGTCTGAAGTGGCAGGACATGTATGACTGCTCTTATTTTATAGATAGGCTCAGAGGGGTTATAATGATATTCAAGGTCACACAGTGAGTTCCCAACAGAGCAGAGACCTGAAGGTAAGTCTCTTGACTTCTGAAGCAGGGCTCTATCTACTCTCCCAGATCCTCCCCCCCTTCTCACTGACCTCTTCTCAATGAGTTCACTGGTGATGGACCAGATACAGGTACCAGGCAGGACATCCCGATCAGACACACACAGCTTCAGCCTGCAGTCAGTTTGCTCCAAGCGCTGGATCATCTCATGGACAAACTGGATGTCACTGGGACAGTAGCAGATGAAGGCGTCAAAGAGTTCTGGCATTTGTCCTGAGGGGGTGGGGATGGGAGTGAGGAGAGGCCGGAGGTCAAGGGGCGAGAACGCAGGAGGTAGCGCGCAGGAGGAGGGGGAAGGGAGCCCGGAGCCCGCTGCTAGCTCGCCGCCAGCTCCGCTCCGGGGGTCACGAGGACAGAGACGGGCAAATGGACGTTCTTTTTGACCTCAACCAAATTGTTTGACCTCTTTCAGTCCCAGCACTGGGCCCCGATGGGCGGGAGCCATAGCGAGGACACGGTGACCAGCGCCCAGCCTTGAGTGCCCGGCACGCGTCCAACAGCGCCGGCATGAGACCCGGATACCTGGGATCAGCGCTACGTAGAAACTAAAATATTGGCCAAAACGTTAGGCAGAAAACTTCCAAATGCCCACCCAGCTGTGGTGAAGCGCCCTCGAATTCCTCCCTCTGTCTGATTTCCAGAATTACCGCGGGGTTTTTTCAGGATCTTTATGGGAACCCACCGCTGGTCCGGCCCCACTCCAGATTGCTCCTCTTTGTAAGTATTCACATCATCATTAACATTTCTTATAAAATCATACTGGAACTCCCGGTGTTCAGTATCGCATGTGCCCCATTGTTTGGGGGAGGCGCAGGATTCCCTAGGTGGGGGGATTCCCAGACCTTACGTCTACTATATTAAAATTGGATAAAGTTGTCTTTAAAAAAAACAATGAAAACAAATTCTCCGTTGTATATAAACGGTGGCATGGGTCAATGAAAAACTTCATCTAATCAATACAATGATCTTAGACAGCTCTGAAGGGCTCAGGACAAAAAGTGCTCTCTCTCCATCCCCAGAGAAAGAAGGGATGGTGTCTGAGTGCAGATCAAAGCAAGCTTCGTTTGCTTTCTTTAAGTCCGTGTTTTCTTTCACAATATGACTAATACGGGAATATGTTTTGCTTGACTACACATGTATAACTATATCAAATTGCTTGCCTCCTCAATGAAGGGGGTGGGGAGGAACAGAGAATCGGGGATTCAAAATTTTTTAAATTAATGTTAAAAATTGCTTTTACATGTAATTGGGGAAAATAAAATACTGAATGGAAAAAAAAAACAATTAAAAATTTCAGCTAATCCAGGAATCATGTTGGTTTTGGAATCCTTCTTCTGATTCATCCACTAATTCCATTCTGCTCAGGTCATTGTTACAAGAAGTCTGTATTCCCTGAGGACACATGGTGGCCAGAGGAGGGCGAGGGAGAAGTTGGCGTGGCTTTGGCAAAGATTATGTGCCAAGACAGCAGACCTCATGCAGCTGATTGGTAGTTGGTAGGAGTGTCCAACCCCAGCCATCCCTGTTGTAAAACCCAAAGCCCCCTGAATCCTCCAAGGCGAGTTCAGGAAAGGCTTTCTTCCCCCCCTTCCTGTTTCCCTCTGCCCCATTACCCCGTGGGTCGTCCAGAATGGTGATACCCGCCAGCTCCGATGTTTGAGGATTGCTGCTATCCACTGCGGGCACCTGCAAAGGCTTTTCAGCTTCCTCCTCCTGCTTCTTCTTCAGGTACTTCTTGCAGTCTTCATCTGTGAGGAGAGAGACAACAAGCTCACTGCGGCTTCCTTGCTTTTCCAGCTCTGGCCTCTGTGACTGGATACTGGCCATTCTAATTCAGGAAGCCTTCCCCAGCCCTGCTTGATCTTAGTGCCATCTCTGGCGATTACATCCAAGGACCCGAGGTATGTCTTGCTTGTCCAGAGCTGTTTGTGTGTGGTCTCCCCTAACAGAATGTGAGCTTCCTGAGGGCAGTGGCTGGTTTGAGTTTTTGTTTTGGCTTTGTTTTTGCCTTCTCTGTATCCTTAGCACAGCTAAGTTATGATGCTTCACGGTTCAGCCCAAATCCCAGCTTCTCCCAGCTGCCCCATAGGCATCACTCTGAGCTCGCCTCCATTACTTAGATGCTGTCTACCCCCATTCAGTTCCTGGAAGCCAGGGCCTGTTCTTGCCTTTCTTTGTTATCCCAGCAAGTGCCTGGCACATAGTTAGGACTGGATAAATGGCTGCTTCTCTCCTGGGTCACTGTAGTTTGGGGAAAGTTCACAGGCTTCAAGAAAGCTTTATAACCAAGTCAAAGAATTTGTCTGATCATAATTTCATCATTGGGGAGATTCTTGACAGACTGTCTACTTACAAAGCAGGAAACTGAGGCCCAAGAATGTTTGGCTCTCAAGGTTACAGAGGCAGGAAGTGGCAGAGCTGAGATGCAAACCTGGGCAGCCCTGCTTTGGCTCTAGCCCATTGCCTGAGACAAGGAGAGGCTCCATGACTCAGCCATTCCTGTCACACAGCTGGGAAGAGTCAGAAGCAGAACTGGCTCCAGAGCCAACTTCCCACTGGTCTTAATTCTGCCTCCCCTCAGTCCTATGATCCTCAGGACAAATACATTGACACAGCACAGCTGACAGAGATTGGACCTCTCTCTTGGGAGGCTAGGGGGCTTCATGAAAAAAGGCATCAGCATGACCTTAGGAAAGTTCCCTCCCCTCTCTGGGCCTGAGCCAAAAAATAAATTCAATGGTCACTAAGCGTCTTTACACTTTGAACATTCTGAGACCCAGAAAGAGCCTCTTACTGGGATTTATCATAAAAATCTTGGGCTACATTTCTCGTCCTGAAATATATCTTCTGCCACTGCCCAGACACTGTAAACTCCAGAAGAGTAGGTGGGCTACTACCAACCAGAATCAGAAAGGGAAACTGAATACAGAAAAGAGGCCAGACAACCAAGGAAAGCACCAGGGCTAATTGGGCAGCCAAATCAGGACAAGACCACGGCCCAGGCTGTGCCTATCTCTTCGACCCAGCTCAAGAATTTCCTCTTTCCCATTCACCCCTGCCTCACCTGCTGGTGTACCCCTTCCTGAAATCACCTTCCATGGACTTTGCCTAAACTTACATATAGGTACATAGGACCATAGAATAGAAGTTCTTTGAAGGCAAGAATGCCGCACTTTGGCTCTTGAAAATCAAGAACCTGTGTGAGCTGATTCAACCATTCTGGAGGTCAATTTGGAACTATGCCCAAAGGGCTATAAAAATGTGCATACCCTTTGACTCAGCAATGCCACTACTAGGTTTATCCCAAAGAGACCATAAAGATGGGGCAAAGACCCGCATGTACAAAAATATTTATAGCCGCTCATTTTGTGGTGGCCAACAACTGGAAATTGAGGGGATGCCCATCAATTGGGGAACAGCTGAACAAGTTGTGGTATGTGAATGTAATGGAATAATATTGTGCTATAATAAATGACGGACAGGTGAACTTCAGAAAATCCTGGAAAGATTTAGGTGAACTGATGCTGAGTGAAGTGAGCAGAACCGGGAAAACATTGTTCACAGAAACAGCCATGGCTGAAGATGACTTAAGTTTGATAGATTTAGCCATTCTCAGTAATGCAAGGACCTAAAACAATTCCAAAGCACTCCTGATGGAAAATGCCATCCACATCCAGGAGAGAAATAACTATGGAGTTGGAATTCAGAATGAAGCAGACAACTTTCTTTTTTTTTTTTTGTTTTTGCTTTTTGTTTTTCTTTCTCATGGTTTCCCCTATTTGTTATAATTTTTTTATACAACATAACTGATAGGAAAATGTGCTTAATAGGAATATATGTATACAGCCCATATCAGATTGTATGTCATCTTGGGGAGGGAGGGGGAGAAAATTTAAAACTTATGGAAGAGAATGTTGAAAAATAAAAACAAATTAGTACATTAAAAAAAGAAATAAAGAAAATCAAGGATCTATATGGAACTTAACCTGAGGAAAGGGCTTAATAAGTGTGAATAAGTGTGGCAAGTTAGCAAATGCCTTTTGGAATGTAGTGAGGGGGTGACAAACAGAAGGTGATTGGGAGAGAAATGAATGAATGGGGGAAGGGAGGACTGAATGGCAGAAGTAAGTCACTTGAGGAATGAATGAACCCATGTTCCCTTCAGTTAAAGGGGAGAATCATAGACCAGCTTTTTTATCATGTCTTTATCTTTGAAAAGTTTTCCAATTATTTCAATTAACTTTTCTTTTTGTTCCTAATAATCAAAAGTTAATTCTACATGGAGTGAAACCAGTTTAATGAAAACCTGAGGCTGGAGGCAGCCACTACCTCAGGGTAGGAGACTCCTACTTAGACAGCTCCTGCCCCTATACACACACACACACATACACACAAAGACACAGACACATCCATACACAGACATAGACACACAGACACATATAGAAAGACACAGATACACATACACATACACAAAGACACAGACATAGACAGACACAGAAAGACACAGACACACACAGATACAGACACACATATACACAGAAAGACAGACACAGACAGACCCACACACAGACATAGACACACAGACACACGCATATACACAGACATACACACAGAAAGACAGACACAGACACACCTACACACATAGACACACAGATACACACACAGACACACACACAAAGACACAGACACACACACACACAAAGACACAGACATAGGTACAGACACAGAAAGACACAGACACACACACACAGAAAGACACACACATACACAGAAAGACAGACACAGACCCACACACAGACACAGACAGACCCACAGACACAGGAAGACACACAGACACACACATACACAGAAAGACAGACACATACACAGATACACACACTCACACACACACGTGCACACACACACACACACACACACACACAAACACACACACACACACACACACTCCTGGCCCTCCCTCTGCCTGTATGGAGACATTCACCGTTCTCTATTCAGTCAGCCTCTTTGTTTCATTTATGTGAGCGCCTGGTAACCATTGTGTGTGTGACCAGATGCCTGTTTGTACCACTCTGGGTCTCTAGCCCTGATGGGGCCTCCTCAGGGTGGGCAGGCTGGATCAATTGGTCTATCTTGCTCCAAGCCCAGGCAGCAGTTGGTGGGCAGTGATAAAGAAGACTGAACTCAGCCTCTAGGCCCCATGCCCCTCCCAGCTGCTCTTGTAAAAGTCCTCATTACTGCCAAGAAACCAGGGGCCAGCCTCCCAGTCCCTCACTCAGAACCCCGGAAACAATTGTGGCTCAAGCCTCTTTTTCACACCAGCCCCAGCAACCAGTAACTAAGTCCTGCTGTTTCTGCCTCAGCAAGGCCTCTCAAAGTGATCTCATTTCCATTTCTTTGTTACTACTGCCATATATATGAGCTCTAACGAGCCTGGGATAAGTGGGGCTTTGCTTCCTCCCTTTAGGTGGGCCAGTCTCTCTCCTCCCCCCTCCCCAGAAGCAGCAGCCCCTCTCTGCTCTATCTGGGTAACACCTTCTCTTCTGACAAGGCCTCTCTGGCTAAGCAGAAGGAACATGGGCCCCCAAATACTGTGTATTGGGTAAATGACCACCAAGGTCCTGGCCAACACCAGGGGTTGTTAACCCCTACATCACTGGGATGGGATCCATGATCTTGTGGTTTTTAAACAATACTTTGCCAATCATATTTTAATAAAATTGTTTTTCTTTGTAATTCCAAGTGTCTTGTGCATAAGTGATTCTGAGAAGGGGTCCCTCACCTTCACCAGACCATTGCCCAAGGAGCCCATGGCACAAATGAAGGCCATCCCTTGAGTACCATTCTGTCTCCCACTCAATTGCATTTTTCCTCATTACTTCTTACTACTGCCTTCATTACTATTTGATTACTGTCTTAATTACTTCATGGCAGCTAGGTGATGCTGTAATGGAAAGAGCTTCAAGCCTGGAATCAGGAAGACTCTTTTTCCTGAATTCAGATCTGACCTCAGACACTTATTAGCTGTGTGACCCTGGTCAAGTCACTTCATCCTGTTGGCTCAGTTTCCCCATCTGTAAATGGAGAAGTAAATGGCAAAACTGCTCCAGTATGTCCCCTGCTCAATAATATTCAATGGCTCCCCATTCCCAGGCAAATTCCCAGGCCCTGCAGGCCAACCTTAGTATACTTTTATTATTATTATTATTATTATTATTATTTAACCAGACCTGAGATTCCACTGATGTGGGCAACTCTCAGTGAGGACACTCCCTCTACCAGTGAAGATCTAGTAATTGTTTTGGAATCTTTAGTCTTAGAGTTTCTGGGGGCACCGAGAAATTAAGTCCAAAGTTACCTAGCCATCACACTTCTAAGGGCGGACTTGAACCCAAGTTTTCCTGTCTACGTCTCTGCTGCCACTCTCAAAGTCTACCGTGTTGTTCATGTTCTTTCAAACACAGACTCATGACCATTTTCATGTGAAGGTGTGGCCATCTTTCAAGAATGATCTCAAATCATAAAATTTAAACCTTCACGCAAGTTGAGAGAGGAAACTCTGAGGGGAAAATGGCTCAGATGCTTTGTGTTTGAACTGGCTGGGCTTTCAGTCCGGGTGCCCCGACTCTTTTTAACACACCACTAATGATATCTCCTCCCTGCAACCTTTCTGGGCCTCCTGGCTAGACGTGCTTCCTTCCTCCTCTGAGCTCCCCTAGAAACTCTGAGCCTCTCTTAGGATGTGGTAAGCACCACGAGCGTGCCTGTAAACGTTTAACAACTGGCTCTGAAAAAATGTCTACACAAGACATTTTCAAGTTTAATTTTCATTATTACCATCTTTTTCACCACTTTCTTAGGTTTAGATAATCAACAAAACACTAAGCCATCTCCTGATTAGGTTGCATTCACTGATTTCTGAGATGTAAATGCTCAAACTGAAAATTTAACAATCAGCTCTCAGAGCTATTGCACCCTCCCCTCCTCTGTGGTGCTCAGTACCCATTTTCCACTCAGAATTTGATTCACTGTATTAACCCAAAGCAAGGATAATAAGAGGTGCCCTTTATCTGGAGATTCTCAGGGCTGTGAAACGCCTTACAGACATGACACCTTTGGGCCACAGAGGCCCAGAAAAGTGCACTGACTCTTCCAACTTCACAAACCAGTGTATATTGAGGGTGGGGTTCAAACCCAGGTGTCTCCTGACTCCAGGGCCCTATTCACTGTGCCAAACTGTGTTTCAGCATCAGCACATGTTCATCTGACACAGAACTGTGTGGTATCCACAGCAGCCACCATCAATACTGAAAGAACAAACGATTGAATGGGCCGATAGTCTGACTTCAGACTGGGACAAAATTCTACAGGAGGGGTGGGGTCTGAGCACTGGGAAGGAAAAATGGTGATCTCTACAAATCAGCATGGGTTCATTCTAAAACAAGCCATACCAGTTGGTCTAACCCAGCTTCCTTCTTTGACAGGTTACTCACCAGGGTGGCTCTGAGGAATTCTGGGTTTCAGAATGTCATCTGAGAGTCTTACAATGTTTTTGTGAGTAATATGGAGATATGTGGACTGGGGGATGGCAGCCTTAGGTGGCCTGAGAATTAATGGAAGCCCAAAAGGGTAGATTAATAAGCCTAGGATGATAGGGAGAGGTCTCTAATGTAGAGCCATGGAAATCGGGTTTTTGGACTTTATCTTTATCCTGGCAGTTGATAAAGTACTTAGAAAGCTCCCTGAGCAATTTGCATATGAACAGCTGGAAGGGAGATCTAACCCGGGATAATAGAATCAGGATCTCAAAAGCTCTAAAGAAGCAACAACAAGGAAGAGAAATCAGGCTGGCTTCAATAGGTGCCAGATATTCTGAGCACTAGGCGAAAGCTAAAGATACAGATTTCTGCTGGCTAGCGCTTAGTCCTTGGAGCCATCTAAAAGGGCAAATGTGCTGCCTCAGAGGACTGGTTTCTGATCACTGGAGTTCTCCCCACAGAACTGCAGTGTCAGGGAGGAGGTAGGAGGATTTCTGATCAGGCATGAGTTAGAAGGTAAGCCCCAAGAGGGCAGGGACTTGGTCAGTTTGGGTCCCATTTTGTTTTTTAGTCATTGTATCCATTTGGTATGATGGCTTTCATACAGAAGGTGCTGAATAAATGCTTTCTTGACTGAACTGAAGGAGTTATAAGGAGCTTCCAACCCTGTGGTCAGGCTGTGTGACCACAGGCCATTTCACCTCTCTGGGCCTCAGTTTCTTCATCTGTGAAATGGAAACAAAAATACTTGTAGGACCTACCACACAATCTGATTATGAAGTTCAAATGAGATGATGTCTATAGAGCGCTTTCAAAGTGTAAAAACTGTAATAAAAATGACGATCGGGTCAACAAGTATTAAGAGCCTTCTATGTTCCACAGTCAAGCACTGGAGATAGAAAGAAAGGCAAAACACAACCCCTCCCATTCCCCCTCCCAGGCCCACAGTCTAAAGGAGGGGGACATATGCCAGCAGGTGTGGACAAAGAAAGAGAGCAGAGAAGCTCAGAGCCAAGGGCCAATCCTTATAGGGTGTACATGTGTGGGTGTGTGTGAGTGTATGTGAGAGCATGTGTGTGTGTGCATGCATGTATGTGTGCATGCATGTGTGTTCGTGCAGAGGGGGGAGGGCCTGAAAAAGCTGATTGTAGTCTTAGTTGGGACTTGAAGGAAGCCAAGAGGTGGACATGAGGGAGTAGAGCATCACAGGCATGAGAGGCAGTCAGTGCAGTCATGGAGTGGGGTGTGTGGAATGCAGCTGAGGCCAGTGTCACATGGGGGAGTGTGTTATAAAGAGAGAGGAAAGGCAGTTAGGGCCAGCTTCCAAAGGGCTTTGTATGCCAAACAGAAAATGTTGTATTTGATCCTAGAGATGATAGGGAGCTATTGAAATGGACTGAATTGGGGGGGAGGGGGAAAGAGGGGAGGAAACAACCACACCACCGCCACCATCATCATCATCACCACCACCTCTACCACCATCACCACCACCATCACCACCACCACCATCACCACCACCACCATCATCACCACCACCATCATCACCAACACCTCTACCACCATCACCACCAACACCTCCACCACCATCACCACCACCACCATCATCACCAACACCTCTACCACCATCATCATTATCACTAGTAAGCTCCTCAAGGTGTCTATCCTAAGGCACTTGGAGGTATCATAGATAAGAATCCTGCCCTGGGCAAAGGTCTGGACTAAATAACCTCTTAGGTACTTTCCAACTCTGAGATTCTATGACTATTTGCTGCCCATACCCCTCTTTACATTAGCAGTGACTCTTTCCATTCAAGCTAACATCCGACACCATTGCCTGCTCCCTCTCTCTTTTCCTAACATATCCTGCACTTCAGAAATTTTCCAGATCGAGGTGCTAGATGGAGTTGATGGGAGGTTCCCAATTCTAAGGGCCAACTAAGAGGTTTAGAGGACCCTTTAGGTCTCTGAGGGTCCTGGGACAGAGGGGACTCAGAGAGCGGGGAGAGGAGAATCCCCCCAACTCAACCTCCACGCCCGCCTGATGTGGTCAGACCCGAATTTTAGGAAGATCAATTTGCTAGCTGAGTGGAGGGTGGCCTGGAGTGGGGAGAGGCTTGAGGCAGGGAGACCCATCACAACCCTGCTGCAATAGCCCAGGCGGGAAGGGATGAAAGGCCCAAAGAGAAAAGTTCAAGCTCATAGACATTGGGGGTGATGAAGCAGAAAAAGTACTAGGCTTGGGGTACCAGGATCTGGGTTCAAATTTTGCCTCTCTTGTTTATGACCTGGGTGATCTGGGGCAAGGCCCTTTCTATCCCTCCTGGGGTTTCAGTATTTTCATCTGTATGATGGAGGAGTTGGCCCAGACACTTAGGTCCCATCCCCTTTTTAGTCTCTGACCTCTACTCTGCAAAGGCTTCCCGTTTCCTAGGGCTCCATCAAAGGTTGGAGTAGACTTCTTAGAAGGATCTCCTTGGCAGACTGGTGAAGCCTAGGGACCCTTCTCAGAGTTACACTCTTAAATTATTGAAGGAAATCCTAAATTTCAGTTATATATTTATGAAAATTAAGCTATAATTTTTCCTACCCATATTTAGAGACTCCCTGAAATTTATCCACAGACCCCTTGGGAGTCCATGAGCACCAAGTTAGGATCTGTATCAGAAGAACCCTGCTTTTTAGAACAGTCCATAGAAAATCAAGTCAAATCAATAAGCATTTACTAAGTGATGTGCCAAAAAGGGAAGCCTTCTCTCTGAAAGGAAGCCCATTCACTCCCCTTTCTTCTGTCTAGATCATAAGCCTACTTCCCGTCTAAGCTCAATCAGAACCACACACCTCTTTAATCTTGTCTTTGAGGCCATTCACCAGGAGCTCCAGCTTCTCCTCTTCTGACCATCTCACATAACTCTTCTGCTGCCATCTCCTGCTTCACCTCCCCCTCACAGGAAGAGGGGACCATTCTCCTTGCTAAGGTAAATTCCTCTCCAGGCACAAGGGATCCATTACATTCCATCTTCTCCCGCACATTGCCCCCTCTATCATTCCTATACTCTCACTCATCTTTAATCCCTTCCTACCAGCTACATCCCTACAGCCTATAAATGTGTCCACTTCTCCATCCTCAAAAAGCCCTCCCTTGATTCAATCATCCCAGCTTACTGTCACCCAATAGGTCTAAACTCCCTGACAACATCTCCAATAGATGCCTCCAATTTCCTCTCATGCTTACTTTTTTTTTGCAGACTGCCTTCCGAACACATCATTCAACTGAAAATACCCTCCAAAGGTCCTAATACTCTCTTACTTGCTTAATCCAATGGTCTTTTCTCAATCCTCATTGTCTTTGACATCTCTGCAGCCTTGGACACGGACACTGTCAATCACCATCTTCTTGATGCTCTCTTGGATTTTGGTTTTCATGACCCTAATCTCTGCTGGTTCTCTGACCCTAACTGTTCCTTCTCCATCCTTTGCTGGATCCTCATTCAGGTCAAGCCATAACAATGGAAGTCCCCAGAAGTTCTCTCACAGGACCTTTTATTTCTCCCTTTAGAGCAGGGGTGGGGAACCTTTGACCTTAAGGCCACCAGTGGCCTGCTCTGGACTATTTCACCTGGTGACATCCTCCACTCCTCCAGTTACAATCACCATCTCTGCCCAGACAATTCTGTTCTATGTGTCCAGCACTAACCTCTCTCCTGATTTCCATTTTCTCTTCTCCAGCTGCCAAATGGACAGCTCAAACTGGACGTGACATACGCAGCTTCAGCTCAGCATGTCCAAAGTGGAACTCACTCTTCCCCCTCCCCCAGCTCTCCTTTCCTCCCAATTTCCCTCTTACAGGGAAGATAGCGTTGCCATCCTCCCACTCACCAAGGTTCCCAATCTAGATAGCATCCTGAACTCCTCCCTGTCTCCAACTCCCTATATCCAATTCCTTGCCAAATCCTGTCAATCCTAACTTTTTCAGTCACTTCTCTCTTATGTGCCTCCTTTCCTCTGATACTGAAAACACTGGTGTAGACCCTCATCCCTTCCTGCCTGGGCTATTGCAGTGGGGTGCTGATGGGCCTCCCTGCCTCAAGTCTCTCCCCACTCCAGGCCACCCTTCACTCAGCTAGCAAATTGATCTTCCTAAAATTCGGGTCTGACCACATCAGGCCCCTACTCAATGAACTCTAGCCATTCCCATTTACCACCAGGATTGGCTCAGAAAGCCCTTCCTAACCCAGCCCCTTCTGACCTTTCCAGGCATCTTACACCTTACTCCCCTACATATATTATGACTCAGTGACACTGGTCTCCCTGCTGTTCCTTGCACACAAGACTCTATCTCCAGTCCTCACTGGGTGTCCCCCATGCCTGGAACTTCTCCTTCCTCCTCTCTGCCTCCTAACTTTCCTGGTTTCCTTTAAGGCTCAGTTAAAGCCCCACCTTCTGCCCTAAGTCTTTCCCAGGCCTCCCTAATCTTTGGGCCTTCCCTCTGGGAATACTCTCAAGCCATCCTGTACGTAGATAGCTTATACAGAGTTGTTTTCGTGTTTTCTTCCCCTTAGACTGAGTCAACAATGCGACATTGCAGGCTAGAAGGTTTGAGTGGGGTAGTCCAGAGGAGACCACGGTGCCTCTCTACTCCGCCCCTTCTGACCTCGTGTAATAAATACACTGTGGTCATCTCCAGGCATCGTGGTTTAGGAAGTGCATTCGTGGATTGGAGGGCTCCCAGGGGACCCAGGAGGCAGGGAAACATGGGGAAAAAGCAGAAGGAGTCAGGGGACTATTGGGCCAGGTCTGGGCCACGGTAGCCGTGGAGGGGGACCCGGAAGGGGGATGGGCTCAGACTGGGACCAAGGGGCAGGGGTTAGCGCTGGTTCCCGCCCTATTTTGAGGGCTGGTGTGAACTGCCTCCTGCCCAATCTCTCCTCCCACCCCTTACCGATGCTGGGCCGCAGGTCCTCCAGCACGTCCAGGCGCTCCAGCTTGGCCAGTTTCTCCAGGAGGCATCCCACGGTGGCCCGCTCCCGCGACTGCCAGCAGTCCAGGAGGCGGCCCGTGGGGTCGGGCTGAGCCTGCAGGTTCATGATCTCCAAATACTCGAAGCCCAGCTCTTCGGCCAGCGCGGGCCAGTAGGCTGACACCTGGGTGGGAGGGTTGAGGTACAAGGACAGACGGCTCCTCACCCTGAAGTTGAGGGCCACCAGGGGCACGTCGTACGTGTCGGGGACCGTGGTCATGACCTTGGCTGTGTCAGCTCGGCTGAGGCTGGGGCTGGGGCTGGCGCTGGCCATGGCGGGCTCTGGCTCCGGCTCCGGCTAGGGCTCCAACTACTTCCCCATCCCGCGGATGCTACCGCCACCGCCTCCCCCTCTTCTCTTCCACTCCTTCTCCTCGTCCGGTTTCACTTTCTCTGGGCGCACCGCCCCGTCAGTGGTTCAGTCGGCTGTGGTCCTCCTCCCCCGTCCCGCCCCCCGGAACATCTGGCCTCCAGCCCTACCACCCAGGGCATGCTGGACCGAAAGAGTGGAAAACTACAGCCCTGATACTCTCCCTTTAGGTCTCTGAGGGTCCCGGGACAGAGGGGACTCAGAGAGCGGGAAGAGGAGAATCCCCCCAACTCAACCTCCGCCCCCGGCAGGCAGCACGCAAGGGCGGAGCTGGGGAGCCGGCACACGGAAGAGCCTGGAAAGCTGCCCTGGCTGGGAGCGCTGGGGCCTCTGCAAAAAGTCACTGGTGTTATGGGAGGGGAGATACGAAAACATTAGGAAGGCTGAACCGAGGAGATGAGAGAGGAAGTCCACATGTGGTGGGGTAGTGTGCAGAGGCGGGGAGAAGGGGCGTCGGCCAGCCCCCTCCCCAGGTTGGAGTGGAGGGCGACTTGACTAGATGTGCTCCATTGGCTGGCTCCCCAGTGAGAAATGGCCTGGCTGCCTGCCTGCCATCTCTCTCCAAGTTCATCAGGGTCGCCCTTGTGCCTTTGTCCGGGTTTTCCCGGCGCCTCAGGGGTACAGCTCTGGAAGGTTTGGGAGATAGGAAGAGGGGGCCTTATGAGAATCTCAGAGTTGAAAGGGACCACTTCAGAGATCCACTATCCCAAAGCATATCTGACCACTAATTTACCTTTACAACCTCTCACCACCTGGAAACCTCCTTAACCACACTTGGATGCAGTCAACACGCATTTATTAGGCTCCTCTTATATGCTGGGCTCCTTAGGAATAGTAGTGTGAAAGAAAATACAATACCTCCTTTCAACAGGTACCTATCTAGCTTCATGTAGCATTAATGTAAAATGAATAAACAAAGATATACAAAATAATATGATAGAAAGTAGTTAGGAAAGGAGGGCACCCACACGTGGGAGAATCAGGAAAAGCTTCATGTAATGCTTGAGCTGGGTGTTGAAGGACTAAAGGGACTGAAAAAGAGACAAGGAGAGAATAAACTTTGTTTAAGGGCCTACTATGTGCTAGACACTTTACAAATATTATTTCCTTTGATTTGACACTGAAGACAACCTTGTGAAGTATGTCAATTATGACCACCATTTTACAATTGAGGAAACTGAGGCAGAGGTTGTCACTTGCCAGGGTCACACTGCTAGTAAGCATCTGAGATCCAAGTTGAACTCAGGACTTCCTGACTTCAGGCCCAGCTTTCTCTCCACAGTCCCACCTGGCTGCTCTGGAGGGAGTCCACACCTGCGTTCCATGCCTGTCAAAGACACAAAGTTGAGAGATGGCATGTCCTGTATGAGGAATGGAAAGAGAAGCCACTTTGGCTAGATCAAAAAGTGGGCTAAAGATGGGAGGGAAGGTAAAGTCCATTGAGATGGGAAAGACAGGTCTGGACCAGGTTATAAAGGGCTTGAAAAATAGAACAGAGGAATTTTTTTTATTCTAGAGGCAGCAGAAAGTCATTGGTTTTGATTGAGAGTAGGAAGCTTCTATTCTTACAGAAAATTACTTTGACAGCTAGTCAAATCAACAAGGATTTCTTAAGCATCTCCTATGTGCTGGGCACTGGGCTAAGCCTTTACGATATTATATTATTTGATCCACACAATAATTCTGTGAAGTACTATTAAGGGTCCAATTTGACAACAGAGGAAACTGAGGTAGACAAGTTAAGTGGTATATCTGGGGTCACAGTCAACAGATGTCTGACTTTGGATTTGAACTCAAGTTTTCTCGACTCCAGACACCTAACTTCCTACACCACTCAGCTACCTGGAGTAGGGTGAGACCTCTATTTAAGGGATCTATCTAAGGTCCCATGGATGGCCATTCCTCTTCTTGCAATGAGTAGGAAGTTTTCTTGTACCATGCCTATATTGTTTGTAAATTTAAAGAAAGATGGAACATTGCCCAATCCCTTTTATGAAGCAAATGCAGTATTAATTTTAAAACCAAGTAAAGCTAACACTAAAAAAAAGAAACCTACAGGCCATTTTTTTGCAAATGAATATAGATGCAAAAATAATAAATACTAGGAAATTAAATACAGCAATAAATTATAATAACTATTCATCATGATCGCATAGGGTTTATACCAGGAACAAAAAACTGTTTCACCAGCAGAAAGATAGAAGGATCATAAGCATAAGACATAAAAGAAAGACCTCCCTCCAAAAAGAAACTGTCAACAGATGCAGAAAAAGCTTTTAAGGAGATCCAACATTCATTCTTTAAAAAAATTTGTTTTCCAATTACCAAGTACTTTTGAAAATTAATCTTACCTCCAATATCTCATTCCCATTAAGCAAATTTTAGCACGAGCTCTCGCGCACACGCGCACACACACACACACACACACACACACACACACACACACACACACACCTAAAGCCTTAGTACATAACTGCATACTCTAGCAAAACAAATCACATTAGCTGAGGTATGCTCTTCTCTTCCTTATTAACTCTAACACCTCTTTGTTAGAAGAAAGTGGTGGGTTTCGTTTTCTTTTTTTTTTTCTGGGAACAGTTATTTATTCCTTACAAAGAACAGAAATGTTTCACACTGTATCAAGTATAAACAATAGCATAGTTACCTATGTTGGTTACTACTAACCACAGAGAGCAAGGTCATGCAGTAGACACAGAGTTGGACCTAGAATCAGGAAAACCAGTGCTCAAATCCAGCCTCAGATATTTACTAGCTGTGAGACCTTAGGCAAGTCACTCAACTTCTGCCTCAGTTTCCTCCTATATAAAATAGAGATAATACTAGTATCTATCTCCTAGGGTTGTTGCCAGCATCCCATGAGGTAACATTTGTAAAATGTTTTCCTTTGTTCATCTTAAAGCATTTTTATAATTGTTATTATTATTATCACCCATCTACAGCTCAGTTTGATTCAAGATGGAATTAAGTCTCTACTACATTCATTTGGAAAGATTTAAGACCACTAATCAGCTCCATGATCAATCGTGATTCCAAAGGACCAATGATAACGAATGCCACCCACCGTCTGACAGAGAGGAGATGGACTAAATATGCAGAATGTAACACACTTTTGGAAATGGTCAACATGAGAAACTGTTCTGCATAAATATACTTATTTGTTAAAAAGATGTTTTTTTTCTTTTGTTAAATGGAAGAAGGGAAGTAGGAGGAAAAAAATAAAAGCTTGATAATGTTTTGAAATATTTTTTTAAAGTAACAATGTTCAAGATATTATACTTGGTACTGGGAATATATAGACTAGGAGTTTATTTTCTCGAAGCCATGGACCCCCTTTAGCAAGGGGCAGCTAGGTGGTACAGTGGATAGAAAGTTGGGCCTGGAGTCAAGAAGATCCATCTTCCTGAATTCAAATCTGGCTTCAGATACCCACTAGTTGTGTGACCCTGGTCAAGTTACCCAGCCCTGTTTATCTCAATTTCCTCATCTGTAAAATGAGCTGGAGAAGGAAATGGCAAATCACTCTATTATCTTTGCCAAGAAAACTCCAAAGAGGTTCAGAGAGAGTGAGTCAACTGCAGCCTATCAACAATGAAGAATCATATAGTAGAAGTAAAATCTATTATCAGAGATATGTGGGCTGGTCATATATCAAGAATGAGGGATAACCAATGCACAGCCCAAGTGTGGTGGGTTTCATTTTCATTTTTTTTTTTTGGAGGGCAGTTGGGGTTGTGACTTGCCCGAGGTCACATGGCTAGTTTTTGTGTTAAGTGTCTGAGGTTGGATTTGAACTCCGGTCTTTCTGACTCCAGGGCTGGTGCTCTATTCACTGAGCCACCTAGCTACCCCTCATTTTCATTCTTTTGGACTGTCAGATTATCATTGCATAGACAGGAGTTTTAAATTCTTTCAAATTGTGTTTTTCTCTATAATATTGTAATTGTATTAATGGTACTCTTAGTCCCTGTGTATGTGTTAATCCAAGTTTTTCTAGGTTCCACTGAAACCATCTATTTCATAACTTCTGATGGCACAAAAATATTCTATTCCCTTCATATACTACAATTTGTTTAGCCATCCCCAGATATGAGACATCTCCTTAGTTTTCCATTATTGGCTACCACGAAAAGAGCTGTCATAAATGTGATTGATTATACATATAGATCCTTTTCCTCTTTTTAAAAATTCCTTTGGGATATAACCCCAGTAGCAATATTGCTGGGTCAAATGGTATGCACAGTTTAGTAACTTTGGGAGCAGAGTTCCAAATTGCTTTCCAGAATTGAAATAGCTTATGTAGTATTCAAATGAATTATTCTTGGAATTTTTGATAGAATTCACTTGCAAATCCATTTGTTCCTGGAGTTTTTTCTTTGAGAGTTCATTTGTGGCTTTAGTTTCTTTTTCTGACATAGAGTTATTTAAATAGCCCTTTCTTCTTCTATGGCTATTTTAACATTTTCAAAATATTAATCTATTTCCTGATTTAAGTCATCAGTTTTGTCATATAATTTAGCAAGAATAGTTTCTTACCATTTCTCTTATTTTCCTCTTTGATTTTGTAAGTTCCTCTTTTTCATTTTTGATATGAACACGTTGACTTTCCACTCTTCTAAGATATCAGGTTAACTCGCTATTTATTTTACCAGTCAAAAAAAGAAAACTGGTCCTGTAACTATTTGGATCCAGGACAACTCCAAAGGACTTATGATAAAAACTGCTGTCGGCCTCTGGAGAAAAAACTGAGAAACTCTGAGTGCAGATTGAAACATGTTGTTTTGTACTTTCTTTATTCTTCTTGCTTCCCCCCTCCCACCCCTTTGCAGTGTGGCTAATATGGATGTATGTTTTGCATAACTTTACATGTATAGTGAGCATCATGTTGCTTGTCCTATTGATGGGTGGAGGAGGTAAGAGATAGAAAGAGAAGGTGGAACTCAATTTTTTAAAAAAATGAATTTAAAAAATAAATAAATGTAATAGATGAAAAAAGACAGATCCTGGTTTTCTATATAAATTCTAAGGTCTTTTTACTTTCAATTTGATTAACATCGTCTTTGATTTTCACAATTTCTACTTAGTTATTTAGTTGGAATTTTTTGATTTGTTATCCTTCAAGTTTTTAAATTTCATGCCCTATTCATTGATTTGTTCTTTCCTGTTTTCATTTGCATTAGCATTTAGAGACTGGTGTTTCTGCATAGAACTGCTTTAGCTACATCCCATCAGATTTGGTATTTTATTTCATTATTGGTATTTCTTTTAATGAAATTTTCTATTGTTTACATAATTTGCTCTTTAATGGATCAATTCTTTAGAATTATTTATCCTCCAGTTACTTTTACATTCATTCTTTAAGGGTTCTTTATATAATTTTTATTGCATCATATTCAGTAAATTATATGTTTAGTACTTCTGCTTTTCTACACTTTTTGAGGGTCGGTGAAGTCTTTATGTCCCAATACATAGTTAATTTTTGCAAAGGTATCAAAAACAGCTGAGTGTTTGCAAATTTCTTCCTATTCTCATTCAGTAATCACCAGAGATCTATCATCTCTATTTTTTCTAAATTAGTCTTCAGGTCCTTAACTTCTTTCTTGTTTGTCTTGATTAGAGTTGTCTATGTCTGAGAAGGATAGACTAATATCTATCACTATTATAGTTTTACTCTCTATTTCTCCCTATAATATGATTAACTTTTACTTTAAGTATTTAGATGTTGTTACTAGGTCCAAAGGTACATGCAAGCTATTTGTGCCTACCTGTGAGAGACTCTTCTGAATTTGTATTGGTTTGATCAGCCACAGTTGGACACACTGTATAGTGACCCCCAACATCGTGAGGTTGTTTTGATCCTATTGGATTGTGAAGGACAACAATGACTAGATACATGAAGATAGATGATAAATACAACAAACAAAAATAAATGTAATGTCTATTTACATTTTATATGACATTTGTGATATGTAAATAAACAAGATATAGATTTATATAAATTGATTTTTATTTATTGTGCGTAAGGTGCACATACACATACATATGGGAGTGTGTGTATATATGTGTACATAAACAGAGGGCACAGGATCAATTTAATAGCAAGGGATGATATTTTAAAAGGTGAAGTTGAGAGGTGGGAAAGAAATAGAATGAGAGGAGACCAGGGGAGACAGAATGGGGTTAATCATTTCATATAGAAGAGGCAAGGGATAATTGTTACAACAGAGGGGAAGAACAGGAAGGCAAAAAGTAATGGGTCAACCTTACTCTCACTGAATTTGGCTTAGGGACGGAATGACATACACTCTAAATTGG
>CM053599.1:11308172-11342080 GCA_028646575.1 Pseudocheirus occidentalis | reverse complement strand
GATGTTCTGCATAACTACACATGTACAGCCTGTATTGAATTGCTTGTCTTTCCAGTGGGGGTGGGTGATGAGGGAGGAAGGGAAAGAATCTAGAATTTAAAGTTCTATAATCAAATGTTAAATATATATATATGTATATATTTATTTATATTATATATAAATTATATATTAATTTATATTATATATTATATATATACCTACATATATATGTATGTGTGTGTGTGTAATCATTATCATTTACATGTGACTGGGAATTAAGATATACAGGCACTGGGGTAAGGAGATCCATCTCGCCTTACTGGAAAGTCAGTGGGGTGATGGGAGAGGATATAGGAGAGAGCAGATTAGGGGAGGGGTTACACAGTGGGATGGCTGTTTTGAGGTGGTGGGTAGGGGAAAGATGGGGAAAAAATTTGTAACTCAGAATCTTGTGGAAATGAATGATGTAAACTAAAAATAAACAAAAGTTAATTTAAAAAAACAATTCATCCCCACATATTCTTGTTTCAGTTATGCAGCTATGTGTACCTTTCAACTTTTTCTTGGCACCTATATTTCCAGATCCATATATCTATATAGTTCCAGCCTTTTCAAAAGTCCCATATTACATTAAAGGTTGCTTTTTTCCTTATCAGGTATACCTAGTTGTGCCAGTTAGGTAATCCTTGGGCGTAAACCTTTACCTCTTGCCTTTTGGAATGCATATTCCAAGCTCTGTTCTTTATGATGACACCTAATAAATCTCTTCTAATGCTTTCTGTGACTCTTTTTTGACTATTTGTATATTTTTTTTCATTGATCTGAAAACTCTATGTATTGGCTATGATATTTCTGGGAGTTTTCATTTTGGAATGTCTTTCCATAATTTCCATAATGATGCAGTCTTTCTATTTTCACTTTGCCCTATGGTTCTAAGAGACCTAGGCAATTTTCATTTATATTTTCTCAAATATGGCATTCAGATCTGTTTTTCCCCTGCTGATCATAGTTTTCAAATAGTCTATCAACTTTTGGCTTGTCTATCCTTGATCTGTTTTCCAGGTTATTTTCAACATTGTATTTCTTTCTATTTATTTTTCTTCCATTTTTTTGTTTTGTTTTTTTTTTCTTTCTTGTTGTCTTGTTGAATTACGGTTTTCTGTCTGGTTCATTCTGATCTTCAGGGCATTCAGTCCCTGATTAAGAATTTCCATTGTGTGTTCTGAGACATCAATTCTCCTCACCATCCTTTCCTCCTTAACTTTTCCATTCTGTATCGTGTGTTTTATTTCTTCCAGTTACCTTTCTAGTTCTCACAAACAACAACATTCCCTGCTCTTTTCTACCCCCTTATTCCCATTTCCACCCATTTCCCTTTCTTTGGATTTTACTTTGTTTCTTTTCTAGTTCCTTTAGATTTAGATACAAACAATTCATTTTCTGAATTCTTACAGGCTTTTAGTGATATAAATTTGACTATAAGAAGACCTTTGGCTGCATCCCACAGGTTTTGATATGTTATATTGTTATAATCATTATCTTTCTTTTTTTTTGAGGCAATTGGGGTTGAGTGACTTGCCCAGGGTCACACAGCTAGTAATGTCTAAGGCTGAATTTGAACTCAGTCCTCCTGACTCCACTGCATGACACCATGTTCAGGCTGTAGAAAATCTATCCACTGCATGACCCAGCTGCTCCTTAATCATTATCTTTCCAATAATCTTAATATTTTTCTGATTTTCTCTTTAACCCAGTCATAATTTAATATTTGGATTTTTAGTTCTTCTGTAGTAAGATGATATTGTTCAGGAAGCCTTGAAGAGTATGAATCATCACACATTCTCTGTCTCTGTCTCTGTCTATCTGTCTGTCTGTCTATCTGTCTGTCTGTCTCTTTCTCTGCCTGTCTGTCTGTCTCTCTCACATATATACACATACACAGAGGTGACATCCAATGTCCTTTTCATTTAATAACAGTACTTTACTATTAGTCCTGATGACATTCTTCCCAGGAGATCCAACTGTAGAGAGTTTAAGCAGCTGACCTGTGTGGCACTAAGACTTTTACATGCCATTCTTTATTTAGAAGTCTCCCAGCCACCACATTACCTCAGTCACACCTTCATAAGACCTGTTCACAACCTGCTGTAGATCCCACTCCAAACCTTTTGAATCCCTAAGACCTGAGAAAGGCCTAAAATCTGGATTGGCTAATCAGGAAAGGCGTTGTGACCCACTGTGAGCTTAATCTACCATAATGCTTTGCAATATTCTGGCATAATAGACATGCCTTGCTCTCTGAAAGAACTCAAAATGCCCCTTCTTGTGTCAGCACCAGAAGGCTAGGTGAAAACGGATCAGATTATTCTTCTGTAAATGACTACCAAGGACAAAGTATCTTGACCAGACACTACCTTGAATAATGTTACTTCTCTTAATATTTTATGGACATATACTATGCTATGGCATGTTAATGGAGAAAGAAATAAGATATCCTTGGTTGTAATTTCAATGTCACTTTGTCACTCTCTTATCTTATTGTATTTACAACCCATTCAATTAAGAACATTCCTTTCTCATACTATGGTTAAACATAGATGGAGATCATAAATTTGAGTGACATAGACATCCTGAGTTGGGATTGTTCTAAAACGTATTTAAGGCTTTTCATCCTTTTATCAGCCAGTCAGAATTTAATTTTTGACTCTATGTACATGTAAGCTAACTTTGCTAGCTTTAAGGAAAAAAACAATATGAAGTTATATACCACTTAGCCTGTTTGCCTCTTTTAATCAGAGGTCAAAGGATAACGTCTTACAGGGAGTAGAGGTAAAATATGCCCAATACTAACTGTAGAGGACAGCCGAGGTTTCATGTGGCTCTATTTGGAAACACAGCATTTTCAGCATATTTCTCAAAGAAGGTGAAACATTTTTTTCCCCAGCGAATGTCCATTGGAGTTTAAAAAGGAAAAAAGCCTTCTTTCCATTTTCTGGAATGGAAGTGACTGACCCAACAATGCTGTGCGGTTTTGTGTGAAGATGGGTGTTCAGCACTATTTGGAAGAGTCTTTGGAGTAGCCAAGTCTAGACAGAAGGTGGCAGGGTGAACATGCAAAGAGCTACTTGTTAACTGAGAATGGTTTGATAAAATCAGTCAACAAGCATGAATTTGGCACTTAACATGTACTAGGCTTTGTGTGAAGTGCTTCAAAAGCAAAGACAAAGAGAGAATAGTCCCTGCCCTTAGGGAGTTTATGTTCTAATAGGGAGCTAGGAAGAATACATCCAGCTCCCTAAAATAATATTTGCATAGCACATTTTAAAGTTGAATCTGTATGAACATTTTCTGCATCACTTTCTTAACTCTAGACAATCAACAAAGCAGCCAATTGAGCCCAGCAGATAAGGGTTGCTGACTTATGAGGTGTGAATGCTCACACTACAAATTTAACAATCTGCCCTAGAGTGCATGTGAGCTGCTGGCTCCAGCACACCTGCGCTTGTATGGATGATGTTTGTAAGATACATCTGTACCCCACAGGCAGAAGGTAGTGGTAGGCCAAGACATGAGTGATTAGCTAGGGGGATCAAGAAAAGCAAACTGCAGACAGAGGCAAAGAAGCTAAGTCTGAAAAGATGTTAGAGATCCTAAGAGGTGGTGATGAGGAGAAAGAGCATCCTAGGCATGAGGAACAGCCAGGGCAAAGACACGGAGGCTGAAGAATAACTCTAATATGCCTATAACCATACACAGTCAAAGATTATCTTTCATCTCTGATTAATCTGTACAACAGTGCCAAATACTCCCTAAAGATGGTGTTGACTGGGCATTGGTATAGCAGATCTCTGCCCTCAGGGGCACTTTTTAATTTGCAAGTGATAGAAAGCATTCTGGCTTTAAAGCCTACTTTTGCCTTTACCATCTGTGTGTCCTTGGGCAAGTCTTTTCGCTTCTCTACACTTCAGTTTCCTCCTCTGTAAAACAGAGGTACAACTAGATGATAATGGCTAGCATTGACATAGCCTTTAAGGTTTGCAAAGCTCTTTACAAATATTATCTCCTTAGAAACTCACAACAACCCTCAGAGGTAGGTGCTAAACTGAGGCAGACAGAATGTAACTTTCCCAGGGTCACAGAATTAGAAAATGTCTGAATCTGGATTTGACCTCATGTCTTCCTGATTTCCATCCCCACACTCTTTCCATTGAACCACTTAGCTAACTTCAAGGTCCCTTCCAGTCCTCAATCTATGATTATGTCTACATGCATAAATATTTACTCAGATACTCAAATGGATCTAAGATGATATCTGTTGCTTCAGCTCTTCGTGAGAGTTTCTTACTTGTACTAGGTTAGCTGAAGTCTCCTCACACCCCCTGCACCCACCATAGCTCTCTCCACTGCCTTTTTGTGGCACCTATTTTCAATTTTTTGAAGGCTGTCACATTCAATCTATGAGATTTCTGATAATGTTCAATACATATGACCTTTTTGCATGCAGCACTTGGGAATTTCTCTTGGTTTTCCTTGGTCTTCTTCCTACATCTTGGAGAAACACTGGATATGCTATGATGCTTAGTTCTCCAGAGACCTCATTGATTAGGGGGAGTTCCTGATCATCTGATGAGTTTTAGGGATATGAGTATTTGTCTGGGTCCAGGTAAACAGCCTCCTCCTGTGGTTTTGACCCTTCCTGCTCCTTCAGGGGTTTGTGGACCATCTTCTGAGTAACAAAATTAAGAAATTCTCCCCTCCCCCCCCCTTATATCATTTGCATCAGGAAACCATCTAGGATTAGGAAGAACCCTCCACCTCACAGTTTTCAAAACTTCAGGGAGCTGGCCCTGAATGAAGGAAAAAATGATAATTAGGCACTTACCATTTGTCAGGCATTTTGCTAAGTGCTGGAGATACAAAAATAAAATATGTCAAGGCCCTCAAGAAGCTTACATTCCTGCATGTACCCACATGATTGAATACAGAAGTATGTCTTGCCCAACAGGGAAATAGGAAGGAAAGGAAGAGGATGAAGGTTAAGAGTGAGGTAGATTAAAGGAAGCATTAGTTAAAAGCAAAGCAAGCTGTTAAAGAAGGAGAGGAAGATAGAAAAATATGAGAGTAGGATGGAGGGAAATATGTAGTTAGCTGTCATAACTGAATGTGAATGGGGCTGAACTCACTCATAAAACAGAAGAGGATAGCAGAATAAACTAGAGACCAGAATCCAATTTGTTTACAAGAAATATTCTCAAAACAGAAAGCACAGAGTTAAAATAAAGGACTAGAGAGCAGCCTATTATACTTTATCTGAAGTAAAAAAGGCAATGTAGCAATTATGGTCTCAGACAAATCAAAAGAGAAAATAGACCTAATTTAAAGAGACAAATAGGAAAGCTACATTTTGCTAAAAGACACCATAGACAATGAATTTGTATCAATAGTAAATATACATGCAGCAAATGGCACAACATATCCATTCTTAAAGGAAAAATCAAATTAATTACAGAGAGAAATAGTAAAGCCATAACAATGGGAGTGAGGGGGGGCGCTTCAATTTGCTATTCTCAGACCTATAGAAATTAAACCAAAAGATACAAAAAAAAATGAAGTTAAAGACCTGAATAGAATTTCAGAAAAGTTAGATATACTAAACCGCCAGAGAATATTGAATGGGAGTAGAAAGGTGTATGCCTATTTCTCAGCTTTGCAAAAATTGACACAAATTCACGTTATGCAAATTTATCTTTTTGTGAAGAATGCTGAAAGAAATATACTTTCCAAAAAATAACCTATGTTAATTTTGCAGTATAGTACTGTGCATGCATGCAGGCTCTCACTCTCCTTCTCTCTCTCCATTTATGCCCCTCGTCTCAGCATTCCACAACCTCTTATCCCCCTCACAGAAAAGTCCAAATTCTCCAAGTGAAAGCAGAAGAATGGACATGAAGAGAGACCACCACTGTTGTGGCTTGGGACCTCTGGCATTGAGAAAGGAGACCTTTGCCCTGCTCCACCTACCCATCTGTGTCTAGCCTCTGTGTATCTGTCTCCCATCTATCTATACTCAACTACCATTTGTCTGTTCCCAACCCCCATATCACCTGTCTTCTCCTGTCTGTGTCAATGTTTGACCCCTATGTATCTGCCCTCTGTATGTTCTTTTTCTGGTTCCTGCCAGGCACCCAGGTGGCTAGCCCTGGCCCCCTACATGTTCCTTTTCTTGTTCTTCTTTCTTTGTCCTTGGCCCCCACATGTCCTTGAATCACATACCAGCCTCCTTTCTGACTCTCTACTTCCCTCTCTCCCACATGACCTTGGCCAAAATCACATTATGTAAAAATCACTTTATATAGAGGTCTGCAGAACAGTTCACTTTTGTAAAATGAAAACTATCTGTATTAGGGCATAAAAGTCTCACAAACAGATGCAGAAAAGCACAAATGTTAAATGCGTCTTTTACTAAACATAATGCAGTAAAAATGATATTTTAAAAAGTCCTCTGAAGCAAAGATTAAAAAGTAATCTGAAAATGAAAAACTGAATCCTAAAGAATGGGTGCACTAATGAAGAGATCATAAAAACAATGCATACAATGAAACAATATACCAAAATTTGGGGGATGCAGCCAAAACAATATTTAGGGGGAAAATTTATATTTCTAAATGTCATCAATAAAAGAGAAAAGATCAATGACTTGGTCATGTGACTACAAAACAAACAAGCAAGAAAAGCAATGAGTTTTAAAATTGTATTTAAGCACCAAGATAAAATTCCTGAAAATCAAAGGAATGATTGAACTAATAAATAAAACTAGTAGCGAGTTTTAAAAAAAACCCAATAATATAGATAATCCATTAGCTAATTCAATTCAGAAAAGAAAGAAGAAAAATAAAATCACCAATATAAAAAATGAAAAAAGTCGATTCATATCCAGTGAAAAAGAAATAAAAGGAACTTCAGAAGAAAATAACTGTGATGGAGGTAGACAGAAGTATGAGCAACAGTGTGGGTTTAAAATATGCAGAGAATATTCACATAGGGGAATCTGAGTTGGGCTAAAAATGGTAAATGATCACCAGCCTAGGTGCCCAGGGAGATAGGTGGAATCCAGAATACAAGAGCACAGCTATGAAAATGACTGGGAACAATCCCTCCTCTCTTTTTCCTCTTCTAAATAGGCAATAATGGCAGAAACACTGACTCCTCAGAACCCTCAGCCCTTAAGTCTTCCTTCTGTTGACTGACAGACAGAACTCTGATTTCATCAAACAAGCTCCGTCTAGTCACTCCTGGCCCACATTTATTAAGTCTTTGCTTTTTTTATTTTTTATTTTTGCTTTTTGGAGGGCAGTTGGGGTTAAGTGACTTGCCCAAGGTCACACAGCTAGTTTTTTTGGTGTTAAGTGTCTGAGGTCGGATTTGAACTCAGGTCCTCCTGACTCCATGGCCAGTGCTTTATGCCCCAAGTCTTTGTTCTTTTGGTTCCTGTCAGGTCTCTTTCCTCCACCCTAACCCTAACCCTCTCCTCTCCCTCCCATATATATGACTTTGTACCTTTAAAAATGCCTCAGACACTTGACACACTTACTAGCTGTGTGACCTTGGGCAAGTCACTTAACCCCAATTACCCTCCAAAAAGTAAAAAAGGAACAAAAAAAGAAAAAGTGTATTTTAGAGCCAAGGACCAAGTCTATAGAGAACTGACCTTGAGTCATGAAGACCTAGGTTCAAGTCCTTCCTCTTCCACATCCTAGTTGTGTGACCTAGGGCAGCTCAATTACCCTCTTAATGCCTGAGGTAATTCTGTAAGTCTCTGAGTTGCCTTGGTGGTAGGAGTTTCCACAAAGGAAGTTCCCTGCATTAATGAAATCACAGGTCCCATTTTTTTTTAAAGGCAAATCTAAAGCACTGTGGTGATACTGAAGGGAAATAGAATCTGGAACTCTTCAGCTCAGTGCCTGCTTTTGGGAGGCTGGGGCAGAAAGCATAGAAGAGCCTAGAACAGGTGGATAGGGAGGGGATGAGGGAATGGGAGGGGAGATGTTCAGTCTGATGGAAAGTGTAATTTTTCTTTAAGTCAGTCAACAAGCATTTATTAAATGCTAACTGTTATACTTGGAATTTAACCAAGGGGCAAACAGAAGCAGATCTCCATCCAAGATAACATTTATTAGCAGGGGCATGCTAAAGGTGGATAAATGGGTCAATGGATTGCTTTCATTTATGCCAAAGACCCCAAGGAGATGGACAGCTCCCTTTGATAGGTTTTGGGGAGTAAGTACAGAAGAAAAAACAGAACAAAGTAGATGACACCATGGGATTAAGGGTGACATGATTGGTTACAGGGCTGTGAGGCATAGGAACAACATGATTGATTGGAAGTTTGGTAATGGGGGCTAGCAATGATACCCCCTCCCCTTCTCCCATGAGACTAAGAAGTGCTCATTGTTTGAGTCCAGGTACAAGATAGTAGCCCAGACTTTTGGGCAGCAAACCAGACATCCTTGAAGAATAACTTGGAGGAGTTAAGATATCAGACCCAGCTCCTTTTCTTTCATGCATATTCCCCAAAGTTAATAAAATTTCCTGAGGCAAGAATAGGTCAGTGATTAGCAGAAGAGCTGGAGTTCTGAAATTAATCCTTTCCAGGCCCTCTAAACTAAGTTCAGAGACAAAGAACCGTGACTTAAACTTACCAAGTCACTTCTTTCTGAGTCTCAACTTACTTACCAAAAAATGGGCCCAGGGCAGCTAGGTGGTTCCAGAGATAGAGCATAGGACAGAAATCAGGAATACCTGAGTTCATATCTGACCTCAGACACTAACTGTGTGACCCTGGGAAAGTTTCTTAACCCTGTTTACCTCAGTTTCCTCATCTATAAATGGAGAAGGAAATAGCAAACCACTCCAGTCACTCTGCCAAGAAAACCCCAAATGGGGTCACAAAGAGTCAGAAACGACTGAGACAGTTGAACAGCAACAACAAAATGAGCCCAATGATGTCTGTTTCACAACAGTGATAATCAAGTGAATATGATATAATCAAGTTCATATTGGGTATGAGACCTTAAGGTGCTCTATAGATGCCCCTTCCAACAACACCAGCAGCTGATTGCATTTTTAAAAGGTAGACTTGTTATTTCCCACCACCTCATGTTTATAACTACCTCCCTATTCCTTCCCAGATAGCTAGTTACCTTTGGACTCAAGAGAACCCTGCTTCAATTCTTATTTCTGATGCATCTAGGGGTGTTAATTGCCTTGGGGGATTAACTTAACTTCTTGATGCTCCTGGAAATCCCAGAAGTAACAGATTAGTTCGAATATGATATAACTTTGAAGAAGAAGCTCTCATATTGGGAATTCTCCACACTAACACTAGTAAGGTACCAAAATAGGAAAGCGTGTCATCTATATTTGTAGAGACCAATATTTCCAGTTCATTTTTGGAGACGCTGATTAAGATGTCTATGAGACATCTAGGATGAGAGGCAGTTGGAGAGGCAAGACTGGAGGTAAGGAAAGAGCTCAGTGCCAGACAAATTCATCTGTGAATCATCTACATAGAAGAGATGGTTGAATTCATGAAAGCAAATGAGATCACCAAATGAAGGTGTCAAGAGGGAGAAGACATATCCCAGTGAGCCACCCATCAGTAGAGGGCATGACCTGAATGAAGATCCAGCGAAGAAGACAGAGGAGAACCAGGAGAAAACAGCGTCATGAAATTCTAGAGAAAAGAGAGTATCTGAAGAGAAGAGGGTGACCAGCAGTGTCACAGACCGTAGAGAAGTCAGGAAGGATGAAGACTGAGAAAAGGACACTTGATCAGACCTTTAATATATAATGTTTAATGAATGCTAATTTATTGCTAACAGGCACTTATTTAATTAATCACAGATAAATCAAATAGCCTGATCATTTTCAATAATATTGGAACGTTAACACTAAAAAGATATCAAATATTTGAAATAGACAATCTTGGTCCCAGAAATCAGATAATGAAACACATTCTTGTCTTCTTGGAAGAAAAGTGGAGGAGCACAAGAAGTGCAAAGAATGTCACACCCTAGCCATTACCTTTTTATTTTGGAATCCCTTTTTTGTTGTTACAAGGGAGGATTCAGTGATAGGGTACAGCTGGGGATGAGAGGGTACGAGAAAACCCCTATGATAAAAACAGAAGGGATCAATAAAATAGAATTTTCACCCATAAATAAAATTGTGACTTTCCTGCTTCACGCAGCTCACATTCATTTCCTTAGAATTGTTTCAGGTACAGTAGAACCAGAGAGGAGTACAAACCCCCAGAAGTCTGAGACTTTGGTGTCATTTGTGGGCTGCGTCCCTGTTTAAGAGTGAGAAGGGGCTGCCCTTTCAGGCCACTGTGCGATCCAGGGAGGTTTAATCCATGAATACAGGAGTCATATTTATCGAGCCAAGAGGGACCAAGAAATCTCAGAAGATGAAAACTGAGGCTGTCCATTCCATTTATCAAGACCAGCCCTTTATGTGATTGATATTACCAGGGCTCTTTCTCCCACGGCCACTAGGTGGCAGCATTCCCTAAGTTCTTGAAGCATCTCTCCAGACTGAGCCAAAGTGTATTTCAGCAGAGACCAGTGGTGTCTGAGTGTTAATATTGCTAAATGTTATCACACTTTCATTATTAATAGTGTCTCCAGGAGTCTTGGTGGACTTCAAGCTCAATACAAGTCAACAGTGTGACATGGCAGCCTAAAAGGCTTGAGTGATGTCGTGAGTGAGTGAGTGAGTGAGGGGCCCGGTGCCTCGCTACTCCACCCGTCAGACCTCATCGCGGTCAGCTCCAGGCACCGTGCTTTAGGAAGTGCATTGATGGATTGGAGGGCTCCCAAGGACAATGCACTTGATATCTGAGTCCACTTCCTTCCATATGAAGATTGGTTGATGAAACTAGAGGTATTTATTCTAGAAAAGAGAAGACTTGGGGGGGGAGGGGAAGGTGGGTAGGGGACATCGCAGCTGTCTTCAAGTATCTGAAGAACTGTCAGGTGGAAGGGGTTAGGACTTGTGTGGCTCCAGGAGGCAGAACCATGAGTGATATGTGGAAGCAGCCAAGGGGCAGATTTGGGCTTGACTTTGGGAAGAACTTTCTACTAATGTGGACTATCACACAGATGCTGAATTACTGAATGTCACTTATGCTGAAGGGGGGATACTCATTCAGATCGGAGCTGGACTTGGCCTCCGAGGTCTATTCCAAATCTAAGATTCTATGATCCTCAGGATCAGAAAAAAGTCTGATCAAACCAACTGGTAAAAGATGTAAGGTACTGCTTTTTTCATAGATGAACAATTTGATTTCTAAAAGGAAGACAAAAAGAACATTGAAGAGTTTGATTTCTAAAAGAAGAACCAAAAGAATCTTTTGAAAAACTTCTAAAATATGTGTATGAAGAAAGACTTTGAAGATGAGATTTGTTTGGGAACATTAATTTGGCAGTTGTGGGGAATGAATTAGCAGAAGATTAGAAGGAAGGAGATGAATTAGGCTATTATAGTAGTCCAGGGGAGAGATGATGAAGCCCTGCCCTAGGGATGTGGTTGGGTGAGAGGAGAGAAGGTATGCATATGAGAGATTTGGAAAGGCAGACACCATAAGACTTGGCAATAGAATGGGTGCGGCCAGTGAGTTTGCATCGGGTGCAGAGGATGACACCCAAATGATATGTCCAGTTGATGGGGAGACTGTCCCCATGCCCCCAATGCCTGAACATCCTCACCTCTATTTCTTAGAATTGTGCCTTTTTTCTAAAACCCCAGTATGTTCTCCCTTTTACGCACAGCCTTTCTGCTTTCTCCACGTGCTAGTGTTTTCCTACCAAAAAAAAGTCCTTGTATTTATTTTATATGTGTGAGATACTTTCTCTTTAAGATACTGTTCCTTTCATCTGGAGCAGTTAATTTAGTGCTGAAAGGGACAGAAAAAGAACTTTGCACAAAGGGAAAGATATAAGTAAACTGGTAAAGGATATAAGGTATTGTCTCTGTCATAAGTGGATATTTTGATACCTGAAAGGAATAGGCAAAAACTTTGATTTGATAATATGGCTAACATATATATATGAAGAAACCATTCTCAGATGGAATTTAAGTAGAATGAGACAGAAAATAAACAGTGGTCTGAATATTAAACTCAGATCACCTTGTAAAGGTTGTGGATTGATGTCTGCTTTTATATGGACATTGATGACTTAAAAGGGTATTAAAAAACTTTTATTTATTAAAAATTAGGAAAATGTAACTATTATGGGCAGCAAGGTGGCACAGTGGATAGAGTGTTAGTCTACAGAGAGAAACTCTTCTTCCTGAGTTCAAATCTGGTATCAGGCACTTACTAACTGTGTGACCCTGGGCAAGTCACTTCACCCTGTTTGCTTCAGTTTCCTCATCTGTAAAATGAGTTGGAGAAGGAAATGCCAGACCACTCCAGCATCTCTTCCAAGACAACTCTAAATGGGGTCACAAAGAGCCAGAGTCAACCGAAAAACTGACAGAGTTTGAGGACACAGAATGAGATGGTGGACTGCGTTGACAGCTTAGAGCTATAGAGCAATGGTTCTCAACTTGTGGGTTACATTCAATTTGTAACAATGAAAATCCATCCTGCATATCAGATATTTACATTATGATTCATAACAGTAACAAAAATACAGTTATGAAGCAGCAACGAAAATAATTTTGTGGTTGGGGGTCACCACAACATGAAGAACTGTATTAAAGGGTCGTGGCATTAGGAAGGTTGAGAACCACTGATGTAGAGCAATATGGTCCTTCTAAACTAATAAAAAGTAAAGAAAGAAAAATTATATGCCTGTAATGTGACTATTTGGAGATGAGGGTGGGATTAAATAAACCCTGTTCATTTCATTGGGAAAACTTGGTGAGTCATTATCTTATAAGTGGAAGGTGAGTCACTGCGTTCTAGGAGGCACTGAACTTTATTTAAGTCACTGAAAGATGCTAAGGAGCAGAGAAAGACACTGAGTCTGATCTGATGAAGACTGAAGAACTTGGCAGAAGACTGAGTAAGAATCAATTCAGTTTTGTAGGAAAAAACAGTTTTGATAGAAGCAGAAGCAGTCAAATAACAGGAGGGGAATTTGTTGGTGTTTATTAATATTTCAGTCGTGTTCAAATCTTCATGTCCCCATTTGGGGTTTTCTTGGCAGAGATAATAGAATGATTTGCCATTTCCTTCTCCAGTTCATTTTACAGATGAGGAAACTGAGGCACACAGGGTAAAGTGACTTGCCCAGGGTCACACAGCTTGTAAGTGTCTGAGGCTGGATTTGAACTCATGCAGATGAGTCTTCCTGATTCCAGTTTGGGCTCACTAAGGGAATTTACTAGTTCCTAAAGGCATGAATATAGACTGAAGCTCCTGCACTGATTTGGAAAGCACCTTCAATTCCAGCTATCGCCCTTAAGTGCCCCCTAGAAGTTAAGAGAGGTGAACCTTCTCAGAAATGCCCTGAGCCTTTTACTGCCCCCTCTGGTATGAGAGGGAAAAGCAGAGAAAGGAAAAAAGTCACCCAGTTGTGGTCCTTGGAAGAGTTACCGAGATCTAATTGGAGAGTAAAAGGCTAATTAGGCTTGTTTACCTAAGTCATAGAGCCAGCTTAATTTGCAATACTGTGAGAGCTCTGTTCGCTACAAGTGGACAACATGGCATCATAGTGAGTGAAATCGTTGGCTGGGTTTGTCTGGTGGCTACTTATCAGAGATGTGTTAGCAGCTCTCTGACTTAAAGGGAACTGGTATCCAAGTAAAAACTTAAGATGTTCTCAACATTTTTAAAAGTGGTTATATTAGTTGTGTGACCTTGGGCAAGTCATTTAACTCTCAATTGCCCTGCTTTCCCTCTCCAAAAAGCAAAAAAAATTAAAAATTAAAATGAAATAAAATAAAAGTGATTATAGGTTGAAAAAGCTTGTAAATGTGGTGTCAGTTCTAGAATGGTTTTGCCTAACTAAAGAAGGAGGACCAAATTGATGAGCAATTAACAGAGAAGCAGTTCTGTGCAGTGCAGAAGTTTCTAAATGGACCAATGACATCAAAGTTTGTAGTCAAGAGTTGTGAGTTATCCTAAACTCCCTTGTGCAATTCCCTACTGGGTTCCTAGAAGTATGTGTTCACTTTCTCCCCAAGGAGAGTGGTGAGATAATTGGTGAAAGGGTATGAACTTGGTTATGAGATTGTTATGAATTTATTATTTTTTAATTGCTCTAATATATGTACCTGCGACGTTATTATTATGACTTTTGCTTCATTGCCAAGTAAATGGTTATGTTTAAGATTAAAAGTATCATTAGTGTGAAAGTCTGGTTTTGGTAAATGGCAGCACACTGGTGGGGACTCAAGAGCTAAAGGAACATTTACACTCAGTGGGATTACTTCAGGAACCCCAACAGAGCTTAAACTGTGCAGTAATGGTCCATGTCTAGGGCAGATTGGAGTGAGTAAGCTATACCCGGGAGTAAGCAAGAAAGTGAGAAGTGTAAAGTGGTACAAGGCAGAATGGAGAACCAACCCACATTGTATCTACATTTTGTATATACATAAAAATGTATATATTGTAATTAATCAGGCAAATCACTCCACCATCCAAGAACAGCCAAGCATCACCACTCACAGAAATGAACTACCAGTTCACCAAAGAGAGATAGATACTCCCTTACTACCTATCTCCTTCCTTACCTTGGCCACCAGCAGCTATTTACCAGCCACAATGAAATGCTGTATTCTTCAGAAAGACCCAAAGAAGGATGATTTGGGCATTCTAGTGTATGTGTCTGCCATGTTTAGTTTCAATAATGTGAGATTTCCTTAGGATTTGCTGTGTTCCTGGTTTGCTTCCAATAAAGCCCTCGGCATTAGCATAAGCAGATTTCGCTCAGGGCTCACTAAGGGAATTCCTAAAGGCATGAATATAGACTGAAGCTGCTGCACTGATTTGGAAAGTAGTTGCCAGATCCTCAAGACATGGAAATGCTTCATCTTTGTCTTTGTAACCCTAGCAATTAACCAGTGCCTGGCACCTGGCTGCCTGGAATAGATACCTGTGGATTGAGTGATGATGCCATGTTCTCCTAGCAGAATGTCAGCTCCAAGAGTTTAGGGACTATTTTCTGTCTATCTTTGGATCCCTAGCACTTAGTACAGTTCCTGGTACAAAATAGGTGCTTAATAAGTGCTTGACCAGTTGAATTAGTTAGCCACACTGAGAGTTTTGACTTAGTTATAGGGTGTGTGGCTCAATTTCCCCCACTTCAGCGTCTGTTGTTTGACACAGAATTAAATTTTGAATCACTTAAGAATTAAAACTGATACCATGGATAGAGCTCTAGGCCTGGAGTCAGGGAGACCTGAGTTCAAATCTAGCCTCAGATGCTTCTAAGTTGTGTGACTCTGGGCAAGTTCCTTAACCCTGATTGCCTCAGTTTCTGCATCCGTAAAATGAGTTGGAGAAGGAAATGGCAAACCACTCAATTATCTTTGCCAAGAAAACCCCAAAAGGGGTCACAAAGAGCTGGACATGACTGAGAAACTGAGTAAACAGCAAGAATTAAAATATGACATATGGGTCATCCAGAATACAGAAGCCCAAAGAGAAGAGATCTCTTTTTTCATTGTGTTACTATTCAATTCAGTAAACAAGTATTAAGTGCTTACTGGGTGCCAGGCCCTGTGCTGAGGGCTGGGGAGATACATAAGAAAAAGAAAGACAGTCCCTGCCCTCAGGAGAATTACAGTCTAAAGGGAAAACAGCACACAGGAAAAAGCAGCCAATGAGTAAGGGAAGAGACCCCATGAGATCCCATGGAGGGAAATCCAGGAGAGCTGCAGAAGGAAAATCAAGGAAGCTAAGACCAGGCTCTGCCCTCTATGGAGGAAGGCTTTGGGGGGGTGGGCACCCCACTTTCCAGATCTCCAATCAGAAGGAAAAGAAAGCTGGTTGGGAGGAGGTGGGGGTAGATTTATAACCTACTTAGTCATATCTACACTGATGTAAATGGGCAGAAGTCATAAAATCACTGTTGGGCTGGATGTCATAACAAACATCCAGAGAATCAGATCTGTCTACAGGTAGAAAGAACTACCTGAGGAAGGGGGGAGGGTGGAGGTGGGGGGATGGACTGCTCCTCTCCAGAGAGGATCAAGGAAAGAATGATTGACCACTGGTCAAATAGGGACAGATAGAATTCTTGTTTAGATATGACCCTTAAGATCCCTTCCAAATCTGAAATTTTCACTCATTTTTTCCCCAAAGTTTTATTTTTGAATCACAGACGTCTTTTAAGATTCAAGAGTTAGTGTGGTATAATGCATAGCTGGCTGGCCTCAGCCAAGGAGTCCTGAATTCAGCATCTGCCTCTGGCAAATACTGGCTAGGTGACCTTGGGCAAGACACTTAACATCTCTTATCTCAAATATAAATAAGATGCTGTTAAGATTCCTATCTACATTGGCAGAGTGGGTTTCATCTGGGAGTTCCCTATACCAATGAAATCATGGGTCCAGTCCCTGTCTAAATCAGTCAGTGAGTCAGTCAACAAACATTTACCGTGCCTACTATGTGCCAGGCACTGGGCTAAATGCCAATAGCCATATGTGTGCAAAGCAAGGTTTGCAAGATATACATTAATAAGTAAGACAATAACATGACTCTCCCATTAAGAAGAACAAACCCAGAAGCCCCACAGAATTTTTATTGCCCCACATAGCTAAGTATCTAAGGGTCCATGAGGTCATAAAGCTACCACACGGAGCTAAGAAAAGTCAAGCCCATTCCAGGAGCTCGAAATACTTCGGACTTGCATATCCTTCTTTTTGTTGGGGGCAGGGGGAGACAAAGGAAATGAAAGGTTGGCTTATTTAACTTTGTTCAGGCCCGCTGCCCAATATGTCTCAGCCTTGGGGTATCCTAATTGTACAACTGATTTATGGGAACCTCCTGCCAATATCCTGAGCAGAACCTGCTTATGCTGATGCCGAGGGCTTTATTGGAAGCAAACCAGGAACACAGCAAATCCTAACAAAATCTTGTGGGATCTCCATGTTATTGAAACTAAACATGGCAGACACATACATTACAATGTCCGATTCATCCATCCCTTTTTGGGTCTTTCTGAAGAATTTCATTGTGGCTGGTAAATGGGTGCTGGTGGCCAAGGTAAGGAAGGAGATAGATAGTAAGGGAGCATCTCCCTTTGGTGAGCTGGTAGTTCAATTCTGTGATGGTGATGCTTGCCCATTCTTGGATGGTGGAGTGATTTGTCTGGCTAATTACAATAATAAATGAGGGAATCAGTGAAAAAATGGCTTGGCTGGTATGGCCTCAGCTCTGAGAGATTTGCCAAGACTAATAAATCCAAATACTGAGCTTTGCCCTCCTCCCCCAGTCTCTCACTGGGTTGACACAGTTAGAGTTAAAACCCCCTATGTCCCTACTCTTCATTCCTCACTCTTTCTTAGGTGTTGTAGGAAATAACCAGGCTGCCAGGTGGCACAGCAGATAGAGCAGTAGGCTTAGAATCAGGAAGATTCATCTTCCTGAGTTCAAATCTGGCTTCAGGCACTTACCAGCTGTGTGATCCTGGGCAAGTCACTTTATCCTGTTTTTCTCAGTTTCCTTGTCTGTAAAATGAACTGGAGAAGGAAATGGCAAATCAGTTCACTATCTTTGCCAAGATGACCCCAAAATGGGTCACAGAGTCAGACATGACTGAACAACAACCACAAAGGAAAATACCCTCATGTCCCTGATCCTGACCACACTACTAACCTCCACTCTGGACAGCCTCCTATTAGTGCTAGCTGGCTCTTTGTCTTCTTTACCCCTGAGGGGTTCTGGGCCTTCAATGGGGGGCAGGGTTTCACATCTAAAAGCCCCCCCCCACTGGGTGCTGCCTTTGGTTGGAGACAATGGGAGCAGAACCCTGAGGCTATTGGCTGTTGGCTTCAATTCTCCTCCTGGCTTTGTAAATAGGAATAAAGTTTTGTCAACTGCTGTCTCAGTGCAGCTCTGCTGCTTTTGGTCCAAACTCTCCTGTTCTACAAAATGAGATTCTGGTATGCTAATTAGTTAGGTGACTCCCAATCGGAGCTGTGCTGGAGAGAGCTTATAGTTAAATTTTCATTCTAAGCATTTAAAACCAGGAGATCAACAGTTACACACTGAAGTTTAATTTATTGTTTTGCTGATTTACAGATTTAAGAAGTTGATGGAGAGAATGTTAATAATGCCAATTAAACTTAAAAGTGCATTGTACATGCATTCTTGGAGAGCTGGTTGTTAACCACCACCAAACTACTGTATCCAATGAAATGGAATAGAATATTATTGTGCCATAAGAAATAATGAAAGGGATGGATTCAAAGAGACCTCAAAAGACCTGTAAGAACTGATGCAGATTCGTTTTACTTTATTTTTCTTGGTTTTTATTTTGGTCTATGTTTTCTTTTACAGCATGAATAATACGGAAATGTTTCACATGGTTACACACCCATAACCTGAATCAAATTGCTTGCCTTCTCAATGAGGGAGGTGGGAAGGAAGGAAGAGAATTTGGAAGCCAATTTAAAAAACAAATGCTGTATGCTGTTTCCATGTTTCTTTGCTCACTCGAAGACTCTTGGGGAGGGGCCACCCCTTTTTCCAGTTGTAGGGGATTGCACCTGTTGGCTCTCTCCCTCCCAACATGGAAAATCTCTAATCTTTCATCCAATTAGAAATCAGATTACTTAATTGTTTTCTTTTAATTAGTCAGTCTTATTTGATTAATTGTTTTAAAGTAAAGGAGTCTATTTCCCCCTGAATTGGGGGGACTGGATCCGGTTTATTGGGCAGTTGGTGTATGTTGCTAAATAAATTGATTTGAAGCTAGAGCCTTTATTTCCTCAGTTTTTTCATCTTTCACACAACACGGGAGTGAGGGGGGGGCATAGTGTCCAGAAATAGAGACATCCCACGCTATTCAGATCAGACCTTTGCCCAGAGCAGACCATCTGATGTATTGTACTCACTTCTGGCCCCTCCCCCCCAGTTTAAGGAGGATCGTGAAACTTGGAGTACATCCTGAGAAAGATAACTGGGATGATGCTGGTCCCTTGTACATGCCATATAAGAATCCACTAGGGGAACTGGAAGGCTTGCCCTGGAGAAGTGACTGCTTGTCCAGAGTACTTGACAGCATTCATGTGGAGCAAAGATAAGACTGATTCTACTTAGGGGGCAATGAAGGGAGGGAGGGGGTTCCTCCTTCACTGGGGGGTCTTTAAGCAGAGTTTGGAAAACCTACTCAGTCAGAGTTGTCTTAGAGAGGATCCTCATTTGGGCTGGAGAAGTCTACAAGACCTCTGAGGCCCCTTCTGCCTTTAGAATTCTGCAATCTCTTGATTGAGGGAGTCAGCCCATGCGCTAGAATTGTTGGCATTATTTGTCCTTCACTTTTGAACAGGACCATGACATCAGTAAATCGATACCATGACATGCAAGTGAATTGGATTTAAGTGGGGGAGGGCTATACAAAAGTCACCAGCTTCACTTTCTCCTCCTGAGCCTTCTGGATCCCGTGGTCAGTCAACTGGAGATAGCCTTCATGTGCTAGAATGAGCCTGTGGGGATAGACATATATGCCCCAATCTCCACCTCTCTCTCTGATGGCTGTTGATGGTAAAGTGATCCCTGTTACAGTGTTGTGACTTTCGAAAAAAAAAAATGAGTTAGAACCCCACCTCTCAAACCCGCTGGCTGTGACCTTGGGCCAGTCTCTGGTCTCTCCCTTCCCCTCCCCCCCCCCAGCCTCTGATTCCTCAGCTGAAAGGTGGAACTCCTAATACTTATAGCCCTTCCCTCGTTGGGCTTTGAAAATCTCAAATGAGATAATGTAGGGAAATCACTTTGCAAACTTCCAATAACCATATAAATGCCAATTGTTGCTATTATCACCCTGAGCCAGTGGAACTCTAGTCTCTAAAGGTAGGTATTGGACCAAGACTAATCTTTTAATATGCAGGTGGTGGAGAATAGTCATCTCTTTCTAAATACAAATTATATTTCATAATTTCCTAATAAGTATGAAAATCTGTTGAACCAATGACTATTTAATAGGATGCTGCAGAATCATAAAAGCTCAGACCCAGAACAATTTTGGTAAAGCCCTGATTATATTTCACTAGTTCAAAAAGAAGGAGGATGAAGTTGGTCCCCAAAGATGATTGCAACCCCTCCAGGACACCTGTATGATCCTCAGGAGTTGCTATGAGTGAAAGAAATTCCTCACATGGTGGACAGGCTCCTGGGCATGGGTTTCTCTCAACTTAGCTGGGCTGGTCCTTGGACAAAAAACAGACTGCCTTTCTCTGACTCACCATCCAAGCCATCTCCACTTGATAGGACCTCCTAGGGTTTGCACTTCTCTGGTGTGGTCTTTCAGCATTCACCCCGAGGAGTTTATTTGATGAAGGCCTGGGTTCAGATCCCACCCCTGACTTGTCTTAACCCTTCTGGGCTACAGTTTACTTGCCTGCCTGTTGACACACCTGACAGGGGTTGTGCTCCCCTGGTCTAGCCTTCAAGAGTCACCACTATTCATGAATCATGGAGAAGGACTTTGGTGGAAATACTTTAATGGCTACAACAAATAATAACAGTATGCTAATAGTGCCTGTTACACTAATAATAAACTAATTGGGACTTCGCTCTAAAGAATTTGGACTAAATATCCACACTGGAAACTAGGTGAGTGAAGACTGCTTCTCGTCCACTTGTGGAATGTATGTGAATGACTCTAACCTGAGGACACACAGGTGCTTGGTGAGTCCTCACTCAGAATTGTTTTAAAACATTTATTGGCATCCACTATGTTCCAGGCACTGTGGTAGGTACTGAGGATACAAAACCAAAAATGAAATAATTCCTGCCCTTGAACATCTTCCTTTCTATTGAAATAACAGGAGAAAGGGGCCATTCCAGGCAAGGTTGTAAATGATTATAAATCCCCACGACAAACTCCATGCAAACTGTCGTGCAACTCTTTGTCATTCTCTCCCTACCTCCTTCCCCCCATGGCATTCCACCTCTCCTGGGACCACCTGAAGACCCATCTCCTTCTCAAAGCCTTCTAAGATTAAGGGAAGTGTAATGCTTTCTCAGTTCTTGCCTCCCATCACAAAGATCAACATGTCTCTTCCACAGTGCAAGGCACGGGCTAAGCATAAAACCTACACGTTCTGTAAATGTAGCTGTCTGGGCTTATCCTTCCCATATGCTCTCTCCTGTCTGTTTCTGTCAATGTTTGTTTTTGAGGGAAGGTTCTTTGTCTCTCGATTGATGATCACAGCTTAGCTGGGGTGCAGCTAGAGGAGTTGCAGGAATGTCCTTTGGAGATAGTAGGGGGAGAAATTAAAGAAGGAGAATGGGGTTTCCAATAGGATGGAGCCATTGGCTCCCCTTTGCTCCTCATTTTAGGAAGGATGGCAGTTCTGAACTTGGAGTCCAAGAACTTTTTGGTTTTTAAAAAGATTTTGGTAAGTGCATTTCAGCTGAATTGGTTTCCTTTGTCATCCCATGTGTTTTATTTTATGCATTTAACAATGTACTTCTGAGAAGGGGCTTCACTAGACTGCTGCCAGAGGATCCACAACACTGAAAAGGTTAAGAATCCCCCTCTAAGAAAAGAGAGTTGAGTGTCCAACCTGGGTGACTTTCCAACTGAGTCTCTCTGGTTCTCTCTCAGGTACAGAAAAACAAGCAACCCCACCCCCACCATCCATTTAATTGCTAACCCTCTCTAAATCTTTAAGTCACTTACAGAAATGTTCCTACAAAATGAAGGAGTTAGAATAGATGCCTTCTATGGTTTCATTCATCCCTAAAACTACGATCATCTGATAAGAAACATGTTTTCTTGGAGTCATGCAATACAATTACTAGCAAATTTCCATCATGGGAGGAAATTCCTACAGAGAAATTGTCCAACGCTGGTGAAATGGGGGAGGGGGTGGAGAGAACCAGATAGAAAGATGAGGAGAGAGAAAGGGAGTGAGAGAGAAATGGAGGGAGGAGAGTGGATATAGGTGGGAAAGAGGGAGAGATGGAGACAGAGAGAGGAGAGCAGAAAAGAGATGAAAGGGGAGAGTGAGAGAGGTGGGAGACAAAGAGAGATACCTTTTACAAATATTTACATTCACCTGGGGGGACCCCCATACTAGAAATCTCAATGGGGAGGATAAAGAAAAAGAGAGGAGAAAAGTTGTTTTTGTTTTGCTTTTGGGTAACAAAGCCAAAACACGGCAGAGTGAGTTCCAAATTTGCAGTCAAAGGGCTTGGGTTCCAATCTAATTCTGCTGTTGCTGTACTATCACCTTGGGTCCTTCACTTTCCTTATCTGGCAAGTGAAAGGGTTGAACCAGATGAGCTCTGAATCTATGATCCCAACCAAAAAGACACATGGAGTCCCTGGGCTTAGATCCTTACTGGTCAGTCACTTGGACAACCACTTCAAGCTGTCTAAGGATTCAGGGCGTTGGACTATGTGGCCTCTAAGGTCCTTCTCTAGGACTACACAGCTTTTGAGCTGGAAGGGACCTCAGAGACGCTTTGGTCCGACTCCCTCGTTTTCCAGAGAAGGGAAGGCCTGGGAGGTTAAGTGAGTTGGCCTTTCTTCTCTGGAGCTGAACTGTCACCGACTTTATTTAATGGAAAGAAGGATTGAGCCAGCGAGGGGATTATGGATGGCAAATCCTCACTTCCTCTGTTTTCGGGAGCTTAATCCAGGCTCTGGAAAGACAAAGGCACTGCGTTTTAATGACTTTGCCACCTCGGGAAGGCGGGACCCTCTCCTCCAGTTCCCGCCATTGTGGGTTTATTGACCACATTTGCCGTGACATATGCATATGAAACCCTCCCCCTGGCATTTTCATCAGGCTTACCCTAATAGTATTAAGGGATTATTGGTTTTTTTTTTCTTCCAAATTTTCCTAGAAGAAAATCCCCTTAAACGAGATGCTTCACTCTTTGCTTGGCTCGCCATCGGGCCGTCGGGTTCAGGTACCTGGAGTCGCTGTAAGTCTTAAGTTCAGTGGGGGGAAAAGCCCGATTTTCTACCTTAGTGGTTTGGCAGAAAGGAGACGGCCCCGCGTGGGACGTGCCCGGCGGCTGGGGAGAAAGTTCCACAGCTTCTGGGCTGCTGCTGGGCTGAGATAACGCGCCAGCCGAATCCCTGATCACCCGCTGGGGTGGGGGTGGTGGAAGGGGGCGACCCCCAGAGGGGGCCATTAGCCGCTAATTACTTGCAAACAAGTAAACAATTAGCTTCCCAGACTCCAACTCGGTGGGGGAGGCCTACACTGAGCCCAGGCTCAAGATTTAAGCTATGACGTGAGCTCCCTAACCCCCTCCTCCTTCCCTAGCTTCCCCCCAGATCTGGGTCCGGGGTTATAAAGGACAGCAGTGCTGAGTTGGAGAGTCCCTGTCCGTCGGCGGAGTGCTGAAGCGCTCCAGCAGCCTGGGCGGGCGTGCATGCGCCCTTTGGAGCGCACTCTGGACTGAACGGCCTGGAGGTGGGGTGGGGGGGCCACCGGAACCATAGCCATGGCCCTCTGCGCAACTGCCAATTCCCGGACACGGCCCAGCCTGGCCGAGAGCAAGGCCTCCCCTCGCTCCTTTTCCATTGAGAGCATTTTGGGACTCGAGCCGAAGAAGGAGAGCAGCCCAGCCATCCCTCCTGCCAGACCCTGGACAGATCCCTGCGGCCCCTTAGGTAGGTGTCCCTTCCTAAACTTGCTTTCTCTGTCCTTCTGAAGGGGTAAGGCTGTTTGATGATTGGTCAGTGATAGGAAAAACAGACTTGAGGTAGGTAGTGGAAGAGGAGAGAAAGGGAGAGAGACAGAGACAGAGAGAAAGAGACAGAGACAGACACAGACAGAAACAGAGACAGACAGACAGAGAGACAGAGACAGAGAGAGTTGGAGGGAGAGAGACAGGCAAAGACAGAGATAGACACAGAGAGAGAGAGACAGAGAAAGACTAAGACAGAAAGGACAGAGAGAAAGAGAAACGGGAGAGGGAGGGAGGGAGGGAGAGACAGACAGACAGAAGCAGAGAACAAGACAGAGAGACAATGAGAAAGAGAAACAGATAGACAGATCCAGCTAGAATTAGAACAGAGAGAGAGATGGAGATGATATTAAGTCTACCATGTCACTTCATTTATTTGACTGCAAAGCACCCAGTCAGGGGCCACCTGAAAGAATAAGGATGATGTCAGCTGCTGGGCAATAAACTGTACAGGAATGTGCCCTTTGAGCCCATACTCTTCAGCACTGCCCCCCATCCCACCCCTCCTTGACTCCCCATGTGGTCAGGTAACCCAGTAGACACTGTCCAGTTGTGTCTGTTTTTAATGCTAGGAAAATGACCATTTCAGAAAACAAAATGTTTCCTTGAATTCATCTCAGGCATGCCCCTTACTTTTGTCTTCTGTTGGCTGATAAGCGGGAGACCATCTTGAGAAACTGAAAAGGATTTGTGTTGAGGAACTTCCTGCAGAACTTTTCTAAGTGTCTTTCTTCGTTGTCTTTCTGGTTTTAGGAGAAGACGGAAATCCATGCCTATCCATCCCCATGTTGCCCAGCAGCAGCCTGCTTCCTCGCCCTGGGAATTATCCTATACCAGAAGAAAGAATCTTGAAATATGAGAAATATGTGGCAGCTTCAGAAAGACTGTCTTTTAAAAGAGAACTGAGTTGGTACCGAGGTAGGAGGCCAAGAACTGCTTTTACCAGAAACCAGGTAAGAATTCGGTTTGACTGCTATCACCAGATATGACTGATTGCTTTGTTGCTGGAATGACATCTCTTTACTTTAGGCTTTGAGTTTTTGTCCAAAAAATAACTACACTTTTCTACCAACAAGAGTCTTACAGAATAGACTGATAGGGATGGGGTTGCACCTTGCAGCATTGGTGGGACTACTCTCATTAATGAACTCCATTTGAGTACAGTTATTTTTAATGGTCTATTAAAAGGAATCAGAAGACCTTTGACACTTGATTGTATGACCCTGGGCAAGTCACTTAACATCAGTGTTCTAGACAACTGTTTAAGGTTCTACAATTCATCCAAAGAGGAGATATAGACTTGCATTGGTAAAGGGAGTTTTCTCACTTGTACCAATGAAATCAGGGATCCAGTGCCTAGCTCTGTTAAAAGACATAAAGGGACTTTCATGGAAGTATTTTTAAAGTTCATTTTTATATTAACTAACTGAATCTTTTAGCAACATTAAGAATGATAACACCTGCTTGTTAATTAACTCCTTAGATTGAAGTATTGGAAAATGTCTTTAGAGTAAACTCCTACCCTGGTATTGATGTCAGAGAAGACTTGGCTCGGAAATTGAATTTGGAGGAAGATAGAATCCAGGTAATTTTCCAGAGTCTGTAATTTATGCTGGTTGATGTTTTAGGAAAAATCAGATCCCTGAGAAGCACTGACTAGCCATGGGGAGGATGGGGGTGGGCTCATACATATCACAGTTAGATGAGATGTGTATTGTGTTTCACCAATCTTCATGAGACCAACTGCAATTCAGGAATGAAACCATAGTAAATCTTCAAATGCTCTTTGGATTTTTCTTTGTTTCAGATTTGGTTCCAAAATCGGCGGGCAAAGCTGAAAAGATCCCACAGAGAATCCCAGTTCCTAATGGTGAAAAGCAATTTGAATACAAACCTCTCCAAGTAGGAAGAAGAAGGAATCTTCGGGATTGTACTTCATTTGTAGGAGGAGCAGCTGAGCCAGTGGAGTGCCCTGGCATCAGAAATCAGATGTTTTTATTTACCACATCTCATTCTGAATGACCTGTTATTCTTTTCCTCTGAAAAGACATTGTAAATAACTATTCCTGTAACATGACACATATTATACTAGAGCACTCTGGGAAAGAAAAAGGATTTTCCTATATATTTTAATAAACATTTTCATTAAAGTGGTGTTTTGGGAGCGAATTTAGTTTAATGCATGAGTTGACTTATTTCATTTGGGTCATGAGACCATTATTTATTATTCCCTTCTTTAGTTATTTGTTTTAGAGCTGGCATTTATCTTTCTCTCCCACCACCCTAATCTTTGAAGAATTTTTTTAAAGTAAAAACATCTCTCTTAACAAATATTTGCAGTCTAGCAAAACAACTTCTGCCTTGACTTCGCTCAAAAAAATGTGTTTCTCATTTTGCATTTTAAATCTATCACCTTCATAAGAAAATATGCGCAGATTTTTTCCCCTAGTCTGGGTGCCTTTTTCAGTAGAGTTCCTGGGAAAGAGTCCCAGTACCATGATTGCCATTTCCCTTGTTGGTCCATCAAGAGAAAACTTCACCCTGAGACTTAGTGGCCAGCTCTCTAACTTGAGCTGCCAAGGAAGAGACTTCTTGGGGATACAATGAAATCATACATTCAGAGCTAGAAGGGACCTTAAAACCCCCTAGAAGAAGCATAGTGAAAAGAGCCCAGGATTTTTGACTGGGCCAACTTTTAGCTAGGTGACCCTGGGTAATTCAGCTCTCTGGACTCAGTTAAACTGAGGGCATTGAACTGGAGAACTTCTAAGGAATTCCCCAGCTCTAACTGTTATGATTAGATCCAACCACATTCATCAAGATGAGAAAGGAAAGCACTTGTCCAAGGTCACACAGGTGGATAGTGAGTCAAAGAGTCTAGATTGGAACCCAGGCTGTCTGACCACAAATGCAACCCTCTTCTTCCTGCAATAATATGCCTTCCCTCAAACTTTTTGACCTGGGAAACCCTTTAAATTTAACTTAACGCTTAAGCTTTCCAGTTGGCAGGGTTGTGCTATCTCCTTATATTTGCAAATGAAGAAACTCAGTGTCTAGAGAGGTTAAGTGGCAACCCAAGGTCACACAGCAATTAAGTCATGTAGGACATACTGATCATGATCCATGAGTGTTTATTCACAATCAGAAATAGTGTGGCGTAGTAGACTGTCTTCGCATTGTCTATTCCTATTTATCTTACTAGTGTGTCTACAGTGGTCTGTACGCTGTTTGCTTCATTAGATGGTGAGCTCCTTGAGGGCCAGGGTCATCTTTTGCCTTTCTTTGTGTCTCCAGCACTTAGCACTGTGCCTGGAACAGAGTAGGTACTTAATAAATGCTTATTACTGAGCCTGAAGTCATGAGAGATCTGGGTTCTAATGCTACCTTTGAAATGTACTAGCTTTGTAACCATGGGCAAGTTTTTGAGTCTCAGTTTGCTCTTGTGGCAACAATAACAGCTGTTTATAACATCACAAGATTGTTGTGAGGCTCCAGATGAGACAAGTGCTATGAAGTGCTTTGGAATCTTTTAAAAGCTGTGTAAATGGCAGCAAATTACCAACACTGGATGCCACATATACTGTCTACACTGCCACTCCATGACTGATTTTCCCCTTTACTTAAACAAGCTATTCTTTAAGGGAATTATTTCAACTTAGCATGTTTTTTGATCAGGTCTTAGAAATGTGCTCTGTTTGTAAACATTTTGTAATCTTTTTGGAACCATGCAATTCTTGGTAAAATTTCACCATGATACACTTCAGACATGGGAATCCCAGTTTAGTTCAGACATGGGAATCCCAGTTTAGAGAAGGTCATTAACAGATAATGCTGTCTTCTCTTTTGGACATTGGGGTTATCAAATTCGACTCCTAGGTATTTGTTTCATCATCAGAAGCAAGACCAGTAGTAATTATGTTTCCTTGTTTCTTTAAATTTTCCAGAAGACCTGCCCTTATGGAACCTATGGGCTAGGAAATCCTAGTCTATCCTATTCAGTCGAACAATAGAATCTTGGCTAAGATCACTTGGCCTTTCCAAGTCTCTATTACTCCATTTACAAAATGGGTACTCTCTCTCTCTCTCTCTCTCTCTCTCTCTCTCTCTCTCTCTTACAAGGTTTTTATAAGTATCAAATGAGATGCTGTCTGGAAAAGCATTTACAAATTATTAAACACTCTGCAAATGCACTGCGGTTATTGTTATGGCTCTTCCCAGTGGCTGCTGGGAAGTGTGACCTTGTGTGAAAATAAGCCACGGTGTAGACTATAGACTATCAGCACAACGCAGTAAAAAGAGCCTCAGATTCTTGTGAAAAGATCTGGGTCCAAGGCTTGGCTCTGGCAAATTACTTCATTATTTTAGGTCTCAGTTACCTCATTTGGAAAATGAAACATTTAGATTAAGTGGTGTATATTTCCATGACGTTCTATCAGTTTCTTTCTCTGTAGCTGATCTGTCATGATCTGGTAGCTTTATCACTAACTCTAGTATCTCAGGACATGTCACTTTGCCTATCATGAAGAGCAAATTATAATAATAAGATTTGTTGTTGCTGTTACTCAAACTTACTCACCACAGGACTTCCTTTACTGTCTAGTCCAAGCTTGAACTCATCTGCTTTGGGGAAGGGGACAGGGGGAGTGGCCAGGAGAAAGATAGAATGTTGGAGTTGGGAAGGGATGCCTGCAGCATAACTAGTCCAGCCCACAGATGACCTGCTGATGAAACCCTGGCAAAAATTGAACAAGAGAATTTCACTTTTCCAATGTGAAGATGTTGAGGCTTCCTGAGACTGATGACAAGCACAATTTGGTACATTTTTGTTGTTGAGTAATTTTTCAGTCATGTCCAACTCTTTGTGACCCCATTTTAGGGTTTTCTTGTCAAAGATACTGGAGTAGTTTGACATTTCCTTCTCCAGCTCATTTTACAGAGGAGGAAACTGAGGCAAACAGGACTAAGTGACTTGCCTAGGATGACATAGTTAGCAAGTGTCTAAAACTAGATTTGAACTTACGAAGGTGAATCTTGCTGACTCCAGGCCCATTGAGCTACTCCTGTGCTACCTAGCTGCCCCTTTGCACAGGATATAGAATGGAAACCCAGAATCACAGTCTAAAGTAGAAAGGACAGGAAGGCATGCATCCGGCTCAAAGAAGAAGATTTTAAAAGACAGTTTCGTTAAGATTGACTGTGAAAGACTTAGCCACTCTGGTCAAAACCATTCCTAGGGACTTGTGCTGAACAATATCATCCACTTCCAGAGAGAGAACTGTTGAACTCTGAGTGAAATACTGGAGTGTATTTTTTTTCCACTTTTTCTTTTACTTTTCTTTTGAGGGTGTCGCAACTCGGTTAATATGGAAATAGAAAAAGAAAAAAAATACAATTACAAAAAGAAAACCTAACTTTAGGACTCCAGTCAGATTCACATCTTATACTGGCCACTTGTTACCTGTGAGTCTTTGGGCACATGGCTCATTTTCTCTGGGTCTCAGTTTCCCCATCTGTAAAATAAAGATACTGGTCTAGATCTCCTCTCGGTTCCCCGTCTAGCTCTAAATATACGAGCCTGTATATACCAACCTCATGTGTATTCTGTGTGTGATATCTGTATATGCAGTTTCTCCCATCTCACCCAGAAATGTCTTTCATCAGGGACTATTTCTGCTTTTGTCTCCATTCCCCCGCACCCAACAGCTTCTCGGCAAACGTGAATTGACTGATTGCTTGATTGACTAACGTTCTCTATACACACTATTCCTGAAAGAAGAACATTTGGGACATTGGCAGCTTGGGTAAGAAGTAACTCTGGTTGAACACAGACAACAGAGATGAGCCTCTTATTTTCTAACACAGCATTCTGATGCTGTTCCAGCTGGTGCCTTCCCTTGTGAGATTACCTTCCACCTGCAGTGTTTTCAATGTATCTGGTTATTTGCATGTAATCTGCCCTTTTCAAGTCAGAGCCCCTTGAGGCCCAGCCCTGCAGTCCTCTTTTCTTTGTAACTTCAACACTTAACACAGTGCTTGGCATACAGAAAGCACTTAATAAATGCATGTTCGCTGACTGAATATGCAAGCTGTGTTTTTCATAACAGAGATATTTTCTTATTGAGGCTTTCTAAAATCTGTAGGCTTGTAGATGGAGCCCCTCCAAAGCTGCAGGGGGAGGGGATTTTCTCTAAGCATAGGATAGAGGGAATAACAAAAGAGCCCCTACCCCTCACCCACCTTGAGCAAGACTAGGCTTCTTTTAAAGGTCTGCGAAGGGGAGGGCTAGGGGAGAGGGTGTGAAATGTGATTATGCCAGTCTTTCTCACCCTTAAACACATGACAGGCTTTAAACAAGGCTTCATGTGTCCTGGTCCGGAAATTAAATCTCATCTGTACCAGTAACACATTTAGTGAGTTAGAGAAAGCTCAGAGAAGATCTCAGCTTCTTGACTTGGAAGGAAGGCATCATCATTGTCAGACCCAGAGCATGGCCAGGCACTCTTGGAAAGCTTCGATGGGGCTTGATAAAGGAAAGAGATAAACTGTCATCTCTCTGAAATTATCCAACCATGAAAGCAGAGAAATGGGGCAGCAGGTCAAGACTCCTCCAACTCTCTGGGACTCCCAGGAAGATGTGGAAAAGGAGTACCCCAGCCATTCCAGCCCACCTGCCCTAATCCACAGCTTAACCTCCCTGTAGGCCATTCCAAACTATTGTAAACTCTAAGACGGTGGATGAGGTTAACTCTCGCAGTTAATCAGCCTAATGCGGCCCAGAAAGCCCAGAGAGGCTCGCTTACCTGGAAACTGCCTAAAGGCGCTTAATTGGCCTCCTTTAATGGAGTTAGGCGCTCAGGAAGCCAGCCAGACAAAGCCAGTTACTCCCAAGGGTTCCTTGGACAATAGGGATCTCTACGGGTGGTCAGGCTTCAGCTAATCAGTGTCAACAACAGCTCACTCCCTTCTGGCCCCCCACAGTGCTCCCTCCCAGCAAGATCCAGGCTCCCAGACCCAAGGAGGCTGAATGAGCACCCTGCCCTAGGTGCAATGTGCCACCTGAGCCATCACTGTCTAGGAAACTCTGAGTCTTCTAGGACCTTTCCCTCTAGCATGATACCGAAAGGGACTAAGAATGGGGGATAAAGACCAGGAGTTCTTTGGTACAGGGAACTCCCCGGTGAGTCTGCCCCAACTCTGCAGCTTCTCCTATGAGACAGCTGCGGAGAATGTTGTCACTATTCAGTCATGTCCAACTCTTTGTCAGCCCATTTGGAGTTTCCCTGGCAGAGATACTGGAATGGCTTGCCATTTCCTTCTCTAGCTGATTTTACAGATGAGGAAACTGAGGCAAACAGGGTGAAGTGACTTGTCAAGTGTCCAAGATCAGATCTGAACTCTGAAGACCTGACTCCAGGTCCTTCTTCAGACATTTACAAGCATCATTCTTGTTCAAAGCAAGTCAGAGGCAAGAATACTTTTGTTATTCATTATATCATATGCCTATCCCTGGAGCTTTGAAGGTGACTCCCCTTATAAATCCTGCAAATCTTAGATTATCACTAGTTAGCTTTGTGACCCTGGGAAAGCTATGTAAAACTATTCTCAGCCTCAGTTTTCTCATCTGTAAAATAGGCATAATAGGAGCATCAACTTTCCCTTGTTTGTAGTGAAGAAACCTCCCAGCTGGCTAGATATGAAATACTTAGAATTTTTAAGCCACATGGAAAGAAAAACTTTCAAAACGCATCATCTTAGTGGAAGAGATTTGAGTTGTCTTCCCTCATTAGCGTATAAGCTCCTTGAGGACAGGGACATTCTTTTTCTTCTGTGTATCCCTAGAGTTTAGTACAGGCACTTAATAAATGTTAACTGAATGTAATTGAATTGAACAGCATAAAATCTGTATTATTTTCATCATTCTGTTACTAGATATGATGGAATAATAGCAAAAGAGTGACTCTGCTTGGGAGTGTTTCTCTCTGAACCCCATTAAAATGAAGAGATGAGAGAATAACTTAAAGAATAACATTATTGTAAAGACAAGTAACTTTGAAACACTTGTTAACTCTTCAAGACAATGACCAAACACAATTCCAGAAGACCCATGAGGAACCATGCCACCCTCCTCCACAGAGAAAGAGATAATAGACCTGGAGGCAGATAGAGAAATATGTATGTGTGTATATATGTGTGCATGCACGCATACGTGTATGTGCACATATACATATGTGTACATATACACATGTGTATGTATTTGTGTGTGCATGCATACATGTATGGTATATGTGTGTGGTTTTCATGCAGTATCAGTTCATGTGTATATTCATATGTGTATGTATGTACATATAAATAAGTGTGCCTGTATATACACGTACATATGTACATATGCACATGTGTGTATCTGCACATACACATGTATGTATATGTGTACATGTGCACACACATATATGATATGTGTGTATATGGTTTTCCTTCATTCAGTATCAGTTCATATGTGTATTCATGTGTGCACATATAAATATATGTGTATGTATTATATACGTGTGTTTATTTGCATTTCTATATTTCTGTAGACATGGACAATGTTTGGGAATTTGTTTTGTGTGACTATATATTTGTAATAGAGGTTTGTTTTGGGAGTGTTTTGTTTTCTCAAAAAAATGAGAGGTGAGGGTGGGAGAGAAGGCAAATCTTTGTTTGAAAATAAAATAAAATTTAATTGAAAAGAGAAAATTAGGGTAATGATGATGATGATGATGATGATGATGATGATGATGATGATGATGATGCAGACTGCACAAGGATATGTTACATATTGTACAACATATCTAGGCAAGCTGCTGAAATTTATCACCAAATGCCAAGAAAGACAGGACCACATGGCTTGACTTAATCATCAAAAGCTTGCTATCTTTAAAAAACTAACAGGTGAAAAATCCCCCAAATTCAATAAACAATGTATTTTGAGCTGCTGCTCACAATCACCTGGGCATTACCTTGATTCATCAAAACCTAAGAGCAATGTTGCTACTATTGCCATTTTTAATATATTTTTATTTATTTTGTTAAATATTTCCTAATTATATTTTTAATTTTTTAGCATTCATTTTTTTAAAATGTTGAGAGCTTTTTTTTACCACTTAATAATATTTTGTTTTTTTCCAATCACATGTAAAGATAGTTTTCAGCATTCACTTTTATAAGATTTTGAATTCCAAATTTTCCCCTCCTCTCCCATCTCCCCTAGATGGCAAGCATTTGATATAGGCTACACATGTGCAATAACATTAAACATATTTACACATTAGTCATGTTGTGAAAAGAAGACCAGAATAACGGGAAAACTGTAAGAAGGAAAAAACAAACAACAACAACAACAACAAAAAGAAAGTAGTATGAGAAGAGTCTACTTTAGTCTGCATTCAGACTCCATAGTTTTTCTCTGGATGTGAACAGCATTTTCTGTCCTGAGTCTTCTGGAATTGTCTTAGATCATTGTATTGCTGAGAAAACCTAAGTCTGTCAAAATTGATCATTGCTACAATGTTGCTCTCACTGGATACGATGTTCTCCTACTTCTGCTTACTTCACTCAGCATCAATTCATGTAAGTCTTTTCAGGTTTTTCTGAAATCCACCTGCTTATCATGTCTTATATTCCATTACATTCATATACCACAACTTGTTCAACCTTTCCCCAATTGACAGGCATTCCCTTAATTTCCAGTTCTTTGCCATCACAAAAAGAGCTGCTATAAATATTTTTGAACACTGGGTCCTTTTCTCTTTTTTTATGATCTCTTTGGGATACAGAGCTACTAACTGTATAACTGGGTCAAAGGTTATACACAGTTTTATAACCCTTTGGGCATAGTTCCAAATTGCTCTCCAGAATGGTTGGATCAATTCACAATGCTACCAACAATGCATTAGTGTTCCAATTTTCTCACATCTTCTCCAACATTTGCCACTTTCTTTCTTTGTCATATTAGTCAATCAGATAGGTCTGAGGTGGTACCTCAGAGTTGCACAATCAATAG
>CM053599.1:11275021-11307672 GCA_028646575.1 Pseudocheirus occidentalis | reverse complement strand
AGGAATGGATGCCTTCGAACTCTTCCAGGCCCAAGTGGGGAAGGATGAGTGGGGAACACTGAAACACTGCCTCCATCAGTCCCTTTACATAGGTGGCTTAGATTTGCTTCGCTTTTTTTGGAGGGCAGTTGGGGTTAAGTGACTTGCCCAAGGTCACATGGCTAGTTATTTTGTTGGGGTTTTTTTTTTGGTGTGTGTTAAGTGTCTGAGACCGAATTTGAACTCAGCTCCTCCTGACTCCAGGGCCAGTGCTCTATTCATTGTGTCACCTAGCTGCCCCTTTGCTTCACTTTTTAATTTTCACTTACAAAAATGTCTTTATTATAAAGGATGGTTCTGTGGGCAGCAGTGCAGGGAGGGACAAGAGCATGGTGGGAAAGGCAGGCAATAAAAAGCAAAAGAGAGCAAGAAATATTTAGTTTAAAAGATTAAACCCATTAGTTTTCCTGAACTCCAATGAACAGTTTCAGCCATTTTTACCTCAATTATATAATCCCCTGGAGAAACATTCTGAAGAGTGCAGCTGGTTATCTCTGTATTTTGTTCCTGCAATATAATAAAAAAATATATTTAAAAAGTTTACATCTTTGAAAAGAGTATTTCAGATTCCTCCAGATCTGTAAGCCCCATCCCTCTCTCTGCTCATAGCAAACACCATTGCAGAGGAGACCTCCAGATTTCTCTTTGGAAGAGGAACCAAACAAGTCTGTTCACCTTGGGTTGTTGCAAGTTTTGGCCGAGTCGCCATACCCGGTCACCTCTAGGTGCAATGTCTGGAAACAGTCAGTTCTAAGGAATGTTCTTACTTGAGGCCAAGGGAAGACCACTGAGCAATAAGTAGGACTTGGGGGGTCCTTTGGGTACCATATTGAAGTTTTATCACTTAATGAGGCTTTAATTTAGGTCCATCTGCTTGGAAGATGAAAAACAGGCAGGAGACACAGCCTTACAGAGTCTCTGGCCTCCTCCAAAGCTGCCCAGGGGAGGCCTTCCCAGATGTTAGTACTGTGTCCATCTTAAAATTCTTTTGTGTGCATTTGTAGATGCCTGAGTATTTACTCATCTGTTTACATGATATAGCACAGCCCCCCTCCCCAGAAGGTAAGTTTCCTGAAGGTAGGGATTGGTTCATTTTTGTATCCCCAAAACACCTAATAGGTGTTTAATAAATGTACTTGTTCAGTCATTTCGGTCATGTTTAGCTCTTCATGATCCCTTGTGGGGTTTTCTTGGCAGAGATACTGGAGTGGTTTGTCATTTCCTTCTCCAGCTCATTTTACAGATGAGGAAACTAAGACAAGCAGGGTGAAATGACTTGCCCAGGGTCACCTGGCTAGTAAGTGTCTGAGGCTGGATTTGAACTCAGGAAGATGAGTCTTCCTGACTCCGAGCCCAGTGCTCTATCCATTATGGCGCCCCCTAGTGGTCCCCATAAATGCTTAGTTGAATTGAGTAGATGGATGTCCTTTATTTGACTTACCTGCCTGCATGTTTTTCGTTTAAAGGGACCTTGGTGCTTGAGCTTGTAGTGAAGATAGTAAAAGCGAAACCCAAAATTATGGGGGGCATGGTCGAAGGACACCTGCATATTCAGACCCTGCTGAGTGATGTTGAGGTTTCTGGGCTTCCAGACTGCAGAGAGGGAGGATTGAGAATGAGACCTTGGAGAAGAGCCACTGAAGGGATGAATTTCTGCCCACAGGTGGGGGGGGGGGGGCGGGGAAGAGGGGGGAGCCTGCGGTGCAGCCTGGGCCAGTTAGAAGTTTTACTTACAAGGTTTACAGGCCAGGTTGTCCGGCTGGAGCAGGAGTTCACACGCTAACAAGAGAAAATTTTTAAAAAATCAATCAATCAATCATGTGCCTGCTACCAGCATCTCACTGTGTGGGTAAAAGCAAATTGCATTTATCTGTTCAACAAACATTTGAATATATTGCTGTGCTAGGCTTTGTGGAAGCTACAAAGACATCAGGACATTTCTCCCCTCAAGGATTTTGTCATCTTTAGGGGAAGGCGCATGAAATAATTAGCATGATAAGACTAAATAATTCGGAGAGGGAAGCATGCAGTAGCGGATAAAATTGTTGGGCTTAGAGTCAGCAAGGCCTGGGTTCAAATCATGCCTCTGATTCAATCTGTATGCACCATGGCAAGTCACCTCAGCTCTGGTGGGAAGGAGAGGGGGCCCTCTGACATAGCTAGGTGGCACCATAGTGTATGGAGCACCAGGCACTTATGAGCTGTGTGACCCTGCGTAAGACACTTAACCCTGTTTGCCTCAGTTTCCTCATTGGTAAAATGAGCTGGAGAGGGAAATGGCAAACTATTCCAGTATCTCCGCCAAGAAAACCCCAAATGGGGCCGTGGACAGTCAGACGAGTCAACTACAGAACCGTCACATAGAGCTGAGAGGCCGTAAGCGGCTGTATGTGCATTCTCTCCTGTGATTTTCACAGCAACCTCATGAGGCAGGTGCTATTAATCTTCCCATTTCTCAGATGAGGAAACTGAGACTGAGGGGGTGAGTGCCTTACCCAGGATCACACAGCCAACATGGAACTTAAAGTCAGATTTTCCTGACTCCAACCCTGGGCACTCTCCACCCTTTTTTTCATTTGTTTAACTGGAGCAATATTTGTTTACCACTTGGCTATAATATGAATATTAGGGACCAAGCAATTAGTGACAGACATTTTACAATTCCACAGGACCAGACACAGCCAGAGGTGCAAGTTCCAGTGATTTATTACATCTTAAGACAGCAAAAATCTCAACATAATTCTGTGTCAGAAGGAAAAGAAATACCTCTTACAAATATTTCCTCAAACAAACACCTCCATGCCTTAGGACTGCCAACAGTGCCAAGAGGGTGGTAAGGGGGCTAGTAAGTGTGTGAGGATGAATTTGAACTCAGGCCTTTCTGAGCACAGGGGCAGAGCTCTGTCCACTGCCCCATGCAGCTGCCTAAGTGGGTTCTTGGTTGGTTGAGTTTTTGCTTTTTTTCCCCCTTCCTCTGTCTCCTCAGCACTTAACACATTGCAGAAAAACATGGGCACTTTGTAAACGTGTGCCGACTAAACTCTCCAAGGTGGGTCAGTGACCCTCACAATCTAACAGTGTTGGCCGAGGCGCTAAGTTAAGTGACCTGCAGAGAATGCGTCAGAGGCCAGACTTTTTGAGCCCACAGCCAGCTCTTCCCCAGCTCCCCTAAGATACCTCCCATCCATTCATTCATTCATTCACTTTGGTGGAAAGGCAGGTGGGATTTGCACAGATTTGAATGGTATAGGGAGATCCCATGAGGAAACCCACTCTACAGTATCCATATAATTATCTATAACTTGTAGAGCTTCCTAGGACACCTCCCAACCCATCCACATTAACATTTTTGTCAGGAGAAAGCAATGTTTCCACTTTTCCCCCTCCCAAAACAACAGTCTAAATTCCAAACTGCCTTCCCCAAGGCAGAACCCCACCCTTGGACCCAACAGCGGGGAGGTTCCTTCATTGGCTCACTGGCTCCTGCCCCCCTATTCTTTGCTATGAGCCCCCTGGCTCGGAACAGAGACCCCATCTCCATCCTCACTTTAGGGGATCAGTCCTGGGTACAATCTTGTTTTCTAGAGTGCTTCATGGGGGTGGGGGTGCTGTGTTGCCGGCTACACGGACAGCAGAGCTAGGCCATACTTACGTCGAGTCCGAAAGAAGAAGGGGTGGTAATTACTTTCATTTTTAATGGACGGAAAGGGGACGATCTTGACAAAGTAGTCAGTTTCAAATTTCATATTCAGAAAAGGCTGAGATTCCATGCCCTGGAAGAAGGAAGAGCAGGCCGGGTAAGCTAAGTCAGTGAGCACCACGGTCAGTGTTACCTGGGACCCATCGCAGGGAGCTATGAACAGATGATAGAGAAGGGCCATCTGTGCCCCAGAGAGGGGGAGGGAAGGTCCTTTCTGTTTTCCAGGCCAATTTTTGGTCTCTGTCATCTTACACACCTCTTAACAAATCAAGCCAGGCACCAATAATGCTAATAGTTTAGGGGCAATGAGATGCATCAATTATTAACACTACACTTTGAATTATCACATACACAGCCTCCCCTCTCTCCCCAAACCACACTGGAAAGACCTTTATGTTTTGTGATAAGAACATTAAGAACGTTTGTACCTGGGCTAAATAAAAATTATGCTTACTTGGAGAAGTGGCAAAGAAAAAGACCACGAGATGTCAGACTCAAGGTCACTTCTTGGGTAGTGGGGAGGATCTCCCTCTTGCCCAGGGTCAAGTACCTTCCTGTTTTAACTAATTATTCTTGTTACCTAGGCACTAATCTCTAAAGTTTCTGCTCCACTTAAGGCTAAAGAGTGCTGTTAGCCTCCTCCAAATTCAGCACCCTGGTACAAAGCCTCAGTTGCCTCACCCTCGTTAAAACTCTGTGATAACTGTCCCAGAACAGGGGCTGAGGAGCGTGTCTAGGACAGAAGCAGCTGACTCTGTCAGGCAGCAGCTTTCATTCCTTCTTCCTGGACAGGATGATGGGGTTCCATAGGCCAGCCCCTTCTCTTAACAATACCATGCTGTCACTAATATGCCACTTACGGTCCTTTTAAAACTACTGTTGAGCTGCTTGGGGTCCTTCAGGAGCATCTGCTGACAGTGGCGCCCCTCTGACTTCAGCTCCTCCAGGATCACCCGAAACCCTTTTAGGAATTCGATGCCTGTGGGAAAACCAAAGGCTCCCATTAAAGGCAAAATGGATTATTTCTGAATATGCATTCTGCTCCAAGATTACACACACCCACTGCCCTGGCCCACCCATCCCTCACCCCTCACACATCAGAGTTAAAGGAATTGTTACTTTTGTTGGCACAGTGGGATAGGGGCAGGAGGGATGGGGATGTGGGGAGTGGGGGAGGACAGGGCTGGGCTTGTTGGCAGGAGGACCTGGATCCAAGTCATGTCTCAGACACCCTAGCTATGTGGGCCTGGCCTTAGCTGCTCCAAGCCTGTTTCTCTATCTGCAAAATAATCATAGCCAGCTATTAAGACAAAAATAAATACTGGCTATTATTGTACAATAGGGGTAATAATATGTGTTCACTTTCCAGTTATGCTGTGAAGTGCTCTCTCGCAGCCCTCTCTCTCTCCCTCCCTCCCTCTCTCTTTTCCTCTCTTCTCTCTCTCCCTCACCCTCCCTCTTTCTACCTCCCTCTCCCTCCCTCCCCAATCCTTACAGTCCTATAGCAATGATGGCCATCTTTGCTATTGTTCTCACAGCATCATCTTACCCTTGCCAAAGGACCATTTAGTTTTTCCTAATTCTATGGGCACAAGCCCGTATCCTTCCCCCCTAACCAGTCATCTAAGTGTGTGCCACCAGTGGAGCCTGTAGGAGGGTAGGTCTCAGGACCAGCCTAGCTCCATCACCACTAGTGGAAAACAGTCCCAAACCACAGTCAACTGACCCGGCAGACTCAGGTTTGTCAATGGTCCCAAGAGGTTGGGAGTATAAGGACTAATGTTCCCACTTGACAGATGAGGAAACCGAGTCAGCAAGGTACATCTTGAAGTAATCTGAGACACCACCAAGTCCACCTCCCACCCCAATTCACAGAGGAGTAACTGAGGGGCACATAGGTAGTGACTTGCCCAATGTCCTGTGGATATAAATGGCAGATTCATATCCAGACAATCCATAATTAGGAAGCGGCGATTTGTGTTAAGGTTGCACATGTCCTTCCCTTCCCTTTCTCTCCCCCTCCAAAGCATGTTCCTTGTTCTTTCTGGATCACACCCACCCCCCACCATTGTTATTAATGTTCATATTAATTTTAATAACCCTGCTGTTATTTTTCAAATATTGAAATGCTTTCCTTAGTTTCTGTCTTTCTTTTAAGAATATTAATAGTATTTGGGTGACAGGATTCAGCTCAGTACGACGGACAGTTCAATGGACATTTATTCATCTGTGATGTGGTGACAAGGTTTCTAGAGCCCAAGATTCAGTGACTTGGGGTGGTAACCATCCAGCATTCACACAGCACTTGGAGGTCTACAAAGCATCTGCACAGAAAATAATCTCATTTTATCCTCACAACAACCCTGAGGGAAGTGATGTTATTTCTACTTACATATGGGGAAACTGAGGCATGGGGAGGTCAGGTGACTTGTTCAGTCACACAGCTAGTAAGTGACTGAGTTCACATTTGACCTCAGGTCTAGTCTTTTCTCGGGCATGTCATCTAACCACCTACAGTGATTTTTACCTGATGTGTTTTTTTTTTCCTATAATTCTTCATGAAAAAGACATTCAAAAGTCAAAGAAGCTCATGCTCTTAACGGGCCACAACAGAGGGCCCCTAAGTGTAGGATGCTGACCTACAGGGGCCAAGAAAGAAGGGTCACCGTCACCCGAACTCCTGCAGTATGCCTCCTCACACGCTTCCCCAAGGATCAAGCTCGGATCCCTGCCAGGATGAACGAACACACCAGGCTTTGTGTCCTGGAGACACCTGACCCTAGCTGAACAAGCTCTGCTGTCTGATCCCAAATTCCCGAAGAAGTAGCCCTATGTGCTTCACTCCACTATGAAAATTCACCTCCTTAGCTTCTGGGGGAAGCGGGGGTCCTGAGTCCTCCAAGCCTATGACAGCAGAGTGTAAACTGGCAGGTCTGAACAAGCCTGGAGAGGCTTCCAGGGCAGACCCAGGAATGGGCTCCATCCATTTCACCGACATCATTTCCAAAGAATTATCGTGCATGATTGGCATCCATCTAGCTCCCAGACATATTGGTGTGTCTGAGCCCAAGGCCCATCTTGGCCATGCTCAGAGAGACCCATCCAATAGAGGTGGTCACTGTGGAATGGATTTTCTTGGGGGAGGGGAGGCAGAGTAACTCAATAAGCCCCTCAAGAGTTCCACTGGGTGGAAGGAATGCCTACACACATATAATCACAGCTCCTCAAAGCATAAGAAAAGAAACAAGGGGTTCACAGTCACACATGCTCCCAGGAAAACAAGCCAGCTCAGCCTCTAGAGACAGCATGCAGTTTTTGTTCACTGCAAAAGAAACTGCATAGCTCGCAACTAGCTGGGGGGGGGGGGGTGGATGGGACAGGAAAGGCCCCTTTCTTCCCTTGAACATGTTCTGTCAAGCTCTCGCATCCTATGGTGACTGATCCAGAGGAACTCAGAAGCAGATGGAGGGTCCCCAGGGTTCAGTTATTCCAGCCACTCATTTTATATATGAGGGAACTGAAGCCCAAAGAGACAAAGCAACTTGTCTAAGGTCACGAAAGTAGGAACTAACAGCTGGGATCTCAACCCAGATGCCCTAATTCTTCTTCCCATTGGGCCACACCAATTCCTAATGGGTACAATGCACAGTCCTTGCTTGGCCCAATGAGGGCAAGTGCTACCACATTTCCATGCACCCTGTGTGGGGTTAATCACAGGATCACAGATTTAGAGATGGAAGTAAGGGTCCAACTCCTTCATTTTACCAATAAGAAAACAGGCTGAGAAGGTAAGCTCCCTGCCCCAGGGTCTCAAAGCCAGTAAGTGGCTGAGAGGAGATCTGAACTAGCATCAAGTCCATCATCCCATTTAAGCCTCTTAACCTGGAGTCTGTGACCTTGTTTTAAAAAATATTCCAATTCCTATATTTTAATAGAATTGGTTTCCTCTGTAATCCTATATATTTTATGCATATAATGATAATAATAATTAGCATGTCTATAACACTTCTATGTCAATTGATCCTCATAGCAACCTTTGAGGTAGGTGCTGCCATTATCCCTATTTTTACAGACAGTGAAACTGAGGAGCCAGTAAAAGTGTCTGAGGCTGGATCTGACTCCAGGACCCTTGCTCTATGCACTGAGCCACCTTGTTGACATTTTTTTTGTTTTTTTTTTTTTTGGAGGGCAGTTGGGGTTAAGTGACTTGCCCAAGGTCACATGGCGTGTGTGTGTGTGTGTGTGTGTGTGTGTGTGTGTGTGTGTGTGTGTGTGTGTGTGAAGTGTCTGAGGCCGGATTTGAACTCAGGTACTCCTGACTCCAGGGCCGGTGCTCTATTCACTGCGCCACCTAGCCACCCCCTTGTTGACATTTTAAAACATTCTGAGAAGGCTGAGAAGGCTGCCAAAGGGCTCCATGACATCAAAAAGCTCAGGACCCCCTATTCTAGAATTCTATAAGGAAATCTTTGTTTATATATAAGTGTGTACATGTACCCTATGCTTATACGGGGAAAAAAAAAATCAGTAATGACTTTCTGTCCAGCAATACCATTATCAGGAGTGTCCCGGCAATATCCCACTGCAGAGTGGACAGAACACTGGGCTTAGAGCCAGGAGATCTGACTTTGTATCCCAACCCAGATATTAACTAGCTCTGTGGTCATGGCCAATCATTCTACCTTTTGCAGTCTGTTTCCTTATCTGTAAAATGAGGAGAATATCGTGAGCACCATCTACCTCACAGAGTTGGTGGGTACAAAGCAATCTTAAAAAAATAACCTTTGAGTGCTAAAGAAATTTAAGTTCTTATTATTCAGAAGAAAACTGCATTTTCCAACTGTATCTAAAGAGAGAGACTTCAAAGCCTTTGGTAATTAGCTATCCCAGAATAGAATGGGATTCCCACTCTTGAGCAGTTTTCAAGTGAGGCTGGATTAATGACTTGTTGGGAATTCTGTAGAGGGAATTTTCCCTCAGGTGAGTTGGATTAAGTGGCCTCAAAGACCTCTTGCCCCTCTGAGATTCTGTGAAAGAAGGACCCTAATTAAATACTATTCCTGGGAACCACATCAACAACAAGAGGTGAGGTTATTGGTAATACCAAACCATGTACATTTCATACAAAATTGAGCTAAACTCCGTAGTTAAGAGTCTAATTTCAAGCCAAATGCCACCAAGGCATTCTCTGCCAACTCCCATGTAAATATTTCTAAAAACTCCATGTAATTTTCTTTTATTGCTCTTAAGAGACCATATAATGCTGTACATGCATCAACACCAACCATAACCCATTCTGAACAATGTTGGTAAAATCAATAGACGTTCATAAAACGATGTTTTAAAAAAAATGTGTGGCCCTTCCTCTGAGGTATTTATTCAACAAGAACTCTTTCTTCTAATTCACCCACATCTTATTTTATTGACCACAACTTGGAGGAGCCAACTCACAATGAAATGCAGCATACGAACCAATTTAGTGACTTGGATTGGTACCAATAAGGTTCCTTTATGCTCTCTTTTGCTTTATGTTTCAATACTAAGCTAATAATATTTAATACTTGGACAAGTGGCCTGTGAGATCTATTGGAGTAAGCACGGGGATGTGGTAGCCAAGAGCCAAAGGCACCTAGGCCTTCATTAAGGGAGGCCTAGTTTCCAGGATCAAGGAGAAGAGTAGGCCATTGTTTACTGGACAGGACCCATCCCCAATGCCTCACCTCCACCCTGGGTGCCAAGCTTGGGGAAGGACATGGAGAAGATGGGAAACTTTCCAAATAAGGGCAACCAGGACAGTGATGGACCTTGAGTGGAATCAAATCAACCAATAACTTAATTAAGCTTGTTAACTATGTGTCAGGCATGGAAATTAAACAGTCCAGGAGACAATATGTGCATATAGAAGGAAACTTAGAATAAAACAGAAAACAAACATCACTGTAGTTTTAAAAGGGCACTCACTATACTTTAGCTTTTGTGAGGCTGGACTGAGCCTCTGGGATTGTTTAGCCAGCAAAGAAGATGACCTGGGTCGGGGAAGGGATTGATAACTGTCTTCAAGCATGTGAAGGGCAGGAAAGGGGTTTGGTTAACCTGGTTCTGCCCGGCCCCAGAGGGCAGAGCCAGAATCCATGGGAGGAAGCAGTAAAAAGGCAAATTCAGATCTAGGCCAGTACCTAACACATAGTGGGTACTTAATAAATGCCTACCAGCTGACTGACTTGATAAAAGAAAGCTTCTTAACAACCAGCACCATTCCAAAGTGGAATGGATGGTCTCAAAAGATAGCGGACTTCTTCTCAAGGGGTATCTTTAAGCCAAGACTGGATGACCACTTATGTCCAGTGTATTATGAAAAAGATTCATCCCTGAGGTTGGGGTTGGACAAGATGCCAGATGAGATTCTGGGGTCATTTTCAGGGAAATAGTGGAGATCAACAGACATAAGTAGACTGCCCCATCACTGAGGGAGGTACTCTTCTTCCTAATAAGACTCATGGTCTCAGTCAAATGTCCTTAACTCACAAAGACTTCCTTCCACTGCTCTCTTAAAAGGGCCAAGAAACTATGTTCTCATCCTAGGGGATGCCTGGGAAAGAGACAGTTTCATGGGTATAGCCTGGCTCTTCACATCACCATCTCCCTGTTTGCCACCCAGACATCATTCACCAAAATCATATGGGCAAAACAGGTGACCAATGAATGTCCCCTCCACTTACCCACAGCACCTGCTGTCCACAGCACGGTGATGGCCACCTGGTCATAGCAGGCATATTGGCTGATGGTGATATTCTGCACATCAGCAATCATGTGTTTTCCCACTGGATTCAAGTAAGTTGTACAGTCTAAAAACATGTAGAAAGAGAACAGTTAAATTTTTTTAATGGCATCTTATTGATGTCTTTTGCTTTTATTGTTATTTGGACAAACCACCGTCTACACATGGCTGTGAACTCTCCCCCTGGAAAAACAACAATAAAAAAGTAAAGCAGAAGCAATGAGTATGACTGCATCTGGATATGTATTCAGCACTCTGGACCTGGGGGCCCCCACCTTTTTTAAAGAAAGAGCCTGTTTTATGATCATTTCTCCAGTACTGAGACCAGTCATTACACTAATTCTGACCTCAGCTTCCTTTTGCTGCTGTTTTCACTGACACGATTGTGGTCCTTATTTACACTACTGAGAACAATTAAAATTCTTATAAATCTCCCAGATTTACTTTACTCAAATCCTACAAAACCACAGATAGGGAATGGGCATCTATCTCTGAGGGTGGGCAACTCTGCCAGACTTCAAAACATGTGTTTCCAGTGCCCAACTATGACATCATGGGTATAACATGGAGGGAAATTGTATATGGGGGGTGTTAGTGTTATGGACCCCTTGGGGTTTACATTACCACCCCTAGAGGGAGGGAGTGGGCAGGACTGGGTGGGGCAGCTGGGCAGAGAGCCAGGGCTGAGAGGCTCTCACGTGCTCAGTCTGGGTTTCTTGCTGCGGAGTGTTAAGTTTTTATGACTAATACTTCACTCAAGTGGTAATTATTTGCACAGATTCCCCCCTCCTCCAAGTTTTCCATATCACAGAGCAGACAAAAACAGCTGGATTTCATGGGCTTTTCTTACGGGAAGAAATTTGGGGACTGAGCCAAGTAAGTGAACATGGGAAGCCAGGGGACTAGCTAGGGAGTCTTCAGAAGGTATGATTCCATGACCTGTTTGCTAAAGGGAATGTTCTGGGAAATTGTTAACTGATAATAATAGCTAGTTATACATTTAGGGCTTGCAAAATACTTCATATTTATTATCACAATTGACCCTCACAATAATCCTCGGGTGTATGATATTATCTTCATTTTGCAGATGAAGAAACCAAGGCAGGGAGTTAAGGTAAGTGGCTTGTCTAGGATTAGTTACATGGACCATCTGCTGTCACAGAACCAGGAAGACCAGAGAAAAGCTTCCAACTGCAAGTCATATTTGCTCTGCTCAAACGCGTCAGGATTGGGAGACACAATAAGAAAACTGAGGTCTGAAAAGGTATGTGACTTGTCCAGGATCACACAGGCAGCAAATGGCAAAGTCAAGCCATGGTTTGAACCCAGGTCCTTCTACTTCAAGACTCAATTTTTTTACTACACCTTGAAAGCGAGATTCTTGGGGCCTGTGGAAAACTGATGGAGTTATTATTAACTCTCTGCCTAGCTTGTGAGTCCAATCAAGCTCCTTAAACTCTCACTGACAACATGAAGAAATCATCTACAAGGAGAAACTGAGGCAGAGGGATTTAGCCAAGCTTCCACCCTCTAGGTGAGTGGTGAAGGGCGCCAGGGAACCTGGAGCGCAGACATACCTTCTAGAAAGCTCAGCAATCTCTTTTACCCTTTACTTTGGTCAGATCTACACAGGTCCTTAGCCCAGAATTTCATCTTCAAAGCACCTCATAGAACCACTGTTGGTTAATATCTATGGCCAGAGAGAGAAGCATTGTAGCACTGGAATAGTTAAGCTCGCTGGGCCTGAGTTAAAATTCGGCCTCAAACATTGCCCAGGGGGTGACCCTGGGCAAGTCACTTAACCTTGTCTGCCTCAGTTTCTCATCTGTAAAATGATCTGGAGAAGGAAATGGTAAACTACTCCAAATGGGGTCATTGAGGGTCAGACACGATTGAAATGACTCAACAACATTGCTGGATTAAACATTATTTTAGGGGCGGCTAGGTGGTGCAGTGAATAAAGCACCAGCCCTGGAGTCAGGAGGATGTGAGTTCAAATTCGACCTCAGATACTTAACACTTACTAGCCGTGTGACCTTGGACAAGTCACTTAACCCCAATTACCCCGCCTTCCCCCTCAAAAAGAAAAAAAGAAACATTATTTTATGTTTTAGAAGTCAAGTTGGTTACTTACTGTCATACTTAAAGGTGACATTAGGAAGCCCGCTGCTCCTGCTCACTGGTACCACTCCCTATGGGGAAAAAGAGGAGAGAATGAGACTGAGGAAGATTAAGGAGCTTCTGAGGTCCAGCTTCTCCCTGAAGCAGCAGAACTCCAGCCCTGAGAGGGCTGGGTGAGGCCCAGAGGCAGCTCGGCTCAGCTCACAGCACAAACAGAATCCCCTTCCATACCACACCCAGGGAGTCAGCTCTGCAGAGAGCCTCAGAGCAGCCCCTCCTGGGCAGCCCCATCCCCTGCAGGACTCCTCAGCCTCCTAGGAAGCTGCCGCCTAACATCCTGCCTAAATAACGCTTTGAAACGTCCCCTGATGCTCCCTGTTCTGTCTGTCCCAGGGGACCAAGGGAACAAATCTCATCATTTTCGACATGATACAGCCTTTCCACCCACTATCTGAAGATGACTTGTGTATTATTCCTTCTCTAATGCCCTCCTTCACCAGGCTAAGTGCCCCCAGTTTCTTCTGGCCTTTGCCCATCAATCAAGTAATTATCTCCCATGTGCCTGGTACTGTGTGTGTCTTAGAGGCTACAAGGTCAGAAATTAAGCCATCCATGCCACCAAGAAGCCCAGAGTCCATCAGAGGAAACAACACATCCATATTAAGGCTATTTAACGCATGTATACAGTGAATACAAGGGGATTTGGGGATCACAAAAAGCTTTATGTAGTCTGAGGGGGTGTGTGTCATGGAGCCCTTCCCAGATGGTTTTTAAATAATCAAAGGAAAGGCTAAATTTCTGCTGGAGGTCAGTGAAAACCAGGATGTCGTTCTCTGCCTGCCCTCAGTAGTCAGAGAGCTATCTTGGGGGGAGTCTGTGGAGCCCAGGTTAGGAAGTCTTGGTGCAGAAGGGGGCCCCTTCTAGGAGTCTGGCTTAGAAGGAAGCTGGGGACCCTGGCTCCCTCCCAAACTGTGCATCCTGACTGGGACCTGCACCTCTAACTGTGCCCAGCTTGACCCATTAAGACTATCCCCCCCCCGACACTGCCCTGTGGGAGCTAACGTCCACATCCTTTCCCTGTCAGGTTACAGAACCTTGCTCCATCCCCAGTGGTCTGGGAGTGGCCCCTTCTTCTGGGTCTGCCAGTTAAAACAACATTCTCCTCCAGACGCTTGGAGAATGGCGGTGGGGAGCAGTTCCAGCTGGAACAAACTTCACATCCTGCTCTGGTAGGAAACTTTTTCCCCAGACAACCTGGTTAGTAAAGAAACCATCAAAGCCACAACAGAGAGGAGGTTCCCCAAAGCCAAAAATACAGGTTTCTCATTCCAAGGGATAACGACCAAGAAAAGGAATAAACCAGTGCATTTAATGAGAAGATATTTCATTGCTTCCATGGCCTGGCCTTGCTTAGGATACACGCAATGGGTCCTAAAATCAAGGCTTTCAAGGCCCCGCTTAGGCCTCCAGGCAATGCACTCAGTACTGTATTCTGCTTTAATAGGGACAACTCCAGCAGATTTCCCCTGTAATTACAGAGTCTGCCCCACAATGGAGGGGCTTAAGCCTCCTGCGGAATATCCTGTTCCCCAACATACTCAGTCATATTCTCGGTAATCCCCTTCCACAGGAATGGCATCTAAAAATTCACGCTTCCTCTAATGTGGATAAATGCATCTGAGGGCATTTATCCACAGGCCCCTCCAAGTGGTGGGAGCCCCCAAGAAAGGGAGGAAGGAGAACCATGGAAAAACCATGCTGAGGGCATGGCTCATTTCCACTCCGCTGGGGAAGAGTTGAAAAAAGCCCCCATGCTGGCAATGGTGTGTTTAACACGCAACTGGTCAGGGGAGAGAGCATATACACATGTCTCTAACATGAGACACCAATTGCCAACCAATTCCCCAGCCCCCACCCCTACACCCGTCCCCAGGACCCTGGGCCAAGAAACTGGAGTTATCTTGATGCTAATACTTGTAGTGAAATTGTATCCTGGAGCTCGGATGCCCAACTCTGATTTCTGCAACACACAGATATCTGGATGACCCAGCTGCAGAGAAAAAAAACACAGGGCCCTAATAAGGGGGGTGGGTGGGTGAAGAATGGACATCATCATCATCATCAGAGCTGACACCTAGAGGGCTTTCAGGTTTGCCAAAAGCTTTACAAACACTGTCTCATGTAGGATCTCAGGAAGCAACATGGCGTACCAGAAACAAGGATCTCCTAATGACCTTTCCTTGGGTCATGGCTTAGTGGGTAGGGTACGAGATTTGAAAATAAGGAAGACCTAGGTTCATATCTCACCTCAGATACTTACTATGTGGCCCCAGGCAAGTCCCTTAACCCTGTTTGCCTCAGTTTCCTCATCAGTAAAATGATCTGGAGAAGGAAATTGCAAACCATTACAGTATCTTTGCCAAAAAAAAAAACCCAAACCCCCAAATGGAATCATGAAGAGCCAGACACAACTGAACAGCAACAAAAATTGTTAGGACATTTTGAGTTGTATCCAACAGGAAATACAGGTGAATCAGTCACGTTAGGCCATGGCCTAGAGCAAGGCCATTTCATTCTCTGGGAGAGCAATGAAGGGGCTGTTGTTTCCAGCCCCTCCTCCTTTTGGAGTTGGGGGAAAGGTCATGCCTATGTCTTAGAATTCTACCCCACTGGCCTTCTTTACAAGATGAAAGTTTTCTCTGTGGCAAGCTCTGGACTTCAGCCAGGTCCTGACGACAGGCAGCAGACCAGGCCCTCCCTCGCTGCGTTCAGATCTAGACAGTCTCAACAGGTTTGCGTCCAAACAAGCTAAGAAATCCCCTTTTCCCCTTCCTCAAGTCCGGGGTGAGGGACAGAGTTCAACTGAAAAATGGCCCCTCAGGCAGAAGTTCTGAGGGCCAGCAGCATGTAGGATGGCGACTTTTGGGGAGGTCTCAGCATCACCTGCCCAATGGCTCCCTAACAGGCTGCAGTCCACCTGTTTGTCCTTGAGGGCACAATTCCACCAGGTCTGATGCCTGGGGTTGTAAAGCTGGGGGCTATCTGATCTCCCCAGAAGAGTGAAGGCATGGGGTGGAAAGAAGCGAAGTCCAAGGGGCTTAGACCACATGGCTTTGATTAAAGGGGTAAGACAAAGGGGGAAAGGGCCAGGATCGGAGCCGTGAAGGACAGAAAGGGCACAAGGGGCAGCAGTATGATTCAGAGGACTGAGCACTAGGCTTGGATGAAGGAAGACATGAGTTCAAATGCTGCTCCTGAAACTTACTATTGTGACCAGGGGCAAGGTACTTCTGTGAACCTCAGCTTCCTCATCTGTAAGTGGGAATAACATTACCTATTACCTACCTCATAGGACTGCTTTAAGATCCAGATAAGGTTGTGCACATAACCTCCATACAGTCTCTTAACCTCATCTTCCAATCGAACGGCATTCAAAGTGACTTTCGTTTTTTGAGGGAGGAAGGCAAGGCAATTGGGATTAAGTGATTTACCCAAGGTCACATAGCTAGTGTTAAGCCTATAAGGGTGGATTTGAACCCAGGTCCTCCTGACTCCAGGGCTGGTGCTCTGTTCCCTGTGCCACCTAGCCACCCCTCAAGATGATTTTTTAAGGTCCTTTCTAACCATGACCTTAAAGTGATCCATTGATGCTACTGGGGGAAGATGGGGCAGAGGTGGGGGAGGGGGCCCAGACTTGTGATTTCATTGGGGGTCGGTACTCTTTCATCTCTGTTTCATATTAGAAAGTTGTCTGCAGGACTCACACAATCACAGGCAGAATGTGTCAGATTTGGGATTTGACCCCATGACTTTCTGACCCAACATTCACTTTATGCATTGTCTACCATGTCAGAGGATACTAACTTTGAGCTAGAAGGGACCTTAGAGCCCATTAAACTTCATTTAAAGATGAGGCTACTAAAGCAGAGAAAGGCTAAGTGACTTGGCCAGTGTCCCAACCAGTGACTGACTCTAGCTTCAGGCTTCTCAAGATTAGGCAGCCTCCAACTCTGCCATGTTACTTTCCTTTTATGTCTTATTACTTTAACCTTGGAAATGTATCTTCTCCATAGAAATGTGGCTGTGTTTCCAGGCTAGGCTGGAGACCCCGTCATATGGCTGGACTACGGTGGCAGCGGTTGACGAGCTCTGATAAAAGGGGATGGGATGATGTGGTCAATGAAGAACGGTAACACCTTCCCCAATCATGGTGCCTGAAAATGACACAGCACCTGCCCAGGATCCTCAAAGCCCTCGTCCCACTCCTATATGGGAGGGAATAAAGCACCTAGAAGAAGCCTGAACTATATCTCTGGTGATTTTGAGACCCTGGTAGGAAAAAGTAAAGGCTTGGAGAGAACCATAAGCATGGTCCCATAGCAGGAGACTCTCAAAAAGGCACCAATTTCAAGAGGAACGGGAGAAATACTGACAATGTGCTGGGAAATGATGCCGACGAGAAAGGGAAAAACACAAGGAGCCAGTGTGGCTACACAGGTAACTCTCTGAGGAGCTCTACGGTTCTATGGGTATTCTTTTTTAAAGCAGGAGGAAAGGGACAGTTAAGTGGTGCAGTGCTGCCCTGGAATCAGAAGGACCTGAGTTCAAATCCAGTCTCAAACTATCACTAGCTGTATGACCCTGGGCAAATCACTTCCAAAACCAATAAAAATAAAAGTAGGAGGAAAGACATACTACAAGCCAGGGCAAATTTAAGAATGGCACAAATGTGTGAGAGCAGGGCAAGGTGGAAAAACACGTCTCCTCCTCTTGGCTGAGAGATGATGGCCTATGGGTGCAGAACAGGGCAGGCCTCCTCATCAGACATGGCCGATGGGGGGGGGGGTTCACTTGGCTTCAATGGACCTCTTTGTTGCAGCAGAGGGTGCTCTGAGGGAGGGGAACTGAGAGCACTGTGAAAAAGTACCAATCTTGCTCTTTTTTTCTCTTTAGAGAATAGAGTCAGGAAGGTTCACACCCAGAATGAGCTAAAACTTGTGGGGAAAAATGCTAAGGAAACAAAAGGGCCTTTAAAAATTATATTTAGGAGGAGATGAGCCAGACCTGGTTCAATGCTTTGGGCAAACTAGCAGAAAACATGGTGGAAAGCTCTTAACCCATGTTTACCTCCCATCTTCCCTCTAAGGAGAATGACACTCAGACATTGGCTCACTATGAAAGACACTTACAGCCTCTAGATTTGCACAGAAATAAAACTGGCTGCCTTCCCAAGGAGCGAGCTCCCCATAGCTGGGATACTCAAACAGAAGCTGGTTCTGTAGCATCCATGAGGGAGGGGATAAAAGGAATTTCTATACTGGGTGGGAGGGGGGCAGAATGACTTCCCACAACCGAGATTCTGTAATTTTATGATTTAGAGTCCCTGATCTTCCTTTGTAGAGAGAGTTTCCCCACTGAGAGTTCCTAATACCAGAGTAATCACAGGTTTGGTCCAAATAATTTATAGCCACTTTCCCAGCTCCCTTGGATGACTCAAACTCACCTCCTTCACTGAATGCTTACTTGGTTCTAACCATTTATGGTGTTGTAACAGAGACATAAGCTACAGGTCCTACATCTCTAGGACTTTGTAACTGAGTCAGGAAGAGGACATTCACAACAGTTAAGTTTACAGTCATTTAATAAGCTGTACAAATTATTTACATATTGTCTCCCTTGGCCTCAGTTGTCCCACCTGTAAAATGAGGGGGTGGCCTTGGATGGTCTCTGAGTTCCTGAGCCTGGCATCTGGCTTGGGTCTCACAAAAGGCAAAAACAAGGCAAGTACTAGGGACATCATTATTCCTTTTTTACAGATGAAGAAACCGAGACCCAGGCAGAGAAAGTGACTGGCCCCGGTGTCACAGGCAGGATTCTAGCTCATGTTTGCTGACCCCACGTCCAGTATTCCTTCCATTACGAGGCATATAAGCTGCCTGACAGCAGGGATGGTTCTATTCTTTTTTTTGTTTGTTTCTGTATACTTGGTACCTAGAACACAGTAAGCGTCTAATAAATGCTTGTTACTTGACTGACTGATTGATAAGAAATACAGAGCAGGGCCAAAATGAGTTATAGAAACAAGAGACATGGGAGAACATTCCTACAGAAGGTCAGACAGCAGAGAACTATGCGGATGGCAGAATCAGGGCCGGGTCTGTGTCTCACATCTGCACCATCCAAGCCCAGTGAGGCTCCTTCCTCTGCCCAGCCCAAGGAGCAGCTCCTCCACACTGAGCCATCTGCTCACAGAGGGCCCCCATCAGGGATCCAGGTCCCCCATCCTTTGCCCTGGCCTTTCTGCGCTGTGATGAGCATGGTAAAGACAAAGGTCTCCTATTTCTCAAACTCTGGAACTGTTTTTCAAGTACATCGGAAAAGAAGGTGGGGCTTCAAGAGCCTTTCTTTGAAAAATGGACTGATGGGCACTCCCAGGGCAGGAGGAAACACACCTGCCTACTGCCCTTGCTTATGGCCAGGAGACTTTGTGGACAATAACTGAAGAGCAGAAACGTCCTCAGTGCTGAAATTCAATGGTGCAGAGCAAGGGAAGGTGAAGCCAGAACTGACTGACCCCTTCTGTATGCATTTAGTCCCATGGCAGGAGGGGATAGACAGCTCAGAAGGACTGGGGGAGCAGGGACTGGCAGGGGAAGGACCAGCTGGGAATGGGAGAGAGTGAAAGTTAGCAGGTCAGTAAGCCTGGCTAATCTCAGGCAGTGTGCAGCTGGGGCAGCCCCGCTTTCATCTGTCTGTCTTCTCCAGGGGTAGCTGGGTGGTGCAGTGGATAGAGCACAGGACCTGGAATCAGGTAGACCTAAGTTCAAATCCACTCTCAGACTCTTACTGTGCGACCCTGGACAAGTCACTTAACCTCTCTCCACCTCAGTTCCCTCATCTGCAAAATGAAGACATTACTAACACTCATTTCCCAGGGTGTTTGTGAGAGTCCCACAGATAATCTTGGTTAAGCCCTTTGCAAACATCCAAACCCTATATAAATATTAGATGTTACTATTTGTGATCATAATCCTTGAGAGGGGCTAAGTCACAGAGGGTTGGGAATTGTTTTGATGAAATTTTGTTAAGCCGTGTCTGACTCCACTTGGAGTAGTTCTGGGAAGCTGGGATTCAGTCAAAGGGTCGCACTCAGGGACCTAGAGGCCACATGTGGCCTTGAAGCCGCAGGTTCCCCACGCCCACCCTAGAATATCTTCCAACTCTGCTGGCTAATTAAACTAGGTTTGCACCATTAACTGTATATTGGACCCCACTGTCCTATTAGGATGGAAATCAGCCATGGGAAGAAGTATCTATAAGTCATTTTTGTAATGAGAACAAGGATTCTTATCCCCACTTAACAGATGGAGAAACTGAGGTTTCAAATATTAGTTTTCCTGGTTTACCCATTTCAAGTTTCCAAAATCAGTGGCTGGAGTATGAAATGTGATCAAGGTCATTCAGCATTCATAAAATAATACAACACTCAGAATAATGACCTATAAACAAGAGGCCAGGTTTCATTTTCACAAGTCCCACATTAAGAACCCGAAAGACCGGCTTAGCATCAGTACAGATGTGCTGGCTCAGTAACAGAGCCCACAGCCCAAGGTGGCTGAGATTGGACTATTTACCAAACCTAGTCAACAATGCCCACAAACAGGGCATGGCCTAATAAAATTCCCTTTTCAGGAAACATTCCCAAGCTTTTAGCAACTGAGCAGCTCTGATATTTAATTAGCCGACAATTAAGAAGCCTTGTTTGTCATGTCTAACTTAAGAACGATAAATATGAGCACCATGGCCTCCGGGTCCCGCATTCTTACTTAATTGATCCTGAACATCTGCTGAACAGGCCGCTTTTAATTTGTTCCAAGCCCGACTAAGCAGCCTCTGCTGCCTGGAGCTTTGCTATAAAATGCCTTTGGTCTGCACACCCCTAGGAACAGAGACGGAAACAGTGAATGAGGGAACATAATGGAGAAAACATCTTTTACCGGGAAAGAAAAAAAAGATAAATTTTAAGTGTTCTAAAGTAACAAAATTCAAAGTGATAAAACACAACACACTGTGTTCTGGTCTTCCAACCAGATGGGGAAAAGCACAAGCCTCAAGCAAGAAGGAAAGGAAGCCAAATTAGGAGGTTACTGCACAAAGGGCCCCTGAAACCCCTGACCACTGAGGGAGAGCAGAAGAGGAAGCTAGAGAAAGGGAAAACCTGGTGTTTGTCTAAGGAGCACTGAAGAGGTCTAACATTTGAAGGCACTGATTTCACCATTAAAGTACTGTTAACTGTCCTTCTGCTGACTCAACTTAACTGTGACTGTGGCTAACACCTGTAATTTTTGGTAATGTGGGTTTCTATTGTTGGACTCTGAAATAATTATATCATAGCCTTCTTTTTAAGTGGAAGGCAGATGAAGAGACAAAATGAGGCATTTCAATTTCATTTAATAATTCGAATTAACTAATTCCCTTCACTAAAGGAAGCTTGCAAACTTTCAACTTACTGATTTCAATCATAGTTTGGTTTAAGAAACTTTAGCTCATATTCTCCAGGAAAAAAAGTTTTCATTTATAGCATGAGAGCCAGACTTGCAGAGATTATAAAATATAGAAGGCTCCTGACCTGGATCAATAAATGCACAAGCCTTCGTTCAGCACCTACTATGGGGCAGACATTATACTAAGTAGGGATACAAAGAAAAAGCAAAAAGGTTGTGATCTCATGGATCTTACATTCTAATGGGAAAGGGAACATTTACCTACAGAAGCACGTGCCTGAAAATAAACGTAAAGTACCTTTGGAGGAAGGGGAGACATTAGCAAATGAGGGGAAATGGGTTAAAGCTGAGTCTTGAAGGAAGAAAGAAATTCATAGCTCTAGGGCTAGAAGGGTCTTCAGAGGGCACCTAGTTCAAAAGGTTCATTTTACAGTTGAGGAAACTGAGTCTCAGAGGGTTAAGGAGGAGGGAGAGTAATAACTAGCTAGCATCTACAAAACTTTGAGTGTTACAAAGTGTTTTATGAGCTTCCTATTGACTTCCCATTATCTCACGGCCGAGACTTGTCCAAGGATACACAGGGAGCAAGTTACCAAAGGCAGAATTTCTAATACCCAGTGTGGGGGATTCATCTGCCTACCTGCCTGGGTCAGGCAACATGGGAGGTGTGGACAGAATGACACCTGGGTTGGAGTTAAGAGATGCTAGCAGCAACCTTGGGCAAATTACCTTTCTTGCAAAGCATCCGGTTCCTCCTCTCTAAAATGAAGCTGGTAATTATAACTCACATTTATTCCATGCTTTAAGGCTTGCAAAACCTGTTACAGACATTAGCTTCCTTGATCCTCAGAACAACTCTGAGAAAGATTCTATTATCATTATTACCACAGTACATGGCAGACAGTAGGTGTTTAATAAATGTTTTATTGACTGACTGATCTCCATTTAATAAACAAAGAAACTAGACAGGCAATGTGCCCGGCTTCCCAATGCTTCGCAGTATCACCTGGGAGGTTTCAAACCCAGGTCTTCCTGATTTCAAAATGGACTTTAAGATTTCAAAAAGAGCTTTTTTTTCTGCCCTTCTCCTCCCCCAAATCTTAAGGAAGTTTAGGGGATGAACTAAGGCAGGGAAATTAAAAGCTCAGCAGCATGGAAGTCATATTATTCTCTTCTTTGTGAACACACAGGTTAAGCAGGCCCTCAGCCGACCTGGGGCTCCACGTTTCAGCATTTTGGTCATTAAAAGTGCAACTTTACAAGAATGCCAGCTTCTTCTAATGCTGGGCTGGCTCACTCTTTTATGAAGGAGAGCAGGACCCATCTGGTGTGCCTGTCCCTGGGACCTGCGGATCTTTAGCTAATTAGAGAGATCTGGTCAAGGAGGTAGGAAATCACTGCCCCCAGAGGCCAGCCTTGTGCATCTGACCAAATCTGTAATCATGATTCATCTCCCATGTGCTGCTAATCAGCACACACATGGTACCCATTTCATGGTCCCCAAAGGAAAGCTGAAGGGACAATTGTTTGAGATGTCTACCATCCGGGAGAAGGGTGCCTGTTGACCATACAGCTCTTATCAAATCAAGGGCTTTCTATCTGACATCTAGGCCTCAGATCCCTATTTTCCAAACTCAGAACAAAGTGTAATAGTTAAGCTTAGGTCTGTATCACTATTCAAATACAGGGCATTTTCATATATTGGATTTGTGTGGAGGGTTGATTTCTCAGAGGATATTAATATGTTCGCTATGTGTTGACATTGTAAAAAAAATTTTTTTCCCAATCCACCATTTTTTAAACACCTATTCTAGACCAGCAACTTTAAGCAACTGATATTCCTCTAGAGTTTTAGAATTTTCAGACTAGCTTAGCCACATTGTCTCATTTGAGGCCCCTAACAATTCCATAAGGTGGGCATTGCAGGTGGTCATGGAATCAGGGGTTGGAGCTCTCAAGGACCTTGGTGGGCCATCTATCCCAACCCCATTGTCTTAATGAAGCAAGACTGAACACCAGGAAAGAGGAGATGATTTATCCAAGGTTAAGGCCATGTGGAGATTCAAACCAAGGTTACCTGACTCCAAATCTACTCGTTTTTTTAAATTATGAATTTAACAATCCTCAGCAAACGCAACCATTTCCAATACATAAAGGACAAGAAAGAGAAATGTATAAGAAACCAGCATTTTACACTGCACCATATGAAGAAATTGAGGCTTGGAAGTAATGAGTGGCTTGCTCAGGGTTGTGTAGCCAGTGTGAGCCCAGATGAAAACCTCCATCTTCCAGGTGCTTAGTTCAATTTTTTGGTCCCTGACTTCCCTGCCTTTGTGCTTGAACAATGGGCATACAACCAGACCTTGGATACACCCCCTCCACACACACAAACAGGACACGGCCAATCTCGCTTCCCTCCCCTGAAATCACCCTTTGGTTTCCCCCCCACCCCGAACCCCCCTTCCAGCCAGGGACAACCTGGACCTTGATGCCATTTCCAGCAGGGCCCCAGAACACACGCATGTCCATGGGACCCATCCTACAATGAGAAGGGATCGTTTCTAGGTCTCAAAGCTTTAAAAAGTGAGCTATAAAATGGGCCTGGAGAACCAGAGCCAAGCTATGCTTGCTGACGCACACACGCAGCTTCCATCAATGTTAATGAGAAACGTATGCGAGCAGGCAGAGCCTTTCCCAAGCGAGGTCCTTCGTGTAGGAACAAACTATCGCATCTGACTTTTGGTTGCTTTTTTTTAAAGGCACAGAACTGCTCAGACACAAATGGACCAGGTAAATAGAAGAGAGAAGGAAGAGAAATTGGGAAAGGGGGGGAAGGGGGGACGGGAAGCGCCATAAGAAAAAAAGCCAGCCAGGGCCTACCAGGGCATCAATTACAGACAGGGGGACTTTGCAGCTGGGGGCCCAGGTAAAAACTATTCTTTAGACAAGCCTAGTTTGGTGTCTCTAGGAGACAGCAAAATAATGATTAGACAAGAGAGGAAAACTTAAGGCTATAAACCCCATCGTTAGGACTAAGCTGGGAGGAAATGTTGGGATCAAAACATGAGAGCTAATAAAAAGCCTTCAGACCACACAGAAGGAAGGGGCGAGCGGAATTGTTCTGACTTCAAATACGGCGAGGCCTAGCCCGGGAACAGGATATCCAAAGACTGTATCACATCTGGAATTGTGCTTTTATAACACAGAATGCCTTTGAGAAACGGCGGGGGGATGGGGATATGTGTGTGTGTGTGGGGGGGCTTTGATGTTACCATGGGAACCAAACTCACTCCAGCAAAAGGATCCTGTGAGTCAGGTGTAAGATGCGGCTGCCTCCAAGATGGATTTTATGAATTTGAGAGCTACCAAAGCATGTGGGGGAGAGGAGGGGTGGGGAGGCTAGCCACAGCATCTCAGCGGCCTGTTGGAACTAGCAGACCCCCCTACCAGACAGCACGGCCAGAGGGTCCTCACCCCACGGCCAGCCTATAGCTAAGAAGTCTTCAAAATATCAGCGGGAGAACTGGCCCAATGTTAGACGAAAGCACTGGCATCCTTCAGGAGACAGAGGGGCTCCATCCAATACAACGAGCATTTATTAGGCACCAACTATGGACCAGGAGCAACAGGAAGCCCTGGAGAGGCCAGGACAAAAGTGGAAAGGAGTGTCTATGCTAATCCTCCCACGATTGCAAGCAACTGGCCTGAAAGTCAGTTATGCCCCATGTAAAGTCTAGGCCAAGGCAGAGACAGCCTCTAGAGAGATGATCCTAGAAATTCAGCAAGGAATTTCAAGTCTGACGTCCTTGGTTCAGATCCTGGCTCTGCCACACTTTGGTTGACCTTGGCAAGTGACTTAGCTTTTCCTGGCCTCAGTTTCCCCACTTGTAAAATACTGGGGATGATTTGTTATTCCCTTCTAGCTGTAAACCCATGCATGTGTGTATAGTTTATATATATATATATATGCACACGTTGCATAAGTTGTATCTAAAAGTTCATGATGGTTTTATATACTATAGAGTTATATAAGTTGTGTCCAAAAGTTTATTGGTTTTAGAGATGCCCGAGAGAAGAACAAGTACTGAATCTGCCACCAGAGAGCCGGCTGATACCAACAAGCTTTTATTTCTCCCCTCTGGGCCTCAGTTCCCTCACTAACAAAATGGAAGGGATGGTCTCTGTGGCCCCTTCCATCTCACCCACTCTCCAAGGCTGGCCGTCCCTCTTCCTTTGAGACCGTTTCTGCTCCAGCTGGGTGCACCATGCAGGGCCTGGGCTGCCCTTTACCATGAGCCCCTGGGGCAGTTCTGCGCACAGCAATGACAGTTCTAACAGGATCCCAGGTTTGAAAGCAGGCTGGAGCCTTAGAGGTCCTAACTCCAAACCTCTCATTTGGCCCCGAGCAGCAGCCAGGCCCTCTTACGGTCTCCCCATCTCAGTTCTCCCACAGATTGTTTTCACCAGCAGCAGTGACCATTTAAGCCTGTTCCCCTCCTTTTCTCAACGAAGTGCAAAGCCTTCACATCCACTTTTGCAGGGAATGGAAGGGTGTTTTCAGGGGAATGAAAATGCTATTTATAATACCACAGGTCACTAGACAGGAAGAAACCTGGCCATGGAGTCAGGGCACTGGGTTCGAATCCCAGCTCTGTGGTTTGCTACTCAGTGACCTTGCACCAGTCATTCACGTCCCCAAACCTCGCTTCATTTTAAGGTTTGCAAAGTGCCTTAATTACATTATCTCCCTCAGCCTGGATGTAACCCTGTGGGACCCCTTTGTTTTCTCTCCACCCCCATCTTAAACAAGAGTAAACTAAGGCTGGGTGAGATAAAGACCTCAATCCCAGAGGCACATGTGTCCCAGGCAGGATCTGAAGCACCCCTGCTTACCTCATTCTCCCTCTCCCAGTTCTGGGTGAGCGGCAGAGCCAAGCCTGGCACTGTATTGGTCTGGCTCACCAGCCCTTCCCTGGAATCCACTTGGGCTCCCGGAGGGATGGGGCTGAGTCTTGTGGCAATGCCCTTGGTGGCCACAGGGAGTCCTGTCTGTGACCTCTGACACCCCCAAAGGCAGCAAGCCCACCCCGCTCCCTCCAGGTGCTCCTATTTACAGGGCTACCCCCCACGGTCTCCCTCCCCAGCTTGTCTGGGAGGCCGGACATGCCAATTAGGCCCTTCCTCCAGCTTGGGGAAGCCTTTGTGGCCGTGCTAACATCAGGAATGGTTTGACTTCCTGAGCACAATAAGACCCGACCAGGGGGTAAGCTGATTGCTGACCCGGCCAGGTCACTAGACTTCCTTTAGTCAGAGGGCCTTAAATGTTAACCAGCATGAGGAGATGCCCACAGTCACCTTCCCCTCCCATAGTCACAGGCCCTCTCTGTCATACCCCCAGCCCCACCCCCATCAGCCATAAGTTCTCAGGCTTGGAGCTGGGAAGAGTCTCAGGGCCCACGAGGGTCCATATTTCACAGATGAGGATGCCGAGACTCTGGGAAATTAATGAATTGTCCAGGGCCACCCAGGAATTAGCCAAGCTGCGATTCAGAGCCAGCCTAAATCCAGCATGTGCTCCATTACACTTTCTGGGCTGCCTTGGGAAGTCCCTGCCTGACTCCGGGCCTCAGCTTCCTTCTGTGACAAAACTGACAGGACCTGTAAGAGTCCTTCTACCTCCAGTCTCTAATGTGATATGATGGACTCAAATCATTCCTAGGAAAAAGGACAGGGAAAGAAGGCACAGGACTCAGAGCCGGGGGCCAATGGGAGCTCTGACCTTTGACAAACTCTAAAACCTTCCGGACAAAAGCTTTTCCTTCCATGGTTTAAAAGGGAGAAAAAAATCCATTCCCTGCAGAAGCATCACACAGCATTTAACCCATCTGTACCACAACTAGACACGTGCTTGGCTGAGTTAACTTTTCCTCTTTAAATACACACACACACACATACATGCAAATATAGAGATTTGTATGTGTAAATATGTATCCACACCTATGTGTTTATTTAAATTTACATATGTATGTGAATATATGTGAGCATACGTATGTTATATATGCATATATATACACATATAGATAGAGATACATGCCTTTTTGGGGAGTATTACAGCCATTTTCAGATGCGCCCTCCCCTGGCCCCTGCCCAAGAACAGAGCCTTCCCTTTGTAACAAGGAAAAACAGAATTAAGCCAAAACAACCAATACCAGAACCACGTCTGACAGCGTGTGCACTGCTCTGTTCCTGCGGTCGCTCATCTAACTGCTGGGATGATTTTAGTTGATTTTAACTCCAACAAATCCCCCTCAAATCCCTTCTCAGTCCAAATAGATGAAAAAGGCATAGATGGGCTTGGAATAATACCGGCATTTACTCGATGCAAGCCGCCAGGATAAGCCAGGCTGTTTTCACAATGAAGGGTACTGTCTTGCCTGGAAAGAAACACCCTCAGAAGACACACTAGCCAGAGTCACTTGTATAGGGGAGCACACTCTTCAGTGTCTAAGAAGTGGCCTGGAGTCATGTCTATGAGGAAACAGGGAAATAAAAAGCCAGGGAATAAAAAAACCTTTGGCAAGTAGTAAGGAGAGGAGCGGCAGTGAGGGGGCGCCATAGTGCACAGAGGTCTGCCTGGAGTTAGGAAGACATCCTCCTGAGTTCCAACTCTGGATTCAGACGCTTAAAAGCTGTGTGACCCTAGGCAAGTCACTGCACCCTTTTTGCCTCGGTTCCTCATCTGTAAAACGGGAATTATAATAGCACCTACCACTCAAGGTTGCCTTGAGGACCAAATGAGATATTTGTAAAGCACTTAGCGCAGAGCCTGGAATGTAGGTACTACATAAATATTCTTCATCATCATCATCATCATCATCATCATCATCACCACTATACCAAGGCATGTAACAACTCAGTTTGAGACAGTTCACTTTCCTGATCTTGCTCTGTCTAATGTGAAAAAAGAATAAATCACAAGCCACCCAATATAGGGGTACTCAGTCATTGTTGGTGGAATTGCTTGTTGACTCTTTTGGAAGAATAATCTGGCAGTCAGCACACAGTAAAAACTATAAAAATAATCATACCATTCGACCACAGTCATTCCATCAGGCAGCCAGGCAGCTCAGGGGATTGAAGACAGTTCTGGAGTCAGAAAGACTAATTCCAGAGTTTAAATCTGACCTCAGACACGGGCCAGCTGTGTAACCCTGGGCAAGTCACCTCCATTTCTTTATCTGTCAAATGAACTGAAGAAAGAAATTTCAAATTGTTCCAATATCTCTGCCAAGAAAACCCCAAATGGGGTCAGGAAGAGTCAGGCGTGATTGAAAACTGCCTGAACAACAAAGTCCATAGTTGGAAATATACCTTGAAAACATTATCAAGAACAAAAAAGTTCTGTTCCCCTATCAGGGATGTAGGCAAGTGAAAAAAAAAGCGCCTATGCCATCCCGCAGCCATTATGATCAGCAGCAGGGGAGGGGTCCACCTCAGTGGGGTGAGGAGTCTTTTCTTCTGAGAGTTCTCTATGTCCAAGGTATCAAACATGAGGCCCAGAACACAGGAATATAGCCCAGACCAGATGAAGACATAACTGGCAAACATTAACCAAATAAATAAAAACCCCATAGAACACAGATGAGGTCACCTTGTTAGTAGGGCAGTACAGGCTCTCGGGGACCCTTAGGTACGGTTTGGTGGCCCCATACCTTTTTCCAACCACTGTGCCTTGCTGGGGTGTTAAGAGATGGTGGAGAGAGAATTCAGAAGTGAGGGTGACAGAAAAACACGAAGCATCAATAAGCATAATGAATGTTTTTAAAAGAAAAGAAAAAGACTGTGGGCAAAATAGTCATTTCTGCCCTTGGCTCTGTGTAGCTCGAGGAAGCCCACACCTCCTTGACCACTTCCTGGCCCAGAGAAAGTTCTTTGAATGTAGTGTCCCTAGTCCCAAGCACAGTGCTGGCCACACAGTAGGGGCTTAAAAATCCTTGTTTGGTTGACAGAAAGCAGAATAATCTGTTCTTCTCCCACCACCACCAACAAAAAAAATAAAACCAAACCTGGAAATCATTCCTACACTAAAGTCTGTTCAGCTAAGACAAGACAAGGAGAAAGAGACAGTCTTTTTACTATTTCATACTCATAAACCTCTCTGACAACTGGGAATCTGGGGCTGGAGGAGTGAGAAGCATCCCCAAAGGGGTGCTTTCCCCCCAGTTTTGTTTATGACACTGCCCAATTAGGAGAATCTGCTCAAACAGTTATGCTCCCCAGAATTTTTCTGAGTCTCCTGCTTCTTGGAAGGAAGCCAAGAACCTGCCCTTGAAACGCTAAGTAATAAATCTAAGAGGACCTCTTTCCTAAATTTCCCGTGATGTCATGTTGAATCGACTTTTTTTTCCCCTGGACGTGGCCACACCAATTAGGGTCCATAAAAAGAACAGGAAATACTATGTTTGCCAGGAAGTATTGTGTTGAACTTTACTTTCTTAGAAGAACTCACATGTTATTCTGAAGTTTGAGGAGGGGGAGCAGGCTGGGGAGGGGGGAGGAGCCCAAACAAATGCCAATGTGGTGGTTAATTTCACTGCCTTAACACTTGAGCTCCAGCGCTCCGGGTTCCCAGGGCTGGAGGGAGCCCTTGTTCTCCCCCGAATTTCTGGCACAGATTGGGGGCAAAGCATTAAATGAAAGGCTCAGGCCATGGAGAGGGGCACACAAAGAGACACTCAGCATGACCCGAGAGATGTGAGAGCAAGTTTCATTCTCTAATTAAGAAGGATGCTGAGGGAGGTTTGAAGGGGCCAAGGGGAGCCACCAGCCCAGCCCACTCCTCTCATCAAGGAGAGATTAAATATCTCTTGCTCCGGTATCAAGCTTCCTGGGGGTGAAGGTTTACAATAGGCAAACAATGGTGGAAATCAATTCAAATCTCACAACAATATCATTCCCATAGTTCCCTGTGGGACAGATAATATAGGCTTCTCAGGAAGGAGATATGGCTTGATATCTATATCTCCTTCCTGAAACACATAAACCCATACGGACACCGATGTACACATAGATGTGGAAAGAGGGAGAAGAAGGGAGAAAGAGAGGGGGAGGAAAAAATGAAAAGAGAGGGTGAGGGTAGACAAAAGGGGGCATGGGAGAAAGAGAGAGGGAGGAAAAAAAGAGAGGGGGGAGACATGGGGGATGGGAGAAAGAAAGATCATGATGGGGTAGAGAGGCCAGGGGAGAGACAGAGACAGAGCCCACATTTGTTTTAAACTCATACATAGGGAAGATACTGGAAAGGCAAGGCAAAGCTGAAAGGATCCTAGAACAGCGTGTGGCAGGCCCCCATGTCCCAAGGAGTTTGGGCATCAAAACAGGCACTATACTGAAGCGGAAGCCTCATTGGCTTCCCATTACCCTGATTCAAATACAAATGCCTCTGCCCCTTAGAGCCCTTCCCAAACTGGTCCCACTCTGTCTTTTCAGGCTGATTTCATACATTCTCTCTCTTTTTTAAATTTAAATTGATTTTTTATTTACTTTTTATTTATAAGATTCAGTTCCAGAGTCCCTTGAGTTTCAAGTTTTCTCCCCTCCTTCTCCCCCCCACCATGGCGGCGTGCAGTCAAGTATAGAATCTGCAAATACCTTCACACTGGACATTAGTCTGGTTGTATAGAAGGGTTATAACCAATGGAGTGGACAATGGGAAAGAGGAAACAAAACCAACCATGGAAAAAACCAATAGCATGTAGACTGTTTCAGACTCCATTTAAACTCTGTTCTTCCTGGATCTTTCTCTGAATGCAGATATGTCCTTCCATCCTGAGACTTGTAGAGCTGTCTTATTACTGCGCTGCTGAGGAGTCCGGTCTGTCAAGGTCAGTCATCACACAAACGATGTGTCAGTTTCATACATTCTCACATACACACTTGGAGAGTAGGTTCTGGCCAAATTGGCTTACCTGTTGTTCCGCTTACGTGACACAGCATCTCCCAACTGCATGCTTTGGCACAGGTTGCATGGCCCTCCCTTCCCCATGCCTCCCTCCTCACCTCGTAATTAGAGAAGTCTCTGGCTTTTTCTAGAACACAGTCATCTTTTACAGGAGGCCTTTCCAAATCTGCCCCCTTGCCAGTGCCTCCACCCTGTATATATACTGTATTTACTAAACTGTGCATTCCTTATCTCTGCTTCTTAAAGTCCCTTATTTCCCTCTCACCTCAGCTCAAATGCTACATCCTGCATGAGTGCCCTCCTGATGCCACCAGATTTTTCTGCGTGTTCCCCTGTTTCTATTCATTGGGCTCCCACCCAGGTCTGAGCCTCATTACCTCACACTTGGACCATCCAACATCCTCCTCTGAGGTCCCTGCTTCAAGCCTCTCCTCCTTCTATCCATCCTCCCCTAAATGACTTTTTTCAGTCCTTGTCAATCAATCAGTATTGATTAAGCCAGCTTAATAGCTCTGTGCCAGCTATGGAATGTGTATGCAGCTCACATTTACTTTACATGGGTGATATTTTTCCTTCTTTGAATGTAAGCTCCTTGAGGTCAGGGAATGGTTCATTTTTGTCTCTACTTCCTCAGGGTCTGGCACATCATAGAGCCTTAAAAACACTTGTTTGTTTGGTCTCTGTTGTCTTTGGATGTCTCCAGTTAGGAGGCAGATCCTGAGTGTCTCCAGGCCACAATAAAATAGTGGGCCAAATGGAAAACCAGAATGAGATAAACATTCTAAGCTCTCCTAAGTACCATTCAGCTGGGGCTGAGTCACTCTGTTTTGTTTGTATCCAATAAATAAACCTGTCTAATTACCTTCCCCTTGTCAAATATTTCTGAACTTGTACCCTCTTGTTAGTCTTATAAATAAAACTCAAGAAAACCCACTTTGCGGTCTGGAGTGTGTGGTGAAGAAGAAAATGAACAGAAGGTAGAATTGGGCGTCCGGTTATAACAGGAAGAGCAGAAAAGGAAAAGGGAATTAGGCATGTGGAGGCGGCTGGCAGACAAAGCTCCTTACTGCGCCCATTCTGAGATCCAGAGAGAAGTGTGGCGACAAATTAGAAGCATGGGATTTGGCAAGAAAGGGCCTTCAAGGTCACCTAGGCCAAGTACCTTCTTTAACAGTGGAGAGAACAGCAGGATGATCAGTTGGGAGAGGAACTTGGCCCAGTGTCACACAGGCAGCCAAATGGATCTTAATCCGGGTTTTTGGACCCTACACTGGGGCCAATGTCACAGAGCTTTGATTCCTGGGGAAGCTGACTCCTGTCTCTGGTCAGGTCCCTGGGCAGTAAATGTGATAAAGGGGTCTAGATTAGATTAGATTAAATTAGCATTTGTATCAGCAAGCACCCTAGCATACCTAGGACGGCTGCTAGCACAGGTTCTTAGATCTGTTTTACTAAAGGAAAGCAACTCAAAATGGGTTAACAATCTTTCTTTAATCAAACAAACATATCATTTACCTAGTTCAGGGGGAAAAGTCAGCATCCTGAACT
>CM053599.1:11222864-11274521 GCA_028646575.1 Pseudocheirus occidentalis | reverse complement strand
TAAGAGAGCCATCCCCCAAAACAATATTTTAAAGAAAAAGAAAAAAATATCAGTAAAAATGGATTGACACATTGAAAAAACCTGAGAATATGTGGAGTATGCCATACCTATGGATTTTCCCCATCTGTAAAGGGGTGGGCATGCAGCCATCTTCTCGTGGCTCTTTTTGGGGGCCAAACTTGGAGCTGGAGCAGCCTGGGCTGATGGTGATGACACCACCCCTGGGCATGGCTCACCTCGAATGGAGATGGATGGCATGGGGCTAAGGGAGGCAGATGAACCCCAAGGTGGTAGAAACACACTCAACATGACTATTGATATCACCAAGGACAGAGGAGGGCATTGGTTTGGAGAAGAAGATTATAAGAAAGGAGACAAAGTAATTGAGGAAGGCAGGAGAGTGAACTCCAAAGGTCCCAGGAAGGCAACCACAGGATTCAGGACAACACGACTTCATAACAGGATCATAGAGAGAAAGGTTGTTGAAGGATGGCAGAAGACCAAAGGACAGAAGGGGTCATAGAGAGCCAGGACCATGTGCTGACTTCTCCTTTTGGCCCTGGGTGTTAGGAGAAGGATCCAGAAAAATCTTAACAGATTAGAGTAAGATTGAAAAACAAAGCAATCAGTATTTGTTAAGCAGCTAGTATGTGTAGGCTTCTATGGTAGGCATCGAATACACATAAATGATGAAGGAATGAAGAGAGATTTATGTGACTTCTCCACAGTGCATCCAATCCAGCAGTGAATCCACTCAGTACCTGAGACACTGCCCAGCAAGCAAGGGAACAAGCCCACCTTCCATTTGCTGTGTAGCCCCCAGAAGGGAACTTGGTGAGAGGAATGTTTGTGGCAAACAATTTACATCTAAGTTGACTCTCCAGGGACTGAGGGAGTGAAGGAGCGTGTGCTACCCCCAGTGTGGAAGGTATTGGTACTTCTGTTCATTAAAACAAGATTAGCGGATTATCAGTGATAATGAGGAGATATCTACTGTTGGCTGATAGAGGAGAAAGCAAGTAGTCAAAAGGATATTGAGGAGATTCTAACTTGCTTTGATGACTGATATTGGAGGGATGTGCCAGAATGGATGTTCAGAAGAATGGCATTGAAAAAAAAGTTTTTTAGGGTAGCCTTAGGATGCTAAGAGGGGTTGCAAGAGCAGCACAAACTGGAATGTAGTAAGCATTTTTACATTTAATTTTAATTTCATTTTTTCTTGAATACATGTAATACATGAATACATCCATCTCCATTCGAGGTGAGCCATGCCCAGGGGTGGGGCCATTACCATCAGCCCAGGCTGCTCCAGCTCCAAGCTTGGCCCCCAAAAGAGCCACGAGAAGATGGCTGCATGCCCACCCCTTTGCAGATGGGAAAATCCTCAGGTATGGCATACTCCACATATTCTCAAGCTTTTTCAATGTGTCAATCCATTTTTACTGATATTTTTTTCTTTTTCTTTAACATTATCCTTTAAAATTTTGACTTTTTAAATTCTCTCCCTCCATCTTTCCCCTCCCCTTCCTTGAAGAGGCATACAATTGATTGCTGTTTTAGGGTTGGGGCAAGGGAAAGATGGGGAGAAAATTTGTAATTCAAAAATGTCATGAAAATGAATGATATAAACAAATAAAAAAAAGAAGTGCTCATCAAAAAAAAGAGGCATACAATTAGATCTAGATTCATGTAAAACATCTCCATGTTAGCCATGTTGTAAAAAAAAAAAAAACAAACCAAAAAAAACCTCCCAAAACTGCAGATCCTCCCCCCAAAAAGAATTAAAGAATGTTTAAAAGTCTGCTTCAATCTGCTTTCAGACTTCATCAGTTCTTTCTCTGGAGGTAGATAGCATTTTTTATCATGAGCCATTTAGAAATGTCATAATAAGTATTTAATAAATGCTCTTTTTTTTTTTAAAGAAAAGATCGTATGGAAGAGCTAAAAATTTCAAAAAGTCAGAAGGTAGATGACTCAGAGAAAAAAGATGGCGAACAGGTCTCTATAACCATTTTCTTTGAGTGACTGTGCCAGGAGCTCCCCCCTCCACTCTCCTTTCCCCCCACCCCCCATTCCCTACTGGCCCTGACCCCATTTTTACTACATTGTTTCTAGTTTGTTTCCTTCTCTAAGTCATGCTTCAGGTCTGTTTCCTGAAAGAGGGTTTCTCAGCAGCCAGGAAAAGCAATTTACATTTTTTCTGTCCCATGTTATGTCTGTCTGACTCTGCTGCTAATGGGGGTCTCCTACCCCTGAAATCCAGCTGCTTGGCTTTTACGGCCCTCGATGGAGACACCGCTTCCCTTTTAACCTCTATTGGGCCAATCCACACCACATTTTTTTGGGTTCACATTTTAGACAGCGGGCAGCTGTCGTCTGCTCTCTGTGTTTTCTTGGCACGTTTTCTGGAGCCAGAAGATTCCCTCCATCACACTCTGCTTGTTTCTCTATGCTGAACCTAAAGGCTTTATTCTATTGACCTTTTTGTAAGAAATACTTTTTTTAAAAATGTCCTCTTGTCTTTTCTTTTTGCCCCTTTCCTGTTACTTCCCCCCCTCCCCCCATAGTATACTTGAGCCTTGGTGTGATAAGGCATAAGGCTGTGTAGGGACCAGACCTGTAGGCATTCATTGGTATAGGGAATTCCTAGGTGAGAAAGCCTCTTCCACCAATGCAGGTCAGGACCTTCTCTGCAACTTCATCTTTATTGCCTGAAACACTGAGTGACTTACCTAGTCATATAACCAGCAACCATCAGAAGCAAGACTTGAAACCAGCTCTTCCTAGTTTCAAATGTAGTTTCTTCACACCACCAGGAGGGTAAAGGTGTAATTTCTTGGTATTTTTTGCATGGGGAGAGGGTGGGGAAAGAGCAAAGGGAGAGACATTATTCAAATTCACGTAATGATTCCCAATCAGAAAACAGAGCCAGATAAGATATGACTAAAGGTCCCTTTTTGAGTTTCTACCTGAGAAAGACAAGCAAAGGTTCAAAGGAATGTATTGACTAAAGCGTACCTGTGAATACTTGTGGATTCAGCAGCTTCTTCACAGTTTTAACAAGCTTTCTTCCAGTCTTGGATTTTAGACTTTAGGATCTAAATCCACTCATTCTTGACCTTGGTCTTAATTACACAGAAATCAAAAGATCCTTCTCATGAGCAAACCTCCAAAGCAAAATGCCAGTTTGGAAGAATACATAACAAAGACTCAGCCCCTCAGTGGGCTCATAACCAGAAGGCACGAAACCTACTTGATTCAGCACAGCTGTGAATTATCAGGGTTCAATCCTTCAGATGTTTACAATTTAGCCTGAGCCTGGGAAACTGAACTCCAAATAGAAAAAAAAAATCCCACCTTGCTTGTGCTTACAGGGACTTGCAATTTAACCTCAGTTTTCTCATTTATAAAGTGGGAGTGATAATAATTAGTTCCTTCCTCATGATATTGCTTTGAAGCTGAAATGAAGTAATGTGTGTCTAGCCCCTGTAAGTTCTTGGGGGATCCTTAGGCCAGCTCCCACTTGCCCAGATGATCAGGTCCCTCAGAGAGCTGCTACATCTCCTCAGGGTCCTAAGGGGCTTGTAGTTCTGCCCCAATTCCAGTGTGTTCTCCCCAATATCAATCAGTGCCATTAATAATTCCCAGTGAGTAGTGCCACCAGTATCTTTTAAACAATTGACATCAGTTAGCTCTTGCAGAGGAATACTTACAGAAATAAAGTAGCAAGAGCAGAAGTTAGAAACCACTTCCCCAATTGGGGCATATCCCCCCTTATAGCACCTGGAGTCCTGGAAAAAGTGATTTGATTGAAAGTGACTGGTACAAACTTGGGAGAGGGGAAGAAGCATTTATTAAGCACCTACTCCATATCAGAACTGTGCTGCTTTCTAAGTGTTATCTCATTTGGCCATTTGGTACAAATCGTTTGCCCCACCAAGTTCTCTTGACCAATAGACAGAGTCAAGCCCTAGCTAGTATGACCTGTTATCTTGACTGGGGGGTAGGGTTTGGCGGAGTCAATCAGAAGCTGGTCTCGGTTCCAGCTGCTCACAGTTGGGATGGGGCAGAGATGGTACCGTTATGGATGGGTCTGTGCTGACCGTAAACTCTGACATGGATGCCAAACCGCAGTCTGCTCATTGGCTTCTTGATTTTTCAAAATTTACAAAGTCACAAATTAGTCAAGTCAAGGCAGCAAGCCCTTATTATGGACCTACTATGAACTAGACACTGCTGAGCTTTGGGGAGGCAAAGAAAGAGAAGCGTTTGGTTCTCAAGGAGCTCAGGTGTGAATGGGGGAGATATCAGGCAAATCATATGTACGTACATGAAATACACAGTGTAAAGAGGAGACGGTCTCAGAGCAAATGGCCTGGGGGTGGGGAAGGAGGGAGGGAAGCAGGAGAGATGGCCCTCTCATAAGGGAGTGTTTATTTATTTATTTTTTTAGGTAGAGAGGAAGGAAACCGCAGAGAGAGAAGTCAAAGGCAAGTCAGTGCTGGATTAGAAATGGAAGAGCCTGAGTTCAAATCCTTGCTTAGTCACTTATTATCCATGTCTGTAGTATATAGAGCACTGGCCTTGAGTCAGGATGATCTTAGTTCAAATTCAGACTTTGACACTTACTAGCTGTGTGACCCTGAGCAAGTCACTTAACCCCAATTGCCTTTTAAACCCTGCCCTCACAAAACAACAATAACAAAACCACCAAAGATGCAAAGGAGGTGATGTCTTGGAGATGGGAAAGAAAAGGACTAAGGGCAGGCGTTACAGGGGTAACTAGTTGGGGGGGGAGAGGAGAGAAGACCAAGGATACAAATGTAGAGACTAGTCTGGGGGCTATGAGAAAGGTATCCAGGCCCCAAATGGAAGGGCTAGCCTTGGCAAACAGGATGGCCACAGAGTCCTTTGATCATGAGAAAAGACAGAGAATGTTTTTGGTCCATAGCTCCGACCTCTGATTCTAGTAGTACAGGAAACTCACAAGTGGTTAAAAAAAGGAGGACTCGAACCTGGGCTTTCCTAACATGGAAGTCAGCCCTCGATGCGCTCTTCCAGGGGTGTTACAAAATCAAAATCAAGAAAAGTGAGACCCCAGCTCACTGACTCTGGAGTCAGAAGGACGGGATTCAAATTCTACCCGATACTCTCTGGTGTTGGGCAAATAACTCGATTTCCTCAGCTTCCTCATCTGTTAGATAAAAGGCTTGGGTGTCTGGGTTCCCTTCCAGCTCTACTCCCCTGTTCCTTTGCTTTTGCCCTTAAGAATTTTCCAAGACCCCCTGACCAGACTTTTTCCTTTCCTCTTCCATAACCCAACACTCTTGCAAGTGGGACACTTGCGCCCTCTTGTGGACTGACTCCCCTCTACTAGACAATTTGTCACGCTAAACTCTGAGTGATGGGGTCCATCCTAGTTAGAGGTAAACAATCAGTTTTATTGATGTGAGTGTATTTATATAGGTTGTGTGAGACATGTGTACAAGAAAGAAAGCTTTCTCAATGACCCAAACTGAATGGACATAGCCTGTCTGCCAGTTAGATATGGAAGAAAGACTTTGAAAGTTGGGTTTTATTGGAGAGGCAGCAAGTTTGGGGGGGATGGTGAAACCTAAGGGTCTGGGTTCAAACCAGCCTCTGATATTTACTACCTATTTGGCTTTGTGGTGGTAACTTCACCACCATCTCCCACCACCCTTAGCCTTCAAATGTCTTATCTGTGAAGTGAAAAAGTTGGATAAGGTGATATTTGGAGGTCTACGGTTCCAGTTCCTGTCTTTTCAACAACACTCTTCAATGCCTAAAACACTCAGAGAATGTTAACATTATGAGAACTTAAGATTCTGGGGTTTAGGGGAAGAAGGGACCGCAGAGGCCATCAAATCCATCGCTTAGCTGAATTGACGTTACCTCCATACCACACCCAGCAAGTATCATCACACTTGAAGAGCTCCAAGCAGGGGGACCCACCACCTCCTGAGGCAGCCATTCTACCTTAGGACAGTCCTCTCTGACAGCAATCATATATTTTCCTCCACAGTTTCTACCCATTGCTTCTCATGGTGACTTCTGAGGCCACACTGAACAAGACTAATCCCTTATTTATATAATAGCCCTTCAAGGTAATAAAGATAACTATCATGCCCACCCTGCCCCACTCCATTCCCAGCTTTAGCCTCTTCTCCAGGTTAAACATCTCCAGGTCTTTTAACTGCCCCTTGTGATACATGTTCTTGAAAGCCTTTTCCTATCCAGGCTGCCCTCCTCTGAACTCTCTCTAACTTAACAACAGACTTGTTAGCTCCTTACTCATGGCCATTCAGCCTCTCTCAGTGTAGCCAAACGCCCAATTAATCTTGACTACCATATCATACTCAATTTATAATCCACTCAAACCCTCAGATCTTTCTCAGATAAACCTCTATCTAGCCATGAAGGGTGATTTAGTGATGGTTCAGGAGAGCTGGCCTAAGGATTTAGAGGCTTTAGAACCAAACCCTGCTCTGGCACTTTACTGCCTATATGGTGCTGGGCAAAATCACTTCCCCTCTCTGAATCCTAGTTTCCTCTTTTGCCAGATGAGGGGGGTGGACTCCCCGCTCCAAATTTACCATCTTGTGCCTTTTCTGAATCCATATAGAAGACTTCATATTCATCCCTATTAAATTTCACGGGCGTGACCTTATGGTTTGCCTGATCCCTTCATTGTCACAATGATTTTCTCTCACCTAAAATTCTGTACTTTTTCCCTTCTTTAGCCATTTCAGACACTTTGGTTGTAAGAGAAATAGGGAAGTTGTCAAGGAAGAGGTGAGGGGCCCTGTGGAAATCCAAGACATTGCATGGCTGTAATATGGCAGCTGAAGGGTGGTTGTTTGATACTTGGGAGGCCATGCACTTGACTTCAAGGTGATAGAAAGCATCCAGGTCCGCTCTCCAGATCGGCTGATTCCTGTTACACAGAACTGCTTAGCTTTTTGCCACCTGTATAAACCATACCTGTCCTGCAGGTGGTACTCTTATGCAAATCAATTCAATGCCTTTGTGAGAGGCACTCTGCTGGTACCAGGCATAAAAGCACCAAAATTAAAAGGAGAGCAAAGCTGAGATTATAACCTTAGGTGACTGGAAGTCTGGTGGTGCCCTGAACAGAAACGGAGAATACTGGAAGAGGGCAGATTTAGCACAAAAACTCTGAGTTCTGATTTGCTCATGCTAGGTTTGGGATGCCTCTCAGCCACCCAGGGGGGAGTGATCATGCACAGTGTAGGCTTCAGACTAAAATTGGCTGGGGAGCTTTGGGAGTCATCTACAGAGATCTGAATTTACAGGAGCTGATGAGCTCTACTGAGAGAGAAGCCTCCAGGCAGAAGAACTCACCCTGAGGGGGCAGCAGATGGAAGGTGACACAGACAAGTACTACCTGTCTCTACCTGGACGCATATAGGCATTTTACATTCAACGGTTCAAAATGAAACTATTTATCTTTTCCCTAGTCACCCCTCCTCCTAATGTCCCTAGTTCTGAGGAGCACACGACCACTCTTCCTAGATAACCCAGGCTCATAACCTCTGTGTCATTTTGGAAACTTTACAATCCTTCTAGGTCCTCGGTTTCACAAGCAAGCAAGCAATTGATAAACATTTATTAAGCCTCTATCATGTTCCAGGCACTGTGTTAAGAGCTGGGGATATAAAAAGAGGCAAAAAACAAGCCTTTTTTGCAAACAAATATGTACCAAGCAAGCTATATATAGGATAAATAGGAAGTGATTAAGGGGAGGCACTGGAATTAAGAAGGGTTGAGGACGACTTCCTAGAGAAGGTGGGTTTTTAGTTGGGACGTACAGGAAGCTAGGGAGGTCAGTGGTTAGAGTGGAGGAGGGAGAGTGTTCCAGGGATGGGGGATGGCCAGAGAAAATGCCCAGAGCTAAGGGATAGAGGGTCTTGTATTTGTGGAACATCCAGGAGGTATAGTTGGATGGAGGAGTATGTATTAGGGAGGAAGGTATAAGAAGATTTGAAAGGTAGGAGGAGGTTAGTTATGAAGGGCTTTGAATGCCAAACAGACCATCTTGTATTTGATCTTGGAAGCAATATGGGACCATTGGAGTTTATTGAGTAGGGGCTATTGACATGATTGGACTTGTATTTGAGGAAAATCACTTTAATGACTGAATGGAGAATGGACTGGAGTAGTGAGAGACTTGTGGCAAGTAATCCCCCCCAGCAGCTATAATCCAGGTATGAGGTGATTAAGGCCTGCTCCAGGGAGGTGGCAGAGTCAGAGGAGGGGGGGGGGGCGCAGATTCTTGGTAACAGACTGGAGATTGGAGGAGGGGATTAAAGACAGTGAAGAATCTAAGAGGGCTCCTAAATTGTGAGCCTGAGGGACTGTGGCGTTGCCCTCCACAGTGATGGGGGAGAGGTTAGGGGAAAAGATAATGAGTTGCATTTTAGACACATTGAGCTGAAAACATCTACTGGACATCCAGTTTGAGATGTCTAAAAGGCAATTGGAGATTAGAAGTCAACAGAGATTGAGGCAGGAAATTTAGATTTGAGAATCATCAGCATAGAGATGGTCAAATTCATGGAAGTTTATGAGATCACCAAGTGAAGTAGTCTAGAGGGAGAAGAAAAAGGGTCCAGGACAGAAACCTGAGGGACACCTACAGTTACAGGGTGTGATCTGTGATCTGGAAGAGGATCCAGCAAAGGGAACAGAGAAGGAGTAGTCAGAGAGGTAGGAGGAAAACCAGGAGAGAGAGAGAGAGAGAGAGAGAGAGAGAGAGAGAGAGAGGGGGGTGTCCTGAAAACCTAGAGAGAAAGAAGAGAGTATCAAGGAGGAGAAAGTGATCAATAATGTTTAAAAATAATCATTGAGAAAAGGCCATTGGACTTGGCAGCTAAGAAATCTCTGGTCACTTTGGAGAAGGCAGTTTGGGGGGAATAAGGCCAGAAGCCAGAGTATAAGGATAAGAAGAGAGTGAGAGGAGAGAAGGTGGAGGTGCATATTGTAGATGACCTTTTCTAGGTTAGCTACAAAGGGCAAGAAGAGAGATAGGGTAATGGAAGGGATAGAAGGATCAAGTGAGCATTTTTTCAGAATAGGAGAGACATGGGCATGTTTATAGGAAGTAGGAAATGAACCAGAAGAGAGGAAAAGGTTGAAAATAAGCGAAGGAGTTGAGATGACAGGACAATGTGTTGGAGGGGATAAGATGGAATGAGATCAATTGCACAGCAAAGAAATTAGCCTTGGTAAGGAGTAAAGTCACTTTTTCATATGGAACAAGGTGAAGGAGGAGAAATTAGTGGAAGGAATTGAGTGAAAGGAGATAAGGAAGAGGGGAAAAGAAAGAGCTCATGGAGAATGGCCTCAATTTTTTCTGTAAAATGTAAGGCAAAGTTCTCAGCTGAGAGAATGAGGGAATAAAGAGCCAGGGGAGGTTGAAGGGGAGATTAAGAGGTTTGAAAGAGCTGCTGTGGAAAGCATGATAGTGAGTTTATAAAGGAGGTCTAGCAGGACTGCCGTGCAATGGCAAGAACCCATTTGAAGTTATGTGAACATAAATTTATAGGAGACCCAGAAGCAGTTGGTGGCTTGATAGATAAAGGGTTGGACCTGGAGTCAGGAAGAGCTGACTTCGCATCTGTTCTGAGACACTTAGTGGCTGTGTAGCCATGGGTAAGTCACTCAGTTTTCCCAACTGTAAAACAGGACTAATAAGGACAATAACAGCACTACCTCCTAGGATTGCTGTATCAAGCAAGATAATGTTTATAGGAGTCCTTCGCGCAGGACCGGACCCGCAGTAGGCGCTCTGTATATTTATGCCTTTCTCCACTCCCATAGTGCTTTGAATTTGTGGCTCCCCTCTCTACATATGCTGTGTGTATGTAGGGGAGCGTGCCCTAGGTTTTGGGGTAGAATGACTATACAATTGTTGTTCTTGATTTGCCTTTTTGAGAAAATGCCTCTGTTAGAGATTAGTTGAACCAGGTGGCTGATTTGTTCATGTGAAGCATTACATGTTGGGACTCGGGAGATACAAGGTTAGTGGTGTAGCTACAAACAAGGTTATTCTTAGATCTGAGAAGTAGCAGCTAGCTATCCCTCTGGGGAACCAATGTGCTAATATAGGGGCAAGATGGGGGAGAGAGCAAGCAGAGAGGGGAAGGCACTACATAAAAGAATGTTGATCCAAGCATCTTTGTAGCTAGTAGGTACTGTAACATGTCTGAATTCCAGGCAATGGAGGTCAGAGTAATCACAGCTACATGTGCCAGAGCCTAATTCCACCAGGAAGAGATTGGAGATGGGAGAAAAGAGGGAATACTCAATGGGATAGGATCATAGAGAAGAAGAATGAAAGGTTGGTCTTGGGAAGGACAAGAGCCTTCCTCAAAGATTGAATAAAAGGACCAGAAGAGGGGTGAAGATGTGGAAAGGTTTGGAGGAATGACTTTGGAGATAAGAGGGAGCTCCTGATGGATGGCCTCTACATTCTCTATGCAGTAGGAGGGAAGGATGCTTGCTAAGAGATATCCTTCCCCACTGCCCCAGGGAGAAGGCACCAGGGTCCTGAGTAGGGAAGAGAAAGTTCAGGACAACAGCCAAGGGGAATAGGATAGAGAACCTATCAAGGAAGAGCACAGTTTCGCCATATAGAAGTGAAGACCTAACTGCATTTTGATTAAACGAACCATAGTGGTGCCAGTGCCCACAGCAATATGACCTCTGCCAACAGGATCCAGTAACCCAGAAGTAGGAGTGGAGAAGATAGATAATAGGAGTCTGAGGTTTCAATAGCTGTAGGACAAAGAAGTAAGAGAGGCAAAGGTCAAGAATGGTGTGTAGTTGAACCAGTGAACCAAAGGGTCAAAACTGATTAGGGAGGAGAGGGAGGTCAGGCAAGAGGAGGTCGGTTTGGGAGAGTGGAGAGGCTGAAGACATCAAATAATTTGGAAAAATGAGGAAAGAAAGAACCTGAGACATGGCCTTTGCTGAATGATCAGAACACACTGGGCAGTTAGTCTTGTTTTAACTGGTACAGATAGTTCTGTTTCGTGGAGAACTGAAGTGAAAGAAGTGGGAGAGAATGTCCCTGGGTCTTTTGCAATTAGGGCACAGTCCTTTGTGCATCTTAAGCAAGGTTTGCTCAGCCCGATCAAAAGCTTGTGTGTGTGTGTGTGTGTGTGTGTTATGTATGTGTAAATGTGTGTAATATCTATATGTGTGTGTACATATATGTGCATGCAAACATATATGTTTTTTAAATACTAGGCACAAATGGTGTCTTACAGTCTTTACACCTTTAATAAGGCCCAAACTCTTTTCCCTAAGTCTTTGACGTCATTGTTCCCTTTTCCAGAAACTTTGAGAACTGATCTCTCAATGACCTTAAAATCTTGTCACTCTAGTCTTGACTAAGTGCAGTAGTTAGAACTGCAACCTGTCAGTCAATTTTAAGCACCTGTTATGTGACAGGCATTGTGCTAAGTACTGGGGATACAAAGAAAGGGGAAAGATGGTCCCTGCCCTCAAGAAGCTCACATTTTATAATGGGGGAGACAACTATGTACAAAGAAGCTGTGGATGGGACAAACTGGACAAAATGAACAGAGGGATGGCACTGGAATTTGTCCTTTGTCCTTTGCTCTCAAAGAGGACCATGGCATCAGGAAGATGATGCCATAACTTGTGAGTGAATTAGATTTAAGTGAGGCAAGACTGCACAAAGTCACCAGCCTCACTTTCTCCTCCAGAGCCATCTAGGTCCAGTGGCCAGATATTGATCAAGATAACTAGAGATGACCACCAGCACTAGAATTAAGACGTGTTGGGAAAGGTCTCCTGTAGAAGGTGAGATTTTAGGTGGGACCTGAAGGAAACTGGGAAGCTAGGATGAGGAGGGAGAGCATTCCAAGCATTAGGGAGAGCCAATGAAAATGAGAAAGAGCAAATAAACCAAGGAGTCAGGATGACCTGCATTCAAATCCTAGCTCAGACACTTATTAACTATTCCACCCTGGGCAAATCACTTCTCATTCTGTTTCATTTGTAAAATTAGGGCAATAATACCCATATTTCATCAGGTTGTTGTGATGACCAAATGAGATAATAATATGAAGTAGTTTGCAAATCTGTTAAAGTGCTATAGAAATGTGAGCTATTGTCATCATTGTTACTATTAGGTTTCACTTAATTGTATTACTTATCTTTGTTTTCTTCATTACCATTGCCACTGGTTCATATAGTACATCCGAGACTAGGATTTCTGATCACCTCCCCCGCCTCCTCTGATTGGTGACTGCTGTCTCTCCCACACCACTTTCAGGAACGCCCTCTCCCCCCACCTTCCATCCTTCCATCACTCCCTTCTCTCTGGCCATCTCCTCTTCAATCTCCTTCTTGACAACCCTCTCTCTCTCTCTCTCTCTCTCTCTTTCTCTCTCTCTCTCTCTCTCTCCCTCCCTCCCTCTCCCTCCCCTCCCCTCTCTCTTTTTCTTCCTTCTTCTAACTTCCCTGCCTGCTATGACCATATTCTCTAGTTTTGAAATCATGAACCATGAACTGTGTTTAAATCATCTCAGACATTGTTCCTGGATGGACTGTGTTAATCATTTTCTCTTATAGCACTATTTATCATCCCTATAGCTTTTCTGATCAAAGTACCCTTCCCTGGTCACCAACTCCCCTGTGGATATTGTTTCTCCCATTAATGTGTAAGCTCTCTGTGGCCAGTACTCAGCACATTACTTGGTATATAGTAATCACTTAAAAATGCTTTTTCATTCATTAGTGTCCAAATGTGGTTGATCCACTGCTCTTGAGCGTGAAAAGAACCTGTTGTAAAAATCTTATAGATTTCCTCCATTTCTTGTCTTTTTATTGACCCCCATCTGGTTTCATACTAAAATGCCCTGACTTAGATTAGTTGATCCTCTTGCCAAGCTTTCTATAAATCTGGTTTCTAGCCTACTGCTTCTCACTGTTGCATCAAGAAATACTACTGCTCATAGAGCTTTCATCAATATTCTCCGTAAGATTTTATAAATGAGTTTGTATTCCAAACCGGTGCTGTTGTTGGCTACTGTATCTCTTACTTAGCATGTAAATCAATTTGATTTGAGGGTTTTGGGGGGCAGGAGTTTGACTGAGGAAGTTTCTGGGCTGCTTGTTATAGCAGTTGGATTACATTGGTCAGACTTTTTAAAGAATAATGACAGTCTGGGTTGGCATCTGTTCTTTTATCCATCCAATTCCCATTTTTGGACATCAATAACTTCTTTAAATACATCAGGTTGGAGTTGTCTCAATTGTATATCTCAGCTTGTCATTTTCATCTTTTCTTTTCACTTGTCACCATTGATATGCAACAAAAAGCAGAATTTTCTAGAATAAAAAATAATGGATTAAAAAAATGTAATCTTAAGAATTCCTCCTTCAATTCCCCATCATGGTATGGAAGTGCTCATAAGTTCTCCAGAGCTGTATCAAGGCAGTACAATCTATGTATGGCAAGTCCTACCAAGTAGGAAAGGCTTCATGGACAAGCCCAGTGATGCACGGTGTGGTATCTGTCATCTGAGAAACAGCTGAGCTAAGTTCTGAGGGTTCCACTGTGGTACATTCTTCTGCCACTGATAATGAAAACAGAAAACAGGCAGAGAAATGCTGACAGCTTCCTTTCATTTTATGTCTTGATGCTGTCTTCCTGCTAGTATGGCCCATGAATCTTCTTGGAATCGTGTCTTTTGGTTTTCATGCCAACCATAGAATTGATCTTTTTTCTTTGTTTTTTTAGTATTTTATGATCTGGCTCATAACCTTCCATCACCCTTCCCTGGAGTGTTATAGAAACTGTTTCTAAACTGGTGTTACTCTTGGCAGTCCTCTTTCGATCTTTGGAAGTAGCTCAGATGTTTGCTGAGTGGTCATTGGGATCCTTGTTTTATATCAGTTAAAGTCACACAGAAGTGCTAATAATCAAGACCATTATATTTGACCTTTGCCATTTCTTCTTCTCTCACTAATAATATCAAAATAAAATGTTTTGTGTAACTTGACTCTGTTCCTGATTCTCCAGACTTCAGCATTCCTCAGAAACGTGCTTCTGATTCCTTGATACCTTCAGCTCCCTCCTTCTTCTGGTGAGCTCTTTTTGAGACCTGGGAAAGACCTTAACTTAAAAGGTCACAGCCTCCCAGTGCATCCAGGACCATCTCCAGTTGTCCTGATCTAAATTTTGGCACTGGATCCAGATGGCTCTGGAGGAGAAAGTGAGGTTGGCAACTTTGTACAATCCTCCCTTAAATCTAATTCACTTACAAGCCAGGATATCACCTCCCTGATGTCATGGTCCTCTTTTCAAATGAAGAAGAAAATCTTTCTGGAATCACCATTTTGAGCAAGTGCCTAGGCCAGTTTTTCTTACTCCTTCACTCCTCTTCTGGCTTTGTTTTGGACTTTCCAGACTTCTCTACCATGCCCCTAAGTAGGTGCCTTTTCTTCTAGAGCCCCCAATTATTTTCAACTCCCTTTTATGCACCATCTTCCTCCATTAAAATGTAAGCTCTCTGAGGGAAAAGATTTTCTTTTTCTTTTTTTTTTGTATCCCCAAACACTTAGAAGAGTAACTGGTATATAGTTGGCACTTAATAAATGCTCTATTTACCTACATATATCTTCTCTCTCTTTCTCCTCTCTCCTCTCTCTCTCTTTCTCCTCCCCTCTTCCTCTCTCCTCTCTCTTCTTCTTCCCTTCTCTCTCTCTCTTTCTCCCCCCTCCCCCTTTCCCTACTCCATAGGTTCCCCTACTATCAGGAATAATTAGGACATCTGTGGGAGGGAAGGTAACAAAATAGGAAAAAGAGGCTGGAGCCAAACTATTCAATTATAATATAATCATTATATATAATATATATAATAATATAATCTATGTGTATATGGTATATATATATGTATATAGATCCGGTTAGTAGTTTGTAGATGAAGTAGTTTAAAAAGAAAGACAGCCTAATTAGAGGCTGAGGCTTTAATTAGTGGACTAGTTCTCTCTGTTCAATGATTTAGACTAGTTCTCTCTCAAACTGTTTAATGTTTCAAAAGATCTTTTCCCAAGAGGATAAAACTCTAGTTACAAATATATACTTCTTGGAATAAAGAGAAAGCAGTGGAAATTTTCTTTTCTAGTCTGATGACTGGATATGTGAAGGTCAGCTAAAGTATTAAAGTCAAGGCTCTAGACTCTAAGCTAAAAGATATCAGAGTCCACTCTCATGAAGAAGAGGTAGCACCTTAGCTGAGGATTCTAGCTGTGGCCATTAGGTGGCACCAGACATAGACTGGTAGTACCAATGACTGTATACCTGGCTGAGATCATAAAAGCTGAAAAATTATGCCTAACAGAGACAATGCCCTCAGCAGAGGTTAGACTGCAAGGGATGACATCAACAAAGGATATGAGCAGCCTTGCGGCATCAAAAGCATAGGCTGCACTGGTTTTGATAATCAAATAAATTTTAGCCATGACAATTTCATACCGAATCAAAGCTTTCATTAGGTATTAGGGACTATTTTTACATATTAATTAAATTAACTTAATTAAATTAATTAATGAGATTTCCTATGTGTCTCCTGTTTCTTCCTACGAAATCTCATTTATGCTAATTAAATAAAATGTTGTTGAAAATCTCATTCATTAAGTCAGAGGGGTGAAGGGCATAGGAGAGAGCCGATTGGGGGAGGGTTATACAGTGGGATGCCAAAGATGGGGAGAAAATTTGTAACTCAAAATCTTGTGGAAATGAATGATGTAAGCAATAAAAAAGAAAATTTAAAAAAGAAAATTTCATTCATTTCTTGAAAATATACATAGTTAATGAGATTTCCTATGTGTCCAGACTTTAGGGACACCCTACGTATATGAATCACAGAATATTTTGGACATAGAGTAGCTTTTCTGGGAGCCCTATGCAGAAGAGAAAGTTGTCCCAGGTATTAAATGTATTAATAAATTATATATTGCTCTATGTTGGCAAAATGATACAAACTAGTCTTCAGATCCAAAACATCTACCATTGTATATGACCACTGTTCCTCATTGTACTTGGTTTTCCTCAATGCAAAAATCCCTACTGATATTCCACTCCTTTTGTAGCTGATTCAGGTGCAGGAAAGGGAGTAGGGAATGACTTTATTAGGATTTTCTTCATAATACATCTAGATGGATGAAACTTCTGGTTTACTAATGTCATGTCAGAGTGATCATTGTAGTTACATTGACATACATAGTAGAACTCAATTCTTGGAATGAAGATTTCTGTTGTAATAGGGGTCTACTATAATTAGATGGAGTGAAAAATATATCTGCATATGTCTATCAACAGACATTTTAAGGTAATGGGTTTGTGAGTGGCTTAAAATGCCATTCCTTGTTTTTTTCTCCCCTATTTTTTGTACTTCCTCATTCTTCATTCCCTTTCACTGCTATTGACTCTAGCAAAGAAGACACAATCTAAGAAGGAATGTGGGAGAATCATAGAATTTAGAGTGGGAAAGGACCCACTTTAGAAATTAGAAATCATCTCTATACAGAAGAGGGTACTGAGGCCTAGGGGGGTAAAAAATAATTTGACCAAGACCACTCAGAAAGGAAGATAGGATCCAATTTTTCAACCTAAGTGCATCAGAAAAAGTTAGTCATTGGGATTTGCTAACCAAGGAAAGTAAGGAGATGAAAGGAGAACAGTGGATCAGTGTTTGAGGGAAAACGGGAACTCAGTTTTCTGACTTCAAGACTAGCCTTTTACGGCTACCCCATTTTGCTACCAGAATTTCCCAGAAGTGGAAGTGAGGAAGAACCCTGTAGACACAGAGGTGAGACGGCACATTATTCTAACAGAAGGGACAGTGTGACTGGAAGTAGAGTTTGCTAAAGGAGTCACGTGTGATGAGTATGAGTTTTTATGTTTGTATTTATCTTAAAGGCAATGGGAATCAATGATGGATCTTGAGCAAAGGAGTGACAAGGTCAGAAGTCCCCACCCCCCAAAAAAGGCAAGCTTCATTTTAGTTTGCCTTAGGAGAAGGCCCTGTGAGAACCCAGCATGAAGGCATCTATGTTTGATTCCAGAGGTCACAATGATCACAGTGAAGACCACTTGGAAAGTTTGTCTGGCAATTTGAAGGAAACCACGGACTCTCTTTTTAGAACGAAGAATACTGAATCAACTCCACTAGGGCAGAGCCCTGATGCTGATTCCTTCACTTTTTAATGCTTAGGACAATAGTGTCTACAGAGGGACCACTCCCAGGCTGAAAATAGGGGAAAGGAGCAGAGCTGAAGAAGCGTGGCCTAGGTCAGCTGACGGCACTTTCTGGACAATCCACAAACATTGCTAAATAACTGTCAGGTATTGAGACTACAAAGAAAGAAGTCACACGGTTCTGCCTTCAAGGAGCCTCCAATCTTTGAGCGAGGGCTACCTACAATACAATCACAGATGCGATTATTTGGAGGCCAGGCACAGTCAGCTAGATGGGCTTTGGGGAGGAGGTGACCCGTAAAGTCTGATTTACTAACAACGCCCCCCATTAGGTCCTCCCTTCGTGAGAAATATCGCTTGGCAGAGGAGAAGGAGATATACAGGACTTTCTTCCTGATTACTGGAAGGCCTTCTGCGCCTAGAGGAAATTTGGTTTTCTTTCCCGGGTCCTCTACCCCGGAGAGCTCCGTGGAGAACCCTGACACTCTGGGAAGGAAAGGCACTAAGGAGAGGAATGGCTAGGCGAGGCGAGGAGGAGGCTGTGGAGTCCGGCATCATCCCAGGGCATCCTGGCAGCCTCCGTCCCTTCTTCATTGAGGTCCAGCCGCCGAGCCACTTACTGGGCGCCCACTCACATCCCGGGCTTCTCAGAACAAACCAGCCTAACTTTGGGTGTGGGGGGGGGGTGGGGGGAGAGACAGGGGCTCTCGGAGGGCTGGAGAAGGCAGGGGGCTGGAGAAGGCAGGGTGCCCTCCCTTGCTCCCCCTCCTTTTTCCTTCTCTGCGCGGCTCAGGGTCCTGGAGAGCCCGGGAGAAGGAGGGGTCTGGTGGGAGGGGGGGGGGGGTCTGCCCCTCCCCGAAGCGCATGCTCGGAGCGCCGCTCCCCGACCCCTCCTCCTCCTCCGCCTCTTCCCTCCCCTCTGCCTCCGCCCCTGGCCCAGGTTGCCAGAGGAACTCAGCAGAGGCAGTAGCAGGAGCTGCTGGAGCTGGCATCTGCAGCGGCATCGGCAGCAGCGGCATCGGCAGCAGCGGCATCGGCAGCAGCGGCAGCAGCAGCAACTCCGGCTCGGGCACCCACCGGCAGGGGCAGCGGCAGCGCACGGCCTGGGGGCCCGGCTCGGCCCATCGGGCGGCGGAGGCTGCGCTCGCCCGAGCTCTCGTTCTGTCTGCCAGGCTGCTCGCCCCGGTCCGGCCCGGCCCTCGTACCATGGCTCCCTGGCTGCAGCTCTGCTCCTTCTTCTTCACCGTCAACGCCTGCCTGAACGGCTCCCAGCTGGCGGTGGCCGCCGGCCCGGGCAGGAGAGGGCCTCCCGGGGACACCTGCGGCTGGAGGGTGAGTCCGGGAGCCGGCCGCGGGGCTGGCGGGGCCGAGGGGGCCGGGAGGCAGGAGGGAGGGAGGGAGGGAAGGAGGTGAGAAAGGAGGGAACAAGATGAAAAAGGAGGGAAGGAGGCGAGAAAGGAGGGAAGCAGGAAAGAAGGTGAGATAGGAAGGAGGGAGAGAGGAAAGGAAGTGAGAAAGGAGGGAAGGAGGGAGGAAGGAAAGGACGTTAGAAAGGAGGAAGGGAGGTAAAAAAGGAGGGAGGGGAAGAGAGGAGAGAGGAAGGGAAGGAGGTGAGAAAGGAAGGAGAGAGGGAGAAGGAGGGAGGGAGAAAGGAAAGGTGAGAAAAGAGGGAGGGAGGGAGGAAGAAAAGTAGGGAGGAAGATGGGGAAAGGGAGGAAGGAGGGATAGAGTAAAGAAAGGAAGGATGGAGGGATGGGGAAAGTTAGGAAGGATGGCGGCAGGGAAAAGGAAGAAGGAAAAATTGGGGAGGACGGAAAGTTAAGATGGAGGGAGGGAGGAAGTTAGGAAGGAAGGGGGGAGTTAGGAAGGAAGGGGAGAGGGAAGGGGGAAAGAAGGGAAGAAACTGAGTGAGAGGCAAAGAGGAAGGAAGGGCGCTTTGGTTTCCTGGGCTGTTTGTGGCTGGCCTCTTGCCGAGAGACCTGACCCAAGAGAGTTTAGAGGGTCCAAAGATGGAGCGAGGGAAGGGGACTGGAAGGTGGGACCATGCTCCTCGGATGGCAGCCCGGGGCTGCTGTGTGTGTCCGTCCGTACCGTCTGTCTGTGTGCGTCCGTCAGTCCGCCCGTCCACCCCCAGCCCCAGGACTGACCGACCTGGCAGAGCTGGGACAGGTGTGTATGTGTGTCCTCCCAGCTCTCTATTGGGGAAGAGAAAGTGAACGAAGGAATAAGGGCTTTCCCTCCGTGTCTCCGGCGTGCCTGCCCTCCCCGGCCCGGGCCCCTGCACCCCGGGGGGCGGCTGGGGTCTTTGGGGGAGCTGGGAGGAGGAAGAGGGGGCGGCGGCGTCTGGGCACCTGGGCCGGCCCAGCCTCGGGCTCCCCCGGGGGATGAAAGGGGCCGCCGGAAGACTGGGGCTTTGTGCTGCTAATGAGGCGGACCGGCGGTCGGGGTTGGTGCTGGCTGCTGCCTGGAGGCTGACGCAGAGGTGAGGGAAAGGAGGGGGGCTCCGTTTGCTCCTCTGTTCGGCACCTTTTGTTTCTATCCGGAGGAATCTCTCCGGAGATCCTGCTGGGTCTGCAGGCTCTAGCCACACTACGTGTTTGGGAGTCCGCGATTCTTTCTCAGTCTGTGTTTTTGGGGGAGTCCCCTGCCCTCCGATCATTTCCCTCCCTCCTGCACCTATGTCTTCGGTTCCCCTTCCTCCCCAACTATCCCTCTACTCATCTATTCCCCCCCTCCCCTTTTTTCTTCCCCTCACTACTTCTCTGCTGTGGCCTTGGTTCCGCTCTGTGGCTCTTTAAAGCTGCTGGTCTTTGCTCCAGCCGACCTGCAGCTCAGCTGGGGATGGGGGTGGGAGGGGGGTTTGAGGCAGAATAATGTGAAGGGGAGTAAACCTGAGGCTGCGGGAGAGGTCTAGGCGGTTTCTCTAGGCTTGGGAACCCTTCCCTTTCCTCACTGCCCTCCCCTTTTGTTAATAACAATATCCCCCTGCTGCTTTGCATGGCCGTTTAACCATTCCTGCCTGTACCCGTTAATTTGGGGCTTCCTTGGGAGGCTGCTGGGCCTCCTGCTTCCTCCACTGTCTCGGGATTGCAAATCTCTTTCGATTGCTTGGGACTCCCCCCCACCCCTTTTGTTGTTTTTAATTCTTAGGATCCTGAATGAAAAGCTGGAAAGATCTTCTGAGGGCCTCTACTCAAGCCTCTCATTTTATAGGTGTGGAAACTGAGACTTCCAGGGTGCAGTGTATTATTGTTCAAGGCCACACATAAGAAAGTGACAGAACTGAGTGTATTCTCAGGGCTTCTCTCGAAAAGAGCTGGTTTTTCTTTGACTTTCTTTAGATGTCACCGTGTAAGAACCTGAAAATAAGGTTGGGTTTATGTCAATGCATTTTCCCGAGTATCCATTGGAATTCCCCCAAGACAAACCATGTTCTTCACATACTGGGTCTTTAGCCCCAAGGTTGGATTCTTCCCACCCAAGGAATAAGTAGGGAACACATTTTTCATCATGAGTGCTCCCTCACCAGGGGATAGAGTTTTTGAATTGGTTTATTTTAAAATTTGACTTCCCTGGAGTAATTAACTTTCCTGTAGCCCAGAGATGCTTCTTCAAATACTCTGAGATCCTTTTCTGCCCCTATCCTTCCCAACACCTCACTAGACTCTGGGGGAGGGACAGAGCTGAAGTGTCCCTTACATGTGCTGGTGGCATGGAAAATGAACCGGAAGAGGTCAGAAATAAAAGGGAGCTGCCATTGGGGAGATCAGGCAGAGGGGGTGACCGTGGAGTGGGGCTCCAAAGATGGGAAAGGAGGGAACAGAAGCGTCGGAGAAGATGCTTTCACTGGCGGCATTTTCCCCTCTGGACATAGATGGGCCATGACTGGGGAGGGGGGGGGGTGGGAAATGCTCGTCTTTCCGGTCCCTTCCTATTTTTTTATCCTCACATTCTATCTTTAGCTAGCTGAAATGGTTGTCATAAATAACCCTTCCAAATTGCCCCAAGTTAGAAGCAACATGCAAGCCTTCTACCAATATGAAAGACCTACTGCCCAAATGAAAAAACAAAACCAAAGGCCTGCCAGACAGGGGACAATAATGGATCCATCTAAAGTCTTGTCAAACTCATGAAGAGTTGTCTTTCTAATGACTCACATTTCTATGGCACTTCAAGGTGTTTTGTTTTTTTTAAACATTTCCTTCCCAAATGATCCTTTTAATGATGGTAGTATGAATGGTCCATACTAAATAGTTCTTATCACCAATCTGCAGACAGGGAAATAAGAGTTCCAACGTGAAATCCATCAGTCCATAGGGATTTATTAAGGGCCTGCTGGGTGCTAGGGATGTTTATGTTTTGATGGAAATAACCGTTAGCACTCAACTGGTAAACCTTAGCAGTGGCACTGGAATGCAGGTCTTTCTAATTCTTAAGTACAGTGTTATCACACCCGGGGCAGCTAGGATAGAGCACTTGGAGCAGAGTCAGAAGATTCCTCTTTGTGAGTTCAAATCCAGCCTCATACACTTACTAGCTGTGTGACCCTGGGCAAGTCACTTCATCCTTTTTGCCTCGGTTTGCCATCTGTAAAATGAGCTGGAAAAGGAAATCACAAAGTGCTCCAGTATTGCTAAGAAAAACCCACATGGGGTCAGAAGGTTGACTGAACACCAACAAGCATTTAGGAAGGCAGTGAGGTACAATGGTGGGTGCTGAACTTAGATGTATCAGACTAGAATTCAAATTTTGGCTCTGCCACTTACTATGTGTGTGACCTTGGGCAAGTCACTTGATGTTATTCAACTGTAACCTGTTGGGGCTGGCTTCCGTGTTCTCTAAGGCCCTGGGAAGTGCTGGATGTTTCCATGTTTATTATGCTTTCTATGCAAATTGTCATGGTCATTGGGTTTGTTGTTTTCTTGGTTTGGGGTCCCTTCTACATCTCAGGATCTAATGGGGTCCTGGGTTAGGGTACCTCCTTTAAGGAGGAGGTGAGACTTTAATTGGGCCCCCAAAAACAGCAGAGTAGAGATTTGGAGGGAAGAGGGACAAGAGACTCCTAGAAAAGGGCACTCCCAGGTCCTTCAGACTCAAACATCATAGGGAGGAATCTTTAAGGACATTTTCCTTAAGTCTCAGCTGTCTCCCAGCAGTGGGGAAGAGCCTCTCACTCAGGGAGGGTATCTGTGTGTTTGTATTCCCAGCCTTTGCACAATGCTCAGCCCCTATAAAGCCCTTCATCTGTGCCTTCCTCTCATTAGTTTATTCTTATTCCCTCGTGCCCTTCCCCACATGGACAGATTAGCTCCAGGGTGGGAGTGTGCCAGTCCTGAGAGGGGTCAGTCAGAGCTTTCCCCAAGTTTTGCTTCATGCTAAAATTTCCTTATAGTCATTATATTATAGTCAATATAGTCCTTATATTAGTCAATATATTATATTATAGTCCTTATGTTATAGTCAATAGAGATTATAGTCCTTATGTCATAGTCAATATAATTAATAGTTTATACTTCTTGTGTCATGATCAATAGAATCAATAGAATTATATTCAATATAATCTATCAAGATTATAGAATTTGTTATAGTCATTACAATCAAGATTAGTCTTTATGTTATAGTCAATATCATCAGTAGAAATTATAGTCAGTAAACATTTATTAAACCTCTACACTGTGTCAGACAGTGTGCTGGGAGCTTTATATACTAAAACAAGTCTGTGCAGGAAATTCCAGCGTTGGCAAGGTGGCAGGTGGCACTGTACCTGAGCCTCCTATTAAAATTGGTTGACTCCACTCTAACTCCTTAAGTATATGACCATGGCACACATCTCTTTGTGAACTAGCTAAATACTCTGGTTAGCCTCTAGAAGGCACCTAACTTTTCCTTTTACAGGTGTAAGGGAGGAGCTGAAGACATAAAGGCAACAGTCATACATAAACCGATAAAATCCATACTATGGACATTTTATACAAATGGCAAAATGCATTTTTAACATTTTAACAAGATAATAATAAAAGATAAAAATAAAGTCTTATTTGCTCCATCCCTTTCTGAATTCTTCTGGGCACTTGAGAGATTTTGTTGCTCTTAATAATGATTTGAATTCCTTAGTTCAGTAAGAGTGCTAACTTTGGAATCAGAAGACCTGAGTTTAACCAATTATGGAGGTTACCTTGGGCAAGTCACATAGGGCCACCCCTACTCTATATCCACACACCCCCATTTCCTTATCTATAAAATGAAGAAATGTATGAGTCCCTAGTTTCCTTCAGAGCTCAGTTCAAACAGGAAGTTCTTCCTGATCCCTGCCAGCTGTTAGTACCACCACCTCTGCCCACCCCCAGTGACCTCTGGTATTTATGTTGGAAATCCTTATACAGTGTCCCAAAAGTCTTAGTGCAATCTTAAGTGTTCATAGATTAAAACTGCTCTAAGACTTTTGGAACACCTTGTATGTGGACGTTTTCCTTAATAGAATAGAATCTCTTTGAGAGAAGGGACTAATTTCATCTTTGCTTCCCTAGCACAATGCCTGGTATATACTAGGCATTTAATAAATGCATATTGATTTCAAGAGAAAAACCAGAAACAACAGTTTTAGTAGCTGCAGTAATCTCCACTAAGGAGGCGGGACTAGGTGTCCTCCAAAATTGGTCCCATCTCAGATTCTGATGATTCTAATAAGAGCTGACATGAATGTAGCCCTTCACATTACACAAAATATTTGCCATTCTCTCATTTGCATGTCACATCACAACAAACCTGTGAGGGTGGTGCTAGAATTTTTCCTATTTTGCACAGGAAGAAATAAAGACCAATAAGTGATTCTTCAGCTTCTTCAGCATGTCTCAGGTGAGATATGACCCCGGGGTTTTCCGATTCCAAAGTCAGCGCTTGATCTGCTTGTCTAAGTGGCCTCTTTGCTGTCACTTTAAAAAAAAAATCCTAATCAGAGGTTATTTTGACTGGCTTCCTTGCTCCTCTCTGCATGAATTCTCATTCATTTTCTTGAAAAATATTCCTGTGGGTAATAGCCCCAGTGGCTTGATTTGCTGGGAAAAGGAAGGTTCCGATGTTTCTTTCTTTTTAAATAAAGGTATAGTTGTAAAAAGCTTCATAAACAACTGAGCAGAGGGTTTACCCTTGTTAAAAACAAGAGCCTCCCTATGGAATGGGTTACATTAGGTGACCTCAGAGGTTCTGCCCTGGTTGGAGATTCTGTGGGATGTGTTGTATGAAATTTTGACAGGGTCAGAAAACCTGACCTCTCTTCCCTCAGTAAAAGCTACTGCCTTGTTTCTCCAGCTGGAGCATGGAAGAGATCTTTGAGTCATCATACCTAGTAACCCTTGTTTTGTAATCCATTTAATTCAGTTCCTCAGATATTTGTTGAGGTCCTGTGTATGTGTACTGATAGGTGCTCCAGAGATACACAAGTGAATGGTTCCTGTCTGTTCTCTAGAAACTTATTTAGTTGGAGTAAGGAGATTTCCATACAGTCAGAATGTAATGGGTGGGATAGATAATATTGATATGGGCTTATGGGAAATATGAATGAGTACAGGTGGTCCCAGAGAAAGGGAAGCAGAACAGAGTAGCAGAAAGGAGTCAGAGGTTTGAATCCAGGCTCGCCTTCCTTGGGCAAAGGACTTTGCTTTTCCGGACCTTCATTTCCTCATCTGTAAAATGAAGGGACCAGGGAGGAAGCAGCTTCCTAGTCACTGGAGGTCTCCCAGTTATGCCTGAATGCTCTGCTTGTCCAGGATGTTGTTCAGCTTGGACTGAATGAAATCTGAGATCCCTTCCATGTGTGGAGCCTGAGACTTTAAAGGAGGAGATGGGACAGATCATTCCCAGTCACTTTCACTGCCCATGGCTTGGTTAGTGGAAAAGGAAGAGCCCAATATTGGACATGGATGTTGGTAGGGTAGCTAGGTAGCCCTAGTTAAAGGATAGAAGGATAGTGCTGAACTTGGAATCAGGAAGACTTATCTTCCTGAGTTCAGATCTGGTCTCAGATACTTACTAGCAGAGTGACCCTGGGCAAGTCACTTAACCCTGTTTGTCTTAGTTCCTCATCTATAAAATGAGCTGGAGAAGGAAATGACAAACCACTCCAGTATCTCTGCCAAGGACACCCCAAATGGTGTCATGGAGAGTCAGATATGACAGAAAAAATGGGGGAACAACAAAGGTCTCATTAAGATTTGTAGAGAGCCCATTTAAAATTAGGCCTATTCCTTAATAAATTATTCTGAATGAAAATCAAGTTTCTCAGTGTCATCACCATTAGATTAGACCTTTTCCATTGCCAATAGATTCCACCATTAACATCAAAGCAAATTAGACTTTAGAAGTAAATCTATGTGAATGATATCATCATGAGAAATTCAAGTCATTGTCCAATCAAGCTGATCATTGAGTATTGTGTCACATATCCCACCCCTTTCCCTTAACAAGTTAAAATGTATAAACCACTCATGGAGGCATTGCTTGAATTTTTTGCTGCTTGCTTTCTGCTTTTAGTAGAATGTAAATAAACCCTGTAAAGGTGGACTTTTTTTTTTGTCCTTGTATTGACTTGCCCAGCATTGTAGAAGTAAGTGGAAAAGCTAAGATTTGAACTCAGGGCCCCTGACTTAGATCCGGTTGTCTTTCCATGTTCAGACTCAGTGGTAGTGAACTGGAAAGCTTTCGATTCTCAGAACTGAAATATATTTGTTACGGATCAGGGGGGAAGTTGGAGGGCTCTTGTATCAAAGAATACTTTGTATGCCATCTCCTCCAACAGATCTGTCATCCCTGCTCTTAGCTTATTTTCAATTTCTCCCTGTCTGCTGACCCGTTCCCTACTTCCCTACTACTCACAAATACCCACGAGTCTCCTGCTCCTGAAAAACAAAACCAATCTTCTTGGACCCTTTCATTCGGGCTAACTTTTCATCCTTTATCTCTTCTGCACTTCATAGCTAACCTCCTAGAAAAGGCTATCGACAACAGGTGCCTCTCTCCCTTCTCTCCTTTTACTCTCTTCTTTCTCTTTTTTTCTTGTTTATCGGTTTTCTTTCCCCCCCAGAATTTATTTATTTACTTTTAGTTTTCAGCATTCATTTCCACAAATTTTTGAGTTTCAAGTTTTTTCCCCATCTCTCCCATCCCCCACCCCAAGATGGCAAGCATATTGATTACCCCCTCCCCCAGCTTGCCCTCTCTTCTAGTCCTCCTTACCCCTTACTTTCTTATAGGGCAAGATGGATTTTTATGCCCCATTACCTGTATATCTAATTTCCCAATTGCATTTAAAAAAATTTAATTTTTTAACATGTTTTTAAAACTTTGAGGTCCCGATTCTCTCCCTTCTTCCTTCCTCACCACCCCCCCATTGAGAAGACAAGCAATTCAATATAGGTGTACATGTGTAGTTACACAAAATGTTTCCATAGCAGTTAGTTATATTGTAAAAGACTAACTATGTTTCCCTCCATCTTATCCCACCCCCCACTTATTTTATTTATTTTATTTTATTTTTTATTTTCTACTTTGACCCTGTCCCTTTTCAAAAGTGTTTGCTTCTGACTACTCCCTCATCCAATCTGCCCTCCCTTCTATCATCCCCCATCTTATCCCTTTCCCCCCACTTTCCTATAGGGTAAAATACTCAATTATGTGTATGTTATTCCCTCCTTAAGCCAAATCCAATGAGAGTAAGGTTGATTCATTCCCTTTCCCCTTCTTGCTCTTCCCCTCCAATGTAACTGCTTCCTCTTGTATCTTTTATGCCTCTCGCTCTCTTCTTTACAATCTGGCTTCTGACCTTATTCCACCCAAGCAACTCTCTCCAAAGTGGTTCTCGTAGTTGCCAAGTCCAATGGCCTTCTCTCAGTCTTTATTCTTTTCCACCCCTCCAAAGCCTTTGACATTGTTGCTTACTCTCTCCTTGATACTCTCTTCTCTCTAGGTTTTCAGGACACCCGTCTCCCCTGGTTCTCCTCCTCTCTGACTGCTTCTCCTCTTTCTCCTTTGCTGGACCCTCTGCAATATCATCCCCTCTAACCATGGGTGTCCTTCAGGACTCTGGCCCTCTTCTCTTCTTCTTCTATATTGCTTCACTTGCTTTCACTGTCCCATGGATTTAACTACCATCTCTATATCTGCCTTTGGTACACTGGTCTCTCTCCTGGCCTCCAGTCTCGTATCTCTAACTGCCTTTCAGACGTCTTGAACTGAATGTCCAGCAGACATCTGCAACTCAAAATGTCCCAAACAGAACCCATTATCTTTTCCCTAAACCCTCTCTCCTTCCTCCCTTCCCTGTTACTGCAGAGGGCACCACCATCCTTCCAGGTCCTCAGGCTTACAACCTAGGAGTCTCCCTGGACCGCTTCCCTCTCTCACCCTCCATATATATACAATCTGTTGCTGATGTCTGTTGTTCACCTTCTTAGTCCCTCTCAGATATGCTCCATCTCTCCTCTGACACTGCTTCCACTCAAGTACAGACCCTTGTCACCTCAAGACTATTGCCATAGCTGCTGGTGGGCCTGCCTGCCTCAGGTCTCTCCCCACTCCAATCCATCTTCCATTCAGCCACCAAAAGTGATTTTCCTAAAGTCGGTGTCTGACTTCTCCCCCTCGCTCATTACACTTCAGTGGCTCTCTATAACATGCAGGATTAAAATACAAAATGCTGCTTGGCATTCACAGTCCTTCCTATGCCAGCCTTCTCCTATCATTGCAATCTTCTCATGCTCTACTTCTTGACAAGGACTCTGGGATCTGGTGACTCTGGCCTTCTGGCTGCTCCACAGAGGAGACGCTCCATCTCCATCTTGGCTCCAGGCAGCTTCTTTGGCTATCCCCATGCCTGGAAAGGTCTCTCTCCTCTGATGTGACTAATAACCTCTTTGGCTTCCTTTAAGTTCCAACTGAAATAGTATCTTTTACTGGAAGCCTTCCCCAACTCCTCTTAATTCTAGTGCCTTCCCTGCTCATTATTTCCTATTCATCCTGTCTGTAGCTTGATTCATATTTTGATTTGTTTGCATCTTGGCTCCCCCATTAGATTGTGAACTTCTTGAGGGCAGGGACTTTCTTAGTTTTGTTTGTCTCTTTTTGGATCCTCAAGTCTTAACACAGAGCCTGGCGTGTGGAAGGTGCTTAATAAATGCTTTTTTGATTGATTGGATCATGGAGCTGAAATGGATCTCAAAGGTCATCTATTCTATTCCCCTCATTTTACAGATGAAGAAATTGAGTCTGAGTGAGGTTAAGTGCCTTGCCCAGCTTACACTGGGTAATGAGGAGCAGAGTCAGGATCTGAACCCAAGTCCTTAGCTTCCACACTCAGTACATTCTTTCTGATTCACCACTCTGGGGAGAATAATTAAGCTAAAGATATCCTTCTTTTTGGTGAAATCCCAGTTTCTCATTTGTAAGCAAAAATGCTTCTTTTCCACAGGTCAAAAACTTTAAACAAAAATGAAGTTCCAGCTGGTTAAACTTTAGGGCACTTGATAAAAGTCTAGCCCAAGAATAGTCTCTTGGCTGGAGGCCCAGAGGAATTTTATTCAATTTTGAATTGGATTTGTTTTCATTCACTGAAACCTCATCTCTCTACAGCAGACATTTGGTTCTTTAAGCTGGGTAAACAAGTGTTTTTGCCATGCTAGCTGCCAGCAGGCTGCCTGGTGTTGCCTCTCCTGGCAGTGGCTCTGGACACATTTCCAGGGAATGATTCTGCTAGATGCATTGATGCTTTCCTGCTGGTCTTTTCTACTTTTAGCCTTCATCCCAGTGGCCTTCCCCCCTCCATCTTTTTCCTAGCAGTCCCACCCCTTTTTCTTTGAAAAGATCTGCACAGGAGAAAAATTCCTAAGAGTCAGAATCATAAAAAGGAACCATTAGTAGAGGCTTAGCATTCTAGAGCTGGAAGGCACCCTAAAACTCATCTTTTTCAGCCCCCTCCTTTTTTCATAGGTATCCTATCTAGTACTTAGTGAAGAGTTAAGGATTTTTCTAGGCTGGAATTTGCCTGGGGATGCTTTTTTTTTTTAAACCTAATTTGTTTCACTTAATTTTTCATGGAATCATAGAATCTATGTCCCTTTATTTGAATTTTCCTTTCTCATCTGATCTTGGTGAGTCTCACCAATACATTATGCTCATGGCCCTCAAATCTGTTATTGCTGGTGAGGCCAAAATAGTCTTGCTGCTCTGCTTCCTGGCTCATCATTTCCCTCCTGTCCCTTGCATTGATATAACTGATTACTACACATTTGGAAACTCTGGCTGCCTTGTTTTAGAGAACTGCACAAGGGACATAATTTTGGACTCTGAGGACTGTTCAGAGACCTTCTAGGCCAACTAGCACATCCCTAAGAAAGCTCCACCAGATAGGCATCAGCTATCTCCTGAGGCCACTCATTCTTCTTTTGCACAGTCTGATTGTTAGCAAGTTTCCCACTGATGTCCAGCCTAAGTCTGTCTTTTTGAAATTTCCATCTGTTGTTCCCAATATTGCCTTGGGAGCCAAGGAGAACCAGTCTGATGGACCCAGGGCCACACAAGGCTATTTCTGGCTTTTTCTCCCCCAAACACCATGAAAAAAATCTGCTTAGTGAAACTTTCTACCAGGAAAGTGTTGTCTTGAATTATCCAAGGTTTAGCCTCGTGCTCTCAGCCTCCCTCTTCCTGCTAACCACAGATGGCTGAAGATCTTTTCAGTTGTAAGTCTCTCATAAACTTTTAAGGGTCTCCTTTCCTAAACAAACAGTTGGGAGCAGTTGATCTGTTTCCGATGGTCCAGCTTTTCCATTTCTAGCGGGCTTAACTCGCCTGACCCGTTTTGGATATTGTCTTCCTTGTGTAGTATTTATCTTGGCTTCCGTGTAAGTTTTGAATAGACTTGACATGCTATTAAGTGACTGATGGCCCCTGTAACACATTGTCTCCTCTGGGGCAGGGCTGTCTTTGAAGTCCTACCCTGTAGGAAGTAAAGAGACTATTTGCTCTATTAAAATTCCTTGGTATTTCCTCTGTTTAACCACAGGCCACTTCCCCTCTGCCATTCTAAACACTGCAGGGACACTAACTGATTGAAAAGACACAAGCTCTGGAGTAGTCATACCCTATTTAAAGAGAGCATCTTAGTGCTGTTTAAAGTTAGAGCTGGGGGACAGGTTAAGGTGAAGTGTTTGGATGTGACTTGGGATCCTCCTTAAAAATATATGGATGGAAATGTGTTTTTCTAGTAAAGAGACATGTAACCAAACAAGTGCAACTTTTTGTTTTGTGTTTTTCCCCCTAAATATTTCTTCGAGCTCATTGAATTTCTAAGAGCAAAAGTTTTCCCAAATGAAGTTTTCTCACTTGGTTAGGAAGGGGTAAAATGTCATTTACATAGAATCCGCTTTGTTTACTTGTAAATTTCACCTGAAAGTCAAGCTTCCTTCACTGCTACCTTTCAGGCCTGGTTCTGAGCTCTGTTTACTTGTGCATTTCATCTTATTATTGGCTCTAGAATCTAGAGTTAGGATAGCAGATCTTACTTACTTAAAGGTTACTAAAAAAATCATGGAGCAGATGATGCTCTTTATTCTTCCCCAGGGTCTGTTTTCTTAAATGCCCACAGATCTAAACCCTGGGCAAGAAACTTCAAAAACATAATAACTAGGCTGGAAATTTAACCTCCAAATCCTTGCTTTGGTATTTTCTGGTGGGGGCCTGAACAAGTTAATGACTATAATTTCTTAGGGAGAAAGATTTTTTTAAAAATGTTTTTGGATCATTGATGCCATGGATTAAAAAAAACAAAATGGATTTTAAAAAATAGCTTCTTTTTTCTTAGCAATGTCAGTTAATCTCATTCCTTGGTAATGTTAGCAGGAATGTAAATTTAGCTAATTAAAGGTGCCACATTTAGAGGGGGTACTTAATAGCTACCAGCTGTCTCTTCTAATAAATCAGTTGAAAGATGGTAAAACAATGGGTTGATGTAAACACTTAATTCTCCTCTAAAGCCGAAATTTCCTGGTATGTTTTTTCTGATCCAGAGACTAAATTAAAACTACATTTGCTGCATGTGTCTGAGAAACCCAGTTTAATTTGAAATAATCTCATCAGTGTAGAAATAGCCCTTCTGTTTAACAGTTCAACAGTGTAACAGTTGCTTTAAAATTTCCTTAAGTCTGAAGGCTAAGGGATGCTAAGTATTTTCAATGAAGTTAGACAAAGTGTAACTTTTCCTTTTCTTTTTTTTCCCCCTTGCTGATAGTGTATCAGGGTAGCCAAGCCTCTTGCTGCTTTCCCTTAAAATTATAACATAGTTGATAGAACCCACAGCAGAACAATGTAAAACTGGTGTGTATATGTGTTTAAGGGGCCTCAGAAATTCTTAGCTTTAATTAAAATGTTTAGATTGATATTTACCTTTCACACTTAAAATGAATACTTGGAATGAATTCCTTTGAAATCACCCAGGATTAGAATTTAAATATAACCCCTTAAAAGTGAAAATGCAGTTTATCCCTTCCTCTTCCCCCCCCCCCAAAAAAAAACCAGGCTTAAACATTTCTCCAGGTGTTGTATGTTTGTACTTTATTTCTCCCTTGGAATTATATATATATTTTTAAAAGGCATAGTTCATTTCCATTAAGTTTCCAATCTGAAGTGGTGGACCCCCTTTCCATTTCAGTTTGTGAGACTTTGTTAGAATAAAGGGAGGATTTCCTTGAGTGCTTCTGGAATGAAGAGTGGCATTTTATTTAAAAGGACCATATGGGCAAGAAACCATTTCCCCATGACTTTAATCTGTCCAGGTGATTCCTGGTCTCCTCCCCTGGAACAATCCTCCCTTTATCCAAGGAAAATGTTGTGCAATTAAGACCAAATGTTTAAACCAAAACAACAGAAAAGTCCAAACTAGACCTTCCTTACATTATTGCCAGATGCACTTCCTAGGCAGCATCATTTTGGGGCTGCCTAAAACCTTTTCTCTACCTCCTTTTAGGACAATGGGACCAAGGACTTGAGAATCAGTGACAAGTCTCAAAAGAATGTTGTTTCTTTAATAAACCAATGTGTTTGCTTTAGGCTGAGGGAACCCAGAGACCTGGAAGTGAGTAGCAACTACTGGCTTTTGTTTAACAATTTAATGTTTGCAAAGGGTTTCTATATGCATCACCCAGATAAGCCCACAACAGCAGGGAGGTCAGTGCTGTGGGGATTATCCTTTTTTGACAGAGGAGGAAACCAAGGCCGAGAATAGTTGGGTTACTTGTGCATGATTACATAGCTAATGAGAATCAGAAGTAGCATCTGAACCCTAATTTTCCACTCGTTGGGTCATAGATTTAGATGTAAGGAACTTTAGAAGTCATCTAGTCCAAAAGATTAGAAAACAGGCACCCGGGGTGACATGTCTCATAAAGAGTCTGAGGTAGGATTTTCTGGACTCCAAATCTAATACTCTCTGTACCATGCTATTTCTCTACTCATTCATAGTATATAGAAAACACCATTTTGCAGGCACTGTGCTAATCAGCAGGGGTACACAGAAAGGTAAAAATCACATTCCCTGCCCTCAAAGGGCTCACATTCTAATGGAAGAGACAACATTCAATGACCATGTCCATACAAGATCCAGAGAGAGTAGGAAAAAGGAAATCTCAGAATGGGGAAGGTGAAATTTTATCCGAGATTGGAAGGAATCCAGGGAGATCAGGAAGCAGAAGGGAGGAGGAAGCACATTCCAGGCATGGGGGAGGGGAGAGCAGTAGGAAAAACTACAAGGAGACCTGATCACTGCCAGGTTATAGGATCTAAAGCTGGAAGAGGCCCTCTAGATGGACCTCTTCATTTTCCAGAGAGTTAAGCGGTTTGGGTGCCCAAGTGCACATGGAGTGGGAATCTAAATCCAGGTCTTCAGATGTTCAAGCCGGCTCTTTTTCTACTGGACCATGCCAAACAGCCTCTTATCAGCAAGGTATTAGCCTAGTATCTATCATGCCTGGTACTGCAGTGTATACTAGTTAAAGATAAAAGACAAAGAAAACCCCAAACAGCCCTATGAGCCTTGAAACCCATTCTTACAAAAAGATACAAGGCATCCTGTGGTAATGTATGGAATAGACAAATGCTATAGTTGGAGGGGCAGTTAATGGGCTCTACATTTTCAGTCCATTTGAATAAACTTTTTTTTTCAAAGTTATCCCGAAGTCTGAGGGAGACAGAAATCTCAGATAAGATCCAGTCCCTTTTCTTTATGGTATTTACAAATCAAGTGGGGGTGTGGTGATCCAAAGACGGGGGAGCCTGAGAAGCATTTTTTAGAGACCTTCAGAGAAAGGGAAGCTCCGCCTTCCAAAGACAGTCAATCCATTCTGCTTGGCAGCTGGAATTGTTAGGAAGCTGTTTCCTGACTTAAAGCCCTCGGACTAGCCCATCAAAGGCCTTCCTAAAATGAGGCATCCTGGAATGAATTCCCTAGATGAGATCTGACCACACAAAGGGCAGTGGAGTGGGACTATGGACTAAGTAGCTCATACTTTACCTGACAGGCAGTGAGGAACAGCTAAAAGCTTTGGAGTAAGGGAGTGAAGGAATCCTCACTCTTGTGTTGGGAAGATGGTGTGGTAGTGTGTAGCATAGGTTGGAGAACAGAGAACCTGGAACTATGGAATTAAAGCAGGGAGGGACCTTGAATGTCAACGTAGTCCAACTTTGACATGTTACAGATAGGGAAACGAAGGCATAGAGAGAGAAAGCAGTTTAACCAAGATCTCAGAGCTAGCAGGTGTCCGAGCCATGATTAGAACCCAAATCTTTTGATTCCAAATTTAGTGGTCTTTTCTATAAATCCTCTGTATATGCCTTGTAGGAGTCATCCCCAGAAAGTCAATGGACTTTCTTATATTCAATGATAGGTCTCTTTCTTTCTCTTCCTGGTTTTTGTTAATAACAGAAATGCTGGTGATTTTCATGGATTTATTTGGCATTCTGCTGTTGGAGTTAATTATCAGATGGGTAGTAAAAAAGAGAGCAAAGATAAGAGGGATTGTAGACTTCCTATCCTGCCTTTATATGCCTAGTTAATTGTGTCACTTCTCTTCAAGCCTCAGTTTCCTCATCTGTAAAATGGATACAATAGCACCTACCTCAGGGTTTCTGTGAGGATCAATTGAGATTTTATTCACACATGCATATATGCACATATAGTTATAGAAATGTTAGGTGTAATTTAAGATGGCTATTGGGGGCCCGGGCATTTGAAAGAGGAAGGAAGCAAGGTTAACTTTGGGATTGCAGCTGCACTGGGAAGATAGTGTGGTCATTAATAAAATGAAAGAAGTCTGAGGGAAAGGGAAGATGATAAATAATGTTTGGGACTTGTTGAATTGTGAGATGCTGGTAGGTCTATGACCCCGGATCCACATATTCAACAGGCAGGTAGAAATGAGGGGCTGGATCACTCTGAAGAGGCATGGTCTAGTGGTGTAAGTTGGGAAGTCCTCTGCCTTGAGATAAGTGATAGTTACAGTTGTAGGAAGACAGAGGATGTAGGGGGAAGGCAGTAGACAGAGCTGGGGGAGGGGTGGAGGTGGGACAGGGTGTCATTTTAAAAGTAATTTTTAAAAGATTAAGATGGCAGCAGTTATTTGAAGGGATAGGAGGAGAATCAATCAACATGGATTTATTGAGTAGGTGAATTCATGTACTGACTATGTGCTAGGAACTGGGAAAAACCAAATACACAAATAAAATAGGCCCTCTTTTCAGGGAACTTATATTCTACTGGGAGAATTCAACTTGTGAGTCTAGAAATAAATAAAACATTAGAGCAGTGGTTCTCAACCTTCCTAATGCTGTGACCCTTTAATACTTGTATGTGAGCGGACCCGCCTGAAGACGATAGAGGAGCAGTGTCTCAGTTCCTAAGACCATTGGAAATATGTGTTTTCTGATGGTTTTAGGTGACCCCTGTGACCCCTGTGAAAGGGTCATTCGACTCCTAAAGGGGTTGCAACCCACAGGTTGAGACCTCTGCATTAGAGGTTAATACTCGTACAGATATTTACAGGTCCCAGATTCCCTCAACCAGCTGTGTTTCCTCCAATCTTACCTAATCCACATCTCTGCCTCCTGGAGCCTCATCCTTCAAGAGCCTTATCTCCTCCAGGGAACTTCATTCCTGACTAAAAGCAATATTTCCCTGTGCCTCAGTTTCCCCATAACACATGATCTGGGCTTCTCTCCGCTTAGGATCTCAGGTTTCCTTCCAAACTTTGCTCTATTGATACCTTCCCTGTGAATCTTTTCTTCATCCCTTCCACTTCTTCACCCTAATTTATCTTGTATGTATTCTTCTGTTGTCTCCCCCAATAGAGCGGAAGTTTTTTGAGGGCAGGGGCTAGTTCATCTGGTCATCATTCATCCAGATCATCTAGCACAGTGTCTGGCAAATAGTAAATCCTCAATAAATGCTTGCTGATTTACTAGTCTCTCAGCACTCCCAAGAGAATTAATTTCCTGAAGGCAGGAATGACTTTTGCCTTTGTATCAGTGCTTTGAATGATGCCTGGCACATAAGTAAATGCTTATTGATTAATTAACCCATTCTGTCTTACTTATAATTATTCATAAAATATAATGCTAAATCATATCCCTCTTTTTAGACTGTGAGCTCCTTGAGAGCCTGGGGCTTGCATATAGTAGTCTAAATGTATGTTTCACTTGTCTCAAATTAGGATTACATTATAGTCAGTGATACCAGACTAATGAGTTTGGAGTTGTTCTGAAATAAAGAGGCCCTTACTTGAAGATTTGGTGGCAGAAGAGGGGTATGATGATGACAAATAAGGTAATTGTTTTTTATGTAACAGGAAAACAATAAACTCCAACTGCCTTCTAAAATACTAGAGTTATTGATTAGATTTTTGAAGGGTGGTAGTAGTAGTAGTAGTAGCAGTAGTAGTAGTAGTAGTAGTAGTAGTAGTAGTAGTAGTAGTAGTGGTAGTGGTAGTAGTTGTAGTAGTAGTAGTAGTAGTAGTAGCTGTGTGTGTGTGTGTGTGTGTGTGTGTGTGTGTGTGTGTGTGTGTAAGGGGAGGAGGGGTTAAAGACTTGAAGCCCTATCTAGAGTCTTCTGTTCTGATCAGGATTTTAAGGGACATCATTGGTTCTTGGACCTCTTAGCAAGTTTAGTTACAGTGGAAAGAATGATGGCTCTGAAATCAGAGGACCTTACCTGTATGACCTTTGCCAAGTCACTGCCCTCCCCTGTGCCTCAGTTTCCTCCTCCATAAAGTGAGGGGATTGGACCAGATGGCCCCCAGGATCTCTTCCAGCTCAGGTCTGTGGTCCTGTAATCTGAGCATAGTATTAACTGCTAAAGTCGATGTATATCAAGATGTGGGCCAATTCTGGGTGTTCTTTAACTAGGAATTCCTAACCTTGGGGTAACTCATTTATTGTTGGTGGTGTTATGATAGAAACCAAGCAGCATGCTATTTAATCAAAAAGTGGAAAGAGGACTGCTGGAGACTGTAGGGGTACATAGAAAATCTTCAGCTGATTGAATGTCTGGAATGAGTATGATATTTGTATGTATCTTACCAGGGCATAAGCTCTCCTCCTTTCTAGTGAGGATCCTTTCATTGGAAGGAAGTGTGCCCCCATCTATATTGGCACCTTGACACAAAGGTCCAGTCACCATTCCCTAGTTACAACTCCACTATAGCTGACTGGTCCTTAAGTAGCCAACATAATTTCCTAACTTAGACTGAGTGTTCCCTGAGCACTGATGTTCTTGATACTGGACTCATGGAATAGAACAATAGTAGGGCATGCATTGCATAGCTATGATTTGTAAGAAAACAATTTGATCATTTTGGCAGAAGCGCGGTTTATTTCTTTAGGGAAGCTAGGTGGCGCAGTGAATAGAATGCCAGCCAGGCCTGGAGGCAGGAAGACTCATCTTCCTGAGTTCAAATCAGCCTTAAAGCTAGGTGACCCTGGGCAAGCCATTTAACTCTGTTTGCCTTCTTATCTGTAAATGAAAATGAACAACCACACCATCTACTTCTTAAATAGATCTTCCTTTCTGAAGTCACTTCAAGATAGGCACAAAAAAACAAAGATGGTCCCTGTCTTTCTTTTCTAGACTGGGGATTTGCTGGGTGTGGGCAATGCAAGCATCCAGGCGTCTGTTTGCTCAGCCAGCCTTGCTTGGGCAACTTTTGATTTTTAATTTCTCACCTCCCTGTGGGAGGAAGGAGATATTTCTGATCTGACTTGTGATCATATTCAGATCCAACCAAGCAATCAGTGACTTCTCTGACTTTTTTGTAGGAGACTGTGGGAAAGGTCCTGGTTGGCTGACTATGAATTAATGAAAATCCTTAGAATGCTTCACTAAAGATAGCTCCTGTGGCTTAAAAAAAAAAAACCCACCACCACAACAAAACTTTGACACAAAAAACCTGGTATTGCTTTTTTTAATTGGAGAAGGGAGGTCATGGAGTTTTACAGAAATTAAGCAAAGAAAATGTAACATCTGGTTATGCTCTGCTGATTCGAGTCTTTGTGTAAGGGAAAGCTGTGGCAGTTCCCAGCCTCAAACACCCCCAGGTGATCCAGGGTGCAAATCCCTTGTAAGGCTCTGTTCTGTCCTGGCATTAGACAGGCCAGATTTGTGTGACCAAATCCTGATTTTCCCTTAAGTATCTTTCTTATTTACTCTTTCCTAACATCTCTGCATTTTTGTACTCATCCCCCCATCCCCTTTTCAGGTTTCTCAAGATTGACATAATATATTTGAATGAAGTTTTTTGAAAGGAGAGGGAAGGGGGCTGAGGAAGGGTGTCATTTTAAAAGTAATTTTTAAAAGATTAAGATGGCAGCAGCCACCTAATCTTATATCTCCAATACAATCTCACTTTAGCTTTCTAAATACAGTATTTCTGGTTCAAGGGAAGATTGTTCAGTGTACTTCTTTTTTAGGAACTTCCATCCTTCTAGGTAACAAATATCAGAGCATCTTTATATTCATTAAAAGATGTCTTTTATGCTTATTAACATGAGCCCATCTAATCTTTCAGCATTATTTAGAGCTGGTCAATTTGTCCATTGTATGTGAGGGGGTATGTGTGTATGTATGTGTGTGTGTTGCTGTTAATGGGTTTTTTTTTATTAAACCTTTTCTCTTTTTTTCCTTGTTAAAAGCCTAAAGAAAGTACAGCCTTGCATTACAGCTGTCCTGCTGATCCCTAATCTCCTCTTTTAAAGATTATTCAAAAGTCCCTGGTACCTTCTACCAGGAGGAAATTAGGAGGAACTCAGGAATGCAGGGTTGTTTCAAGCAGTTGTCAACTTTTCACCGTCTGGGGCTTGGAATGCAGTTCTGATCACAATCTTTATTGGGCAGTGTCTTGTGTCTGTCCTCTGCCCTCTGCCAGTGTTACAGTGGGTGTAATCAAACATTTCTTTCCAATGAACAAAACCTTCCACTTAAGTCAAGACAGGTCTACCCCTACATCTTTCTGCTGCCTATAGGCTCCACCATTATTTATTAAATTAGGTGGTTTGCTAGAAGTCCTTTCTTAGCATGCCTTTTATGAATTTAAGTGGAGTTTCTCAGGATTTCTGGCTACTCTATCTTTTTTTCGGGATTTAAAAGCCCAGAAACAAGGAAAGTTAATGCTGCTGATGGGGGTTGGGAGGAGCAAGTTAAAATGTTAACATGTGACAAGTTGTTATTCTTATATCACACCAGGCAAACCAGGGAAACAAAGCCTCTTATCTTTTATTCATAAGTTACGGGAAAATAAGCCTTGGGGCTTAGGCTGGGGCAAGAGCTGCATTTGTAAAAATAATTCAGGGACTGTCCCATTCACTTGGGTTCCTTTTTTGATCCAGGACCACTGGCCGTGAAATCTCACTCAGAGATTTCCTAGGGGGACTTTCAGCACCCCAGAGAATGAACTGCAAAGACTCAACTTTTCTTTTTTCTTTCCTGGCACCAAATATATCAAATTTTGATCCAAAGCCAGATTAGATGAGGCCAGAAAGCATCGGTCTGTACTCCTGTGTTTTAGTTTGGGGTGGATTTTGCCTCCGGAGCTTGAATGCAGATTGTCATTGTATGTAAATTTGACAGTGGCCACCTGGAACCTTTCTGAGGAAGTGATACCTGGATAGGAAGGTTTTGTTTGTTTATTCTCTTAAGTCTTCCCTGCTTGGGTCACAGAAGAGAAAAGAATCATTTCCAGTTTGGTCCGAGAGATTCCTGTCCTAGCAGCAGCTTTGATTTGAGGAGAAGGCAAAGCTTAACGTGGGCGCTGGCACTCCCTCCCCAAGTATACACAGTCTGCAGATTTCCACCAAGAGGGAGGTTCTCAAAGATGTGGTATGAATAGGCCATATCTTTTGTTCAGTATTGGAGGATTAATTTGGGGCTTTTACATTTTGGTTGTAATTAAAGGAAGTCAAGCCGTGTTGGCTAAAGAAGCAGGGAACTGGGTTTAGACTTCTAATCTTCCCATTTGAATTTTGAAGCTCCCCCAGGCTTTCCACAATCCCAGCTTCCTGTGTGTTTAACTGGGCTTCCCGTGAGCAGAAACCTGTACTTGGGATGGAGTCAAAGAAGTGTTTTGTTGGGACAAAAAAATCAAACTCTTGGAGACAAATGATGAAACTTTTGTGGTGCTCTCTGGGGGAAAAAATGCCTTGAGTGCAAGGATGATTTTAAAGGCAAAAGATGGCTTTTTTTTGCTATGATTTGATCAAAGCCCCCTAACCTGTGCCTGCTTTTGTTGCCTGCTGATGGTCTGTGGATAACATTACATTTTTTTCAGCATGAAACTGAACACTCCAAATCCCTAAAGCGGTCTCAAATTTATGGTTAATAAAAGAATTTATTGTACTGGATGTCATCTGTTAGATCACTCTGGGAACAGAAACTGGCAGCAAAGGGGACAGGAAATATTTTCATTTCAAATCGCTTCCATCTTCTGGTCTGGGGCAAAAGTGTCTGATTTCAGGAAAGTCCCTGTGAATAGCAAGGGAACTAATGAATGCATTTTTACCACCCGAAGTGGCCATACTTGGCCTTTCGGAGTATCTTAAATCAGTGAGTTGGCTGATAGGACTGAAGGGACATGATCTGTAAATAATAGAGTTCTTCTGTTTGCTTCTTTTCTTTCTGCTGGTGCTGACCATCAGGAACCTCTCAAAGTTCATTTTCCAGGCTGTGTCAATGGGGCAGAAGTGGGGAACGTTGGTGGGCTATAGCCAAAAGAAGCCTTGGACCAACTCACTATCTTTCATGACTTTCCAGGAAGCCCAGACTCTCTGAGATGACGTTCTCCAAAGCTCTGCCTTCTTCTGCATTCCATTTTGAAAATGGAATTTGGTATATTGCCATAGGAAGGTACAAACCATGGGGGGAAAGCCTTGCAAGCTTTTTTAAAAGCCTTTTGTGGGTTGCAACCTTCCACCTTTCCAGCAGGAAAGTGGACAGTCCTGTTTTGGTTTGGTTTTTTAATAGAGATTAATAGCTGGTGTTTACACAGAGCTGCTCTAGCTCCTTTTGCTTGTGTTACCTAGATTACCTTCAGGACGGGCCTCAGAGGGAAGGTATTATTTATGCTGCGGTAACTTTTTTCCCCCAAATGAGAATACGGTGGCTGAGGAGAGTCAGAGGGGGATTAGAATATGCCACATGACTCAGAAGTGAAGTTTCAGAGCAGAAAGTCACTGCAAGAGCTCTTCCTCCCACACCATCCCCATCTCTGGTAGGGGGCAGTTTAAAGAGGACAATGTTGATGTGGGGTAAAAGGAGATACAATGGAAATGCAGCAGAGGCCAGGCCACTCTCATTTGGTTGGTGCATTGAAGGAAACCAAGGTGGCATTTGCATTGACTTTTGAAAGGTGAGTTGCAGTGGAATAGACTGAGAGTGGGAGAGGTAGATCCTTCTAGGTATGGGAAATGACCCAAAGACCCATAAGCACTAACTGCAGACTGGTTCGGCTTGGCCAGAACCAACAATGTGAAAGAAAGATGTAGTCTGGCTGCAAAGTAGAGTGGTGCCAGATTGTAGGGGGCTTTGAATGCCAGGCAAGAGAGTATAGACACTGGGGAATATCTGATGATTTTTGAGCAGAAGGATGACAAGACCAGATTTGTCTGGAATTATTGGGAAGATTACTCACTGTTTGAATTGAGTGATGAGATTGGATGCCACATTGCACAGGGTTTTGAGGAGTGAGGAAGAGCAGAGGCTGTGGAGGCCACAAGGGCAGTAGCTTTTTCTCAGAGTTTAGCACTGAAGGGGAGGAGAGATGGAGAATGACTGACTGAGGGGATGGGAGGGTCAAGGGAGGGTTTTTTAAAGGTAGAGAAGGTGAAGATGTCTATAGTTGGTATGCAATGAAAGAACCAGGACATAGGGAAAGACTGAAGATCAGAGAGTGAAGGAAGGGTGGTAGGGTCAGCCTGCTTGAAGTGATGAGAAGAGATTGGGGCCCAAGGAGAGGTCATAGCTAGCTAGCTTTCCTCTGTATTACTCTTTTTTTTTTTTGAGGGCAGTTGGGGTTAAGTGACTTGTCCAAGGTCACACGGCTAGTGTGTGTGTGTGTGTGTGTGTGTGTGTGTGTGTGCGCGCGTGTGTGCGCGTGTGCGCGCACATGTTAAGTGTCTGAGGCCGGATTTGAACTCAGGTACTCCTGACTCCAGGGCCGCTGCTCTATTCACTGCACCACCTAGCCGCCCCTTTACTCTTATTTCTTAATGAAATGGTAAGTGTCTGTAAGGCAAGCACTGACACTCTTCTGTATCTTTGTCTGTAGCAGCGCTGAACATATCTAGGAGCTGGACGATTGTCTGACCCAGTGTGGAAAGAGCCCTGAGTTCGGGGCCAGACAATCTGGGCTCTTATCTCCACGAAGCTACTTGCCACCTGGGGAACCCTCCATCTTTAGGCCTCATCCAGAATGAGGGATTTCGACCAATTGGTCTCTAGTGTAGAGGAAGTGAGGATTTAAGGTAGCACTCAGTTCCTTTCCTTACAATAAAAAGACCTTAATACTAGGAGAGAGAAGTGTGGCTGGTGAGGACCATCTTGTACTCTGTGGAGGGCTGATGAGAGGAATTATGTGAAGATTCAGTCCAGAAGAATCTACATTCTCTCTCCTCATCCAGAGCATAGAACAGATCTTTGAGTTAGGACTTTAGAGCTAGAAGAAATCTGAGTGCACTTCAAGTCTCACCCCTTTTACAGATGAAGAAACTAAGGCAAACAGAGGTGAAGCTGTCCAGGGTCATACGGCTAATCAGTATCTGAGATTGGATTTGAACTCTAGGCCCAGCCAACATGGTCATGGATGATACCATGCTGCCTCTGTCTCTCTAATCACTGTTCTGCCTCACATTCATAAGCACTTGCTAAAGCTGAGCCTTAGGAGTTCACAGGTCAGCTATCAATGCTGTGTAATACCTGTGCTAGAAGTCAGAATGGACAGACCATTTGCCACATGAAGGCCAAGATTGGAAATGCCAGGTGGTCAGCTTTGTGAAGGGGGGGAGGGATGGGGGGGCTCACTCCTCCAGCTTAGACAGACCCTTCTTCATGTGATAACAGAGCCTGGCTGCAGTTGCTTCTCTTGTTTTTTTAGTAATTGTATAGTAGCAAAACAGCAATTAAGCCCCCAGTCTCATGCTCTACATTGGACATGTGACCTTTGTCTTGGCCCCATTTCAGATGTACTTAAACCTGTTTTTTCCCAAGGATTTATATTCTCCTAAATGGTTTTGCTTTTCCAAATGTATTATAAAACTGTGAGATCCTAGGGAGGAGGGCAGCGTTTCATTGGTGGAAATTCAGTGACGTTAGCCTGAGAGTGTCGGATATGGATCTTGGGCTTGTGAGTGTTCTGTTCTCTAACAGCCTTGCTAAATAGTGAACAAAGGGGAGAATCTGGTGTAGGGGGAAGGGGGCAGGTTTGGTAAGTGTGGCAGGGTTTCTCACTTCCAGACACTATGCTTGGCACTGGGGATACAAAAAGAGGCTGTCTTATTTTTTTAAATGGGTAAACCTAGCACCTAGAACAGAAATGATCAAGTTCTTGGCTAGCCTCAAAAACTGCCTTTTAAAAGGGTGGAACTATGGTTCTTCCCAATAAAGGTAATACCTCTCCTAGTGCAAATAGCCACCTCTAGTTGCCTTCTCATCTTGGACCACTTTTGACCACACCTACCCATAATCATCTACAGAGGGTAGATACCTTGCCCTGAGTGTATGAAGTAGAGAAAAAAAGCCTCATTAATGTGTGCCAACAGGAGAAAGATGGTCTCAATTAGAAAGGCTTTTAAAAGACAGGCAGTCATTACTTATGATTAACATGTTAAAGAAAGAAATAACCTCATGAATTCTAAGCTGTTTATATTAATATCAATCTAGACAGAGGATAGTTTAGAGACAGAAGGAAACTTGAGACACAATCTTGTCCAAACTTCTTGTTTCACAGATGGGGAAGCTGAGGCCCAGAGAGGTTAAAATGAGCTGTACAAAATCCAGAAGCAAGACAGAACTTCAAGTACTCTTAGGGTTCTGGGTTCAGTTGACTTAACTGAACAACAAAACAAAGCTAACAAAGTAGCTAGTGTTAACTACCACAAAGGCAGTGAGCCTATGTAGGTTGTCTCCTAATTTTAGAACGTAAGCTCCTTGAGAACAGAGACAGTTTGCTTTTTTTTCTGTTTGTATCCCCAGCCATTAACACACAGCTTAGCCCATAATGAGCACCTAATAAGTGCTTTTTCATTCTCTCAAGAAACTTAGATTCTTTTGGAGGGATGCAGTCCACTATTCTGAGAGTATGATACAAGGTAGGAAGTGATTGGGAGTTAAAGGGGGTGTCATTCACAATGCGTTGGGAGGGATGGTTTCAGAGAAACCAGGAAAGATTCCTATGAACTGATGCAGAGTGAAGTGAGCAGAACCAGGAGAACAATTTAATCAATAACAACAATATTATAAAGACAAACAACTTTGAAAAAAATTCCGATCAATACAGTGACCAAGCACAACTCCAGAGGACTCATGATGAAGCATGCTGTCCACTCTAAGAGAGATGATGGATTCAGAGGGCAGACTGAGGCACATTTTGTGGGGGTATAGCGAATGCAAGAATTTGTTTTGCTTGATTATGTAAGTTTATAAGGAGATTTTCTATTTCTGGCTTTCTCCTTGAGACTGGAGAGGGAGAAGAGAGAAAGTGGGTCTTCATGAAAATAAAATGTAATTTAAAAAATCGTCCTCTGAGATTATTTGAGAAGGGAGAGGACATGCTTAGCTGGCAGAATCTAGAAGGGTTTCTCATAGGAAATGCTGCCTGAGCATTTCCTGCCTCCTCCCTTGGAGGAGAGGCAGTACTGAGAGAAAGAAGGCAGCCTGTGCAAATGCTTGGAGATGGGAAACAAGCTGCAGAGTTGAGCAGATCATCAGTAGTCAACAGACATTTCTGGAGTGTCTACTATGTGTTTGGGACTGGGCCAAGTGTGGAGATACAAAGAGTTTCTTTAGGCCATTTTGGCTGGGATGTAGGACATGTCAGACAATTTAAATCCCTGCTATGTGCAAGGAACTGCTTTAATGGGGCTAGGGCTACAAATCCAGAAGGAAAATGGTCCTTGCCTGGAAGGAGCTTACACCTCCTAAGAGACCCTTGGTGATTTAGGGTGAGAGTTCAGGAGAGGGAGAAGAACTGGGTGGATCCATTTGGGAATCCTCTATGTAGCAATGATGATTCAACCCACAGAAAAGGATAAATCCCCCAAGGGAGAGAGCAGGAGAAAAGTGAGCCCAGGACACAGTTTGGGGTGATACTCTCTTCTGATGGGTTATGATCTTTTTTTTTTTTTTAACATATAATTTCCCTCAGTGACTTGATCATTTCTGTTCTAGGTGCTAGGTTTACCCATTTAAAAAAATAAGAGAGCCTCTTTTTGTATCCCCAGTGCTAAGCATAGTGTCTGGCACCCAGTAGGTGCTTCATAAACGCTTATTGATTGATTGCTTCCAAAGAGCTTGCATGCTAAAGATAGCACATTGAGGAGAAGCAAGGTCAGGGAGGGAAGTTTAGTCTGTAGGGTCACAAGGATGATGACTTGCCCGTGCACTTGATGAATATGTCCTTTCTAGAACTATTGTGTTTAGAGTGAAAAGTAAAAAGGGGGAGGGCACATGTGGTAGGGTGGGATGGCCAGGCACTGGCCAGAAGTTTGTACTCACTGATTCACCAATTAAACCTTGACCTGGGAGATCCAAAATGGAGTCAGTTAATTCCCTCTGGGTCTCAGACAGTTTCTGGAGTTCCATATCTCAACATAGTCCAAGCCCAGACTAATCATTTTTGAAAACTCTATGGCATTCCATTGGGCTAATTCCCAATGATTTCCAACTCTTTTGCTCTTGCAAACAGAGCTGTTTTGTACATATCACTTTGTGAGCAGTGTTATTTCCTTGGGGTGTATTCAGTGAAATTAACTGGAGCAAAGGGGATGTACACTTGGGGAGCTCTCATTACATGTGGCCAAACTGGCCTCTAGAAAGATGCCACCAACCCTGAGCAAGCGGTGCTGGTTTCCCCATGAGCCAGCCAGCATTAGAATGTCTCATTTTTCCTTTTTCTTAATTCATCAGATGGATATATTCGTAGATGAGACCTTGAAGTTTTCATCTGCATTCATTAAACTGTTAGAGTGGGATTGTTGAGTTTTTTCTAGCCCACAGCATTTCTCTGAAAACACTCACATGAATAGATTTGTGACTCGTAATTGGCTCGGCAGCTGTATAACTGCCTCCTTCTCAAGTGTCTGAGCGTGTTTTGAAAGCAGTTCCCTTAAATATCCTCTCCGTAATCCTATTTATGCCATGAGTGTGACCAGCAGAGCTTTTGTTTGGAGCGAATGTAAAGGTAAACGTGGTTATCACCGAATTTGCAATAAGTGAGGTCTATATGAAAAAGGCTTTGTTCTCCTGTATTTCCCAAGAGCCAAGATTTCATCCTACTATCAAAGTCGGGTGAAGGAGAGTAGCTTTAGATCTCGAGCTGGAGTGCCCCAGAGGTCATGGAGGATCATGGGACTTAAACTGGGAGGGACTCGAGAGCTTGTTTATTCGGACCACTTTATTTTACAGATGAAGAAACTGAGGCTTGGGGAAATTAAAATGACTTGTCCATGGTCGCAGAGGTAGTAAGCATCAGAGCTGGGATCTGAACTTAAGTCTTCTGACTGCAAAGCGAGTAGAGGAGTGCTCTGTCTGCTATACCATGCTTCCTACCCGTGTATGATTCTTCCTCTTCCTCTAGATTCACAGTAATAATAATAATTACTGCTACTAATGTGATAAAACATTTCAGTTTATAAAGAACTTTCCTTACATTATCTCACTGACTGCCTCCCATGGAGTTTAGAAACCCTACACATTGATAGGAAGGCTCCAGGAGGTGCTTTATCTCCCTGAGTGACCACCCTTCTGGAGACAGAATTCTCTAAACTTAGCTGGAACTGGTCTCCAGACAATACATTATCATTCATGCCTGGATTCCAAGAAGTGTGGTCTAGTGGACGAAGTCATGGGCTTGGAGGCAGAAAGACCACATCAGATCTGCCTCTGACGCTTTCTAGCTGTATGATTTGGGGCAAATCATTTCATTATCTGAGCCTCAGTTTCCCTTTCTGTAAAATGAAGAGGTTGGGCTTGATGTCTTCTGAGGTCTCTTCCAGTCCTATGTCTCTGATGTGTGATCCTATAACTTGTTTCCATCCCCGAGCTTAGGAATCTTCAAAGATGTCAGGAATCTTCCTATTTGCCTCCCTGAGAACACCATTTACAGAACATTTGGGGCATCAAATGTGATATCTGAGAGTGTCTCAAGAATCTTTGTTTCCGCTGAAATATTTTCAGAGTGGAAATGATTGGGCCAAGTTGGAATTTGGAGGGTGGTTTAGTCTTCCAACCTTCTCTGTTCCTCTAAGTCAGTACCATCTGGGAAGGGGGAGCAATGGTATCTTTATTTACAGCCATATTTGTTTGGTACAAGGTAGCCATGCCAGCAGCAGTTGGGACACAACTGGAGAAATGTCATGTCCTCTGCCTTTCCAAATCCCCCACTCCCTCATCCAGTGTCTGTCAAAGCTAGGGCAGGTTTGAATGCTCTGGGATCAGTGAAAGAGGAGCGTGATCTGTTTGCTGGGTCAAACCAATAACCCTTTTCCATTTTTAATAAAATGCTTCTCCCTGTTATTCCCCAATCCTCATAAAAAAGCAATAGGCTGAATTTCTAGTACATCTGGACACTCTTTTGCAAAGCTCTTCCTGAATTCCCAGAAGGAATGCATTGGCTCTTATCTTTAGGTATCAAATCTGAACTAACTTTTTTGGGTTTTAGGTGGTAGTTTTTAAAAAGATGTTTTAAGTCAAATTTTCAAGGCACAATTCTATGTTTTGCATCTCTCTGAGTAGACTAATTGCTCTTCATCCTAGTATGTTTTCAAAAATAGTTTTGCTTTTAAAAAAGGTTTCTTGATGATTGATGTTCATTGTTGTGGATGTCATTTCTGTGTATATTCCCACCCACCTACTAAATGAGCACCACTCTGCCTCCCTTTAAAGAAAAATCACTCCAAGAAACTTTCCAACATGTCAACTCTAATAGCGGGTGCACCATTCCATACTTGTAGGCCCCCACTTCTATGCTGCTTTTCAGATTGGTGAGACAATAACATTCCTTGTGTCATTTCATACCTAATAGAGTTCCTGGGAGGGACTGAAGGAATCAGTGTGCCCTGCATCACTCTTGTTGGTGATTTTCTTTGCCACTGATTTCAGGGGAGGTTGAAGGTGGCAGGTCAGGTTAGGTAGCATCATAGTATCAGCCTGACTGGGTAGAACTGACATTCGTTAATATATAAGATGGACAGCTAGGGGTGCCATAGTGTATAAAGCACCAAGTTCAGGAATCAAGAAGACCCATCTCTCCAAGTTCAAATCCAGCCTCAGATACTTACTAGCTGTGTGTCCTTGGGCAAGTCACTTCACCCTGTTTGCCTCAGTTTTTCCATCTGTAAAATGAGCTGGAGAGGGAAATGGTAAAGCACTCCAGTGTCTCTGCCAAGAAAACCCCAAATAGGGTTATGGAAAGTTGGATATGATGGAAACAAATGAACAAGTATTTAAGATACAAGTGGGTTCCTCACTGTCAGATTTGGGGATTCTAGATCCAAGAATGCAAGAGTCTAACAGGGGCTATTGCCTTATTATCACCAAATAGAATTCATTAGATACCCCCTTTAAAGTGTAGCTCTCAGACTCTGTAGGCCAAATGGCCCGTGGCTGTGTTAGATTGGTCTGAGAGCTTTTGCTAGGATGCATTCAGATTATTCAAGCGTGAGGAGAGGGCGGGATGCTGAGCTGTATACCATGAGTCAGAGCGTGAAGGCATTCAGGAAGGGAATCTTACTATTAGAACTCCAGGGGAGGAAAAGGCTTGGCTGGGGGTGGGGGTCGCATTTAACAGGGGCTTTAAGGTTTGCAAAGCATTTCACATCTGTTCTGTCATTTACTCCTTATAACAGTGGGAGATGGCGTATCCCTGGTTTATAGATAACTGGTAACTTGCCCAAGGGCTCACAACTATTTTTGCATCAGAGACTGGATTCAAATCCAGGATTCAACTGGCTTTGAATCCATCCAGCCATTCTGATTTCATTGATTTTGATGTTCCCTCCAGCCTGGATCCCACCTAGAATCTGAACATAGCTTTCCTCCCTCTGTGTCTGCCTCTCTCCACCATGTCCTGTTGCTTCACACTTGATAATTGATTAATTCTGGTTCATTGTCCTTCCTTGGAAAACAAGACGAGGTCTTCTTTAGAAACCACTCAACGTTTTCTTTTAACCTTTCTGAACTTTGAAGCCTTTGTCTTGCCCTGTTTCCTTATATGTTGAGCTCTTAGGAAATCATAAAGAGAAGGTCTGGGTCCTTGGAATTACTGATTCTCTAGGAATCTTTAGTGAAGATTACATAGATTCTTAGGTTTTGTAGATTCAGCCACTCTTTTGTGTTCATCCTGGTTCTTCCCGTGGTTTCTATCATCAAACATTTACTAAGCAATTACTATGGGCCAGTGCCTATACTAGGCATTGAGGATACAAAGGAAATGCAAAAACAGGCCCTGCCCTCACAAAGCTTTGTTTCTAATGGAGAGACTCCATGTATTGGTTACAAAACATGCATATGGAGTAGAAGTGATCTGAGAGAGGAAGGCATTGGAGGGTATAGGTGGTAGGAAGGGATGGCCTCCTTTAGAGGAAGCCAGTGACTCCAAGAGGCAGAGGGGAAAAGGAAAAGCATTCTAGGAATAGGGGACATCCAGGGTAAAGGCATGGAGGTAGGAAATGAAGGGCTTTGTGTGAGAAATAGCAAAAAGACCAATGTGACTGGATTGTAGAGAGCATGGAAAGAAGCGGTAACGAGGTTGCTGTTGGAGTCAGTGAGCACCACTGAGGGTGACGTGACCCCATCTGAAGCTTCTGTAAGTCATACTGGCAACTGAGTGGAGAGTCATTGCAGTGCAGAGAGACTCGAAGCAAGGGGACCAATTAGAAGGCTCTAGCAGAGTCTAGTCACAAAGTGTTCATGGCCTGAACAAAGATGGTGGCCAAGCAGAGGAGAAACATACAAGAAGTGTTATGGAGCAAGAAGTGGAACATATGGCAACTGATCAGATATATGGGTTGAGTGGGTAGTAGAGGAGGCTATCAGAGGTGGTGATTGGAAAGCATGGTACCTCCCTTAATAGTAACAGGGAAATGCTGAAGAAGGTGGGTTTGGGGGTAAAGATTGTAACTCTTGTTTGGGCGTGTTGAGTTTGAGTTGCTAAGTTGGAAATGTCCATCAGGACTGGGGCTAGAGAGAAGAAATGGGACAAGATTTAGAGATCTGGGAGCCATCAGTGTAGAAATAATAACTGGACTCATAGGAGCTGGTGAGATCATGAAATGAGATTGTATAGAGAAGACAGACCAGAAAAGAACCTTGGGAACCCTTCCAGGTGTTGCAGAGAATGATGCAGACGATGACTCAGTAAAAGAGACTTAGAGGGAGTGATCAGACAGGTAATGAGAGAGAGAGAGAAAGCACAGGGTCATGCAATTACAGAGAAGAGAGACTATCCAGGAAGGAATGGTGGTCAGCACTGTCAAAGGCCGCAAGGTCAAGGATGGCTGGGAATTGAGAAGAGGCCATTACTACCACTCTTAAAACTGAGGTTCCCAGCTGAGCATTCTGTTACCATCCGTTTGGGGAAGGCTGTAGGAGAATCCAAAGATGCATGTCACAAATGTCCTAGACATTTTGCATTACATTACATTATAGTAATAAAACTACTTTTTAACTCAGAAAGGGAAAAAGTTTTAAGTCTGTGGGACTTTTTTTTGGCACAATAGAAATACCTTAATTTTTGGAGTTGGGATTCAAACTGAGATCCTCAGGGTCCAAAATTTTTTTCTCCTGTACTACAGAAAGCATTTTATATAGAAACATACTCTAGAAGCCATTCATAGAAATAAAGAAATATAGAAATCATTTAATAAATGCTGTATCAGCAAGCACCCTAGCATACCTAGGACGGCTGCTAGCACAGGTTCTTAGATCTGCTTTTATAAAGGAAAGCAACTCAAAGAGGGTTAATAATCTTTCTTTAATCAAACAAACATATGATTTACCTAGTTCAGGGGGAAAAGTCAGCACCCTGAACTCCAGAGAATGCAAACCCAAGTTACAAGCACAAGTTACAAGCAGACCAAGAAACAGATCAACAGATGGGCTTCCAACCATCTGACCATCACATCCATTACCTCTTTAAGTTACCAGAGAGGGAAGCATCAGCATCTGGGTTTTTCAAAGCCAGGGGGCTCAACAGCTTCCCAGAGTCTCATCTGGTCAAATCACACAACTCTTCTCAATGTAAGGGGCATCTGAAGCTCTTTCCTGTCCCTAGCCCCTTTGTTTAAGTGGCTCCGAGAATGTTCCTTGATTTGAAAGTATACTCTGCCCCATAATAGGCTGAATGTGGTCATATAGAGCCCATGGTGGGAGGCTTGTTTTTTGGGAATGGCCACACCTTGTTACTTTGTAATTGGACAGTGGGTCAAGAGAGCTGTAACATTCTCTGACCCAGGAGAAGCCTATATATACACCCTGATGTGAGGTTTCCTTTAGGGCTCACTTTGAGAAGAATCGTGTGATTTGGCCATACAAGACTCTGGGAAGCCGTTGAGCCCCCCGGCTTTGAAAAACCCAGATGTTGATGCTT
>CM053599.1:11200223-11222364 GCA_028646575.1 Pseudocheirus occidentalis | reverse complement strand
TCTCCTCTCAACTCCAGCTGTGATTACTCCCAAGGAGTTAACTGGAAGTAAGGAGCTAAGCCTTTGAGGTGCTAAGTGCCTTTAGTAGGTGCCAATAGAAAGGGGCATGGAAGATCTTCTGATTTCATTAACATTACAGCCATCCATCTCATACAAGGAAAGTGCTTTGCAATTATAAGTCATGGTGGAGTATGAAGTGAGCACCGTCATCATGTTTTAAAAGTAGAATCCCAGTGTGTACAGGTGGGTGGCTATGGGTATGAAATGGTGCATGTGCATTTGGGCAGATTTTCCCTTTTGCTCAGTTTGGTGGCTTACTGGTTTAAGAGAGTGTTCAGTAGAGGCAGGAGGGTTCACTTTCCCAGTAAAAAACTGATATATATTTTAGAAAGCTCCATGAACTTTTTAAAAAAGGAAACACATTTGAAAATGAGAAGTCTTGAGTACCATGTGGCCTAGTTTTGTGTCTAACATAGAATTGGCCATTCCATATCCCAAGGATTAGAAGCAAACTGGGGGATGTTTCCCTCTGTGCCACCCCTCTCCAGGACCAGGTGATTGTCCTTCAGCACCATCCTTGACAACCATTTCCTTCTCTCTAGCCACTGCTGGTAACTTTCCTCAGATGCTTAATCATCTTTCCCCTAGGCTGTTCTAATAGCCTCCGAGATGGTCTCTTGACTGCCTCTGCCTCTTTAATCTGCATTCGTGTACCTCCCAGAGTCACATTGCTATGGTACAAATCTGATCCCGTCCCTCAGGAGAGTGCTCAGCTGCCTTCAATGGCTCACTGTTGCCTCTAGGATAAAATACAGACTCCGGAGCCTGACACTCAAGGCCTGTTACTGTCTGATTCTGACTCATTAATATGATTGCCCTTAGTACACTATACAAGACACATCAACCATCACAGAGTTTGACACACATGTTGTCTCCACTTTTCAGAAACCTTCAGAGCTTAGCTCCAGGGTCAAGATATCTTCTCCCTGCAACCTTCCCCTTGGAAAGTGCTTTCTCCTGTTGCTAATCTTGTTAGTGTATATTGTCTGGAAATTTCTTTGGCTTCCATTACTGTTAGCTAGATGGCCAGACCTAAAGTCAGGAAGACCTGAGTTCAAATTAGCTCTGAAACCATGGGTATGTTACCCCTGTTGGACCCTGTTTCCTCATTTGTAAAATGATCTGGAGAAGGAAAACCCCAACTGGAGGTCACAACAGTCAGACACAAGTGAAACAAGTCAACGCCACAGCTTTCTACCTTAGATTATATTTATCTGGATAGCCATGGTGCCTTCCTTCGCCACCCTTAGGGAGAGCTGAATTCAATAAATATTTACTAAGCTTATAATTAATACACAGCGGCATGGCCTAGGAGATGGAGAGCTGGTCTTTGAATCAGGGCAGTCTTGTTTCAGAGTCCCACCGTTGGCATATGTTTGCTGAGTGATGACTGCACAAGTCAGTAGGAGAGCCCCAGGCAGAACGCACTAAGGTGTAGTGTCGGCAATGATCATGGGAGTGTCTTCCGTAAACTCTATAGGCCAATGAAATCACAGATTTGGACCCAAAAAAGGGCAAGATGCTGTGGAAGGCCCCACTGGCCTCTGTTCCGAGGGAGTTTGTCTTCAAAAAGGATAATTTAAAATAAGAGCTAATGTTGATACACAAACTTTTGAGTTTGTGCCATTAGATTGTAAGCTCCTTGAGGGCAGGGCCAGTCTTTTGCCAGCACTTAGCACAGTGCTTGGCACACGGCAGGTGCTAACTACATGTTTATAGATATTAAGGGAGGAGGCTTGAATTTTTTAATTTTTATTTTATTTAAAATTTTCTTTTTCTTTCATTTTTTTTATTGACTTGTTTGTTTACTTTTAGTTTGCAAGATTCAGTTCCAGAATCACTTGGGTTTCAGATTTTCTCCCCTCCCTTCTCCCGCCCCCCCCAATGGTGGTGTACAATCATGTATAGGATCTGCAGACTCTTTAACATTGTACAATAGTCTGGTTGTATAGAAGCGTTATAGCCAATGGAGTGAACAATGGGAAAAAAAGAAACAAAACCAAACATGGAAAAGAACACTAGCATGCTGATTGCTTCAGTCTCCATTTAAACTCTGGTCTTTCTAGATCTTTCTCTGAATGTAGATATCTCCTTCCAGCTTGGATTTTTTATTTTGTTAGCATTAATCCTTATGTCAGCCTTATGGGGTAGATGCTGTTATTAGCTGCATTTTACAAAAGAAGAAACTGAAGCAAACAGGTTAAGTGATTAGCTCAAGGTCACACAGCTAGTAAATGTCTGAGGCTGCATTTGAACTCGGGTCTTCCTGATTCCAGCCCCAGCACTCTGCCCACTCTACCATCTAACTAACTCTAGGCATAAAAACCATGCCTTATGGTAAAAAAAATACAGGGTTATTTTAGGAGGGAGAGAATACCCGAATGGAGGTGAGGGGAGGGCGAGAACATCAGAGTTGGCTTGGAGGGCAGGGGAGCCCTGTGCTGAATTATGAAGAAAGCTCTGAATTTTAAGGGAGCGAGATGAGGAGGTGGAGAATGTAGCTTCGTGAGGGCTTGGACTGTTTTGTTTTTGCTTTTATAATCCCAGTGGCTGGCATACAGTAGGGGCTTACTAATTGCTTTTGCATTAAATGGACATGCAGTGGGATGGGGCAGCGGAGAAGTTCTGGTTGGCATAATTAAAACGTGGTCTGGCCCTTCAGCTTTCTATCAGCGCAGACACTGCTCGTTCTGACATGGGGGAAGGGAATATTTAGCAAATGTGGAAACTTTGGCCTCACGTGACTGACTTTAGGGAAGAAAGGATTCTCTCCTCTCAAAAAGTTCTCAGCCAAAACTTAGCTCCCATCTTTATCATGAAGTTGTTGAGAAAGTGATGGGCACCAGTACCCTCTGGTGGCCAGTGGCTGTCTTTGCCTTTTTTTGTGCTGCCAAACCCAGCTGGTTTCTGTCCCACCTGGCAAATACACTTTCCTTTTATCCAGTGAGGATCAGGTGAAGGCTTGTGGGGTTTGGGTGGAGGGATGCCTCTCATGGGAAAAAACTTAAGCTGTTTGCTGTCTTTAAAAAATACATTTTATTATTTGTTTTACATTGCCATAAATTATCACCTTTCTTCCTTCTCTCAAAGAGACATTCCATATAACAAATAATATTTTTAAAAGATTTTTTAAAAAGAGGAAAAAAATGAATAAAACTGATCAGCACATGGAGAAAGTCTGAAAAGCCATATATTATTCAACACACACAGACAAGCTCATGTTGTTAGTCCTTAGGGAAAGGAGAAGTATTACTGTTGGGTGCCAACTGTATCTTCTTTTTCAATTTAGAAAATATATATTCACATTTAGATGAGGAGAGCTCGGAGTCGTCCACATACATGGCCACGGCCCCCGGGGAGAGGCTCCGTCCTCGGCCCAAAGTCTTCATCTGCTACTCCAGCAAAGACTGCCAGAAACACACGACTGTCATTCAGTGCTTAGCCTACTTCCTCCAGGACTTCTGTGGCTGTGAGGTAAGTGATGACCCTGCCCCTGCCCAGCAGGGATCCAGGCAGCTGTAGCTTCTTGGGAGGGCCCTTCCTCAAGTCACCACTGCTGTGTATTCTCAGAAAATGGTGGCTGCTCTGGGAGGACAGGAGATGTGTAGCCTCGTGCTGGTGGGATTAAGAGTCAATCTAGGCAGGGGTGACTAGGTGGCACAGTGAATAGAGCACCTGCCCTGGAGTCAGGAGGACCTGAGTTCAAATCCAACCTCAGACACACACAAAAAAACTAGCCATGTGACCTTGGGCAAGTCACTTAGCCCCAATTGCCCTACCTTCCCCCCTCCAAAAAAAAATTTTTAATTAAAAAAAAAAAAGAGTCAATCCAGGCAATGTCTGTGATGTACCTTGCACCATACAAAAGTCAGTTATTTGTTGTTATTAGGATGATGGTAGTGGTTATCATCAATGAAAGGCAGCATGGATCAGTGAACAGAGAATCAGCTTCAGAGACTATGAGATGTGGGTTCAGGTCCCACCTACATGGTAGCTGTATGACTCTGGTTCAAGCAAACTCTCTGAGAGCCCAAGTCATAGAGATGGTACTGATCCTGTCTCGTCCACATGCCAAGATACTCTTTCAGATACTCCAACGTGGCTCTCATGCCCTCTTGAGTCTACCCTTCTCTGTGCTAAACACTCCCATTTATCTAGAGCAGGGACTCTTAGCCTGAGGTGTGTGAACTTGACTCTTTTAATATCTTGATGACTGATGTCTCTAAAGCTGGTTTCCTTTGTGATATCATCTATCCTACCATATGCATTTTATAACCATTATTCTAAGAAGGTGTCCATTGGCTGTACCAGATGCCAAAGGGGCACATGTCACAAAAAAGGAGAAGGATTCTTGGCTTAAAGTCAGTCCAGGTCCCTTTTCAGTAGACACTATAAGCTGTCTACTTCCCATCCTTAACCCCGCACTTTGAAACTGATTTTCTAGGAATGGTGTGACTAAGAAAGAATTTAAAAGCCCTAACCTAATATTAGTGTTTTCCTCTTAAAATTGCCCACAAGACCGCCCCCTTGTGTTCGGATTACTTACTTACAATAGGCTTGGCCATTTTCCTGTTTATTTTTGAGATTTGCTCCCATCCTGGGTTTTGGTTTATTGAGTCAAGTCTGCAGCAGGACTGAATTCCTGTTGACCCCTTTCAGAAAACATTCCTTCCTCTTCCTCACCTCATCTGACCACCGATCACTCACGGCCTCTTGACCTCGGTGCCTTGCATCATTAGTGCCCTGTGTCCTGGCCAGCTGTTTCACAGATGTGTAGTAGGGGTCACAGAGGGAGCCAGCCATCTCTGCTTCTGGAGAAACAGCTCCCAGCCCCCTGGATCTGTTGAGATTGTCACCACAGAGTCACTTTCCCCCTCTGTTCATCAGACTTGTGTGGCAATAACAAGGTAGAAAAATATCCCCTAACATGGTTTCACATCATTGAACGTGTATCTTCTGCACGTGGAGGGAGCAGGAGTTGAAGGCTGTGCATTTGGGCTGTGAATGGCCCATCTCTGGTCACAGTTTATCATGGGAATAGAGACTAGTATCAGATCTACTTTCCCCCCCTGCCGGAAGAGCAAACACAAAGGGTTCTCAGTCATGCTTCTTTCTTAAATACATGCCATGAGATGCCAAGGCACCTCCTGAAGGAACATGACAGAGTGTGGCATGGTGGTCTCAAGCCATGAAGACAGGTTTAAATCCTACCTCTGAAGCATCCTTGCTGTGTGACCCTGGGCAAATCTTTTATTCTCCAGGTGCCCCAGGCAGCTTTTGGAGACTGTAAATGCCCATCTGTATTGCAAGAGGGGAGGTCCTAGAAGTAAAACAAAGTTGCCATAGTTAAATCAACATTTTACATGTCAGCATGGCAACTCTTTCCACTGATTCAGATTGCGATCCTTCTCCTTTACTCTGAATGGTCTCTGGTTAAAAAAAAATTCATACCAAGCTGAGGGTGAGGCTCTTCTATTATAGCTCTGTCTAGGCTGGTCCTCAGACAACAGACGTATGGCATCCTCAGAGGGACATCTATTCCAGCTTCTCATTTTTCATATTCCAGGGAAATTACTTGATCAAGACCACATAGGAAGCAAGTGTCTGAGGCAGAATTCTTTTTTTTTTAATTTGGAGGGCAGTTGGGGTTAAGTGACTTGCCCAAGGTCACACGGCTAGTTTTTTGTGTTAAGTGTCTGAGGCCGGATTTGAACTCAGGTACTCCTGACTCCAGGGCCGGTGCTCTCTTCACTGCGCCACCTAGCCACCCTGAGGCAGAATTCTAATTCCAAATGCAGCCCTCTTCTCACCCATGACTCCATATTCAAAACCTTCCCAGCTTGGCATAGGCCTTTCCAAAGTTTGCACTCAAGGGAGGGGGAGGGGAGGCAGCAACATCTTCTGGCACTCTGGATATTGTGGAGGAGGTGGAGATCCCCCCATCTGGAGGTTTTTGGGCAGAGGCTAGGTGGCCAGCTGGCAAGTAGGGATCCTCACACAGATGTGGACTGGCCACTATTCAGACAACCAAAGTTCCTTACAATTCAGTGAGTGGCCCCATCTGTGTCTCTTCTTGTCTCTTCTTACTAGAACATAAGCTCCTTGAGGGCAGGCTCTTTCTTCACTTTCTGTATTGATTATTCTAGTACTTAGCACAGTTCTTGGCACATAGCAAGCATTTGAGTTGGGTTTTTTTTTTAATAGATAGAAGTCACTTTTTTTTCTTTCCCCAAACAAATAAAAAAAACCCACAACTAAGTATAGTCCAGCAAAAGAAATTCTTACACTGGCCGTGTCAAAAAAATACATACATATAAATAGATATCTAGCTGTCGATCTCTATCTCCATCTCTCTCCACTTCAAGGATCTATCTCAGTACCAAAACAGATACTGATACCATTGTAGGGATATCTCTTATCATCACACAGGATATCTCCTGTGTTGGACACATTTGATTTTTTTTTCCATTGGACAGTTTTAAATTCCATTTGGTGTTAATATCCATAGGACTGGCTTTCTTCAAAACATTCAGTAGTTTTCTCTTCAGTACCTAAAGCTGTCCAGTCTGTGCCAGCCTCAGAGAGGTCATCTGGTCAGCAAGTTATCTACTGTTGTGCCAGGAACAGGATACAGCAGTTTCAGATGGGTTTGTCCTCCTTCTGTCTGTGTTTCCTTCTCCTCCCTCTTCCCCCTTCCTCTCCCTTCTTCCCATCTTCCCTTTCTCCCCTTCCTTTCTTCCCTCTTTCTCTTTTCATCTCCCCTTCTCCCATCTTCTTCCCCTCTTCCTCTCCTCTTTCTCCCATGTTCTCCTCTTCCTCCCCTTCCTTTCTTCCCTCTTCCCGCTCTTCTTCCCTTTCTCCCATCTTCTTCTCCTCCCCTTCCCTTCTTCCCCCCTCTCTTCTTCCCCTTTTCCCTTCTTCCTCTCCCCCTTCTTTCTTTTTCCTCTTCCTTTCTTCCCTCTTCCCACTCTTCTTCCCCTTCTCCCATCTTCTTCTCCTCCTCCCCTTCCTTTCTTCCCCCCTCTCTTCTTCCCCTTTTCCCTTCTTCCTCTCCCCCTTCTTTCCTCTACCTCTTCCTTTCTTCCCTCTTCCTGCTCTTCTTCTCCTTCTCCCTTCTTCCCTCTCCTCTTCCCTTCCCTCCTCCAGTGCAATGTATTCTTGCCATTCATTCGAGGTTCCATTTTTTCCTGTAGGTTGCCCTGGATCTGTGGGAAGACTTTGAGATGTGCCGAGAGGGACGGAAGGAGTGGGTCACCCGGAAGATCCGGGAGTCCCATTTTGTCATTGTCGTGTGCTCCAAGGGGATGAAGTACTTTGTTGAGAAGAAGAGCTGTAAGCATAGGGGAGGGAGGCGAGGCTCGGCCGATGGAGGTGAGCCCTTCCTGGCAGCTGTGACCACCATTGCCGAGAAGCTCCGCCAGGCCAAGCAGAGCTCAGCCGATCTGGGCAAATACATTGCCGTCTACTTCGATTACTCCTGTGAAGGCGATGTTCCTGGCGTACTCGACCTGAGCACCAAATACAAGCTCATGGATCACCTCCCCCAGCTCTATTCTCACTTGCATTCTCGAGATCTCAGCCCACAGGATCCAGACCTCTATCCAGCTAACCTCAGCAAGAGGAATTATTTTCGGAGCAAGTCTGGGCGGTCTCTGTACGTGGCAATCTGCAACATGCACCAGCTTATCGATCAGGAACCTGACTGGTTTGAGAAACAGTTCCTCCCTTTCCCTCCTCCCCCACTACATTACCAGGAGCCCATCATGGAGAAATTTGACTCTGGCTTGGTGCTGAATGATGTCGTCTGCAAGCAGGTAACTGAAGGCGACTTCTACCTGAAGGCGGAAGCTCCCATCCTTGGTGCTGGTGCTACAGACTCTCATTCGGTCTTGCCCCATTTAAGCCTGGAAGAAGACAGGGATTCCCAGGACACTCACGATGGCAGCTGTGTTCTCCGACCCTTGTTGCACACTGTGAAGGCGGTCGGTCCCCCTGATATGCCCAGGGATTCTGGCATCTATGACTCTTCTGTACCATCCTCAGAGTTATCACTGCCTCTGATGGAAGGACTTTTGATAGACCAAATGGAGACCTCTTCCATCACGGGGAGTGTCTCTTCTTCTTCAGGCTTAGGTGAGTGTCAATTTATCAAATATCAAATGTATGCCATGGCAAAATAGGGAGTTAGCCTTGTGCAAGGACTCAAGGGCCAGCCTCTGCCTTGGAAGACCTTGGTCACAGTACTGCTGCTGATCCAGGCTGGTTGTGTGACCCTGGGTGAGTCACTCACTCTCTCCCTTTCACAATCAGCTCTTACCCTGTAAGTTACACAAGAGTTGTTGACCTGTGGTTGGAGGGAATTTCCACATTGGGGGTGCCCCCCAATCCTGTGAAATCCTAGGTCTGGCTTTCCACTTTGCTAAATATGCATGGCACTGTGTGAGACTTTGGGAGTATAGGGAAAAAACAGACCATCCTGGCACTGAAGGAGCTTACATTCTACTGGGAGGAAACAATAGATATGGAGGGAAATGGGCTAATACAAAATTAATTTCAAGAAGTTTGTTGTTGTTCAGTCTTTTCAGTTGTGTCTGACTCTTGGTGACCCCATTTGGGGTTTTCTTGGCAGTGGTTTGATATTGGAGTGGTTTGCTATTTCCTTCTCCAGTTCATTTGACAGATAAGGAAATTGAGGCAAACAGGGTAAAGTGACTTGCCCAGGATCAACCAACCAGGAAGAGCCTGAGGCTGAATTTGAACTCTGGTCCTTCTGACTCCGGGCCCAGTACTTTACCTGCTACAACATTGCCCCAATTTCAATAGATAGCATTAGCTATGATGGTGGGGGTTGGTAATGGCAGCATGGGTCAGGAAAGGTCTTATATGGGAGGTAATAAATAAGTGAGCTGTGCTTTGAAGACAGAGGGAATGCATCCTGTTGTGGGGTACAGTCGGGGCAAAAGCATGAAGGTGGGAAGTTGACTGTTGTGCACAGGGAGCAGCAGACAGGCTGATTCATGAAAAGGAATGTTTGGAAATTAGACTGGAAATCTAGGTAAGAACAAGTGGTGGAAGACTTTGCAAATAGCAGCAGAATGATGAGGATGGATATTTGTCCTGGAGGTGGTGGAGCTGCCAGAGATAGATGAACAAGACAGAAATGCAGACTGCCTTGGGAACCTGGGTGTGGGCGAAGTCCGCATTTCCTCCTGGGTACTTAATGTTCATCACCATGTGCCCTGGAGGAGCATCTGATCCAAAACTGTCTTGCACGATGGAATATGTATGTATGTGCATGTGCATGTGTGCTTTTGCACATGCATGTGGGCACACATGTGTGTGCTGTGTGGGGTTATGTGTGCGTACTATGTGCGTGCATTTGTGTTGTGTGAGTGTATGTGTGCGTGCACATGCGTGTGTGTGTGTGCATGCATGAGTGTGCTCAGCTGAGCATCACCCCATGAGGTTTCAGCTCCCCCTCAAACCGTCGCCCATTAAACTCACAAGTGTCCCTTTTGGGATGATATATTCATGTCCCCTGCTTGCCCGTTAAAGCTTTCTCCATCCTCTCTCTCGCTCAGTCATTGCAGCTCCTTCCAGAGGCCAGAATTCAGGTGCACTTGTACCTACTTGTGTCTTAGTAGGAAGTGTACTTCCCTGGGAACATCATGTTCCCCAAGTAGAATGTAAGCTTCTTGAGGTCAAGGACTTCATTCCCTTTTATATTTATGTTCACTAGTACCTAGTATATGCTCTGTAAGGCAGTTAGATGGTGCAGTGCCTGGGGTCAAGAAGACCTTAGTCCAAATTCAGCCTCAGACACTTAACTGTGTGATTCTGGGTAAATCACTTGACTTCCATTTGCCTCAGTTTCCTTCCCTGTAAATGGGTTGTATAATAGCACCTTCTCCCAGAGTTGTTCTGAGGATCAGATGAAACAATCATTATGAAGTGTTTGGCACACAGTAGGTGCTGTATAACTGGTAGGTATTCTTATGGTTATTTCTTTTATATCAATGAACTCCCAGGTTCATTCCTATCCGCTGATACTTCTAAAGAACTTCAAAATTTGTAATGCGTTTTCCTCGCACTTGCCCTCTGGGGTCGATGAGGCTACAGATGTTATTATCCCCATTTTGCAGATTAAAAACCTGGGACTCCAGAAGGTTCTGAGTCTTGCTCATGTTCACACAGCTACTAAATTTGAACCCAGGTCTAGGGTTTCAGTTCCAGTGTTCTTTCAGTAACTAAGCACTTAACTCCTATCAGATACTGAACTAGGTTCTAGGGATGCAAAACCAGAAACAAAAGAACCCTGACCCTGGGGGGAGGGGGGCAATCCAGTCTACTCAGCCAGTCGTTAAACAGCTTTCAAACATATATTATGTGTCCGACCCTGTGCTAAGCACTGGAGATACAAAAAGAGGCAAAAGACGGTTCCTGCCCTCAAGGAACTTACAGTCTACTAGGAAGAAAAAAAGTGCACACATAAAATATATATTTACAAAGTAATTGGGAGAGGTTGGGAGAGAAATGATAGTCATTCAGCAGGCAGATCTTTTATGGGTGCTGGGATTAAGAATACAGAAGAACAGCAACATGCTCACAAATAAGCAAATGTCACAGTTTCGCCCATGGCGCACTGCTCTCCTTTCCCCCATCACTTTTTTCTTCCTTCTCTGCAGGCGAAGAGGAGCCCCCTGTCTTCCCTTCCAAGTGCGTTGATTCTGGAGTGTGTAAAGCTGGACTCAGTGGGCACAGTTTGACCGACGAACTCCCAGTGGTTGGCCCGTTATAACCTGACAGAGGATTCTAATGCATTGCCACTTTAGCGACAGCAGACAGCACCTGTGTGTCGGTCAGCCCCTTGCCCCACCACCTTGCCTACTTGAAGGAACAAAATCCTACATTTGGATGTTTTGAGGGAGCTTTTGGCCAGTACTAGTTCTCCTGCCCCTCCCTCCACCCTTGGGTTTGGTAAAACCCATCATCTGTAGACTCTTATGAGAGCTTCACAAGGGGAGTCAATAAGCACAGAACGCCCATTTACCCACATTAACTTGATTCCTTTGACCATGTTCACCTATTCCTACCATTTGACACTTATAATTCATCCCTGGATCTCCAACCATGGCAGAAGGAAAGAGGAATTAGAAAAGAAACAGCATTCTGGGAGAGAGAGAAACAGGGCTGTCCTCATTGTGTCTCTAGGTCTGTTTGGTTGTATTTAGCACAAAAGGGAGGTGTGGATTTTCAGTTGAAATAATTCATGGAACAAAAACTTTTAATGAAATTATAGGCATAGGTTTTTCTGTGTCTAGAATTGTCACCCAGTCCCTGGGAAATGTTACTTTGATGAAAGCAACAGAAATCTTCACCTACATAATCACACACACACACATACACACACGTAAAAAGTAAGTTTGGACAGGCAATGTAGTAGAATTTGTTTTGAATTTGGAGTCTAAGGGCCTGGATTCCCTGTCACTATCTACCTGTGTGACCTTTAATAAGCTCCTTGCCCCTCTCCTCTGAGCTTTGGGTTTTCTAATACGTAAAGAATAGATTGGATAACCTCTGAAACATCTCTTCCAGCCATAAATTTATGGTCTTCTGAAACTGAAAAGTGACTGGAAATGTGTGTCCAGAACTAGTACCTGTCTTATACGTGATCATCCTCTTACAAAGAAAGTTGGTTGTTAAGACAATCTATGATCCATGATTCAATCATGATTCCACTAAGTCAAAGGTCAGGTGGGCATACATTTGTTTTATTCAAAAGATGACAAGCTCAGAATTGGAAAGGACCTTGAAGGTCACCTAATCCAACCCTTTATCTGACCCAAGGATTAGTTCTACTCTATCTATTCTCAACAAGCCATCCTCCCTCAGGTCTCTGCCTGAAGACCGCTGGTGAGAGGCAGCCCATGACCCCCTGAGGCAGCCCACTCCATGTTAGGACAGTTCTGCCCCTTAGGAAGCTTTTCTTGACCTCAACTCTAAATCCTCTTTTCCTCTAGTTTTGCCCTTGGGGGCCAAGCAGAACAAAGCTAATCCCTCTTCTGTGGTACAGCCCTTCACTTGTTCTGCTGTCCCACTGAGTTTTCTTTCTTCTAGATTTAGCCTCCTCATTTCCTCTAACCTATCCTTATATGGGATGATCTCTGGTCTTTTCATCACCTAGGTTTCCCTCTGACTATGACTTCTGGGTCCATATCCTTCCTAAAACGGGAGCACAGTCCATCAGGTACAGACTAAGCAGAGCCGAGAAGAGAGGAACCTTCCTCATTCAGAACACTAGGCCTTCTTCATGCGGCCCAGGAAAGTGTTTACTTATCTTGTTCCAATGTCACACTGTTGATTTGGGTCCCCCAATCCTGGATCTTTTTCACCAAAACCATTTATTGTCTAACCTTAGGTCATCATCCTGTGCTTGGGAAGTTGATTTTTTCAGCTAGCATCCAATTTTATCCCTGTCAAGTTTTAGCCTGTTTGAGTCAGGCCATCCATTGTTCTAGCCTGGTGAGGTTTTGTTGAATTCTTTCATCCAGTGTGATGGCTGTCCATCTCAGCCTTGTGTCTCCTGCCAATCTGCCAACTGTGCTTTCTATACCTTTTGCCAATAAAAGCTGCCAATCCTGTGGTTCTCCATCTCCCCCATTGACTTTGACCCACTCATTATAACTCTATAAGCCCTAGTAATTCAGCTAGACCCAAATCCATCCAATTATGCCTCCATCCAGCCCACAATTTCCTATCTCGTCCACAAGAAGAGTGTAACTCAGTCAATGTTCTGTTCATGTCTAAGCAAACTGTATTTTTGTCATTCCTGTGGCATAAGGGTCTGGTTACTGGCATCAGAAAAGGAAATGAGACCAGTCTGGCATGACCAGCTCATGATGAAGCTATGGTTCACAAACCATCTCCTTACAATTGTGTTACAGAATGTTGCCAGGAAGGCCCGTCTCTCTCTTTTTAAGGCTTTATTTAATTTTTTTTCAATAAATATTTTATTTCCTTCCATCTTCTTGCCCCTCTCCCCAACAGAAGACAAAAACAGAGGGGAAAAACCCTTATAACAAATACACACAGTCAGGTAAAATAGATTCCTGTATCGGCCATGTCCGAAAACTGGAGGTCTCATTCTGCACCGAGACCATCAGCCCATTGACAGGCAGTGGTAGCATCAGCCCTCCAGGATCATGGGAGGTTACTGTGTTGATGAGTTTTTAAGTCTTTTCAATTGTCCTTCTTTGGGTGCCTTCCCATTTTATGTCTTTAGCATTCAATGTCAGTCTTGGGTATCCCTGGTCCTTTGATTCATCTCTTCACCTCTATGCCAACATAATTGTGCCAACATCAGCAATAGTCAGTTTTCAGGTTCTAAAGCTGTTGACCCTCCAATGATAAGAGTGGAAATTCTACAGAATACACTAGAATGACTTGAAATGACTGACTTAGCTGTCGAATGGATGTGCTTAAGCTGAGGCAGTTTATTTTTAAAGGACAGAAAGTAAGTGATTATCTTTCTATGTTACCCTCTACATTGCTGTTGCTAAAGAAGGCAACATAGATTCACGGACTTGTAATAATCTTCAAATCAACAACCTTCCCACAAAGATGCTTTTGGATCAGTTGTAACATTTTTCTCCCTGATGCCCTGATCAAGGAAAGAGTCCGTTCACATCTTTTACCCAACAAATTGGGGCTTTGAATCCTGGAGGCAAGAAGCTGCTTTGGAAGGATCAGGTAACAGGCAAATCCTTAGTCTTTATAAAAACCTGACATCATTTCTATTTTCCAGGTCAGAATGTATTTTTAGCATTTTTCATTGAATCACGTGCGTAATGCAGAGCTCAGGTGAAGCTCAGGTATCCATTGCTTCCTCGGTGATACTATTGTTCCCCAATTTGCAGTCACTGATAACATTGTTGAATTATTGCTAGCTTGGGAATCAGGACTATATGTTTCCACTCCTCCTGACAGCATTAGGTGGGGGAACCAGCAGAAAGAGAAAGAAAAAGCCACAGTGATAAGAGAAGCTTCTTTCCTCCCCTGGGATTTGCCATAAGCAAGAGAGAAGAGGAAGGGGAGACAGACTTTCTCATCTTCCAATGTGCAAGTAATACAGCTGTTTAAGTCATAAACTCTTAGGGAAAAGAGCTTGTTTCCAAGTGCTCCCTGATGCAAATGATTGGCCTGGGTTTTGTCCAGGCAGCTGCTAGCCTCCAGTTACAGGAACATGCTTATCTCTTCTCTGGCATCAGATATGTGGCCATGTGCAGCTGCTTGGATATACTCAAGTTGCTTGATGAAAAGCAACAGGTTTCCTCATAAAGTGATCCATTTGATTGAAAGAGAAACCCGCTCCTTCCTCCACCCTCCCCAAACCCACCCCCCAACCTTGTGCTGGCTCCAGAATCATAGTTCTCCTCCCATCATGGTGGGTGGCTACATAGCCCATGTGGAAGGTGGCGTACTTGTGTCGTCTTGAAGTCCGAGAATGCTGCACAAAACAGACAATGGCAAAGGGACAATTTCTATCCAACATTTGCATAAAGTAAATGACAGCAATTTGGTATATATTAGAAACCACCATTTTTGTATCCTTGGCACATAGCACAGTGCTGGGGAGATAGTGGGTACTAATAAACACTAGCTGGCTGAATTAGGAAAAAGGTTTTGCATCAAAACAGTTCTGGTAAAAGTCTGATGTCCAAGATTTGTAGAGATTGGATACAAATATAGAAGACCAAGAGTCGTTCTCCAATAGCTAAGTGATCAAAAGATAGGAAATTTCCAAAAGAAATGCCAACAGTCAGCCACCACATTTTTTAAAATGCCTGAATCACCTGAATGAACCAGAAATGCACATTGAGATACCTTCAGTGAGGATGGATTGAATGGAAGTTTGACATGGCTCAGCCACTTGAAAACCCAAGTTTAATGTGATAAAATGATTCCTTTTATAGCCTTGTTAGGTGGGCAATTTCTCAACTGTGGCAAACGACCATTGAAGACCTAAAGATAGCCTTTAGGAGACAGGAACCTGCTTCTACAAAGGTTTGGGTCCGAGAGGACAAGGACACGGTTTGAATGAAAGCTATTGGTAGAAGACAGTAAAATAAAAAGATTCTGTGGGTTTCCAAGTCACCGGTACCTACTGGTCATTGATACACTGTCCTGTAGGGTCAGTTAATGTACCCTTGGAGACACCAAGTATCTTATTGGGAATAGCAGATAATTTTAAAAAGGCTCCCTTTGGTTTGGATTGTGTCTTGATACTTTATATGTAAAATGGGTGTATTTGATGCCCTGGGAATTTAATTTGTTTTGGTTTGGCTCAGACCTGCAATTTGAATTTATGCCAATCCACATTGGCATCCTTTTAAAAATTTAATTGTTTCAGAGAATTTTCTGGAAAACTGAGATGCTAAGTACCTTAGCCTCAGCAGCAGGACTGAAACCTCTGCCTCCTGAGGCCAGCTCTGTATCCACTATGCCAGTGTTTCTTTAGCCTGTGTACAAAATAACAAAACCTCATTATGGAAGTCTAATTCAGGTAGAGCTGAACAACAAAACCCAATTATCCAATTCCCTAATCTTGCTGTTTTTGTTTTCATTCCTCATCTTCACCAAGACCTCCGGGGGATGGGGCAGTGTCTTCTCTCCTGGGTTTAAAGCCAGAGTTGTCTTTAGGCCAACATTCCCCCAAGGGGAAATAATGATGATTGATGGGTTTAGAGCAGTCAGATTCTTGGTGGGCTCTAGATTTCATATTTATCCTTACTGTCCTTGCCCCAAGAGAAAGTTAATACTGTTGAAAGGAGTTCACTAGTAGGTTAAATCAACATGAGCACAAGATTGCTGATAGAATAAGGTCCTGACCTGAACTGGTCGTGTTCCCACCCAAGTTTGTTACTTAGGAGGGAAATTTGGAAAAGGAAGTTTTGAGGACATGCTGGAGTCACTTAAGAAATAGAAATCCTGTACATAGTGAGAGAGTTATAGGTTGTTGATCTTAATTCATCTTTGTATATAATATTTGTGCCTCCCCTCCCTGACCCCAGAAGATTTATAGGCAGCTATGGGTGGATTACAATTTGTGCCACTTAAGTCCTCATTTCAATAAGGTTAGACCTATAACTAAGGTGGGACAACCAGGACTTTGCCTTCGGGTGCCATATTTAGAGGGTGCTGATAGTACATTTTTTCCCAAAGAGTTTAGCCTGTAGAAAGAATTGGTAAAATAGAACATTGTTCCATGTTCAGAACATTTCAATGTTAGCATTAATTTGCTGTGGATGTTTTCATTCCTATAAATGCCTTCTACCAAGGCTTTTGAAATGATCCCGGATGAGTCGTTGAAAAGTGTTCAAAGGCTTTCTTCAGATAACATTTTCATTCACAATATCCAAACGATTTATTGATAAAGAGAGTCATTTCAGTAGTGTTACTTTGTAAAACAGTCATTCATGTATGGAATTAGGCCCCTGTGTAGACAGTAAGCTCCCTGAGGGCAGGGATAGGATGGTACTCCCCAAGTGGTGAGTGTTAACGGATGCCTGTTGAGTGAGCCTTACGACTGCAACATGGTGCACATATCATGCCCTGCTGATTCTGGCATGGAATTGAACACACACTGCATCTCCTCATAAAAGCTCTGACAGCTACAATCCCTAATTCTCAGTGTTTCTGAGTGAGTAAACTACAACCTAGTTTTCATCATGAATCAACTTGACCCTACCACCCAGCATGTTTCCATGTTGTGAAATTCCATTGGCTTAATGGGTAATGGTTGGGTAGGGGAGTATGTGACACCATGCTATCACACCATGATTAATGAGACATGTGTGCCAATGCCCAATATAAACTTGGATTATCTCCCCAAGTGCCCCTCTGTTTATGCAGATAAAGAGCCCTCGATTTCTCAATCTGACACAACATAATGTGATATAAACATCTTACTGAAGCTGCCTTTGATAACACGTGCAAAATAGCCTTTCTCAACAAGCTTTGAAAGCCAAATTGGAAATTATTGTGAGGTATTAGGTTATTAATGCCGTTTTATCTTCCTCCCAGCAGATGAAAACAAAGGGAGCCATCTTACTGTAAGTAAATCACTTTTGATTCAGATCTCAGAATTGTGGGTTTAGGAGAGTAGTCTAGCCCTGCCTTCAGGAAGGGTTGCACCTGGACTCTCTCAGACATGAGACTGGCACCCTCGACTAGATTTTCAGAAGATGTTCTCCAACTGTTTCCAATAACCAAAGCTATTCTCTGACCCATTCTTCTAGCCTGGAATTTCTTTGCCCATACAGACTCCTTAGACGAATGGAAACTGGCTTTCTTTTGCTGTCAGCAGCTGGGCCCTTTCCTCCTGTGGGAGAACCACTAGTGAGTCCTGCCCTTCTTATTTCAGGGATAAATAAGTCTGCCAACTTGAATTCATAATACCTAAGTATCTGATATTGAGCATGCTGGTTGAAGTACTAAAAGAAATCAGAATCTCAGTCTTGAAAGGCTCCTTGGTGGCCAATCCCTAACTGGGGAATAACCCCCTGGCCAGCATACCCAGTGAAGCCATCCAGCCTTGCCTTGCCTTGAAGACCTCAAGTGAAGGTAACTCACTACCTCCAGATGCAGCCCTTTCCACTCTGAAATACTCTCGACTTTTTGTAAGGTTTTCCTGGCATCAAGCCAACATCCTCCTCTGTACCATTTCCATCTTTTGGTCCTCATTCTGACCCCTGGGACCAAGGAGAAACACTCTGATGCCTTTCAAGTACTTGAAAACATTTCTCAGGTCCTTCTGAGTCTTCTCTTCTTTAGGCTAACATCCTTCAAGTGGCCCTGTGGTGTGATTGCAGTTCACCTGCCTGATCCCTCCTTGGAATGACCTGAGGCTTGTCAATATTCTTGCAGAAATGTGATATCCAGAAATCTTGACTTTTGACACATTGGGTCAGGGCAGAGTACAGAGAGACTATCAACTCCTCATTAATCAAGTTTACAACTTAGACAGCTTAGACCCATGCCTATCAATGTCATCTAAATGATCACTTCATATGACACTGTTGACTGATGTTGAGCTTGTGGTCCACTAAGGACTCCTCCCCCATCTTTGTCAGATGAACCATGGTCTAGCCATTGTTTCTCCTCCTTCAACATACAGCAGTTTTCTGGGCCTCCACAAATTCCGTTAGAATTTTCTTCTGAGACCAGCAAGCAGTAAAAACTCTTGTTAAAGAAAAAAACCAAATATGTTCATATGCATTTTAGAGAGTAGCTAACTATGATTTTCTTTATGTTAGTAAAAACAGAATTTTTCAGAGGTTAAAAGCGTGTTTGTATTAAACTCTAGAGGAAAAAAAACCCGTGGATGAATGATGTTCTTTTCACCCTGAGGTTCTGTTCTCTGTGGAAGAAAAATAGTGAGATCAGACTGAGAAATAGACTCTATTTTTACATTGGAAAAAAAAAAGAATAATTTTTCATTTGTTTTTGTACATAATGATGTCCATGTTTGACAATAGGCAGTGACCTGTGTTTGTAAGATGTACTTTTTGTACCTTAGAAAGTTTGCATCAAATAAAGTTACATTTTAATATTTTGGCTGTCTGGTGTTTCAAGAAATTCTTCCTCTGGACATGATGCTTCTGAATGTTGTCTGGGAAAAGGTGAAAAGCCACCTAAACCTGGTTCTGCTTAAGCAGTGCCCTGCCCTCTGAACACAGCTGACTTGCCTGCCCCAGAGGAAGATGGGCTGACCTCTTGGTGACCTGGGATTATGTAGGGTGGTCTGAGGAGCAATGACTTTCTGACCTTCAGGGCTCACTGCTTCTTGGGCAAAGTTCCCTTCTGCCAAGGGACCTATACCCAATCACTTAATCAACATACACTTATTAAGTACCAACTGTGTATGAGGCATGTGCTGGATGCTGAGTCTACAAATGCAAAAGCCCTCAAGGAGCTTCCATTCTCTCTCCCCCTCTCTCTCCATACACACATACACACTATATTGGTTATATACATATTTAAGCATGTATATTGAACTGATACTGAGTGAGGGGAGCAGAACTAGGAGACCATTGGACACAGTAGCAGCAACACTGTACAATGACTAATTTTAATAGACTTAGCTCTTCTCAGCAATGCAAGGATCTAAGACAATTCCAAAAGACTCATGATAGAAAGGGCTATCTACATCCAGAGAAAGAACTACAGAGTCTGAATGCAGATCAAAGCAGACTATTTATTCTCTCTCTCATTCCTTCTTTCTCCTGGTTCCTCCCATTGGTTCTAATTCTTCTTTACAACAGGTCTAATGTGAAAGTATGTTTAATATGAATGTATGTGTAGAGCCTGTATCAGATTGCACGCCATCTTGAGGTGGAGGGAGGTGAGGGAAGGGGAGAAAATTTGGAACTCAAAATCCTGTGGAAGTGAATATTGAAAGTTAAACATTAAAAGATATGTATACAAGGGGCGGCTAGGTGGCGCAGTGAATAGAGCACCAGCCCTGGAGTCAGGAGGACCTGAGTTCAAATCCGGCCTCAAACACTTAACACAAAAACTAGGCTTGTGACCTTGGGCAAGTCACTTAACCCCAACTGCCCTCCAAAAAGCAAAAAAAAAAAAAAAAGGATATGTATACAACCAGTAATAACTTTGAGTTTGTCTTCAGAGACTCTTCAAAGAAGCAGTGATGAAACACAGGCACTGGTTAAGAACAAACAATGGCCATCTATCTTGTGACACATAAGTTACAGTCAATAATCATGGATGATAATGCTGATCATAGTTATTATTTAACCCTCATGTGCCTGGCACTGTGCTAAATGCTCTGCAAATATTATGTGATCCTCACAACAACCCTGAGAGGTTGTTATTATTTATATAATAAATATAATATAATATAATGTAATATAATATATAGTATAGTATATTTAATTAATATAATGTAGTAATGTATAATTAATTAATATAGTAATGTACTACATAATTTATATAATAATTATTATTCCCATTTTACAATTCAGGAAACTGAGACAGACAGCAGTTAAATGACTTGCCCAGGGTCACACAGCTGATAAGAGTCAGGGGTGACATTCACACCTAGATCTTTCTGACCTGCACCTTTCTCACTCTCATCATGACCTCTCCAATATGCATGCTCAGTGACCAATAAGAACTTTAATGGAATGCAGGGCCCAGCTTTGTGCTTCAGATAACTGAAAGTGCTTACCACTCTATCTGTACCTACACATAGTAGGTACTTTAAAAATGCTTATTGAGTAAAAACAAGTTTATTGATAATTGACTAAATATTTGTGTTGGGTTTGGCCAAACAAAACACTGCTTATGGAAGCTAACAGACCTGTTGTTCTGATTTTCACTGCATCTTCTTGGGTCACCTGGTTATGTTACCTTATTTCGTGGTTTCCATCCTCTCCCTTCTCTCAGAATGATGACAATGTAGGACTGTGAAAACAGCCCTGACTCTGGAGTCAGATAACCTGGGTTCAAATATCACCTTTGTTACTTACTACTTGGGTGTCCTTGAGCAAATTCCTTCACTCCCATAAGTCTCAGTTTCCTCATCTGTTGAACTAGATGGGATCTGGAGCCCCTTCCAGCTCTAAATCCATGATCTGAGGGTCTATACTCTGAGTTACATGAGAACAAATAACATGGGATGGAACTCTGGATGCTGAGTCTGGAAGATCCGAGTTTTAAGTGTTTCAGACTTACTAGCTGTGTGACCCTGGGCAAGTCAGCTCACTCTGCCTCAGTGATCTCATCTATAGAATGGGGACAATAATAATATAGCACCTGCCTTCCAGCTATCCTCATTCCATCGTACCCTCTAGCTGTGTCTCTTCTAAGAGATATGGATGGATATATGGCTTCGGTGTCTGACCTCAGTGTAGAAGAACCTGGGTTCATGTGCTGTCTCTGACATTTATGAGCTGTGACTATTTAAGTGGCTTGACATCTCCAAGTCTCAGACAATCTACTCCATTATCAATGAATTTGAAATAATTGATCTTTAGTGTATCAATGTGAATGATTGCAGCTATAGAAGGATATGTCTCTGATATGGTTGGGAGAATGCTGGCAGTTGAGACACAAGTGTCAAGGTCCTTTCCTTAGGTGTAGAATTTCTGAGATTGTTCCTAGACCATTTTCTTCTAGACTTGGTGGCATTAGTTTGCCTGCTTTACAGAAACTGGACACCTCCCTCCCTCCCAATATTGCGCTCACCCAGAGCTGTGGAAACCCATTAACTTCCTCTTTCTGTCCCTTCCTTGGGTGGAGAGCTTTGAAGACCCCTCCTTGCACCTTTCTCCCCTCCCCCTGAATTGGGAAATTCAAACTAGAATTAGATCCTGCCAGTCTAGCTTTCTCTCTTTGGAGAGGTTGGGCTATCTGCCATTGGAGGTCTCCAAGCAAAGGGTACGGTGACAGCTTGTCAGGTACGTTGCTGTGGAGTTTCCTTTGGGGGTATGGGTTAGACTAGTCCATAGCACTGAAGTCTAGAGATCAAAGGTTGGAGAGGGATGAGGTCACTGAGCTGCATTCCCTCATTTTACAGATAAGAGGAGAGGCATTTCAGTTATATCCTACTCTCCATGACCCCATTTGCAGTTTTCTTGACAAAGATATGGAGTAGTTTGTCATTTCTTCCTCCATCTCATTTTACATATGAGGAAACTGAGGTAAACAGGATTAAGTGATTGGCCCAGGGTCACAAAGCTAGTGGCTGAGTTCCTGTTTGAACTCAGCTCTTCCTGATTCCAGGTCGTGGCTCTGTGCCGACTTGCTGTCCCAGAATGGTACAAATAGTAGTCAACAAAACCACTTTTTTTAAATAAATTTTTTAATTGTTTAATTTTAATTTATTTTCTTGATTACATCATTCATTTCCAGTTTTGAGTTACAAATTTTCTCCCCTTCTTTCCCCTACCCCCAAGCCCAAAACAGTGATCCCACTGTAAAGCCCCTTCCACAATCTGTTCCGTTTTATGTCCTCTTTCAACGCACCTCTAACTTTCTAGTAGGGCAGGGAGGGTCTCCC
>CM053599.1:11165256-11192709 GCA_028646575.1 Pseudocheirus occidentalis | reverse complement strand
TTAAAAAAAAAAAAAAGGCAAAAAAAAAAAAACCCAAAAAAAACCATATTAACGACCTGTCCCTTGTGGCTCTGATCAAAGGAGAAAAGGGGCTCTTAAAATATGCATGTAGAAGCTCAGGGAAAAAAGCTGTTAAGTCTCCCAAGGGCTAAATGAGTAATCTGAAACCAGTGATGGAATTTGCATATGTAGTTCACATCTACTGGAAGCTCCAGCTTTAGGGTTAAAATTTTTTCTTACTGGATTCAGGAAAATAGGAAGTGGGATAACAAACATTCATGAAGTGCCTACTCTGGACCAGACCCTGCACAGGCCCTGCCTTCAAGGGGCTGCTACTTGCCTCCTCTTGAGGGCAGGCACTACCTGGCCAAGATCTTTCTCACTCCCAGTTCCTAAGCTTAGCAAACAGGCCCCAGCCTGGAAACACCCTGAAGGCAGGGCCCTGGCTTTCTATTTCTGTAGGACATTCTGCACACTTTCAGGAAATGCTCAGCAGCTCTAAATACTCCTTCACCAAGAACAGGAAGGTTATCTGATGTGAGATCTTCCTCCAGGTTAATGCACTCCTTCCTTCAAACTGGGCCTTATGCTCCCCAGGACCTCTCCCCACGCACCTCCCCCACCTCCACACAGGGGCACCCAAACATTTGCTGAAGGTCTACTCTTGGCTGTCATTACAAAGATGATCAATCTCATTAGTTACCAGACTCACAGCCACAGGCTTTCATCAGCCATCAAGCTTTATTCCGACAGATTCAGCAAAACCCCAGCCAAGGCAGCTCGGCTCTGAGAGCCTAAAGGGTTGATCCGACACCAGGAAAGTGTCACACTGCTCCCTGGCAGAGGCCTACTCTCCACATTCCCCCAGGAGGGAGATTTCCATGAGTCAGATCATCTCCACCCAGAAAGAGAAGTGTTGGATCAGTCTGACACACACCAGATCTGCCTGCCTGCTGTTCAGAGAAGGGGGGCTTCCTCTTTCCTACAGTGTTCTGGGAGCAGAGACAGAGGCCTTTCCCTGGTGAAGTCTGCTGCTTCCAAAAGATCCAAACCACTGAAGTATGCTTTGCCAGTCAGGGTCACCTATCCTGCTCTCTTTGACAAGCCTGGGCTCTCTGGCTGACCCCACGCATCCTCACCCCAAAGCTCCAAGACACACAACACACACAGCAGGAGTGTCCTCTGCTTTGGAAACTCTATATGTCCAGCTCCAGGGGGTAATGGGAAGCCAAGCCATCCCAGACACCAGCCAAGTCACTGCCAAGTTCTTGTATAAGCCTTCCTGGTTCCATCTTCCTACTCTGGCCTTCTATACCCCACTCTATTCATTCATCTAGGCCTCTGCTAAGGCAGAAAACAAAGTGGTAGAAGCTGAGGAGCAAGAGAACCACCCAGAGGGCTGTGGATTCGCCAAGGAAAGCTCAGTAAGACAGCAGCCCTCGAACCATCATTTCAAACCTCCCTCCCCCCATCTGTGCCACCTTCAGGAAGGTGAGCTTCTGGCCACCACTGCCAAACCAGGCCACCCACTGGAACATAAACTCCCTGAGGTCAGGCACTCGCCTCCTGGACTTTGTATCCAAAGCACCTGGCACATACAGGCATTTAAACACTGTGTCTCTATTTATTTCCCTTTAAAAAGAAGTATGACCTTGGTGTTAAACCTCCTCAAGGGAGCCAGTGTGTAACTAGGGATGAGATAGTAAGGGATGGTTTCTGATCACTCCCACCAAGAAAACCTTCTCTCTTTCCCCAAAGGGAGGAGGGCCAGGAGGCGAGCCAGAGGCCGATCCAGAATAGAAGGCCTGGAGTTCCTGACCCGGGCACCATTCCCTTCAATCACCAGATCTACAAAGGACACAGTATAGGGTAGAGGGAAAACAGGAAGACCCTGACCAGAGTGCCTGCCTGCCCTCAGGGGGCTTAGGTTTTTGTTTGATGGGTTTCGGTTTTGGTTCTCTTTCTTTACCTTTCCTTCTTTTCTTCCATTCCCCTGCAGACATACTGGCTCATTACTGTGGAATTGTCCATTGCTGGGCTCCTAACATGTGTCTTCCTCCTTTAAAAAAAAAAAGAACACATGTCAATTGCCACTATGCTAAATGCATATAGAGACACACATACACACATACACATGTTAAAAACTTAGAGGGGGGCAGCTAGGTGACGTGGTGAATAGCACACCAGCCCTGGAGTCAGGAGGACCTGAGTTCAAATCCAGCCTTAGACACTTAACATTTACTAGCTGTGTGACCTTGGGGAAGTCACTTAACCCCAATTGCTGTGCCTTCTCCCCTCCAAAAAAAAAAAAACAAAGAAACTTTAGAGGTGTGTGGGGTACAGACATCCCCAAAATTCCCTACCCAAATTTTATAAAACTCAGAGGTATCTCAAGGTAAGAACAGGAAGCATTCAGTTCCCATGAGAAAAGGGCATCACCTCCACTAAGAAGGACTAGTGGAAGAAGGTGGGTTACAGAAGATAAAGCAGAGTTATATACCCTAGCACAAACAAGCTCCCTCCCCCCACTATCCCTCACCCCCAGTGGCTGGGAGGTGGGCTTACAATCTAAGTGCAAAAATCCTCTCCACAGACAAAGAACAAAGAAACAGGGTGGTACATGTCCTTATTTGATAAACTTAAGGCTGAGGTGGGGAAAGGGTCCTAAAGGATTTAATGCTGAGGTGGCAATAAAGGAGGGGGAAGGGTGAAACCAAAACTCAGGCCTGTCTGGTCTTACCAAAACCTGTCTCTAGTTTAGAGATAGTCTCTCTCCCCCCACCCTGGGGAGTCTTCACAGAGGATATATCCCGCTCAGATGTATTTAAGATGCAAAAATAAACTAATTCCCCCCTCCCTGGCCCCCAGCATTCCCTTCTAGCATCTTTACAAGTACCACCATCCTCCTGGATTCCTCACTATCTCTCATCTGAGATCCCCTGATCCATCATGGTGGTACTTACTGATTTCAGCTCTGCAGCTTCTCTCAATGCACCCCCTTCCTCTCCTCTGACACCACCCCCACTCTGGGGCAGACCCTCATTACATCATGCCTGGACCATGGCAATGAAGAGGTATAGGGTTAGGGGTGCTTGAGACCCCAAAATACCAACGCACCGGGTCCTGCTGAATGAATTCAACTTAAGTCTTCTCTCAGCCAAAGAAAACTTAAGCTTATTAAAAGTTTGCTTGTACTGGACACAAAGCAAGTCTGTGCTAGAAAATTCTATGGCGCTCTCACATATACAGGGGCAAGATGGAGTCTTATATACAGAAAGGTCGTGGGGAGGAATCTAGGGGTGGTCTAGAGGAGGAGTTTGGAGAAGGTCTTCAGGAGGAGTTAATGAGGTCAGGTAATTGATTTCGGTATAGATATTTTGAGAGGTTCAAAGGTGAGAATTAGATGGACAAGGGAGGGCCAAGCTAGTAACAAAAGTCTGGGCAGAGCCACAATGAAAGGCCTATGGCCTCACACAAATGCCTCATCATATGGGAAGCCTCAACAAGAAGAGTTCAAGGGGGTTCCCAGAGCCTGCACCTCATCAGCAATAGCTGCTAGTGGGTCTGCCTGCCTCAAGTCTCTCCCTGCTCCAGTCCATCCTCCACTCAGCCACCCAAGTGACCCATCTCCCTAAAGCCCAGGTCTAACCATATCACCTTCATATGCGAAAAGCTCCAGTGGTTCCCTATCACCTCCAGGATCAGATATAACATGCTCTGCTTGCAGTTCAAACTCCTTCATAACTTCTGCACCCCTACCCTCATTCCCACCTTTTTGCCCCTCCCCTTCCCTCCCCACACTCTTAGATCCAGTGACACTGCTCTCCCGGCTATTCCATCCCTAGGGTTCCCCAAGGCTGGAATGCTCTCCCTCCTGTGCTCTGACCATTGACCTCACTGGCTTCCTTTAACTCCCAACTAAAATCCTACCTTCTATGGGAAGCCTTCCCTAGTCCCTCTTAATTCCAGTGCCTTCCCTCTGCTGATTATTTCCAAATCACCCAGGACATAAAATATCTGGACTTAAAGGTTTGCTGGTTACCTCCATTAGACTGGGAGCTCCCAGAGGGTAGGATCTGTCTTTTGCATTTCTTTGTATCCCCAGCCCTTTGAGGACAGTACTTAGCACACAGTAAGCGCTTAATAAATGTTTACTGACTGAACAATAAGCAGAGGACTATTTTACACAACAAAGGGGATTCCAGATAGTCACTAAATATGGGGGGGTGGGGAGAGGGCGTCAGATGTAGTGCTCTCAACTAGGCACTTGGAATGAGAAAAATTTCTCAAAAATACTTTGGAGAAAAATCCCACACAATGCCTGTAGATTAGGAGAATACAGGACCAGAAAGATGGAACAATTCTCTCAACTGTGTATGGCATCTAAGCCTAGGAGTGTACCTAGGTACTTTCTTTGGCTCCTCTACAGACCCCTTTCACCTAGACAGAATAAGCTCCTGGAAGCAGAGAAGGGGTAATCTTCTGTGAATAAATCAGTTAAATTCCACTTATTTAAATGCTGTGTGGAGCTCATTGCTAATCACTTTATTATAAAAGCCAAGACATCCCCTGTCCTCAGAAAGTTTACCCTCTAACAAGGGAAACTATTCTGATAGGGAAGTGGAGAGCAGGAATAGGCACTTTACTGTGGGAAGGTTACAAGAACAAAAGAGAAATAAGTAGATGGACACACTCCATTCAGGAACCAGAGCAGCATTAATCCGAACATGGCTCTTGGTTCCAGTTTGAGACCTGGACGGGGTGGAGAGGAGAGAGAGCAGGGTCAAGCATGATTGAAAGTGTTCCAGAAGGACTGGTCACTAATCAGGAAAAGTGGGGCCCCAGGTCAGGAGGGATAGAAAACAAAACATATCAATAAAAACTTATTTTTTAAAATTTTAAATAAATTTTAAAAATGTAAATGGGAGAAAAAAAGGGGAAGAACCAAGTCAAGCAAAGAAGGCGAAACCGTATTCTCAGATTATGGGCTATCATGAATAAAGTTAGAGAAGCAGGCATCAGTCTGGAGGGAGATAAGAGGTCTGTCTGGCTATAGGATATAAACAGTATATTCAAGGAAGGTCAGGAAGAGGAGAGGGTAGAGAAGTGAGTGGTACAGAGCAGTACAAAGTGTTGGAAGCCCAGGACCAAGAATTCAAGGGGGATTAAAAATTCCTTGGCCAGACATCTCTGGTCTGGGGAAGACTGAGATGATTAAAGTGGTACTCATTACACAGTCTACTGGGCAGTTAGGCGGTGAAGTAGAGCAAGGGGATAAAGGTGGGACCTGGAGCCCGGAAGTCTGAGTTTGAATCCTCCCTCAGACATTTATTAGCTGTGAGACTCTGGACAAGCCAGCCTCAGTTTCCTCCTCTATAAAATGGGTGTAAATAGAGCACCTACCTCTCAGGACTGTTGTGAGGTTCAAGGGAGGTAACATGCACATCTCTTAGCAAATCTGCTTTATAAACGCTTTGCATTGTTTCTGTTGTTTAGTCACTTTTAGTCACGTCTGACTCTTGGTGACCCCATTTGGGATTTTCTTGGCAAAGATACTGCAGTGATTTGCCATTTCCTTCTCCAGCTCATTTTACAGAGGGAGAAACTGAGACAAACAGGGTTAAGTGACTTGCCCAGAGTCACACAGCTAGGAAGTGTCTGAGGCTGGATTTGAATTCCCTAGTTCAGGCACCACCTAGCTCCTCCTATTACTTATATGTTTGATGCTATTGGCACGCTATACTATGCTATCATTTATGTCATGGAGAAGTTTTCCCATGCCACAAACAGCCCCGGACCCAACAGTCTCAAACTATGGCTATCCACTACAAAGGTGACATGTGGCACTGCTGACCACCTCTCCTCTGGGATACTCTCTCCTCCCTCCCTTCACGTGTTTTTGTGACTCTGCTCCCCCTTGGCTCTCTTTCCTCTGACCACTCCTCCATCATCCATTCCATGCCCCCCAACTGCGAGTCTCCCCAAAGTTCTGCCCTCGGCACCATTCTCACGGTCACCTCTTTGGCTCCCAGAGGCTTAACTATGACCTCTAGGCCGATGACTCCCACCTCCCTTATTGGCAGATGTCATGGACATTTCAGCCTGGACAAGCTGGGGACATCTTCATCTTAACATAAAGCCAAACCCATCTTTCCCTCTTCTAAACGTCCTGATTTCTGGCCAAGGCAACATTGACTTTTTTCTGTCTCCCAGGTTTGTAACCTCGGCATTACCTTTGACTTTTCACTCCAGGGGTCCAGTCAGTTGCCAGATTGTACCTTCATACGAGAAGGGAAAGGAATAAGCTGTACCTAGGGCCTCCTACGCCACGGCACTAAGTGTTCTTACAAGTATTACCTCACCTGACCCTCACAACGAGCCTGGGAGGGAAGAGCTATCATTATTCCCATTTCACAGTTGAAGAAACTGAGGCGGATGGCAGTGAAGTGAGCTGCCCAGGGTCACACGGGTGATAAGTATAGGAAGCTGGATTTGAACTTAGATCTTCCTGACTCTGGTTCTACTGCGCAGCCCATCCGTCCTATTGTATTAAATTAAATGTTAACAGTGCTCTAAGGACTGCACCGCCTGCTTCCTCACAACATCTGACAAGGACATAACATCTGTCGAATCCAGCCCCTTGTCTCACACAGTCAGTCGCTCAGTTCAGGCCACCATCATATCTCACACTGATTACTGAAAAGGCCTCCTCTCTGGCCTCCCTGCCTCCAGTCTCTCCCCCCTCCTGTCCATCCTACACTCAGCTGCCAGAGTGATTCTCCTTAAGCATAGTTCTCACCAGCTCACTCACTCAATTCCAGGGGGTCCCATTACCTAAAGATCAAATATAAACATTTTTCAAGCCTTTTACAACCTAGCAATGATGCATGAAGTACTGGGAATACAAAAACAAATTTAAAAACCGTCCCTGCTCTCAAGGAACCTACAACCCAATGGGGATAAACAACACGCAAAACGAGGTGCGGGGGAGGAGGGAGAGGGAAGAAGGCACCTAGCAGAAGTCCAAAAGCAGTGCCCGGTGGGAAATGGGGAGAAGGTTGTGCTGGGCCCGCTCCCACTGTTTGGGAGCCTCCAACATTTACTTTCTACAGAATCCCGAAGGAGAGGAGCTTAGCGTGGAGGGCCTTTGGGTTCCCTTCTGGCTCCAAATCTATGGTTCTGTACATGTTCCAATTCCCTCAGCAGCCTGGGAATGAAAATCAAGGTTACCTTCACAACCCCCCTAGCCCAGGACTCTGCCCAGGCTGCCCTGCTACCTGAGCACCTCCAGATCCAGATTCTATCAGGATAACGCCCATCTATTCAGTTTCCCTGGGTGGGGGAAGGAAGGAAGGTCTGGGGGAGGCTGGTGATGGCTTGGTAGTGTGGGAGGTGATAGCACAGTAACTGGACCAAAAGGATTTCACCCTCCCCTCTGCCCCGGAGGAATCAGGGGTGAAAGAATGCACTTGACCTACATGCTGGGCCTCCTGTAGACTTTATGGAAACTCGACTAACAAGGTCTGGTTGGGCCCTTTGCCAAGTCACTAAACGGGCTTCGTTAACAGGGCCCTTGTTTGGAACAGCCAAAGCTGAACATGGAATTTTACCTGCAGAGCAAAAATGATGTTATCAGTAAGGCAGAGTGCTTTCTCTTAGAACATCCTTTCCCCTCCCTAGAAACACATCTGGCTGGGTGAGGGGTGAAATCGGAGACAGGGGAACAGAAGGTCTGTACCTGAAGCGAACCCAGATCAAATTCACCACCTCGCCTCATTCATACTATACTTCAATAAGTGGTTGTCTTCTATCAGTCGATCAACAAGCACTTATGAACTACCTCCTGTGTGCCAGAGCCCCAGGGGATACAATCTTACCATCCATTTAAACGATGTGTGCCTTGGTTTCCTCAGCTGTAAAAAGGAGACCCCTCCCTCAGGGTTATTGTGAGGATCACATGAGAAAAGATCCGTAAAACACTTGACCCGGTGGCTGCCTAGATCTTGTTGTTATTATGTGACAAGGACATAATATTCTTATTTGTGACAATGTATATAATTACAGACAGAATATATAAATGCTTATGCAGATACATGCAGAATATGGCTCTCCCTCACTCAAATCAAAGGCAGTCATTTCCCTGATGCTATGGTACTCGAGGAAAACAAAGGACTAACACAGCACACAGAGTAAGGATAAAGTGGTAAAATACAAGTTAGTTTGGGAGGGAGCACACCAGCTATTTGGGGATGGGGTGGAAGCCAGAAATGGCTTCTGCAGAAGGAGGCGCTAGAGATAAGTCTTGAAAAAATAGAAGGAGGAGAAAGGAGGAGTTGAAGATAGAGAAAGAAGCCTTCTAGGCATGTGGGATGGTCAGTCCATCACCATCACATCTAAACTTCCTTATCTTGTTTTTCAAAGCCATTTATAATCAGAACTCACTCTAGTTACCCAACTTTATCTCCCACTACTCAGCAACTCAAACCTTCTATTACAATTGGTGTGGTCTCCTCTCCATCTGTGCACACTGCTCTCCTTTCTCTCTCCATGCCCTCCCTCACTTCATCACACTCTTAAAAGATGTTACTTAAAAAGGCCACCACCTCCCACCACCTCTGGGGCCATCTCCAGTTGTCCTGATCTCTCTCTTGTCACTGGACCCAGATGGCTCTAGAGAAGAAAGTGGGGCTGGTGACTTTACTCAGCCCTGCCTCAACTAAATCCAATTCACTTGCAAGTCAAGGCATTCCCTTCCTGATGTCATGCTCCTCTTCAAGAACAAAGGAAAAACAACAACACTCTCAAACAGAAAACAAAACTGGAATAATGGAGGACTGAGTGTACCTCTCTCAAACCTAGACAAATCTAACCAAAATGATAAAAAAAAAAAAAAAAGGTATAGAACCTTAGAAAACTTAGCGATAATAGATCTCCGGTGATTAAAGAATGGGAATATGAAAAAATTTATATAGTTCTCAGTCTTAAATGGCATCTTTACAAAAACTGACCATGTAGAAACGCATAAATATTAAACGTCACTAACCACAATACAATAAAAATTTTATTCAATAAAGGCTTTTGAGGAAAGAATTAAAAGTAATTGGGGCATAAATAAAATTATTTTAAAGAACTAATTGGTCAAAAAATAAATTGTAGAGGGGCAGCTCAACCAAGACACACCAAGGAACTATAAAAACTCAACTATTAAACACTTTGAAGAAATAAAGACAGATCTAACTAATTGGAGAAATACGATTAGGATGAACTCACGCCTAATAGAATGGTTGAGCCAATATAATAAAAATGACAATGGCTATTTAAATTAATTAATTTATTATTCTATTCTATAGCAATCAAACTAGTAAAGTGGTATTTTAGCTTTATAAAAGTCAAAAAAAAAATTAAATTCATATGTAAGAACAAAAGGTCAAGGATCTCAAAGGTAATAATGAAAAAAGCAGGAAAGAAGGAAGCCTACCAGATCTCAAATAACACTATAAAACAATAATCATTAAAATTATATGGTAATGGGTAAAAAAAAACAGATAAATCAATCAGTGGACCAGATTAGGCATACAATAAATATGCTGTTGTTGTATGTCCTTCATTCTCATAGAAAACCATGACATCATGGAAATGATGCAAGTGAATTGGATTTAAGTGAGGCTGGACTGTGCAAAGTCACCAGCCTCACTTTGTCCTCTGGAGATATCTGGGTCTAGTGACCAGATCATGATGACTGGAGCTGGCCCTGGATGCCATGGCACAAAAGATACAGAAGCAATGGAGACAGTAACAGCACTATGTTCAATAAACCCAAATATCCCAGTTACTGAGGTAAAACTATTTGACAAAAACTGTCTGGAAACTAGAAAGCAGCTTGGCAGAAATTAGGGCTAAACTAATGTCTCACATTGTATAACAAGACAAATTTCATGAAAACATGACTTAGAAATTAATGGTGACATCATAAGCAAATTCAAGCAGCAAGGAAACTACCTTTTGGCTCTATCTATGGATAGAGAAAGACTTCATGATTAAACAAGCTACAGAGACAAGATAAAAGATAAATTTAGAAAGATACAATGGAAAATTTTGATTATATAAAGTTTTAACACAAATCTAAAGCAATTTAAATTAGAAGTAAAATAGGTAATTGGGGGAGAAATATTTGGAGTAAGTTTCTGTAAGTCTCACAAACAAGATATATGTGTATAAATATGATTATATATATATATATATATATATAAATGATTCAAATTTAGAAGACCAAGAGCCATTCCCCAAAAGATAAGCGGCCAAAGGATATGAACAGGCAATTTTCATAAGAAGAAATCTGAGCTATCAACAATGTGAAAAATGTTCCAACTCACTAATAAATAGAAAATTGAAAATTAAAGGAAGCCTGAGATTCTGCCTCATACCTGTCAGACTGGCAAAGAAGACAAAAAGAGGAAACGACCTATATTGAAGGGACTGTAGAAAAATAGGTATGCTCACAGATTGTTGGTAGAGGTGTAAAAAGGCAATTTGGAACAGAAAGCTACAAACCAGTGCCTACCCTTTGACCCCCTCTGCCACTACTGGGCCTATACTACAAAGAGATTACAAAAAGCCCTATATGGAGTGTCCCAAACATGTAAGCATACCTTTAAACTCTAATCACTTTAATTAAAGCTATTAAATATTTATATTCTATTAAATTATATTGTAAATAAACATTAAAAACACTTATATCAAATATTTTATTTACCATTTAAACTATTAAGGCCTAAAACTGCACTAAGATTCTGGAGTCACTCTATATATGTATAAAAGTATTTATAGCAGCTGTTTTGTAGAAGCCCCAGACTGTAAATGACGTGAGGCCCCTCCAATTACTGAACAGCTAAGCAATTATGGCATGACTGTGATGGAATATTATTGTGCCCTAAGAGATGACAAAAAGGGTAGATAACTTGAGAGAACACTGGCCTCTATGAAGTGATGTAAAGAGAAGGGAGCAGAACCGAGAGAAGAGTTTATACAAGAACAACAACATCGTAGATAAAAACAACCAGGAAGGGAGGATGCTTCTCCCCTGTGAGAGTCGGCAAAAAATCAAGGTCACGGCTGATGACCACTCAAATGCCTGGGCCCCCCCTTCGCATCCCACCCCCATACCCAAAGGGCTAGAAAGGCTACCGCTTGGCCAATGAGAGGCCAACAGCACACTTCTGTGGACCAGAGGGAGACAGTGATGCGGTGATGGGGCTAAGGTGATGAGAGCGGGAGCACCAACCCTTAGGACCTGTTACTACAGAGCATTAGCTGCAAAGTCATGAGCTCCTTGGTCTGATTGTCACTTAATGGACGTGTGTCCTGTCTGTAGACACTCCCTGCCCAGCCTCCACACCAGGCCTCTCTGGGTCCAGACACAAACAACAGACAATTTACAACCATAGAATGGGGATTCCATTTGCTGGCCCTCCCTCATCTCTGGGATGATGTCTTGGAGGGTAGAGAGAGCTTCCTGAGGCCACCGAATCCCAGAATTCTGGAATTAGAGGAGATCTTGGTGGGCTTCTAGTCCAAAGTGGACCTGAAAATGGTTTCACTGCATACACAGAGATCATCCAGGCTTTGCTTTCAGGCCTCCAGGGTGCCCTGGAAGTAGCTCCTTCTCCTCTAATTCTCAAAAAGCCTTTTCTTTAACCAAGCCTATATTTGCAACCACCTCCTAATTGGTTTTCCTGCCCTGGGCTTCTGCCTTTTCAGCCTAATCTCCACAGAGTTGCCAAAGGAATATCCACAGTGTACAACTCTTACATTACTCCCCCGCTCATGGACCTTCATAGGCTCCCTCTCGCCAGTAAAATCAAATAAAATTCATCTGTTTGGTCTCTTCTATAACCTGGCTTCAACCTATGTCTCTAGGCTGCTTGATATTCATTCCTCCCCCTAATGCAAGCTATAGTCCAACCAAAATGGCACTTGACCATGGAAGCCATTTCATTTGCTGTCTTTGTCTAGGCAATCCCTCTTCACTCCTCCAATAGCTAATGCCGGCCAAGGATGGTCCCACACATCCAAAGAATGAAACACCCCCACTTCCAAGGGGCTTCTCCCCATTCTAATGCAGGTGGCAGCAAGGGCTCGTGTAAGAACACACAGAATAAAAATAACTAACTAAGTACAAATAAATAGAATCAATATAAATAAATAGAATCCATCTATTCACCTGAGAAGGCAGAGGAGAGGAGAGGAGGGAGGCCACACCAGGCCTGGAAGCCATCAACACAAAGGCACAGATGGGAGGAGAGTGTGGAGGGTAAAGAGAAGCTAGATGTGAGTGTGAGAGCATGGGAGTGTGGGAGGGGAGATGGAGTGGGACCAGACTGGGAAGGCTTAAAAACATTAACAAGAGGAATTTTATTTTATGCCAGAGGGACTAGGGAGACACTGAAGGTGATTGAGCAGGGAAGTCGTGAGATCAGATCTGCACCAGGTAAAAGGAGGTTTAAGGTGATTAAGGGCCTGAATGAAGGCAGGCAGTGGGTGTGGAGACAAGGCCAGGTGTGATGGCCTGGATCCATGGGGTTTAGAGAACCATATTACAGGATTATCCCCACTTAACAGATGAAGAAACTAAGTCTTGGAGAGAGAGATCAAGTAACTTCCCTGTGGCTACACTGACTGATAGTGTAAGAGAGAGATTAGAACTCAGGTCTCCTGGTTCCTAGGCCACTGTTATTTCCACCCTGCCTCACAGCCAAAACAGAAAGAGACAAGCATGATTCAATCAGTCAATCAATTAATCAGCAGCATTCATTAAGTGCCTATGGGGATTGGAGCCACAGAAGTGAGACCTGCCTGCCCTCAAAGTGCTTAAGTACATACTTAGAGGAAAGAGTTCAAGTTTGTTGGCCCAGAGAGAGGGAGATTTGGGTGGGGGCTGGAGGTAGGGGATCGGGGAAGGAGCATATCTATCAAAGGGAGATCTCTTGCTCCTGGAGATTCCCGACCATAAAGAGCAGTTAGCTCCAATTCTAAGAGAAAAACCTCCTAGGTCTTGAGGCCATGAAGTTCAGAAAGAGCTACCCAGAGTTGCCTAGGTTGGAAGACCTCTTTCCCAGAAGGTGCAGAAATTCTAGCTCAACTAAAGGGGCCAGCTTCAGGGTCAGCTGCCCCTGGCCTGGGTCTGAGATGACCTCAGTCGTGTGAAATGAGCCCAGAAAAATCCTTCATCCCAACTGACCTAACTGGAATGAAATTTTAGCTAACCTACCCAAGAGGCTGAGCAGAGAAAGGTATTTCTGGTTTTCATCTTCTACCAAATAGAAAACTGCTATTCCATAAATTAAAAATACAATATTATAAAATAAAATAAATAAAAGGTGTAATAAATAAAAGAACTCAGCCAGGTGGACTCTGGGCAGGAAACCAGCTAAGGAAGCTCCAGCAGCATGGCCCTGACCATCGCAGAGGGCAGGAATCCTTCCTCGTTTTGGTCTCCCCCTCCCCACCCCACTGCCCAGCAGAATGCCTGACACTTAATGAATATTGCTTAGTTTGAGTTTGGTTTAGGGGAGCTGGGTGGTGCAGTGCAGAGTGCTGGACAGGAAGCCTGCATTTTCATGTTCGGCCTCAGCCAATTACTAGCTGAATGACGCTGGGTAAGTCACTTAAGCTCCTTTCTGTACCTTTGTTTTTTCAAGGGCTGTTGTGAGAGTCTAATGAGATGATATACATGATACAGATGATCAAAGGAGGGACTATGTGCAATAAGTATCAAATGAGATCATGTATGTGATACATATTATCAAATGAGATCATGTATGTGATACATATTATCAAATGAGATCATGTATGTGATACATAGTATCAAATGAGATCATGTATGTGATACATATTATCAAATGAGATCATGTATGTGATACATAGTATCAAATGAGATCATGTATGTGATACATATTATCAAATGAGATCATTTATGTGATACATAGTATCAAATGAGAGCATATATGTGATACATAGTATCAAATGAGATCATAGGTGTGTGATACGTAGTATCAAATGAGATCATGTATGTGATACATAGTATCAAATGAGACAAAGTCTATAAACCTTATGTGCTACATAAATGCTAGCTATTATCTTGACCATCACCACCATCATTATAATCACCAAGTTCGCTGGAGGAGGTGACCTCGGGCAGCGGACCCCCGGACTTTTCCCCAGACTCCAGTAACGGGGAAAAGGGAACAGGGTGAAGATAGCCATTTGGCTGGTACTGGTTGTTCAGAAGTCAGGTGGCTCACACTGAGCTCTCCTCTGAGACTTATAGACATAGATACACGGTACAGGTTTTTACAGGCAAATCTGGAAACAGGGCCCTTCCAGATGTGCCAAGGCAAATACCAATCTGCCCCAGGAATATCCTGTGGACTGGATGCCAAGAACTGCCCACCCAGGTCTGAAGGGCAGCCCACCTTTCACACAGTCCCTGTGAGCACCAGGGAAGGAGCGTGCAGCCCATACAACCCAGTGCCAGCCCAGGAGCCCCAGAGTTCTCCTGAGTGTTCCTCTGTGGCTGAGCCCAGGCCAGACCTTCCAAGTCATCTGAGGACCTGCCTGGAGCCATCAAGAGATCATCCTTTAACTTGTTTTTCACAGCCTGCCCACAGTGAGTGGGCACCCTAGGCTCTGTCCAGACAAATCCAGGAAAGATTCCACCTCCTTTTCGGATATGGCCACAACACAGAAGGGAGCCTAGTAACTGCCACTGCTTAATTAGCACCTGCCAGAGCCACAGCCCCACCAGAGAGGGCACAGCTGGCAGCCTGGGCACAGGACATGCCAGCTCAGCAGTTAGAGCAGCCCCAGGGACAGGAGGGCTGAAGGCTCAATGAGCTCCTGACACCTTGAAGTGGCACTTACCTAACCCTGCCAACCTGCTGAGTGCAGCTACGAATGGCAGAGGGGCCAGATGCGAGTCCCTGCTTGCAGCACCTCAGGGCACCAAGGGAGGAGCTGGAACAAGGTGCCTACCCATCCCTGGCCTGGGCTAACCCCATGGATTCTTCTCAAACCTCAGCCTCCTTGACCTCCATCCCAGTTCTGACCCTAGCGGATCTCTCCTTCCCCTCCTACCCACCCTCCTTTCCAGGTTCAAGGCCAGGCTCTCCTCCCATGTCACCAGCCCTCTCAGTCCCCTTTGCTTGGTTATCTTTGGAGTCCTGCCCACTGAACCTGGACCCTCTTCTCTCTGCTTTATCTCACTGACCTTAGCAGGTCCAACCACTCCACCATTTAGACACTCCAGTGCCCTCTGGACATCTCCCACAAGACAGCCTGCCAACATCTTAGGCCTTGTCCTCTGAGCCTCCTTCAAGCCTCTGACTGGGGCACCCCATCCCAAGCACCAGAATCATCTTCCCTCTCCACCCCGCCCCCCAAGTGTTCTGGATTCTAATTCCACAGGTCGTCTTACGGATCTCTCCCCCTCCCTTTGTCTTCCCCCATTAGAGTGTAAGCTCTCAGAGAACCAAAGCTGTTTTTTGCCTGCATTTCTATCCCCAAAGCTTGGCACTTAATAAATGCTTGGCCTTGCAAACATCTTTTCTCTTGTCACATAGCCACTCACTCATCAATATTATTAGAGCTCCTGCTTTGGTCTCCCTGCCTATGATGGGGTACAGGCTCTGGGAAATCCCTAGAACTCTGACTGAATCTTCCCACTTGATGAGGCATTTGTCTGAGGCCATAAGTCTTTCATTTCATTACTGCTAGGCCCAAATCTGTTACTCTTAACCTAGCCTAGCTCTTCATTGTCCAACTACTTCCCACCTTTGATCCTCCCAAAATATCTATACCCAAACCAGTTACTCTTAAACCAGCCTAGCCCTCCATTGTCTGTCATCTCCAGGTAGCCTTCAGCTACATCCCACCCTTAATGCCATTTCTGGAGTTTGACCTCAGCTCCTCAAGAACCTCCTCAAGACCCTCCCCAAAGCCCTCCTCTAGACCACCCCTAGATCTGTATATAAGCTCCATCTTGCTTCCAGGAAGGAGCCAAGAATTACCAAGTACAGACTCTGTGTCAGATTGTTCTGGTCTGCTTTCCAATACAAGCATCACAAATACTGAGGCTCTTTAAGAGTCTACACATTATGGCAAATCTTTAATAAACTCTGCTTTTCTTTAGCTGAGAGAAAATTTGAGTTGAATTCATTTGGTAGGACCCTGAGTGTCGGTATTTTAGGGTCTTGAGCACTGCTAAACCTTAAACCTTAATATTTTATGGCTCCCTGACCTTAAACCCCAACACCTGAACTCCCCTAGAGGGCAGGGACTCTCCTTTCCTTCCCCCTCCCCATTCTTTGTATCTTCAGTGCTTAGCCCAGAGCCTAGTGTACAATAGGAGCTTAATAAATGCTTTTTGATTGACTGACTGACTGACTGAACATCTCCAATCCACAGCTGCCAAAATAGCCCTTCAACCACACAGGTCTGAATGTCCTCCAAAATGACCGCTGTGAAAGCACCTACTGTGAGCCAGGGAATGAGGGAGGAAGCATTTATTAAGTGCTAACCCAGTGCTAAGCAAAGGGGCTACAAAGATAAATGAAAGTCGAGCCTGCCTTCAGAGAGTTTATGGGGGGTGGGGGCAGGAAGGAGAAACCACTTTGAAGCCCCTCCTGCTCCAAACCCCTCCTGTTCTCTCTCAGAGGAAACAGGCCCTTTCACAGGCCTCCCCTTCACAGGCTCGATACTCCAGCCATGCTGGGTTACTCCACTTTCTCCACCCTTATTCTGCCTTTTGGAATCCCCTCCTTCCTTCCTGGCGCATTGAGGCACCATCTTTTCCTTTTAACTCTCTCTGCTCCCAAAGCCCTGGGAATGTAAAGACCAAAACAGAAACAGTGCCTGTTCTCAAGGGGTTTCCATTCTCCCAGGGTCCTCTACCCTTCCTCAAATTCTCCTGGAGACTTTGATCCACATCCCCCCTTTACTCCCATCTGAGCAAATGTGTTTCACACTTATCTAAGTATGTGTCAGAGTTCACCCCAAACACAGGACCTTCTGGAGAATGAGCCCTGTTTTTGCTTTGTACACAGTAGGCACCTAATAAATGTTTAGCAAATGTTGTGTGAAGAGTGTGAAACTGAATAGGCAGCTTGCGGTAGGGACTGGAGTTCTGGCCTGGGAGTCAGAAAGACCTGACTTGAAATCCCACCTCAGACCTTTCCTGGCTGTGGGACCAATTCTGGGCAAGTGACTTCACCAGTCTGCCTCAGCTTCCTCATCTGCAGAATGAGGAGCCAAACTAGGCCCTCTCTCCCTTCTGGCCCTAGGGTCCTATGATCCTAAACATCTAAAATCAATTCTTTACTAGTAGATTTTGTGTCTACAGACAATCATCACGTTCCATGACCAGCCCACCCAGACTTGAGTTTTGTAAAGCACATCAGAAGAGCCCTTTTCCCACCATCCCATCTGAATGGAATGTCATTAGGACTGACTGCTTAAAATGAAACCACCCCCTTTATGTCCCTCCAAACACTGGCCCACTGCTTGCTGTTACATACACACACACACACACACACACACACACACACACGCACGCACACACGCACATGCACGCACACTCACACACATGCATGCACACGCACAAGCACATGCACACACATACTTACTCTCACTCCCGGCCTTTGCATAGGCTGTCCCCCTGCCTGGCTTGCCCTCCCTCCTCCCTCCACCTCTGAAAAGCCCTCACTCATGTCCATGCTCCCCTTCAGCCTTTCTCGATCCCCACAGCTGCTAGGGCCTGCTCTCCTTGTATCCTCAGTGCCTGGAGCACACATACTAAGCACTTCACAAACTCTGGCTGACTGGACTCTATGACTTTTATCTATCTGGTGATTTGCGTGTTACCAACCCCCTGGGTCCCCTGAAGACAGGAACTAGTTTCTTGTTTTCCTTTCTACTTGTCCATAGTGTCTGGAAAACAGTTGGTGCTTAATAAATGCTCACTGGTTAATGACTGAAAAACAAAACATTTTAGAGAGAATCATGGAACAAAAAAGAATCTGAGGGGGGAACGAGGCAAAGAGCCTGGGCAGTTTTATTATGATGACATTTAATATCCTGCCCCCACCTTTTTTTAAACAAATGGCACGACAGCCATTCAGAGTTTCACAGACAATTGTCTCTTTTGTTTTTCTTTGGTGTTTGGCTGTTGCTTGAGTCTGTAATTTTTAAAAAGTGTAAGGAAAGGGTGTGAGAAGCAGAAGAGGGGCGGCCTCAAGGCAAGGTCAGGCTGCCACCACTGACATATTGGTGGGGAGCTGTCACAAGTGTTGGTTCTGATGGGCAGTTCCTGTTTTAGGACTGAACTTTCTAAATGAGTACAGAATGTGAAACAAAGGGACCCACTTCCCTACTAAGCTGCAGGGCTGAAGACTCAGCACAGATCTGGCTGCAGGAGCAGGGCGAGCCAATGGTTAGGGAGTAGCCTCCCTTAGGGACACAAGGTTTTACTCCATCACCCAAAGCCAAGGCCAGAGAAGGAAGATCCAAACTCCCAGAGCATCCTGTGCACCGACGCTGGGAGGCTTCATGTGTCTAACCATCCCAGGCCATGGGGCCGGTGGGTTTAACTCACCCAACACTTACAAGCATTGACACGCAAGGTGTGGCACACAACTCTTTCAGGGTTTCAAAGATGAATAGTATTGTAGACTGAGAAATGCGGAGATGGACCATTCCATCAAACCCCAACATTTTACAGGAGGGGGAAACTGAGGCCAGGAGGAGTGAAGTGGCCTGCCTGAGGATATATGGTTCATAGCTGACATATGTATGTGCCGGGCACTGTGCTAAGTGCTTTATAATCATCGTTATCATTGGATCTTAGCAACAACCCTGGGATGCAGGTGCAAATATTATCCCCACTTTACAGATGAGGAAACTGAGGCAAACAGAGGCCTAATGACTTGTCTGGGTCACACAGCTAGAAGTGATCTGTGGCTGAATTTGAACTCCAGGAGACTGATCTACCTAGCTCGCCAGGGCTAGAACCCAGTCTTATGCTTCCAAATCTAGCCTTCTTTCTCTAATGCCACAGCTGGGTATGTGCTATATAGCCCTCAGGAGAATGTAAGCTCCCTGAGGGAAGGGGTTATTTCATTTTTGCCTAGCAAAATGCCCTGCACATAGGAAGGAAGCACTTTTAAAACATCTGTTTAGTTGAATTTAATATGTACCCCAGACAATGAGGATGGCCCCTCAAAGAGAAACAACATAGAATGAGACTGGCCAGCTGTCGAAAGAACAACTTTTCCTCTGGAAAAAAACCAAACCAAACAAACAAAAAATCCACAGCGTGTTAAATGGTTGTTAAACAAGATGGGGGAGACTCCCAGGATGCCCTTGGGGAAAGCCGTGACTTCTTGAACTGTATCATAACTCAAGGTCCCAGCCACCTTTGGGGTGAGCGAGCACTCGGGTCTGCCCAGCTCATCTGGGAATACTGGACAGCAGTGCAAGCGGGAGGAAGCCAGGATCTCTGAAACCCTCGGCTGGAATGTAACCTCCATTGTACTGCCAGAGTCCAAGAGAATGTCACCAGAGAAGGGCGGAGGCCACCAGAGAACAGAACCTGTCCATGTTTACTCTGCACCATCCAAGGGCAATTCTGCCCTAAACTGATGGGCAGAAATGGTGCTTTAGTCCTGTGAAACTAAAGCACATGCCTCCCATTTCCCGGCTGTAAAACAGGCACCACAGATTTAGAGAGGGAATGAACCCTGGTCCAACCTTCTCATTTCACAATAGAGGAAACAAGCCCACAGGCCTGCAAAGGCACACGAGCATCAAGTGTCAGGGATGGGTGAGAGAAATGGAAGTGATTTGTCCAAAGCACAGAACACCTAAAAGGGAGCTGGGAAAACAGACTGGTAATCAAAGTAGGAGACGGACGATATTGGCTGGTCTGCTGTGCCAGGGTAAGCCATTTCTGCTTCATCCAGCAGGGAGTGGGAGCCATTGAAGGTTTTAGAGCCAAGGAACGACCTAATCAGAGGGATACATACCATGATATTACAACTGGGTTCTTGCCTTGCCCTCTCTGGTCAAACCAACTGGATATTTGAGTAGATCAAGGCCTGGGGCCGTTTGATCACCAAGACTTTTGGGACAACCTGCATTTGTCTCTGTCTCCCTACTAAATACAAATTCCTGGAGAGCCAGGCAGTAAGTACTAGGTACATCTCTGTGATATTCTGCAAGGCCTAACAGTACCTTGCACATGGTAGGTTCTCAATGGCAATCTCAGTTGTATTAAAGTCACATGGATTTTATGGGGCAACTGGGTGGCACAGTGAATAAAGCATTGTACCTGGTTATACCTGGAAAACTCATCTTCCTGAGTTCAAATCTGACTCCAGACACTTCCTAGCTGCGTGACCCTGGGCAAATCACTTTACCCTCTTTGCCTCAGTTTCCTCATCCGTAAAATGAGCTGGAGAAGGAAATGGCAGACCACTCCTGCATCTTTGCCGAGAAAACCCCAAATGGGATCACACAGAGCCAGACACAGCTGAAAAAATTGAAAAACAGCAACATAAGGTTCTTAGAAAACTTCCTGACTTTTTTCAGTGTTTACCAGTTTTATTGATTTTTTTCTCTTCCATTTTTCTTTTTTAAAAAATTCTTTATTATAAGAAAGGGCTCTGAGAGGAGGAAGGGAGAGAGATTACACAGAGAAACCTAAATGATATAAAATCAAAGCTATCAATATTTATTTTTTTAAAATATAAACCATCCTGCCCCAGCCCTCCCTTCCTCTGCTGGAGCTGGCCCTTTCTGCTCCCTCTCCCCACCTCAATTCCCTCTCCAGGTCCAAGTCTTAATTTGCTTCTGTGTTCTCCTGGGGGCAGGGCTGGGCCCCATTGGGTGACCAGGGCCCCAAAACAAACCATCTCCAGCACCAGCCCTGCCCTGAGTGGGCCCCACCTGCCCAATGGGTCGGTCTCTTTCTGACTGGGATCAGAAAAGTGGTCAGAGTTTATGGTTCACACAGAGCCGCTACCTGCACACAAGCTTCAGTCACTTGCTGGAAAACCAGGAAAGCTGAAGGTAAGTATGGGTCATCTTTAGGGAGGCCTAGCTTGTCTCTTCTGGGTTTTTCCCACTATTCTTATTAAAAGCAGGTGACCTCAATGAAGGATTTCTCTCTGGATTAGAGTCCCAGTAATGAGTCTGTATTGGGCCCTTTAGGGCCCAATGCTTTTCTCCTGTGAAAAAAAAGTCCACTTGAACATCACATAGAGAAAGCTCTCCCGTATGTAGCTATAAAAATGAAAGACACCCTCTCACCCCCTCCTCTCCCCCCTCGCAGTAAGAAACCAATTAAAAATTCACCATCAATGGACTACAGCAGCAAGAAAGCCCCCACCCACTCCATGGGCCAATCCATTAAGAAGAGCATCACCTGGTACTCCCTAAGACCTCACAAATTACTGCCCCCCTGTCAGCTAAATCAGCCAAGTCAGAGGTAACCTCTTCTGTGTTATGGGCCCCTTTGGGCAATCTGGACATGCCTCTGGGGCATTTCATAAATGAACTATAAAATATAATAAACTATAATATACAGGATTGCAGAGGAAACCAATTACATTAAAATGTAATTATCAAAATAGTTTAAAAAATAACAGACCCCCGTTAAAGAACCCCTATGAATAGGAGCTCCCTCCCTGCATAAAGCCTCAATAACCCACTGGACTGAGCCTTGGTTACTCAAAGGGCTAAGGTCTCCACAAGGAAAGCGAGGCAACCTCCATGGCCCTACATTTGGCATAATGACTACGCTACCCACCCCCCTCAGCCCCAGAGACCTAGAAAACTACTTTGAAATAAAGGAGCCCCTTCGGAAATGTTTGCCCAGGGCTCCAAATGAGAGGCCAACACATCATCAATTATCCCGTTGTCTCTTTTCTCTGAACAGCCGAAAACCATTCACTCAGACTCAGGAGAAACAAGGGGCCCTCACAGAACACTCATTCCCAGCTTCTTGGGGATTCAGGCGGTCAACAATAACACCAAGGCAGCTGGGACTAAAGAGCAAGGATACAGAAACCTCAACACAACAAGAACTCTTTCATTTAAAAAAAAGTTCTAAAATAGATGAATGTTTTCTATATCTATATACATATACATATTTATGTATGTATACACTCATATACTATATATCTATACCTAGATGGATGGATGGATGGATGGATGGATGGATGACAGACAGATGGACAGACGGATGGACAGATGGACAGACAGACAGATAGATATAGATAGATAGATAGATAGGTAGATAGATAGATAGATAGACGGATAGATGGGCAGACAGACGGATGGATGGATGGATGGGTACCAAGCACTATCATTTTTGTCTTTGTCTAGCTCCATCAAAATATGCAGTAAGACAATGCTTTCTGTGATCATCCAGTCTACTACATAATTTTACAGATGAGGAAACTGAGACCCAAAAAGGTTAAGTGGACATCTCTGCTCAAAAAAAGATCTGATTTCATTCTGAAAAGCCAGGGTGGGACAGAGGAAGTGGGGAGGGGAATAACACTATTAGCACCACCACCACTATTGCTACTGCTGCTATTACCAGGAATACTATTACTACTACCACCACCACTACCACCACTATTACTACTACAAGTGATAAAGGCCCAAACAAGGCAGGAATGCAAATGGCGAGAAGCTAGTAAATAGGACCAGTTCTGTGGGGGTGATAACAGATCAGAGGTCAGAGAACTGAGAGAAAGAGGAGCATTCGAGGGGGCTGAAGTCATCTAGTCGGGTAACAGAACAGGACGGAGTCAGTGTGTGTCAGAGATGGGGCCTCGAACCCAAGTCCTCTTGACCTTGGGCTGGTTCTCTATCCACTATGCCAGACTGCTTCTCAATGTGCTCAATCCTGGTCAAAAGGCCTCAGACATTCCTGGCGTATTCAACGAGCAAGGACAATGCAGTATGGATCAGGCAGGCTAGTTCCAACTCAGAACTCATGCAGTAGGAATGATTTAGGAAAAGGGATGACTGGGGCTGGTCTGACAGGGTCCAGCAAGGACCACTCCCTGCCTCTCCCAGCAAGGGGCTATCATCCCTTCCCTGAGGTAACTAAGGGTCAAACCAGGCAGGCTCCTGCCTCCAAGACCCACTTCCTTATTCTGGAATTCTTACACTTTGGTCTTTCCCTAACTTTCCACATAACAAAAATACCCCAGTGAGAGAAGGAAAACAAAACCACATTAAAAAATCCACTAAGAGCCCTCAGAAAAACCAGTAAGATGCCCATGTCACTCACGTCACCCACGTCTCTTTGCCTCCCAAACAAACACAAGACTTCTCCCATTCACCAGGAGAGCAGAACTTAGGGCGGGGGGTGCCAGGCCCCCCTCACTCCACAGACCGCAGAAGCCCAGTTCGAGAGCTGCCAGAGCCCTTAGAGCCTGTCTTCTGGACCAACCCTCTCATTTTACAGCTCATGAAACTGATCACCAAGGAACTGAAGTGAATTTGAATTCAGGTCTCTAGACTCCCCAGGCAGCTCTCTCTCAGCTTCTTCTGTTTTGTTTTGTTTGTGGAAGCGAGGGAGAGGGGATGCCAACAAAGCATGACTTCACTGGTGTAGGGAACACCGAGTGCTCAGCAGCCCTTCTGCACATCACGGTCTTAGGGCAGGGGTTTCTTTTTTTTTTTTTTTGCTTTCTGGAGGGCAGTTGGGGTTAAGTAACTTGCCCAAGGTCACACGGCTAGTTTTTTTTGTGTTAAGTGTCTGAGGCTGGATTTGAACTCAGGTACTCCTGACTCCAGGGCCGGTGCTCTATTCACTGCGCCACCTAGCTGCCCCCAGGGCAGGGGTTTCTTAACCTGGCTACCTGGACTTGGGATTTTAGATAATCACTAACATTTATGGAGTGCCTACTGTGTGAGAGCCAGTGCTAAGCATGTTAGCAATTCTTTTGTTACATGATCTGCACAACAACCCTTGGCAGTGGGTACTATTTTACAGATGGGGAAAACTGAGGCATGCAGTGGTTAAGTGACTTGACCAGGGTCACCCAGGGCAGATTTGAACTCAGGTCTGTCTGACGCTAAGCCTGGCACTCTATCCGCAGTGCAACCTAGCTGGATGAGGAGAAGAGCTCTAGCGGAAATTTTGCCTTTCCTTCCAATTTTGAATTTCTAAACAATGTACATTATTTTGAGAAGGGATAAGAAGATTCAGGAAAGCCACTGAGAGGTTAATACCTTCCTCAACTGTCAAATGGGGACTTTAAGTATATACCTCGAGAATAATTCCAAATTGTTCAGCATGGTGCCTGGCACCCAGAAGGTGCTTAATAAATGCTTGTCTCATCAGCCCGCTGATCCATCAGCAAGTACTTATTAAGCACCTGCTGAATACCAGGCTCTGAGCCAGGCCCTAGGGATACAAGCACAGACAACCTCATCACAATTCCTCATTACAAGACGTTTACATGCTCGCAGGAAAGACAAGCTCATGTGAAAACATACACAGCACAGGTATAAAGCTGACAAACAGATACACACATAGATTTCAAATACAGGCTGTCCCAAAAGTCTTAGTGTGGTGTGAAGCTTTAAGAGCTTAATGTTAAATGGGCTAGCCCTAAGACTTTCGGGACACTTTGGACAAGGTTCTGTGGGTCAGACAGGACTAGCCATGGGGAGAATGGATCCTTTGTGTCCGAGCCCAGCTATTCCTGGCTCACTAACCACTACACCTCACTCCCTCTCTTTCCTCCTCATATTTGGAAAGGAGGGGAAGGTACTGTGTGGAACTCTACAGGGAGCTGGAGGAGGGAACCTGGGTTTCTCTGGCCACACCTTCCCCCCAAGGGCTGCTCACTGTTACAAATGTGAAATACAGGGAGAAGCTGAAGGATCCATTCAAGGTCAGTGAGCTGTGTCAGGAGCAACCTCCACCCCAGGTCACAGTGACTCCTTTAGCAAAAGTCTCTTTAAATCAGGATGGAGGCATTCAGTGACTCTCAGACATATCTGGGGAAGTAACAACAGTATAAAAAAGGCATCATCAAGCCTTTTTTCTTTTTTCCCAAATAAAGCTGATGAGGCCAAGTCTAACAATAACTAGATGGTGCTTTAAATAAAAAGTCTGGAGTCAGGAAGACCCAAGTTCAAATCCGGCCTCAGTCATTGTCTAGTTGTACAACCCTGGACAAGTCACTTAACCGTGTTTGCCTCGGTTTCCCCATCTGCAAAATGGGGGAAATGATAACACCTTCCTCCTACCCAATGAGATAATATGTATAGAGCGCCTCACAGACCTTAAAGAAGTGCTATATGAATACGAGCTTCAAAGAAATCACTTTGCATTTTTCTAAACAAACACAGAATTTCTGCATCTGAACAAATGTTCAAGTAGGCATCTGCCCTGGGAAGCTCCACACATGTTCCAAGCCCGATCATGCTCAGAACATACATGCAGTTAGCTCTTCTATGGGAACCGCTTGTGGTTCAATTCAACAGGGATTCATCCTTATACTAGGTGCTAGGGATAGAAGACCAACTAAAGCCCTGCCCTCTAGGATCTTACAATCTACCAGGGAGATACATACACACACACACACACACACACACACACACACACACACTATCTATGTGCACATGCCGCCCCCCACATATCTACACACACAATACACATATCCACGCATAAGTACCGATGTTCACATACATACTTATATCCATATACACACTCATAGATGTATATATATATTTATATTCACATACACATACACACACAGAGTCCTGGCCACAGAAAGAAATTTGTCTCATTCCTTGGGTGATGGGGTCATGTCTGACTGACTCCTGACAATCTCCCTTATTCTCGTAACGCAGTGCAGAATAACTTTTCACAGTTTCTAAATATGAGTTCACCCTGAGTGAAGCCCGGCTACCATGAGTCATATCCCAAGAACCCACTGGACTAGGCTCTGAGGAGCTGCTTCCCAGAGAGGAGAGGTGCTGGGAGGTTTGCAGAACAGATATCAGCTGGATCACTTTAGAGTCAACTTTGTTTATATTCAAGACAAATAAAGGAGAATCCCCCAGGAGCTAAGGTCTGGAGTTGGGAAGGGCTCTGGGGATCATCTGGCACACAGCCCTCTCATCTGACAGGGCAGGCACCTGAAGTCTCAGAAGGGGAAGGGACTCAGCCAAGATAACATAGGGAGGCAGGTCTTAAACCCAGGCCTGCAGTTTCAATGCCCCTCGCTCACTACACACTGGAGGAACACCAAACTTAGATCAGCTGTCATGACACATCTCAGCCTACGGAGTAGACAATAAAATACCCCTCCCTTCTTTCAGTAGAGAGAAGAGGTGACAGTTCCTATCAGAAGAGAATGCAGGTTGTCAGAGGGGCTGCTGGGATCCCAAGCAGGGCTGACCAGGTACCCCACTGCCCTGCCTGATCCTCTGTGAATAATTCACTGGCTCGTGGCTAGTTGGCACATGAGGGAGGCCGCCTTCAGAGCCAGATGTGAGGATGGGGCAAGGACTTTGTTCGGTGATGCTGTTGGGAAAGGCTGGGAGGATGGGCTCCAGAACCTCCGTTGTCACTGAGAAAACTTGTTGTAAAGTCATTCCCTTCTTAGTCCTTCATTGAAACAATAATCTCAATGAAGCTTCCAGCTCTGTGCCTTTCCAGCCTTGTTAGCTGTGGGTAGGGGGTGGGGAGGGGAAGCTTTTATGACAAAATAATGATTACCCCTTGTTTTGAAATTATCTGTGCTATGGTTGAGACTCGATCATGAATAATGACAGTTTGAGTGTCAAAATCCTTGGCACTTCCACAAGTGCAAGCCAACAAGGGGGGGGGGGCGCGGTGCAAAGTTAAATCAGAGGGATTCTCACAGGATCAAGGAGCAGATAGATGATGTCCAACATCTCATATTCATTTCCTCATCTCCGCTGCTGCAGACAAGACCCCAGCCGGATCCTCACTCACAACTCGTCTAAAGCCTCAGGGGAAACACCCTCTGCCCATTCTGGCTGCTTCACTGTCTACAGCAGAAAATAGCCCTTTACAAACGGTATCTCCAGTGATTCTCACAACCTTGATAAGTAGAAGCTATCGTTAGCCTCATTTTTACAAATAGGGAAACCGAGGCAAACAGATTACAATGACTGTCAAAGGGTTACACAACTCATGTCTGAGACTGGATTTGAACTCATATCTTCCTGATTCCAAGCCCAGGGCTCCACTGTGCCACCGAGCTGCCTGTTAAAGTAGGAGCAGCAGCAGGAGGAGTAAAGTAGTAGTAGTAGTAGCAGTAGTAGTAGTAGTAGTAGTAGCAGTAGTAGTAGTAGTAGTAGTAGTAGTAGTGGTAGTAGTAGTAGTAGTAGTAGTAGTGG
>CM053599.1:11123518-11164756 GCA_028646575.1 Pseudocheirus occidentalis | reverse complement strand
GATGCCCCAGGGTCTGAGCCAGCCGGGGTTTCAGCCGTGGGTCCCAGACTGCTGCAAAGAGCCCCGCCTGCTGCGCTGCCTGTAGTGCTTTCTGTCTTGTGGAGAGTTTTGGAGCTTGAAAATCTGTTTAGCGTCCCATTTTATGAGTTTTTTAGCGTGTTTGTGTGGGAGCTGTGGTGCTTTGCTGCTTCTACGCCGCCATCTTGGCTCCGCCCCCAGGTCGTTAATATGTTAGCCATGTGATCCAGTGTACTAATGGGATATTACCCAGATCCCACCCCCAGCCATACCCCTTTGTCCCCTTCCTGAATGGACATAGATCCATCACCCCATTGCCACACCTTCCAGAGGGAACCCCCCTTTTCCTAGTGATGGTAGGCTGGGCCCCTCAAATTCCCCTCTTTGCAGGGCAAAAGCTCCCATGTCAGTCTGGCCTTGCCATCTGCCCTGCTGCTGCATCCCTAGGACCTCATCGCTGACCCCTCCTACAGGTGTTGTCTTCCCCACACGACCACCCCAAGTCAGGACAGGAGCCCCTAGAAAGCCTGGACTGTTGTCCCTTTTTTTTGTATTCCTAGCAGTTAGCACACTCTGCTCGGTTCCAGGGAAGCACTTAGTAAAGTGCCTTTTCATCCGTCTATTCACTCACCAGGAGTCATTTTTCTAGTTTGTATCAGGGTCAGGATTAAAAGTCCATACTCACTTACACAAGAGGAATCCATTGCACAAGGGGTGTAGCCCTGGAAAGGCTTCTGGATGAAGGTGGAATTTGAGAGGAGTCTTGAAGGTAGTTGGGTGGTGCCTTAGTGCCTAGAATGCTGGTCCTGGAGTCTGGAGAAATTCTCTTTGTGAGTTCAAATCTGGCCACGGGCACTTCCCAGCTATGTGACTCTGGACAAATCACTTCATCCTGTTTGCCTCAGTTTCCTCATCTGTAAAATGAAATGGAGAAGGACATTGCAAAACCACTCCAGGATCTCTGCCAAGAAAACCCTAAATGGGGTCCCAAAGAGTTGGGCATGACTGAAATGATTGAGCAACAACTTGAAGGGAACCAGAGAATCCAGGAAGCAAAGATGAGGAGTGAGAGCCTCCTGGGAATGGGGTACATCCAGTGCAAAGGCATTTTAGCTAGAGGGCTTTTTTAGTATAGCCAATGATTTCGTGAACTCTTTGGGCTTCCATATCCTGCTTTGGGTCATTGAACTTGCAATATACTAAGAGCCTTGCTGCTTTTCCAAATCAACCTGTCTAGCCATGGCTCCCTCATCCTCTCCCTGCTGGGAAGCGTGGTGAGAGAAATCATTTTTAATAACCAATAATTTGGGGAGATCTAGCGTTCTCCCCTTCTTCTAAAGTCCTGTTTTTAAAAGTACAAAGTTCAGTCTCTTCAAGGCCATTACTGATAATGATAATCTCCTTGATCTTGGTCAGACCCCACCCAACTTTATAAGGAATTTAATCAAAGTTGAGGAAACCCATCGTGCTTTACTCTGGTTTGGGTGGGGATAAATTCTTTGATTAGATTGCCCTGAGCTGAGAGCTGCCTGGGAATAGAGATAAGACTCTCTCCTGGGGTGACCAGCAGTCACTCTCAGCCCCTCATTTCAATATAACTCATCTCCCATTGAGTTAACCAGCCAGAGTTGATTGCCACTCCTCTTCCAAAAGAACACATATGCCCTGAGCCTCTCAACGTGATTGTCTTTGGCTTAAGAGAGATGGCTGTATCACCATTCATGACATTCTGGCCTTATTAATAAAATGATTAAATTATCCAGAAACTATGTCTCTTGAACCTTTTCACAATGGTATTCCCTGGCTGATGAGACTGACTTTTAACCCCAAATATAAACTTTTGATTTATGTCTGTATGCTTTTATATTACTTTATTTAGCCCAGTTTTCCAGCCTGTGTGTGTGTTTTCCTTAAATCCCAAGCTTCTGTGTCAGCTACCCCCCTCACTCTGTGCCATCTGAAGATTTGAATCAGCTTGCCCACGGCCATCGCTTTACCCAAATCATTGAGAAAAATCGGTCAATAGAAAATTCTCTTGTTTGGTTATTGAATTCTCTTTTTCAGCATTCCTGGGAAATTCTCTTGCAGGCTTTCCTGAAATAGGATGGTCAGATTCTCTTTGTCATAGGAAGCCCAACAGTTCTGAACTTTTCTTCAATCTCTGGACCTATCACATTTGGCTGCATAAAATTCAAATCTTTGTCTATTAGAATAATTTTGTGGGCTTGTTCTCCTGTCCCTTCTGTTGTTTTTACTGTATTCTTCTTTACTCAAATAATTCTGCTTTTCATTTGACCTATTTCAGTAGACTTTTTAAAACGTGTTAAGTCAAAACAACAGGCATTTATTAAGCACCTATTGTTTGTCAGGCACTGTGCTAAAAGGCTGGATTTTATTTTCCTCCTATCCTGAGTTCTTATTAACACACATTTCTTTTCTTTTGTCTCCTGATACTTCACTATTATTTCGTTTCTTCCTTTATTATCCATTTTATTTGTACTTTGAGAAAATTCCAGCTTTGCTCTTGGTGTTTTTGTTCTAGTTACCTTTAATCCATCATGTCTTTTCTCTATGTTTGTACTTTTAAACATTTTTCAGTTGTTTCTTCATCATATCTTTTCTTTTTTAGAAATTTCTCTTGGTGGCTTCTGGTGGTTGGGGGGAAGGTTGGTTGGCATTTCTTTTGCTTTTTTCTCAAGGGAATGTTGGGATGTTCCCTTGCCCGCCCTCACTCCCATCTTCCTGGAAGTCATAGAGACTGTTTAGGGCCAGATCATTTGTTTGCATCCTTAGCTAACTGTCCAGGGCCAGTCTCAAAGGAGTTCAGCCTCCAGAGAGGCTCATGAATAGGACATTGTCCCTGGTGTGCAGGGTATTGAATGCCTTGGACAATGTGGGGCTTTTATTGCTGACTCAGAGCAGGCATGAACCCACAGAGCTGAAGAAGAGAACTAACTTCGATAAGATACTGAAACCTTGTCATTTCAGCTTTTGATATCACTGTAAGTTCAGGGGAGGGTTTCTATTCATGAGCGTTGTGTCCCTCCAGTCAGGGAAGGAATCTGGTTTGGGAACTGGAGACTCAAGGTACCAGAAGGAGCTGATCGGGTGCTCTCCATTGCTTTGAATTTGGAGAATGTTCCTCTTAGGTCTCAATTGGCCTGTTGGGCAAGGATTACTACAAAAGGGAGTCAGCTGATGTTTTTCTTTCTAGGATGAGGGCTGGATTTCTTCCAAGAGCTGGTAGAAGGGAATTAATTTACGGGGGGAAGTGCTGCCCAACTCCTTCAAATGTAGTTTGACAGAGAAGGAGAGAGAGAGGAGGGAAGGGGAGAGAGAAAAAGGAGAGAGAGAGGGAAGGGAGAGAGAAAAAGGAGAGAGAGAAGAGGGAAGTGGAGAGATAAAAAGGAGAGAGAGAAGAGGGAAGGGAGAGAGAAAAAGGAGAGAGAGAAGAGGGAAGGGAGAGGGATTCATTAGTGCTACCCAACTTCAAATGCAGTTTGACAGAGAGAAACAGAGAGACAGAGAGAAAGAGAGGAGAGGAAGGGGAGAGGGATTCATTATTTACGGCTTCGGTCAGTCTATCTTTATCTGCTGTAATTACTGGGAAGAGATTTAAGAGCAAACTCCACATGGCCCACAAGTTTTGAAGGAATTAAAGTTGTCCGAACTTCAACTCTGCCTTTTCCCTTTTAGGATCCTTCTCATGTCTCAGTTTGTCTGTCTTAGGGGAAAATAGTTCTGAAGTCACACAGCTAGGCTGTGACACAAGGTCCCCTTTGTCCTCCCCCCAGCTGAGTAGCAGGAGGTCATTATCATTTTCCCAACACCTGCTTATCAAAATTGTTAGCCTGTTCTTTATATAGATTACTCCTGCCTTTCCCTAGCTCAGAAGCAACAACTGATAGATAAGCCAGACTAGGATGGGGGGAAATAGTGCTAGAGGAAGGAAATAAAGGAAGGAGAATGTTTGCTAGAAGCCTGGCCCCTGGGTGTATTTTGTTTGGCAAGTACCCTTCTATTTTTTGCCTAAATAGATCAGTAAGCACTAACAAAAATCTGTCTGTGGTAACCAAAGCCCAGGGTCCATGTACCCAAGACATGGGGACACAAGTAGAGTGAACCCCTTCCTCAAAAAGGAGAAAGGGAATTGATAGGTGTTCTGAGATGACAAACAAGTTAAAACCTGGCAGAAACATACCAGGAACAGAAACCACCACAGAAAACAATTGTAAAAGACTGAAAAGAGGTAACCATCCTTAGACTTGGAAGTTGCACCTGGATGGAATCTGTGAAACAGCTAAGATTCTGGATTGGAATCAAAAAGGCCCTCTGTGAGTGATGGCCCCATGAGTTCAACCAACAGTAAGTCCAGGTAGAAGGATCAGAAGGATATGGATTTTATTTACAGAAACAAGATTATTACCACCAGATTATTATCACCACCAGAAATTCCAGAAGGGTCATCCTTTAAAAATCTGAATGCTTACTGGGCAATGCAGATATTGTACTTGGAAGGGAAGGGTGATTTATAAGGGCAGGGTAGAAAATGTGCATTGTAAATGTAGCCTCTCTTGAACAAGGAGTGGCCAGAAATATGCCTCAGAAGCTCCCTCTTCTTCATGAACTAATTTCAAGAAATCTTCCTGCTATGGATTTGTTGTTGTTCAGGCATTTCAGTTGTGTCCAACTCTTTGTGATGTTTTGTGGAGTTTTCTCAGCAGAGATAGTGGAGTGGATTGACATCTCTCCTTCTCCAACTCATTTCATAGATGAGGAAACTGAGGCAAACAGAGCTAAGTGACTTGTCCAGTATCTGAGGCCAGTTTTGAGCTCAGGAAGATGAGTTCCTGACTCCAGTCCTGGCCCTCTATCCATTGTGCTGCCTAGCTAGCCCATAAGTATCCTTTAGAATTCAAGCAATCACCTGCGCTGTGATCAGAGCATTATCTCAGACAAAACTGCTGGTCACAGTTGCTTGGACATAACACTGACCCATATAAATTTGAGAGCATTTGAGTACATGCCACCTTACCGAATACTCAGGAGCTCCAGATTATATATAAGTAGAATAAAAAGCATAGCCACCCAGCAGAAGAAAATCAAACCCATGTGGGAACCCACTATCCTGTATGCTGCAGGAGGTGAGTTTCCATTTCCACATATTTGTTCCATAAGGCCTACCTAGTAGTCATCTGGATATTAAAGGTAAAATAACATTGATGGGATAAAGACTTGTCTTAGGGTTATTTACATCCAAAACACCATCAAATATAAAATGAGAAAACCAAATTGCTCATGTTTATGGAGCAGTCACTGTAAGGTTGCAAACTGCCTTATCTCATTTGCTACAACCTTTGATTCTTTGCTCCAAGCAATTATAATGTCAGTTCCCATCTATAAAGGGGTTTATAGTGTGTTAGCTCTTTATGGGTACAAAGAGCTTTGTGGACGTTGACTTATTAGAGACTGGTGATAACTGTGTGGTGGCAGTAGTGGGAGGTGTGTGACCATGGGCATATATCTTCTCTATGAAGTTGCATGGATAGAGACAGCCTGGTGTAGCAGATAGAGGGGTGGCCTTTGAGTCAGGAAGGCAAGTCAGTTAGCATCTCTTAGTACCCCCGACTCTCCAAGACTGTCAGTTTACTATTGAGTTGTTGACTAGCTCCATTTTGGCACAGAGCTTTCTGCAAAAGGATTCCCTGTATCGATGGAATAACAACATTTGGATCAAAAAAATTAAGTGCAAAGAGAGAAGTGATAACTCTAGTGATTGGTAAGGCTCAGTTGAGATAGCGTCTGTGCTTGTAAGCCATAGATACTCTGATGGTTCAGGTTCAGAACTGGAATGAGATGGGAGACCTCTGGTCGTTGCTTAACAAACGGAGGTTGACTTAGTCATGGCAGCCCAAGGATGGCCAAATGGGATACAACGTTGATTCTGCTGCAATTGATTCTGGGCATCCAAGTTGGCCAGGCTGGTCCAGTGATCAGAAGTCAGAGAGGAGCTGATCATCTTACAATAGTACATGATACATTGTAGCAGCAGTATTGTGAGATGATGGCTGTGAATGACTTGGCCATTCTCAGCAGTACAACAATCCCAGGCAACTCTGAAGGACTTAGGATGAAAGATGCTCCCTATCTCTGGAGAAAGAACCGGTGGTGTCTGAGTACAGACTGAAGCATATTTTTTTTTACTTTATTTTTCTTAGAGTTTTGTTTTTTGTCTATGTTTTCTTTCACAACGTGACTATTAGACATAGCTGTACATGTATAACTTATATCTCAGTGGGGGTGGAAGGAAGAGAGAATTTGGAACTTTTAAGTTTTAAAAATAAATGTTAAAAATTGTTTTTACATGTAACTGGGGAAAAATAAAATACTAAATAAACAACAAAAAAAGAAAATTTAAAAAAAAAAGAGAAGAGAGGGGGCTCTGGTGTTTTGTACTTGGGCCCCCAGGAAGCCACATCAGTGGATCCGGACAAGTTTGATACCTTTTAAGGACAAACAAGCTGAGTGACTATATTTGGTTGCTGTCATATCTGCAAGGAGACCCCAAAGTCTTAGGGAAGCCTTGAGCTTTAAAGAGTTCCAAGAATGTCAAACCGTCTAATTATTGCTATAATGCAACATTAGTAATATTAATGAAAGTCTAATGATAATATGTCATTATAGTCTTTAAATAATAGAGGCTTCTTTACAACTAGAGAGTTCTAGAGCTTACAAGGCTCGTTCCCAGCCTACCCTCTTCCTTATCCTTTCCCATAGATAGGCTTCCTCTTGGAAGCTGGAGCATTTATGAGGCAGCTCCACCTGCCCGGCTCACACCCCAGCCCGGCCCAACTGCACATGCATTCTATATGACCACATGAGCTATATTTTTAGGGGCAGCTATTTTGGTCTGTTTGGAATGGCCGCCTGGAGAAGGGAGTTCAGAGAGCTGCTCCCCCAGACCCTCTCTGCTCACGCTGCCTATTAGGATCTCCAGGACAGATTGGGGTGTGGGCAAGTCCTTTGCCTTTCCCTACCTGAGATGGTTTCTCCTTAGAAAAATGAGGGCAGAGTTGGGGAAAGAGTGAAGCATTTAGGGCTGCTAGTGATGCTGAGTAGGAAGATACTGTCAGGGACTCTAGTGACTCACTTTGTCCTTGGTCTCATCATCTGTAAAATGGAGGGGTTTGGATGAGGGGGTATATTTGCATTCCCAGTGCCTGACCCTTGGGAAACATTTATTAAATGCTTGTTGACTGAGGTCATGAACTCATTAGAATTCTAATTCTCCCCATTAGGGAGTCTTTACTTGAGGATGAATGCCTTTACTTGAACTTGGGTCATAGGACCTGAGTTTGAATCCTGGCCACTGTATGACCTTGGGTGAATCACTTAGTCTCATGTACCCTCCTTAACTTGGGGGTTGGTCTAGATGACTTCTGGACTCCAATCCAATAACCACTGATTAAGCACCTAGTATGTGCCAGAGATACAATTAATAAAAAGACAGACCATGCCTTCAGGGAGCTTCCAGTCTAAAGGAGGAGACTACATAGAAAAGGAGGCAGGAATGGGGGATAGACAGAAGAACTCTTGTTCCATGGAGTGGAACCAGACAGGGCAGCAAATGCTGGCTGAGTGGAGCAAGCTGAGGGTTCAGTTTCTGCCGTCTATAAAGGAAGGCATTGGAAGGAGTTTGGTATGGCACCCTCCAGGTTTTTTTGGTGGGGGGGAAGCGGTGTCAATCAATGCTTGGGTTAGATCATAGATTTAGAGTAAGAAGAGATTCCCAGGTATTATCTGCTCCAATCCCCTAATTTTACAGAAGCCCAAGGAGGTTGAATGATTTGTCTAAGGTCATACAATACAGTAAGCAGTAGCAGAATATTAAAACATAAACCCAAAGCACTTCTCTAGGCTTGGGATCTCCACCCTCTAACACAATGCCTGGCATAGAGGAAGGACTTGGTGAATACTTGTGGACTGACTGGTTGCCTCCTTGGAGACCAGTGATGTCATAGGCATTTCATTTTGTCATGCAACTTCCCCTCTGTCTCGATCAGTATCTATCTTGAAATTAAAATAAACTGGGCATGAACACACATGTATTTCCACATGTATGTATATGTAGGACATATCACTCGCATATAGTTCACAAACACTTAAAGGAGTGTAGCATCTAATGATGTTAGACAGCTCTCAGTCTCATACAGAGAAGACCAAGTGGGTGGAAGCTCTCTTATTGCCCAGATTTCAGCAGGCATTTGGATGGATTCTCTGCTGAGCTCACTCAACAGTTTGTGAATGTGGGACAGTGTAGATGGACAAACAGCTGAGGTCAGAGTTGAATCACAGTAGGAGAAGACATCTAGCTTCGCTTTCAGGTTGTGAAACTCTTTTCCCTTTAGCCCACTTTTCTGAAAAAGTGGCTCTATGGCTGTGAGACCCGGAACCCCATTGCTTCTAAGATCAAAGGTGGGCACTCTGCAGAGGGCAATGGGAGCAGGGGCAATTCATAGCTTATAACCAGTGAGAAATTGTAAAGAAAAGTGGCACCATCCATCGAGAAATCTTATGGCAGAAAGAATTGGGGCTGGTCACGTGTAAAGAGCCACGGACGGCAAATGGTCAGTCAGATTGATCCTCTGGTACTTGGGACATGTTGCATCTTTTAGTGAACTTTTGGGAGAATGTGGGATGTGAATGTCAAAGGATGGGCAGGCATATTCAGCATCTTTGAAAGCAATGCGGGAAGGGATGAGATGGTAGATCAATTTTAGGTTTTTGGCTTATCTCTCAAGTCTACCGGCATTTATTAAATGCCTACTATGTGCTGGGCACTGTGCTTAGCACTTAGGATGCAAAAGGTTTGTGTGAGTGTGTGTATGCTTTTGTCTCTGGGTGTATATTTAAGGTTTCTCTATATCCCTTCAGAAAATGAGAGAAGCTAAGCTTTCTAGCCAATGGTGAGAATTCTTGCCTTGCACACATTGGCTGGCATATGAGGTGCATTTTAGGGGTCCAGGAAGATACAGATTTGTGTTAGTGTTTGCTTTTGCTTAAATTTGGATCTACCATGAATGTTAATGGGGAGGAATAGGAGGATCTTTGAGGTATAGATGAATGAAGTGGCTTCTCACTCTCCTTGATAAAGAATCTTGTGAGTGGTCGGTTTTGGAAAAAAAGAGGAAATCCCCACTAGAGCACAATTGATTTTCCTGCCTTCTTCTTAGGGATTGGTTCGGGGTTCTCCCTGGGCTAGCCCCATCCAGATGAAAAATGAAATGCAGATGCTGGTGATTTTTCTCCAAAACATGCCCTGCCCAGAGAGAGAACGTTACAGGCTCCTGCTTCCTTATAACCTGAGCTGACCCAATGAGCCTTGGGAGAATGACAAATAGGAGAAGGGGCTGAACTGAGGCAGGGAAAGCAGTTTTCAAATCCAGTCTCCCAGACCCTGGGCCACCCGCTCGCCTTATCCTGTCTCCTACTGCTCTAGGTATACCAGAGGTATTAGGAGTTCTCCTTCAGAGACCAGAAGGCGCAAGCTTCTGGGGGGCCTTCAATGTCAGTATGTCTGGTTGAGAGTGTCAGAGTTGAAGAGAGCAGCCCAGGTCACTGCTGTCTACATCCTCCTTAATGGCAGCTGGGAGGCACAGTGCAGACATCAATGGAGGACATGCCCATCCATTGCTAAGTCTTCCCTTTCTCCCTCTCTCCCAGTCCCTTTTTTCCCTTCTTTTCACTCCACTTACATCTCTCAACTGGCATCCTTCATGTACCTTCCCCAGGTCACTTTTCGTTTCTGATGAGCCATACCCTGTCTCACGGTGCCTGGCACAGTGGTTGGATATCTAGTAGGCACTTAATTAATAATTGTTGACTAATTATAGTCATGCCCCCTGTGTCTTGCTCCTTGCCCTTGGAATGAGCCTTGACTGAATACCTAGAGGCAGCGAGGGACTGATGAAGTGGACAGTGTGCTGGAATTTGAGTCAGGAAGATGTGAATTCAAATCCTGCCTCAGACACTTATTAACTATCACTTACCCGGTGTCAGCCTGGGATTACTCATTTGTAAAACCCTCACTGGAGGGTTATGAGAATCAAACCAAATGAACTAATACATGTAAAGTGTTTTGTAGCCCTGAAAGGGCTGTGTAAATGCTAGTGATGATGGATAGTGGATGGATGATGTTAGATAAAGCGTTAATTATATCCTAGGCATTGAGTTGAGTGTTGGGGATACATGTACGAGCACACAGAATGGTCCCTGCCCTTAAGGACCTTACATTCTAGGAATAATAATCATTTAATATATTTTAAATATTTACTAATTATTTTAAAAATGATAGTCTGTTGATGATTTGTGTATGTTTGGACCAGCTCTAGGGGTTCTTCTCACTGCACAGAGTGGCCTGGATGGGGAGAGTCAGGGAAGGACGTTGTGGAGACCGAGAGTTGTGAGCAGTGGAAGGTGCTGGGTTGTCCAGGGCCGAGCTTCATCTTGGCCAGTTGGGCTGGGTAGCTTGCATGGTGGCTCCCTAGGAGATTTTACTAGTCACACAGACTTACATTCTGTGATTGACCTAGAGCCAGCATTCTAGGACACGTGCAGGTTTGCAAAGCACAGGGTGGAAGCTGTCAACAGCCCTGGGAAGTAGGTGCTCTTATCCTCACTTTACAGTGGAGGAAACTGAGGCACAGAGAGGTTCAGTGACATGCCCATGGTCACAGAGTTGTTAAGTGTCTGATTTGAACTCAGGGCTTCCTGACTCCAGGCATGGGATGCTACAGTTTCCTTTGAGCTGAGTCTTCCAGGAAGTAAGGGAGGGAGAGCATCTGACTTTAGACATGGGGGCATGTGCCACAGTCTCCAGATGCAGATTTTCCCACAGTGCCCTGTTTCCCAAACCTAATTGTTTGGGGACATAACTCCAGTGCTCCTGCCATGCTGAGGCCACTGAGGACTACTGGCGCCAGAGGAGAAGGCCAGGGTCTCAGGCATGAGGATCAGCCTCTGCAGGGTCATCCAGGGAGTCAGCAACAAAGCAGGGACCAAAAACCCCAGATAACACTTGGAGGCAAGTTGGGGGTTTTTCTACCACACCCAGGCTGAAGAATCCACATTGTTCAGCTCACTTTGTCAAACTTCCAAGTAGAACTAGCCAGGAAAATCCCTGTGGTGGCTGGCCACTGGGCAGAGCTGCTGGCCACAGCTGCCACTTCTCCCTCCTAAGAAAACACAGGGCATGTGGGCCCAGGACCAAAGCCCGGGGTGGGGGGGGGGTCACCCTGCTCTGCCTTGGCACCATTTATGTGGAGCGATCGAGTCACCTGCAGCCAGGCCAGACCCCACTCACTGCCTGTGAGGGCTTAAGAAGGAGCCCTTGGCCTGAGTGAGGTCAAGGACTGGTTTTGGTTAGCTGAGGGCAGAGATGAGGAGACTCGCTTCCCAGTGTCACAGGCTCCTGGATGGAGAGAAGTGTGCTTGCTCATTCTTTCTTTCCTTCTTCCTTAATTTTTTCCTCTCCTCTCCCCTTCCCTCCCTTTTCCTTTCTTTCTTCCCTCTCCTTCCCTCTCTCTTTTCCTACCTCTTTTCCTACCTCTTTTCCTCTTTTTTTCTTTCTTTCCTTCCTTCCTTTTCCTTTATGGAGGTGGGATAGGAGTGTTTCAGTGGAGACAGCCAGAAATACTAAAAGCCAGGGACCTGATGCAGCCGCAGTAACACATAGCCAGTCTGGGGAGGGAGAGTGCTGTGGGTATCCAGTGAAGGGGCTGCTTGCTCATGGAGGGCCTCTCACAGGAGAAGGAAGGTTAACCTGGGGAGACTCCAGCTCCAACTGCCTCTGTTTCTGAAGCACTATGGATGTGGATGGTAATGAAAGGGAAGGAATCCCTCCTCGAGTCCCCCCCCCCCCTAAAAAATTACCTTGGCTTTATAGAAAACATCTTTTTCATTGTGAAACTTGTTACTTTCCAACCAGGATTTTGTAAACAGACCTGGGGGGAGGGTGCCTCAAGATCACCAGAACACATGGGTATACACATGCAGATGCACATACACACATACACACATGAGCACATGTCTGCATACGTGATGTGTTTCTTGTGTAGCCACAATTTGATCAGAACCGTTGGAAGGGTCCTGTAGCTACTGTGATAACATGTCCTAAACCCTGGTGTCAGAAGCTACTGGTTTTTCAAGCTCTTCAGGAGGGAAATAAATCTCTCTCTTGTTGATTTATGAACCTATTGACAATCCGAGGAGCCAAAATAAACTTGAGATGAAAGTGAGTCAGTTTGAATTGCAACAAGCATTGCAATGACCCAACCTCTGGAGCTGTGTGCCAGGGCTGGGTGCTGGGCAGGAAGGAGGGATCCTTGCGCTGTGATGGCAGGCAGGGAGGGCAGTCAGATGGGGGGGGGTCAGCCTCTGCTGCTGCTGCTCATAATCACCAGCATTTCTACAGGGTTTGAATATTTCCAGAGCCCTTTCCGTGTTGCCTCCTGATCCCTATGACGTAAGGGCTGTTACCTCTATTTTACAGAAGCTGGGCACACAGATTAAGTGACTTGTCCAGGGTCACACAGCTAGTAAGTGTTTAAGCCAGATTTGAACTCTCATCTTTTTGACTTCCTTTCCAGCGTCTCTACCTGCTATGCCACCTTGCTGCCTAATAATTATATATATATTTTTCTTTTTGGAGGGCAATTGGGGTTAAGTGACTTGCCCAAAGTCACACGACTAGTTTTTGTGTCGAGTGTCTGAGGTGGTATTTGAACTCAGGTCCTCCTGACTCCAGGGCCAATGCTCTATTCACTGCGCCACCTAGCTGCCCCCGCTGCGCCACCTAGCTGCCCCTGCCTAGTAATTATAGATATTTATCTAGAACGACATCTCATTTTGATCCTGACAATTATAAGCCTGTGAGGTAGATTCCATAAGTAGTAGTAGTCTGCTTTTACAGATCAGGAAACTGAGGCTCACAGGTTGCCCAGGGTTCACGGGATCCTAGAATTGGGACCTTGATGAGGAAGCTGGCTCAGCGATGTTCGATGACTTCACCTGGATGGCAGAGTCGGTGGCAGAGGAGGGATTGGCCCCAGGTCCTCTGACTCTTCATCTGGTGCTCTTTCTACCAGACTGGCCAGAGCCAGGGAAAAACCTGGCTATGACTGTGGTCTCTTCATTAGATCCTTCCTTCCCCTTCAGAATCGGAGGTTGGGCTAGAAGACCCTGAGCTTGCTTCTTGGGTGCTGTCAATGATCTGGGATCTGTACTGTGTGCAGATGGGAGTTGGGCAGCCAGTGACCGGTCCTGGGATGAGGAGGCTGCTGGGTCAGCTCAGAGGCCCGGGCCTTGCCCTACCTACGGGCCAGAGGGGCGGCAAGGTCACGTTTTATTTATTGTTTGTTGGCTATAAAATAAACATCTGATTCACTAGAGCAAAGCATTGTCAAAGGTGCTCTTCCAGTTTATCCACAGGTCAAAACCATTCATGATTCCTTGAAAGATAACCCGACAGAGATAACCTTGTTCTTCCACACTCTGATGGTGACATTAGGTGAGGTATACAGCAGACATGGATGTTGGCCAAAGGTATTTGTCACAGGGCTAGAGAAGCCCCCAGAGAGCCTCCCCACCAAGACTTGGATAGATGAAAAGGCAGACAAGATAACTGAGTACAATGTTTGCAAACCTCAAAGGGCTACATAAATGCTAGCAGCTGCCATTATTATTAATGCCAAGAATAATATCAACAAATATTCTAAGCATAAATAATATGAACGTTTAATATTTATATTTAATTGTCTGTTTTATATGGGCTTATTTAGTGTGTGTTTCACAATTGGAATGGGGCACGGGATGGCTTGGGCAGCTGGGATGGAGGCGTGGCCTTGGCACCAGCAGCAGGTGTTTTCCTAGCTTGGGTTCTCAAAGATTTAATCTCCCATTCCTTTAATGCTGCTTCCAGGGTTTCTATATATATTCTTTCCTTCCGGGACCCAGTGACCAAGGGCATGGGTGCGGCATGAAAAGTGCCGACTTGACTCTCTCAGCTCTGGCAAGATGGTCCCCGTTTAACTTTGGTGCCAGGGCTGGGTTCTCACCACTGATTGTGTTTTAAATTCTTATTACAGTTAGAGAAGCAGCTTGACCTAGTGGATAGAGAGCCGGCTTCAGAGCCAGCAAAACCCAGGTTTGAGTCCTATCTGTGGGGCAAATCTAATACTAAATCAGCTGTGTGCTAGTTACAGACCCTTCCATTCTGTGGATCAACCCATCACAAATATTGCACCACCATCCTCATGGCATGGGCTCCTTCTCTCCAGTTTCCATATTCTCATCTGTACAAATAGGAGCAGCGTCTATGCTGTGCTAGAATGTGATTCTTTAGTGAGAAGATGTGTAATAAAGCACTTTGCAAAGTGCTGTGTAAATGACTGTAATCGTTGTTACTTGTGGGGCATTTTGGAGAAACTGAGGCTTGTAGTGGTGAAGCGCCTTGCCTAAGCTCCCACACCTAAATTACCTGGAGCATCTCTGTCCTGAGCCCAGGCCTCTGGCTCCTAGTTTCAACTCCTGTTGTCTCCATAATGGGAATTCTATTTCTGACTCTGCAAACAGATTTCATCCACTTGTTCTGTCTATCTCCACCGTGTTTAATCGGGAAGCAATACTTGGTGACAAGTTCTCTACACTCTTTTTTGAAAAAAAATTAATCTTAAAATATTTTCTAATCGCTAACTAGAAAATAATTTTTAAAAACCCAATTTTCATATTCAGGGAAGATAATGGGGATTATCTAGATTGTGACTTGATTACATACCAGCTTCTTCCTTGTAATAGGAAGTTCCATGAAGTCTTGTTTGCATGTGGTGATTATCAGACCTGGAGTTGGATTTATGGGTCAGAACCCACTTTGGGGATCTGGTTCTGTATCTCTCTGATTTTCAGTCTTTAGGCTTTTTCTTTGTTTGAAGCTGGAATGAAAGGAAAACCATCTATGCTACCTAACACTAATCTTGGATGACTCTTCATTTCTCTTAGTCCTCATTTTATCACATACAAAATGAATGGGTTGATTAAATGCCCCGAAGGCCCCCTCTGGTTCTCTGTGATCCTGGGATCTTCTTCATCTCAATTGGCTGGTCTGTAAGTTGAATGGGTTGGACTAGAGGCCACCGGGGTCCTTTCTGGATACTTGTCTGTGATGCTAGTGAGCCCCCAAAACAGTGGAAAGACAGCTGGGGGCCTCAGTGGGCTACTGACTGACTTGTACTTGAAAATAGAAGCCACCAAAAGCAGTAAAATATTTAACCCATCGTAGGTTCCTGTGACCTCTTGCCAAGCCGCCAGGCAGGAAATGTTCAGGCTATGCGTCCTAAGCAGACTTCAGCAGCTTCTCAGCTAGTTGACAAGTGGTGTGTGGATAGCGGCAGTCTCTTTGCACTTACCATTACCAATAGCTTACCATTTGCAGGTTGGCATGAGAGCGCAAGTACTTTTTTAGACCTTTGGGTCTGATGTTAACACCAAAGGTAATACCGTTCCCCCTGCCATGGGCTATGGGTGGTCTAGTATCTGAACTTACAGGAACTGTTAGGGAAAGAAAAGAGTTCCATTTGTCACTTGGAAAGTGGCCTTTTCAGAATTCCATGTTGGGCTTGAATGGGAGTGGTGAGTTGACCCCTTTGGAAGGAAAGGCCCTTGTACTGGGCAAATTCAATTCAGAATTGTTTCCTGAGTATGAATTCTGGCCTCTCGTCTGGGCTCCCTTAGACCAAAGAATTTTTAAGAGTGGTTGTCCATTTATTTTCAGTCCTGTCCAGCTCCCCTTGGCCCCATGAATTCAAAACCAGCCTCAGACACTTACTAGCTGTGTGATTCTGGGCAAATCACTTAAGCCTGTTTCCCTCAGTTTCCTATACAACGAGCTGAAGGAGGAGATGGCAAGCTAATCTAGTGTTTTTGTCAAGAAAATCCAAAATGGATGGCGATTCTGGAAAATGGGATACAGAAAGAACGAGAAGGCATCACCTTCCTGCAGAAGCGGAGGCAGTTGCAAGAAGCCAGAAATGTGCTCAGCCCCTAGAAATGTGCTCTTCTTCCCAAGCAGAAAGGGATGGCCGCCATGGGCAGCACCATTTTAGGAGGTGGAGCTCGTTTGAATAGCTCCATGGAGAAGGATGGGGGAAAACTGTTTGGTCCTATGGCTAGCATTTCTCTTGAGAATCATCTTCATTTACATTGAAGGCATCCTAGATAAGAGCATTATTAGCTGGGACCAGGAAGGCTTTTCCAAGGGCTATTCCACAGCAAACCACATCTTTACCATCATAAAATGGACTGAAGGATGTAGGGAATACAAGGTCACATTTTATTTATTGTTTGTTGGCTATAAAATAAACATCTGTTTCACTAGGGCAAAGCATTGCCAAAGGTGCTCTTCCAGTTTATCCATAGGTCAAAACCATTCATGATTCCTTGAAAGATAACCCGACAGAGATAACCTTGTTCTTCCACACGCTGATGGTGACATTAGGTGAGGTATACAGCAGACATGGATGTTGGCCAAAGGTATTTGTCACAGGGCTAGAGAAGCCCCCAGAGAGCCTCCCCACCAAGATGGTACATCTGTCTTAGATAGATGGAAAGGGAGGATCACAGAGCAAACAAAATAACATAAGTAAAATGTTTGCAAGTGTTAAAGTGCTACATAAATGCTAGCAGCTGCTACTATTATTAATGCCAATAGTAATAACAAATATTCTAAGAATAAATAATATAAATGCTTACTATTTATATTTTGTGAACATATTTAATGTGTGAATATATAATGTAATAAAATAATATGCAACACAGTATTTATACATATAAATGATATATAAATAAAATATAACTATAACATACTGTAGAAATATATAATGCAGAAAACATGTTAAAAAACAAATATAGATATAAGTAGAAGCAAAGTTGGTGATGATAAAATAATAAAAGACCTCAGATACCATCTAGTCCATCCCCTTTTTTCCCAAATGGAGAAACTGAGGCACGAAGCAGCTCTAGTGACCTGCCCAGAGTCCCAGCTAACTGGTGGATGAGGGAGAATTCAAACTCTAGGTCTTTGTGATTCTGAGCTTGATGTTCCATCTGCTATCCTATCCCGCTGACTAAAGCCTTTGAGACTCAAGCACAGAGCAATCCGATTTCTATCTGTGGTGGTCGTCCCAAAGATTTCATGTCAACATCTACAGATATTACCGTGAAGGCACATTGGTCAGAGTCAGTTGGTCATTAAGCATTTTTTAAGTGCGTACTGTTTGCAGGGCACTGTGATAAGAACTTGGTGACCCAAAGAAAGGCAAACTCACAATCTAATGGGAAAGACAACATATGAATAACTTTGTACAAATAGGATGAACTGGAAATGTTCACGGAGGGAAGCCAGGGCAGCATCCAGTGGGGATGGGCTTGCCCAGTGTGTGGCTGATATAGCGTAACCATTCTCATTGTTTTTGCTAATTAGATTCCAAATTAATTACAGTGAATCTTAAATAGGATAAATTGTGGAATCAGGAAACCCAAATAAAATTGTGCCTGAGCTTTATTAGCCTGATATTAGATAGAAGTCCCCGGTCTGTATCCGGTGTCTGCCCAACAGCTGATCAGCAGGATTTCCCATGAGGATACCTGTTGCTAAGATTTTTATCAGGTCAACACTTTTAATACTGTTTAATGGAACTCTTGTGTTGGTAAGGTGAGTTGATTCTCCCAGAATCCTCGTTTTCTGTGGTTAGAGATGACCATGTGGATATCTCCCAGAAGCCATCCTTCTGGGTCATTTGCACAGAGGTGGTTTGCCATAGAGTCATGGTATTTACAGGAGCTCAGGGCTAGTTTGGATGGGCTTGGGAGAAGGCCAGTCCAAGTTAAAGTACTTTTTAAGGTGTTTTAAAAATAGCTAATACAGGCATGCAGATTTGTTTTTTGCTGCTATGGTCACTGGAATCAGGCAAAGTGCGGCCAAGTCTGGGTTGGTTTTTTTTGGGGGGGGTAGCTTTAAGGGATAGATTTGTAATTAGCACATGTCTTCCTTAGGTCATTTCAAAGACCTGCCAGAGCTCTGCTTTACACACTTAGCTGTATTAACAAAGACAGTGTACAGGTTGATTTCAACCTCAGCCCTGCCCAAATTAGGTAAAAACATATAAGGAAAAAGAGCTTTGGGTTTGGAGGAAAGATTTTGAGTTAAGACCTTGATACTTAGATAAAGGAGCATTTATTAAGTACTCACTTTGTGCCACTGGGGATACAAGCAAGAGTCAGGCACACACTCCCTACCCTCAGGAAGCTTCCATCCCAATGTGAGGGCACACAGGAGGCCTGGTTGGAAGGGTCCACCAAGACCTCAGGAGGCCTAAAACTGGGTAAGCGGAGGCCAAAGCTGCCCTGCCCCAGCTCAGGTTGGTTCTGGGGGATGGGGGGGGGGCTCTAGTTTTCTAATGAAGAGGGAGAAGAGATGATGGGCCCTGTGGAGACATTTGGGAAATGACCATGGACAAGACAGCCTCAATTCTCCCTTCTGAAAAGAAGAAGATTGACCTGGGTGATTCCCAAGGACCTTTCTACATGTAGATGGTGCAATAGCATTTGGATGAATGAGGTGGGTGTGCCAGGATTGGCACACATTACAAAGCTCTTCCTTATCTCCTATGCTCAAAGATCCTGGAACTCAAAGCACCTGATGATCAAACGTATCCTGGATCTTTCTGCAGTCTCTGTATGGCTCAGTGACAAGAGGGCTAGCTAGCCTTAGCATCGGGAAGGTCCTACATTCAAATCCCGCCACAAGCATTAATTGTGTGCTACTTCCCAAGCTATTTTACCTTAGTCTCCTCATTTGTAAACCAGCTATAATCATACCTCTGGTGCCTATCACAAAGGGCTGCTGTGAGGCTCAAAGGGGAAAATGTGATAAAAGGTGTCCTGCACTGTTGAGCCCGATCGCTTGTTGAGTGACCTTGGGCAAGTCATTTAATCTCAAACCTCAATTTCCTCCTTTGGAAAAGGAAGGTGATAATGCCTACCTCACAAAGGATTAAATGAGGCTGCTCAAATGAGATTTTCTATGTATGCACATATGTTACACATTACATGTTACATATTACATACACAGGCATACATTATACATCCTGTATATGCATATTACATACATGATAATACATGTACATATATATTACAGTGCTTTGCAAACCGAAAGCATTTCCTAAAGGTTAACTGCTATTGTTATTAAGATAATTTGAATTCTAATAGAATATATTTTATCATAATAATATGATCATGATAATTAACAATTATATGCCTTAAAGCATTTTCTGATAATAGGAACTTTAATATATTTTATTATGACATTGTTATGATAAATAATAATCAAATTCCTTAAACATCTTCTAAAAGGTAAATGCTGTTATTAATGTTATAATAACACAATGTTATAATTATGTTAATTACAATGAACTATTGTAATTGTTAATTTTAAAATAATAAAAATATGTTAATGTTAATTATAATAGTGTTATATATTATAACAATATGGTTGTTGTAATCAATAATAATGACATGCCTTAAAGCATTTTCTAAAGGTTAGTGGCTATTGTTACCAGTATTATAATAGCAAATATAGCAATACATAATATTTTATTATAATGATTATTGTCATTAATACTCATGCTTTAAAACACTTTCAAAAGGGTACCTGCTGTTGTTATTAATATAATAATAACAGCAATACCAGTAATAATAGTTGTTTTGGGAGGCAGTATGGTGAAGTGTAAAGAACACCATAAGGCTGTACAGTCAGAGATCCTGGGTTCCAATCCTGCCCCAAATACCCTCCTCCGGGGTACGATGAGACTTTTGAGCCCCAGGCCTATGACCCTGTTTTCCCGCTCCCAGACCCTAAAAGTAATGGATCCCCAGGGGCAGGGAGTGAACAGCTGGACTTTACTGCATCAGTGACTTGGTGCAGCTCACTGCAAAGACACCCCAAATCTCCCTCGCAGCGAGAGTGGAAGGAAGGAAGGAAGGAAGTGAGAGCCGGCCTGGCGGGCGGAAAGCCTGGGGTGTCTGCTGCCTTGGCCTGACCGCGGACAGCCGAGGGTGAGCCGGCCGATGAATGAGCTCAGAGAGCAAACAAACCGCACACACCCGGCGTTGCCATGGACACGGGATGCGTCAGCTCCCAGGAGCCTGCTCACAAAGCCGCCCGGGAGGTCGTGGAAACTGATCAACTGTTTCTGTTGGCTGCGAAGGGAGTTCGGCCGCTTCCCAGAACAAAGCCTGTCGTGAGCCGGGCTTAAACTGGGAATATTTATGGACAGAGAAATGGATCCTCCAGCCACCAGACTCGACTCCGCCTCTGCAGCTGACTCAAGTTTTCGAGATTTTTGTTTTAGAGGTGTTTAATCTAAACAAAACAAAACAAAAACATGTTCCATTTATTCCCCCTCCCCTGCAAAAAATTTAAATTAGCATGTGTTTTAAAGTCGACCCAGAAAGCCCACGCTGTATGCATTATGTTGACGCTGAAGGGCAGTAGTAAACTGGGATCCTTTTTCTAAGGCCCCCAGTTAGAAGTTTTGTGAGTCATTGAAGAGGGAGGGGCTTGTTGGCCCAGAACTGTCTGCTGGCTTGTGAGATGGTGCGGTCTGTGTCGTGGGAAGTGTTCAAGCATGTGCCGGGTGTGCACGTGCGTGTGATCCCCCAGATGGGGGTGTTGTGCAGCAGAGACCAGCACGGAGTGGGAGGTGAGACCTAATTCAATGCTAATCTCTGAGATATAACAGAATTGATGGAGGGGAGAGGAGAAAAGGGGAGTAGAGGAGACAAAAGGGAAGGAGGCTTGTTGGAGAAACTGAGGACCAGAGGATGAAGTGACTGGTCCAAGGTTACCTCACAATATGTGTATTTTTAAAAGATTCACATGAAGGTTTAAAAATCCCCTTCCTCTTCCCTGAAATTTCAGTATCCCCAAGATATCTTGACATTGGCCATGGAACATGTGTGACCCTGAGGGATGTTTCCAGGGCCATGAGGAATCGTGGCAGTGTTTAGAGTGTTAATTCTTTGTAGAATCACAGATTTGAGAGCTGGAAGGGACCTCAGAGGTCATACCCTTCATTTTACCCTTGAAGAAACTGCGGCCGGCGGGGAGGTCATAGGTTCCTGGATACTGAGCTGGGGGACCTTAGAAGCCAATACCAGCATCCAACTCCAAAGGACAAAACTGGAGACCCCAGGGAGGTGATCCACTTGCCTAAGGCCATCTGGCTAATAAGTGACCTTGGTGGGGTTTGAACCCAGGCCTCAGAGCCAAGGCTTGAGGATCCAGGATCACTTCACACTGCTTTAATCTTAATCCATCTGTCCTCACAGATAATCAAGGTCTCTAGATTTAAGCTTCTACAGGTATGAGCCTGTTGTGTGAACACACACCTCACTGGATTCTCCCCCGCCTTTTACTCAAAGCCTGACTTTGGCTCCCAGTGTCGCCCAGATTCCCCCTCCCCTCTTCACATCTCCCCTCCCCTCACTGCCTGTGGGGGCCTGCCTGCACGCCAGGAGCTCCTGCAGAGGCCTGTCTGGAGGAACTGCCAAGACCTCCAGCTTCCCCTTTTGTTATTATTGTCAAGGCTGCCCCAAGCAAAATGGTGAAGTTCCTCCTCTTTCTCCCTTCTGGACAGCCTCTCCTGGCTCACATCTTGACCTTTTTGGGCTGGAATTCCCAGCTAGGGACGAGCACCTGGACCTTCCTCTCTCCTTCATTTCCCACAAAGGACCAAATTCTCATGTCACTGAGCCATTCCCTCTCTGTATTTTATGTGGATGGTTCCCCACGGCTTCTCTTCCCAGCATCGTCCTGAGTTTCAGAGAGGCCAGTGACGTGTCTGTCTATCCCTCTGTGCTTTCCAGGCAGCACCTCCTCTCACTCTGGAGCCAGCACCCTGCCTTCAGCAGAATCCCCCAGCCCTTTCCTGCTCCCTAACCTGAAAGATGAGTTCCAGTGTTTGCTAGTGAGGACTGTGGCTTCCTCCTCCTCCTAGCTTTGCCACCCAACTTATCTGCATTTTCACCTGGGCTTGTTAATGCCTTCATTCACTTTCCAAGACCTAAAAAGCTCGGATTCTGGGAGATTCTAGGGGATTGCTCCTTGAGCAAAGGCGGGCACCTACTCTGCTTATGTCGGCCCCACTTACTAGTACTTACATAGCCCAGCTCACACGGGCTACACTTAAGGATATCAAATTGCAGTCACATCCAACGCAAACTTTTCTATCCTGTTTTTCCTTCCATTTTACAGACTTCTAATTTCCTACCACCGGATTCTCAGTTAAAAATCTCTTTCACTGCTTCCCCCTAGTGGAAAGCCCTGGAAGGACATGCCTACTGTCATTCCACTTGTTGAATAGTGTATAGATTTGGAGCTAGGAGGGACCTTAGAGGCTACTGAGGAAAATACACTCATTTTACAGATTGGGAAACTGAGGCCTCCTGGACTATAGTCACCCAGGAAGCATCGGACACTCAGGTTATCCAGTTTCTTCTCACATAGTATTTCTTCTGCTCCACTAAAGAGTTGCACAGACCTTCAGGTGCCTAGAGAACCCCGGGAGGTTTTGAAGTGGTATGTCCTCACTGGGTGACACATGGGCAACTCCGTTCTCTCCCTTGAGAGAGAGCAAAAACTGTGTTTATAAGTAACGTGATATAAGATGGATTCTTTGGGGGAGGATTTTTAGGAAGCCTTGAAATGCCCCCTTGAAAACGATAGAGGCAGGGGCAGCTAGAGGGCAGAGCGGATGGAGCACCTGCCCTGGAGTCAGGAGGATCTGAGTTCAAATACAACCTCAGATGCTTAATAGCTGTGTGACCCTGGGCAAGTCACTTAACCCTGACTGCCTCAAAAACAACAAAAAAGAAAAAAAAATAGGGGACTTCTTGGGACATGAACCAGTAGAAATTAAATTAAGAATTTTACTTGTGTCTGTGATGTTATTTAGGATCCTATCAGTCAGTGAAGAGACATGGCAGAGTAAAAAGAACATGGAATTTAGAGCCAGAGGAACTGAGTTCAAAATCCACTTTTGCCCCCTACCTTCAATAATAGTGATGATGATGATGATGTTAACAATAGTGAGTGTGTGCATGGCACCTACTATGCGCTAGGCAGCTGTGCTGAGCACTTTACAAATATCTCGTTTAACCCTCACAACAGCTCTGGGAGCCTGGACCACTTATTATCCTCACTTTACAGCTGAGGAAACTGAGACAAACAGGTCAGGTGACTTACCTAGGGTCACACAGCTAGTAAGTGTCTGAGGCTGGATTTGAACTCAGGTCTTCCTATCTCCAGGGACTCTCTCCACTGCTTAACCAGCTGCCTCCACATAGCCCTTCCTGGGCGTATGGCCTTGGACAAGTCCCATATGCTTTCTGGATCTTAGTTTCTTTGTCTATAAAAGGAGAGGGTTGGATGTGATGGTTTTTGGATGGGAAGGTTTTTGGATGGGAAGTTTTTTGTGGCACCAAGGTTTTGCAATTCTGAGGCCACTCGTCCTACATGAATCTCTTCTTCTGCATACCTAACAGATGGACATCTGGTTTCTTCTGAGACCTCAAGGACCTAGACTGAAATGCCTCCTGAAGCCTCCTGTTCCATTGTCAGAGAGCTCCATTTCTTAGGCTGCCTTCTGGGGAGCAGAAATCTGCCTCTGTGTCACTTCCATATAAAGGAACCCAGGGATGAGATGTAATAGGCTGAGAAATATTTAACTGTTGGCCCTTCAGAAAAAAACAGTGTGTGACACACTTTTCTGCATTATTAACTTTGTCTTTATTGATTTTGTAAGTCTAGACAAACCATGAAACAGTGGTTCAAGCTGGTAGTGTTTACAGATTCCTGGGGTGGAAATGCTCACACTGAAAATTTAACACTCAGCTCTCACAAACCGGTTTGAGCTGGCTCCCCCAGCCCCCTGAGCTTTTGTTGGACTGGATCCATATAAATTGGGTCTTGTTTCCTCTTCAGGCGGTGATGTTTCTTCAGAAAGTGCAAAGATAGTCATAATTGCTAGCTAGTGACCCTAGGCAAGTCTCTTAACTCTGTCTGCCTCGGCTTCCATAACAGCACCTATCTCCCAGGGTTATCGTGTGGACCAAATGTGACAACATGCATAAGACCCTTAACCAGGCACATCGTAGGTACTGTAGAAGTGCTTCTTCCCTTCTTCCTCCTCCCCTTCCTCCCCTTCCCCTTCTTGGGTGTTGGGAACAGGTAGGGGATGGAACTGCTTGCTAATTTTTCTATAAATATGTCCAAGGATTCTTTTGTGAATTCCATTCTTTTTGATGAGATCTGAGGTCAGTTAATGGTATTCCCGGCACTTACCCTAGTGTCTGGCACATGGTAGACATTTAATAAATGCTTTATTACAATTACATCACTGTAATTACATTGTAAATTACTTGATTGATGAATTGTTGGAAAAATAGGCTAAGTTTGAGGAATCTCCGAGGGGCTGGGACTCCTGCCCTAGCTCGGCCACTGGGATCCCTCTGTGCCTCAGTTTCCTCACCTGTAAAATCTGCTTCACAAGGTTGCCATGAGGAAATCATAAAGAGCTGTTTAGTGGTGCCAGTCCCGAAGAGCTTAATTATTGTGGAATGGAATTGGGTGGTTGCTGCAGACCTTCCTACAGACCCCCTGCCACGATTTTGCCTTCCCATTGGAAAGGGAGCCCTTTTTTCTGTGGTCAAGATGAATCAAAAGGAGAAACACAGAAGACAAAGACGTTGGGGAGTTTACCGATGGGCTTTGCTGACCTTCCGGAATGACATGGCTCTGGACAGCAGGGGGCTCTCTGTCCTCTCGTAAGGCTTCGTCTTTCCAACCTTGATCTGGGCATGTTCTCTCTCCTTGAAGATTTCCTTCTGAGTCTTCAGAAAAAAATTTAAGAGGGAGGAGGGGGGAGGAAATAGTATAGTTTGGCTTCTTAAATGTTTCTAACTAAAAAAACCCAACATAGTCCTCCACCAGGAGGCCAACCACAAACCACCCATCTTGGGTCCCTTGGAGAATATCTGCCATTTGGAATCTGAGGACCAGGTGACTTATTTCATGGCTGACCTTGGGCAAACCCCCTTGCCATTGTCCACATGGATAAAATGAGGGGCCAGCTGGCCCCCTGTATTCTTTGTAGCTCTAGATGGAAGATGATGTTATCCCATGAGCAGCTTAATTATTTCTAGGACCTCTTGTCTATATCATGATTTACCACTGATCCTTACAATGTTTTTGGGAGGGGACTAGGTGAAGTATCATTTGACATAGGTTTATAGATGACAAGACTGAAGCAAAGAAGGATAAGGTGATTTATCAAGTCACAGGCCAGCTTCGAGTGGAAATGCTCCTCCACTGCCCCCTCCAAACCGAATAAAAGGGAGCATGTGCTCGGCATAGGGAGAAAGGGCCCCGAGGAAACAGGCTCCTGCTTCCAAAGAAGCTGAGGATCAAAGTGATATTACAAAAAGCATCATCGGTAGCAACAACAATAAATAAGTCCCTAAATGAACATAACCTGGAAACACAGCCTTCCCCCCTAATCAGCACCGGCCTCCCTGGCCTGCTGTGATGGGCATGGAGGCGTCTGTAACAGTAACCAGAGCTTGGGCTCCCTGAGTGTTCCCAGATTGGAATCCTGGGGAACTCAACTGAGGCGGTACATTTCCCATGGAAATGTTCTTATCTAATCCTTCTCCCTGCACCCTTGACCCCATGCCTCGTGCCCCCTCAAGGACCTTGCTCCCTTTACCCCCTGCTCTAAATTCTTGGCCTCTTCGTTGACCACCTCCCCTCCTCCTGTAATCTCACTCAGGTCTCACCTGCCCTGATGCAGAAGCTCCCCTTCTCCCCCCAACTCTTCTTTCACCCCTGACCTACTGTCAAGTTGTGGTCCAAGTCCTGATCACCACCTTTTCATGGCTAAACTTCTTTCCCTCTCCCTCCTTAAAAGACCCATTTCTTCTTTCTCTTTCTTTTTCTCTTTCTCCCTTTCTTCCTCTGTCTCTGTTCCTCCCTCTCCTTCCCTCTCTTTCTCTCCCTCCCTTGTGTCTCTTCACTCTCTCCCTACACACACACACACACACACACGCACACGCACACGCACACACACACGCACGCGCGCGCGCACGCCCTGATGTGAGGTTTTGCTTTGGGGCTCACTTGGAGAAGAGTTGTATGATTTGACCAGATGAGACTCTGGGAAGCTGTTGAGCCCCCTGGCTTTGAAAAACCCAGATGTTGCTGCTTCCCTCTCTGGTAACTTTAATAGGTATGGATGTGATGGTCAGATGGTTGGAAGCCCATCTGCTGATCTGTTTCTTGTAACTTGTTTGTAACTTGTATTTGTAAATTGTGCCTGTAACTTGGGTTTGTATTCTCTGGAGTTCAGGATGCTGACTTTTTCCCTGAACTAGATAAATGATATTTTTTGTTTGAGTAAAGAAAGATTACTAACCCATTTTGAGTTGCTTTCCTTTAGTAAAGCAGATCTAAGAACCTGTGCTAGCAGCTGCCCTGGGTATGCCAGGGTGCTTGCTGATACACCTTTCTGGGTTCCCAAGTCTTTTTCCAGCCCAGACCTCTTTCTAGCTCTGGTCCAGCTTTTCCAACATACTTGGGGATGTGTCTTCGGCATCTCCACCAACCCCTCAAAGTCACCTTCTCCAAAATTTGACAACCCTACTCCCCAGGCCAGCTTCTCCTTCTGATACAATTTTCTGTGGCTCCCACCACCTTTTCCCAGGCTCTGGCCCTTTGGTGGCTCTCTTCCTGTTGCCCCAGTCTTGTCATCAGCCACATCCTAGCAGTTTTTGCTTTGAGGCATCCCTTGTGGCCTAATGGACAGACTGATGACTAACTCTGGAGCCGGAGGGCCTGAGTGCAAATCCTACCCCTGCTGTGTACTGCCTGTGTAGTCCTAACCCTAAATGTGTGGGACCCTGGGCACTCCAAAGCCTCTATGGACATATGTGCTGATTCGTAAAAAGAAGGGGTTGGGTGGCTTGAGCTTCCTTCCCACTCCCAATCAGTGCTGCCTATGCTATTGCCACCACCATCTTTGTCTGTGGCCTTTGGATTTCATGAATTTTTGTCAAAATCACCCAAGTATTCTTCCTGCCTTTGGGGTCTCTCTCCATTCCTATGTGGCCTTCACAATTTATCCAATTAATCTGGAGCTGACAATTTACAAAAGTTACCACCCAAGAGGAGATGCACTATGGGAAATAACCTTATGTGGGGGTGTACAGACCCATGGAAGTGTCTAAGCAGCTAGGTGGGGGGGGGGGTTAGAGAACCATACCCGCAGGCAGGAAGACCTGAGTTCAAATCAGGCCCCAGACACTTACTAGCTGTGTGACCCTGGGCAAGTCCCTTGACCTCTGTTTGCCTCGGTTTTCTTGACTGTAAAGTATATCAGATAATAATGTCTGCCTCCCAAGGTTGTTCTAGGATACAGTGAGAGGGTCCTTGTAGAGCAGACCTTAACGGGCAACGTGAATGTTAGTAATTTTATTGTTGTTCCTATTTACCTGTGATGGAGACGTTTCGCTTATGAGAGCATTTTTCTAAATTCCGGAAGCAAATGAGTGTTCCCTATTTGGAAAGAAAACCCCTCTTCCTTTCTAGAGATAAAAAGAAAGAGGCTCTCACACACACACACACACACATGCTACACCTGTACATACACCCCCCCCCACAAATATACATGCATGCAATTACACACATGGAAAATACACATGCACATGTGTGTACACAAAGCACATAAACATGGGTACGTATATGCATGTATACATGTACACAACTACACACATGTACACGTAGCCACATGTATACACATGAATATATACACATACACACGCTACACCTGTACATACACATACATGCAATTACACACATGGAAAATACATGTGCATGCATGTGTATACAATGCACATAAACACGGGCACATGTATGAACATATACACACACAGTTATACACATGTGCACATACACATCCACACAAGTACACAATGCACATAAGCAGACACACATAGATGTGCACACAATTATCCATGCAGACACACACACAGTGTGACAGGGCGCCCCACAGGGCAGTGGCATCCAAAGACTGTGTGAGGAGGAGCTCAGGTCAGTGCAGGGCACCTTCCCCTAACCCTGACATCTCTCTACCTAGGCTGCCTGTGTTTGAAATTCCTTTAGCAAGAGATCAGTTTGTTCCCTTTTGAAATTTCACAATAAGGGGGGCAAGCCTGGAAACAGAGTATGGGTAGCTCATTGCCTTAAATCCACACTAAGATAGAAATGTTATCTGCACTTTCCCTTGAGAGCAGGGCTCAGCAAGGAGGGGAGGAGGGGGAGGGGAAGAGGGGAGGAGGGGAGGAAGGGGAGGGGAAGATAGCAGGGGGGACTAGAGGATGTGATCTTAGTGTCACTGAGACAAGGTGGTAGAAGGCGGATTTTATTGACAGGTTTTTATGTGTCTTTGCCTGAGAGGGGTAGAGCAGTTGGAGGCACTGCCTTGGGCCATGAGCTTCATTTCTTTGCAGGTGAATTTTTCCTTTCAGAGTCCAGCTGAAGTTCTGTTTGCCAGCTCCTCCTTTGCTGAGGGTAGCCGTCTCCCTTTTCAGTCTTCCTGCTTGTTCTGTCCCCTCTAGATTGTGAGTTCCTCAAGGCACAGACTGTCTTCTGCCTTTCCTAGTATCATGGCATTTAGCCTTATGTATGGCACACAGTAGGTGCCTAATAAATATTTGAAGACTGACTATGCACTGGCTGCACAGACACAGCCCTTCTGAAGGGAACCCGTCATCTCCTTTGCCATCAGTTTCCTGTTTTATTTATTTATTTTTAATTTTATTTTACTTTTGGAGGGGGAAAGGCAAGGCAGTTGGGGTTAAGTGACTTGCCCAAGGTCACACATCTAGTAGGTGCATCCGATGTCTGAGGTTGGATTTGAACTCAGGACCTCCTGACTCCAGGGCTGGTGTTCTATTTAGTATGATACCTCACTACCCCTAGTTTCCTGTTTTATGATGTGCCATGTCCAGGTCCTAGAAAATATGTCTCATTCTCCCCTTTAAGTCCATCTTCTGCAGGTTTCTCTATGGATGTCCATCAGGGCACTGTATTTCTGAGAATTGGGAATCAAAGACCCTGGGTTCAAATCCCATTCTGTGTGAAGACCTGTGTGATCTTGGGCAAAGCATTTAACCTTGCTGGGCCTCACTCAGTTTCCTTATCTGCAATATGGCTGTGGACTAGCTGCCCTCTGAATCTGTGATACCCAGCCTTGGCATTTCATTCCAAATCTCACTGGAGATTTCTCCAATTTCCTTTAACAATCTCTTGCAAAAGATGCTTGTAAGGACCTATTATGTGCCAGACTCTGAAGATAGAGAGGAAAAAACCAAAACAGTTCCTCTATCTCCATGGTCCTCCCCTTGATGCTCAACACACCAGGTTGAGATGAGTAGAAGTCCCAGTGAATGGTGTTTCTTGTTGTCCTTGAGGCCCCAGTGAAAGCAACACCTTCACCTCCTTTACTCACATCATGGAAGAGACTATGAGGCACTCAACAGACATCTGTCACATTGAAGTGATGTTTCCTATATGCATTAGCATGAACCGTTATTTCCATGTAAAAATCACACCCCCATTTTTGTGTTGCTATCTCCTATTTCACATTGGGTAGACTTTTTGTGTTGAACTCATGGGACGTAATGGACAAACAGAGATTGTGATCTGCATCCTTGGAGGCAACTTCCAGATGGTGAGGCTGCTGGTTCATTTGAATATTTGACTGGCTCCTTCTTTGAAGCACTTTCATACAATAGACGCTCAATGGACACTTGTTAAGTTAGTATACATGCCCTTCTTTGGTCCTCAGACTAACTGTCAGGTAGTCAGGGCAAAGACTGGTACCTGTGCCGCCATTTTGAAATTCTGGTCAGAAACCAGAGATTCAGAGAAACGAAGGGAAGAGATATCCACAGTCATAATGCTATTTATTGATGGAGCCAGACCTGGAATTTAGGCTTCCTGACTCCGAATGTTAGTTCTGTTTTGTCATTGAATGATGGGAATTTTGGTGTAGGAAGTAGAGAAGCTGGATATGGTTAAGAGTAGGAGGGCTCAGGACTAAGTCAAGCCCAAGGCTATCGCCTGTGGCTTGTTGCCGTGTGGATTGAGGTGTGTCTGTGGCCCTCATGTCTGGGTGGCAGCATCCAAGGCACTGAGAATCCTAGTAGCCCTTCTTGGCATTTCACCATGCCAGTAAATCATTCCCTCATTGACTCTAGTGATACAAACAGTATTTGTTAATTAATGATTTGCAGTTGGTTAAATGTAATTCAGGGATCCAGAGAACAGAGTTGGTTTTTTTTCTAAAACTGAATACTTCCTTGGTGGATTTAGTCTCAGGGTGCATGTTGGATTTGGGCAAAATAAGTAACTGTTTCCATAATCCTTCTTATCCTTTCTCAGGGACCCCTTAGTTCATGATCAATTGGAACTCAAGGTGATATTCATCATTATAACAGCTTACATTAAGGCTTGCAGGGAGGGGGCTTCTGGAGATAGCCTTGGCTCCGAGAGCACAGTCAGAGAAATGAGGGTCAAGTCTCACCTCCGTCACATCCCAGCTGGGTGACCTTGGACAATCTCTTCACTTTCCTAGGCTAGATGGCCTCTGTGGTCTCTTCAGCTCTAGACCTACCATCTTGCCATCCTGCTTCATACTAAAAAAATCCCACCCTCTGACCACTCCAAAGAAGCCCACCATCCCCTTCAATGGTACATTTCCAGGATAAATAGAGCCCCTGCCACTCAGGGTAAAGGGCAGATGCTGCTTTTTTTCTGATGACACTGATAGTGGTAGCTACAATATCAGTTATAATGTGGAACACGGGACTATAAATTGTGGTTTTCCATTGTCTGAGGCCAAGTACACATCCCTTGTTCTCCCCTTCCCCTAATTTAATAGCCAAAGCCATATGCAAAATGTTATATTTTCCTCTGAAACCATCAACAGTCTAGACTTCATAAAAATCAGAGAGAAAACTGGTCTCTGTGTTTTTCTATTTGATGGAAAAATTTCCTGGCTGGGATTTTTGGATGCATGGAGTGGGTTGGGCAGGTAGGGATTCTTTTTGTGTACTGAGCTTCTGGGGTTTAATTGGCTGGGTCCTGGCTTTTCAGATAAGAATTATTAATTATATTTCTATAACACAGAGCTGGCACATCACTGGGTCATTATCTGTGTTTGAATCAAGAGAGCATCACAAAGGTTAGGTTTTTTTTCTGAACTGGACCTTGGATTTCATCAGCGAGTGCGGCAAGTTCCTTTGGTAGTCCAGATTGGAACCATTTCTGAAACATCACCAAGAAGTCAAGTGACTCACCCAGGGTCCCTCAGTCAGTATGGGTCCCAGGCAGGACCCATAGCTAGTTTTTTCTCTCTCTGTATTTTGGCATGCTGCCTCTCACCAAAGAGATCATGTCACATTCATACCCGCTATATGGACCCGGCCACCACATGCACTCCTAGCTACTGAATCCAATAATAATAAATGAACAATAACTAGGATTTCTGTAACACTCTGAGGTTTGGCAAAGTACCTTACAGATGTGATTGCATTTTATCATCACGGTAGCCCTGCAATACAGATGAGAAAGTGGTCAATCAATAAGCATTTATTAAGTGTCTCCTGTGTACTCGACACTGTGCCAAGCACTTGAGGAATATTGTCATTCGATGCTGTCGCAGTCTGTTGGTTCTCTCCAATAAAAGAGGGGTTTCAGATCATAGTGTCATGACAGGAGTCCATGGGCCCAGACTGAGCAGATTTCTGGTGGGCTTCACTATTAGAAAGAAATGACCCCTGAACCACTTTTCTGTGATGACACACATCCAGCAAACGGGGCCTCAAGGTTAGGCCTCCTCCTCCCTCTGGGGACACTCCCAGGTGGGGGTGTGTGCAGAATTAGTTTAATGAAGGATGGGGATGCCCCACCCCCCTCAGCGGCCATAGTGACGTCCATCTCTCCCATCCTACTAGACGGTTAAACTGCAGGGGACAGCCCAGGCTCAGGATCAGCTCGAGGAGCATCATTGGATCTGGAAAGGAATGAATGAGTGAATGAAAAAGCACTGGGGATGCAAAAGCAGTCGTTCCTGCCCTCCAGGAGCTTACACTCCAGCTGGGGGAAGTCCGTATTGGACTTCCCACCTGGCCTCTCCAGCTGCCCTAGCTTTGTGCATTCCCTTCCATTCTGTAGTGGCCTCTTCCACCCTCTCCTTCCATCTCTGCCTCATCAAGTCCCTCCTCTCCAAAGCTCCAGACTTCCAGCTTCTCTCCCCACGATCTCCCTTCCCTCCTCTGCACTCGCCCCCTGGTCCACACCTTCCTCGCCTCTCCCCTGTATCATTGCAATGGTGTCTTCATTGGCCTCCCTGCCTCTACTGCAGAGGGTGTATCCCAGAAATGTAGGTTTTACTACGTCATCCCTCTCCCCTACAGACTTCATAATTCCCTGTTACATTCCCTCTGGGATCACATAGAGACCCCTCTGTTCAGCCTTTCACCCTGTGGCCCCACCATATCTTTCTGATCCTAGGACCTCGAAAGCTATCTGCCGGAGAGGCCCGCTGGCCTCCTTGGTGCTTCTGAACTGTCCCTTCGCTCCTGCTTTGCCCTGGCCGGGTCCATCCCCACAAGGAACTCCATCCTCATCTCTACTTCTCAGCGTCTCCTACTCTTTATATTTCCAATGACTGGTAGACAGTAGGTGCTTAATAAATGCTTGTGGATTGACTGATTCTTCTTCCTTGGTGCTCCCAAAGCACAATTCTTGAGCTTTTCCTTTACCCTGGTCACAGTCTCCTGTGTATGTTAGTTCTTTGTCCACCAGTGTCTTTCAATTGGATTGTGAGTTTTTGGAGAACAGGATCTAGTGTTATATTTTTATTGGTGAGCCTTGCATGCAGCAGGCACTTACTTTTTGTTGAAATGAAAAACATAAGGTTGCATGTGTGCCTGACTGACCTGAGCATCCTGTCCTGCTGTGTCCTTAGTGAGGGCTGGATGGCTCTCAGAGTTGAGTCCAAAAAGGTCCGCTAGCCTTGGGTCTTTAGAGGAGAAATTCTTTCCCCTTTCTGGAGCCTGACCAGTGACAGTGGAAAGTTAACCAAAGCAACTAGCCATAGATCTAATATCCTATTAACTTCTTTTAAAATATTTGTGTTGCTGTCATCAGCTTTTTATATCTCTAACATTTCCCCTGGTATTCTTCCTACTCCCAGAAAGCCATCCCATGAAACAAATCATGTTTCTTAAGAAAAAAGGAAGAAAAAGAATATTTAAGAGCCCTTGATTAACGCAGGGTACCAGCCGGCTGGCCCTGGCCCCTGTGCCAAGGAGGGGAGTCTGGGTTGGGGGCATCTGCTCGTAGCTCTTCCCAGAAGCCAGGCTTGTTCTGGGCATATCCTGTTGACAAATCTCTGAGCCAGTCTTGGAGTCACTGAGGAGCCTGAATCAGGGTGCTGTGGGTATTCCAAGAGCCCTGTGTTTGAGGAGAATCTGTTCTTTTATTTTAGGCTGTAAACAATCAAATGTTTGGTGGTTGAGACATAATAGGAAATGGGCCTCATGGCAGTCCCTTTGGCACCCTGGGGGGAATGCCCATTAAAGATCCTTTGTAGGGATATGCAGGAGAAACTGTGGCCCCTGGGGTTGAACCAGTGGGTAACCAAAAGTAAAATGAAGACTGTGTGAAGGTCAGCATGAGTTTCTGAGCTGGTCATTAGAACCTTCAATCAAGTTTTTTCAATGGTCCGGCTGCATTTTCAGGACTCCCTTTTCAGCACTGGGAGTGGAAGAAAGGGAGAATGGATGGGTAAGGGATCCTATTTGGGGTCTGCACTAATAGACCAATGGCTAATATTTGTGTAGAGCTTTAAGGTTTGCAAAGTGCTCATCTGATCACATCAGCCCTGGAAGGTGAGCGCTGATATCATCATCCCTATTTAAAGATGAGAACACTGAGGCTGACAGACATTGAGTGACTAATTTGCTCAGGGTTCCAAAGCTAGTAGGTATCTGAAACTGGATTTGAACTCAGATCTTCCTGATTCCAGGTCCAGAGCTCTGTCTACTCTAGCATCTGGCTGCCTCTTTATGATTTGTGGGTTGTCACCCGTGTCCTTGGGGCATCGGTCTAGAGCTTACAAAGAAGGAAACAGGCCCTGTTGGATGAACCATTTGTTGGAGACTTTGGACAGGGGTGTTCTCTTCGAGATTTAGACTGAGCCAGCTGACTTTCAAGGTGTCTTTTAAGTCTGAGGTCTGGGATCCTCAAACTTTATTTTTTTAATCTCGGGACCCCTTTACACTCTTAAAAATCATCAAGGACTCCTTTCAACGAGCTTTATGTTTTATGTGGTGGTGTTATTCCATCCTTTCTGTCATGCCTGACCCTTCCTGACTCCATTTGGGGAGGTCTTGACAGAGATCCTGGAGTGTTTGCCATTTCCTTCTCCAGCTCATTTGTCAGATGAGGAAACTGAGGCAAACAGGGTTAAGTGACTTGCCCAGGGTCCCACAGCTGGTAAGTGTCCAAGGCTAGACTTGGACTCAGGGAGATGAGTCGTCCTGATGCTAAGCCCAGTGTTCTGTCCACTGAGCCTCGAAGCCAGACTTACATGAGTTATATATAATATTTACCATATTAGAAATTTAAATGTCTTACTATCATGAGGATGATTTTTGACCTTGTGGACCCCCTGAAAGCACTTTGGAGCCCCACAGAGAAGCCCACTGTGTGGGAAGCATTCGTAAGGGTCTGCATCCTGCCCACCCGGTGGGAGAGGCTCATCTCTGTCCGTGCCACAAGCACAGCATTCTCTCCAGTGCCCAGTGCTGCCTTTGCTGCCTGCTTCTGCTTGTGGGTGCCGCCCTCGCTGCAGTTTGCCTTACGGGGAGGAGGGCAGGAGCTGCTCTCCCTGTGGGGGCCGCACGCCCGCACCTGGCCGTGATGACTTAACTTCCTCATGCCTCCGGTTTCTCACCCCATGAAATGAAGACAGAGGCAGCTGGCTGCTTCAGGTTTGTGTTATGGAAACTCAGTCAAATAAAACCTTGACTGCGTGCTGCGACTCTCTGGGAGAGGAATTCAGGGGGGACTGAGGTGGTTTAGGAACGAAAGGTCTGTAAAAATTGGTTGGAAAATAAAGCTCTAAATCAGAACCTTTGCTGTGCGGGACGGCTCTGAGGGGGTAAAGGAAGGTGACAGAGAAATGAAAGATATTAATAAAATTTCCTGGGGAAGCCAGTGTGTCAATAAAATATTTTTAAAAAACAGATGAAAATAAATTTCAGAAGGGGAGGGAACAAACACTCATTAAGAACCCACCATGTGTTGGGCACTCTTCTAAGAAATGTTATGTAGTTTGGTCCTCGCCATGACCCTGGGATGACCCATTTTACAGATGAGGAAGCTGAGGCAAACAGTGTGAGTGACTTGCCCACAGTCATGTAGTAAGTGCTTGAGGCTAGATTTGAACTCAGGTCATCCTGACTCCAGATCCAGAACTCTAGCCACCACATCACCTCATGGCCACCAAAGGGTCACGTTCAGAAAGCAATTAGGAGGCCATCCTCATAGTTAATGGAAGCGAGACCCAAAGAAGTCATGACCTTCCCATGGGCCACCCAGGGGGTTCAGGAACAGAACCAGTATTCAGATCCATGCCTCCTCTCCATCAGGAGGGTTTAGCCTTTTGGGGTCTCCAGGACTTCTTTCATAGCCTGGAGAAGCCAATGGTCCCCATCTTGGAATGATGTTTTTAAATGTATCACACAGAACACAAAGGAAGGTAAAGGAAACCGATTATACCTAAGGAATGATGTATTTTTTTTTCCCATCCAAATTTACAGACTCTGAAATCCATCCATGGATCCCAGGTTAAAAACCTCAATGCCAGATGGGTGTTAGACTGAACTCAATTGAAACATCCTTGATCATAAAGCTGTTTGCAAACAATCCTTCTCCCAGGCAGACGACGGATGGGGTCGGGCTTAGAATTCATGGTGGTGTCCAGGCTGGGTGACAAGGAAGTCAGTGGAACTTTCCGTCTTCCCCACGGGCATGTGCTGTCAGGGGCTCTCAGCAGCCTTGCATTGAGGTCACGGGGACTCCTGCTTCCTCAGGGGTAGGGCATCGTTTTAATCCGGCTTCTTTGTAAACCCCAAAGGTTTCTGTGTGTCTTGGATGTCAACTCGCCCTGTAGCTGGGGGAACATTTCATCCAGTAAAGGTAGATGACTCATCACCAATCGATTTCCCTTTAGATAAACCCATTGCCTTTTTCTTTCAAAGCCCTGCTCAGTATGCTCCTGCGCTTTGTTTGCGTGGAAGGAAAATTGAAGGCGGGTCCTCGCTCTCCGCAGTTTTAGATGCTGAGCCATGCTTTTGGCAGGTGGGGAGCAGAACACGTTGGTGTGTCCAGCTGACTGGCCATGCAGTTCTCATCCCCCACGCCTCCCCCCAGGGTGGTCCACGTGTGCAAGATATTGTCGAAACGGGACCGAGGAGTCTGGCAACAGGTGGAAGAGATGGGGAGAATTGATTGCTCTGAATGGGGCTGCGGGGAGGGAGAACATTTGTTTGGATGGGCTTTTGAAGGCCACTTTTGGAGGTTACCATGGAGACAGCTATGGCAACTCGGACGTAAGACCTGCTCCCCCGCAGGAGCCCAGCCGCCAGTGACGAGGGTCTGTGAAATGCTTTCGCAATCCTCCAGCTAGCTTATGGAAATCTTGGCTGGCTCTGGTTCTTGGCTTTCTAACGAGTCAGGGATGGGGGCTTTTTAAGGAATGGCCTCTACTTGTCCATTCGAGGGCATCGGGATGTTTTTTGTTTTGTCATTTCGCAAGCATACAGTGAAGGCAGTTGGGCTGCCCGCCCAATAGAACGCTGGGCTTGGAGTTAGGAAGTTCTGAGTTCAAATCCAGTCTCTGACACTTACTGCTGTGTGATTATCACCTTTCTCTGTCCGCCTTAGTTTCTTCACTTATAAAATGGTCTCAGTGATAGCACCTGCCTTGTTTTGAAGGTCAAAGAGCGCTTTGTTGACCTCAAAGTGTCCATAGTCCTTCAGGGGATCATTAGCTCTAGGAGGAAGGACTTTCTTTCTTGCTGGTACTTGGCTGGCAGGGGAAGCTTTGAATAACTGGAGAGAGATACAGGCCAATTCCTTTAATCAGAATGGGGGGGGGGTCACCTTATCCAATTTTCTCATTTTCCAGGAGAGGAAAATGAGACACAGAGAAATTAGGTGACTTGCCCAGGGTCTCCCAGTCAGTAAGTGGAAGGCAGAATTTGAACTTGGGTCCTATGACTCCCAGTCTGTGCTCTTTCCAATGGAAGGCTAGGGAAGCTGGACCTCTGGACAAGTCCAAGATGAGGAAACTCTCTCTGCCAGTGCAAGTCACCACCTCCTTTGTAACTTTTAGTGGTCTGCAGAGCGAGAAGTTAAGTTATTTGTACAAGGTCACACAGACAAGCAGGGCCAGGTGCAGGACTTGAACCCAGCTCTCCGTACTTCTTGTGAGGCTGAGTGTGAACCTCAGAATATCTTGGAGAACTGTCCAGTAAATCTCTCTGTGTCCCAGAGAGCTCAGCGTCACCAGACAGCCTAACCTACAAGTCCCCTGTCCATGGACTGAAGGGCTCTCCAAACCTAGAGACAGTTGGGGTGCTCTTGGCACAACTTGAACCTGGACCTTCCTCATTGACAGGCCAGTTCTGTCTCAGTCAATCAATGTGGATATGTCCGGAGCATCCACCCTGTGCCAGGGCCTCAGGCTACTGGTCCAAAGACTGAGGCAAGCCCTCCTCTCTGGGGCCTCCCTTCTTAGCCATGTTGCCCCTGGGAGGAGGCACGCTGGATGCCCGCTATGCACAGCGTTTCCCAGGAGTGCCCTCACTGAGAGCCGGGTGATGCCCAATGGGAAATTCCCTTAATGATGGGGGTTTAGGAAGGAAGTCTTCTGGGGATGAGTATTAAAGCTAAATCTCTTTAGAATAAATGCAAATAAGAAATGGCGACTGGGGCTGGGGGTGGGGTGGTAAACAATCCAGTTATAAGCTTCTCTAATGGCTCTCAATCTGTATATCAGCAGGCTGGGATTTCATGGGTGTGGCTGCTTCCTTCAGGGACAAAGATTGCCGCCCTTCTTTGCTATGGTCTGGGCAGCTCTGGCCCTAGAGTCCAGAGGACCTGAGACACTTACTAGCTGTGTGACCCTAGGCAAGTTACTTAACCCCAATTACCTCCCCTCCCCCCCCCAAGAATTGCTGTGGTTGGCAAATTATCCTCTTGGACCATCATAGTAGGGATGGGCTGGTCTTTGGACTCTAGACATGTAGTCTGTCTGTGTGTATATGGGGAAGTTTCCATCTTGGTGTAGGAATTATCCAAGCATGAGCCTCCAAGAACCAGGGTCACCCCTAACTAGCCTCCAAGGCCTCTCTTCTTCCACTAGGATAAAATATAGACTGGGACAGTAGAAAAAGCCCTAGTTTGGAGTCAGGACCTGGGTTCAAATTCTGATTTGCCACTTTCTACCTGAATGACCCAGGGCAAACCCTTCTGTTATCCTCATCTGCAAAATGAGAATGTTTACTTAGAAGGTCATTTGGTTCCCTTCCAGCTCTTTTCTCTGAAGCCCAGGGTCCTGTACTGGTAAATGCTTGTCTTGGACTTCTGCCGCATCCTGGCTGTGTGACCCCAGACCAGTCCCTTAACATCTCTGTTCTAGACAACTCTGAAACTATCCGTATCAGGGAAGGTGTTGACCTGCATTGGTGGAGGGATTTTCCTCACCTGGGAGTTCCCTAGGTCAATTAAATCATAGGACCTTCTTCCTAAAAGGGCATTTGAGGCCCCCCACAGCTCCGAGAAATCATTGGTAAGAGACTATAGACCAGACTGGCTGAGGACAATGAACAAACCTGCCACAGTCAGCAGATCTGCTCCCATTTAAGATTCCTTGATAAATCCTGACAATATTTCAAGCACCTGAAAGTCTCCCTGGTGTCAGGGTAGAGCAATCATAAGGGCTCTAGATCCAGAGTCAAAAGACTTTGGTTCCCAGATCCCTCGTGTCCCTTCTTTGTCATTTAACGTCTGTCGGTGGTCAGTGCGCTGGACTTGGAGTGAGGAAGACCCGAGTTCAAATCCTGCCTCAGATATGTACTAGCTGAGTGGTTCTGGGTAATCATATCATCTCTGTCTGCCTCAGTTTCCTCATCTGTATAATGGGAATAATAATGACCTCACAGGGTTGGTAAGAGAATTAAGTGAGGTATTCATAAACCTTAAAGTGCTACATAAAGGGGAGCTACATAAAATTTATCTCTCAGTTTCTTCAACTGTAATAAAAGGTGTTGGACTGGATGGTTTCTGAGGTTCCTTCCAGTTCCAGACTTATGGTCCTGTGAACCATATGAGAACCAGTTTAGAAAACTTCTCTTTCCAGTATGGCAGCCTGTCTTTTTGAATCATGAGAATCAGCTAGGCATAGAGCGTGGAGAGAGAGTTCCCCATGGGGAGTTTGGAGACTTGGGTTCTAGACCTGACTTTGGTCTTAACTAGTTATGGGCCAGATGACAGAGTCCAAGTGTTCCCAGCTCTCAGCTGTGAGGGGGTTGGACAAGGGAGTCACCAGGCTACCTCACATTCCTGGGAGCTGGTGATGTTATGATCCTTACAGGGTAGAGTCATAGCATTTGTTTAAGAGCTCATGCCTGAGGAAGGAAGTCATGGCAAAAGGTAGGGAAGGAAGAAGAGAGGAGAGGTTTCCCAGAAGGAAAGCGGCCCCCCCCCCCCCCCAGTGTTAGCTCAGGAAGCTTAAGTAGTAAGATAGTAAGTCCCATTTTTGGCAGCAGAAGCAGCAGGCTTGTGCATCCCATAAGTCCTCACTCAGGTGCCATTTTGGAAGCTACATTTAGGGTCCTTTTCCAAGATGGATAAAAAGAATCATCCTGATATGCCTTCTCGTGGTACAGATGTCACAGAGTGGGACTTTGGTTCCAACCCCAGCTTTGCCACTTGGAGATACCGTATAACCCTGGGCAAATTTCTTCATTTCTTGGAATCTGGGTCTGCTCATCTCCAAAATGGCAGCCTTTGACTTGCCCTGCCTGCCTCATAGGACTGGGGCGGGGGGGAACTGGGACACCAGCGGGTACAGGTGGGCTAGTGCAATGAGAGTGAGAGGCAGAATTCGGACTCTATGGCCTCTAAGGCTCCTCTCAGTTTCAAACATACAGTGATGTTGTATGAAGTGCTACAAAAATAAATGTTATCATTGGGATGACTAGATCCTGTATTTTCTGGATCTGTATGGAAATTAGAGAATTTACTTAGTTCCCCAGGATGTCTCATTCAATAATTCAATAAAATTCTAATTCAATGGAATAGGGCAGCTGATTTCCCAACTGCCGTAGATAGATTTACCCAATTTACTGGGGGGGGGGGGGTAGGGCAGTGGACTGAGCATCCTAGCTGTATGATCTTGGGCCAGTCACTGAGCCTCTGTTTGCCTCAGTCTCCTCAACTGTTAAATGGGGATTATAATAGCACTTGACTCCTGGAGATGTTCTGAAAATCAAATGGGGTAATATTCTTAAAGCACTTGGCACATAGAAGGTGCTGTATAAACATTCACTATCATTGATTATATTTATAGTTCAATATATTTAAGGCCAGAAGGGATTTTAGTGGTTGGAGATTCCAACCTTCCCATTTTACAGATGAAGAAGTGGATGCTCAGAGAGTTTAAGTGATTTACCCAAGGGAACACAGCCAGGAAGTTGCAGAGCCTGGGTCCTCTGACTTCATCTCCTGTGTCCTTCCCACTACACCAAGTAGCCTGTTTAGTGCTTCAATGGCCTGCAGTCTCATTTCTGTGGTTATTACTGACTTAAATCACAACCCATCTGTGCCTTCTTATCCAGGGCCGATCTGCTCTGTGGCCTTTCCTCCTCCTCCTTCCTCCCTCCCTCCTCTCTCTCTCTCTCTCTCTCTCTCTC
>CM053599.1:11104248-11123018 GCA_028646575.1 Pseudocheirus occidentalis | reverse complement strand
TTGATTGTCCTTCCAGTGGGGGTGGGTGACAAGGGAGGAATTGAAAGAATCTAGAATTTAAAGCTCTGCAGTACCGGCAACTAGGAATTAAGATATATAGGGGTTGGGGTAGGGAGACTCTCCCTGCCCTACCAGAAAGTAAGAGAGCAGATCAGGGAAGGGACTTTACCGTGGGATTACTGTTTTAGGGTTGGGGTAGGGGAAAGATGGGGAGAAAATTTGTAATTAAAAAATCTCATGAAAATGAATGATGTAAACAAGAAACAAATATAATTTATTAAAAATAAAATAAAAATAAAAAATCAGAAGGAAAAAAGTCACAAAAAAAGAAAAGGGGAAAGAGGGTAAGGATGAAGGAAAAGAAGAGAGAAGGGAGAGAAATAAAAAATAGGAAAGGAGAAGAGGGGAAAAGGAAGAGAGAGAGAAGGAGAGGAAGAGACACTCACAGGAGCTTGGAACTTAGGAAATGCTGAAGGTGCACGTGTAAGGCCTCAGTTAGGGTCCTTTGGTCCCCAGACTTCCCAGTAGGGGCAGGCAGCCCAGGACACCAGGAAGGCAGATGACAGGCCTGGCTATCAGGGCTCCAAAGCTGGGGATTCTTCCTCTAGGGTTTCTAGGGGCTGTCCCACAGCGTTTACCTGATGTCTCCATGCCACAGCAGCAAAGCTTAGTTTCTTGTAGCTTTGAGTGAGAGAACCAGAGAGGTTCTGAGATACAGAGACTGTGGAAAGGAGTCCCAGTGGCTTGGGAGGCCCAAGGCTTTGTCAGCTTGAGAGAGTCCCTAAGGGGCTTCCCCCCTCTATGGGGATCTCAGGACTGTGTTTACAGTAAGGTACCTGGAGCTGTAGTAGCCACCAGTCCAGGGTGGCCAGGAATCCAAGGGACAACTCCCCCCCCCCCTTGCCCAGGGAGGAGAAGCAGTCACACATTCTGCTCCTGTTGATTCTGATAAAGCCAGAGAAGGGGGGCATCTCTGCCCCTGTGGCAGAGTCTGGACCAGGGGAGGATACGTAGAATGAATGAATGGGAAAATATTTATCAAGGGCTGACTCTATGCCCAGAAATCTGGGGGACGGGGCATGGACTAAGTAAAGCCCCACAGGTATATGCAAAAGAAAAACATAACTTCTCAACCAGTCCAAATACAGCCTCCATCAAGCAACAAACATTTATTAAATACCAACTGCATGCCAGGCCCTGAGCTTAGCCCTGGAGACACAGAAACAAAGAAGGAAGCAATCTCTGCTTCCAAAGGCCCCTCATTCTGTTGGGGGAGTCTCAGAGAAGAGTATGATGGCGCCCCATAGGCTGCAGGCACCCCTGAAACATAGAGATGGAAAACAGAATACTAGTTCTAAGGGAAGATGGGGAAGGGAAAATTCATGGCTCAGAAGGAGGGGGGCAAGCCTTACCCCCAAAACATGAGAATGGGCCAGAGGAAGACAAGGACTCCCCAAGACATAGGCCAAGCAGCATTTATTAAGGGCCTACTGCGGGCCAGCCTCTGTGTTAAACACTGGGGATACAAAGAAGCCTAAAAACAACCCCTGCTCTCAAGGAGCTTCCAGTCTAATGAGGGAGACAGTGTGCAAACTAGCTACAGACAGGATAAATTAGGGGTGATCTCAGAAAGACACTAAGACTAAGGAGGCTCCAGGAAGGCTTCCTGGAGGAGGTGGGATTTCAGCGAGGCCTTGAAAGAGCAAGAGAAGTCAGGAGGAAGAGCCCACGAAGGAGAGTGTTCCAGGCTGGGGTCGCCAGAGAGAATACCCAGAGCCAAGGGACGGACCACCTTGTTCATGGAACAGGCAAGAGGCCAGTGTCACTGGATGGGAGAGTCCATGATGGGGAGGAAAGGCTGGGAAGGCTGGAAGGTGAGGGGGGCATGTTATGAGGGGCTCTGAATGCCAAACAGAGCATTTCATAATTGCTCCTGGAGGCAGCAGGTTGCCCATGGAGTTTATGGACTGGGGGTGTGGCATGATCAGAGTAGGCAAGGCCAGCAGGTGGCCAAACACAGGTGAAGGTTAAGAGAATGGCTTTGGGCTAGAAGGTTCCATGGGCCAAGGCCACAGGGCTGGGACCAATGAACTCTTTCACAAGGGTGAAGTGGAGAGTGTGGGGACAACCATGTGAATTTTATGAAAACAATCAAATTGTCTAAAAACCTCCTGGAGAAATGAAGAAACACCTCCCTGGAGGGGCTGCTGCCCTGGGACGTCACAGAAATGGTCAGACACGGTGTCTGTGGGCTTTGCTTAGATACTTTTGGCTTTTATTACAAGAGAAGGCTCACTGCCCATGGGAAGGGGTAGTAATTTCTATAAATGACTGTAATGCAAAAACAAAGACCTCTAAAACTTAAAAAAAAAAAAAAAAGAACAACTCCAAGAACTCTCCAAAAACCAGAGAAGCAGCTGGTCAGTCACTGAGGGCTGGTTATGGGTCAGAACTGCTCCCCGTATGTATCCACATGTCAGACTTCCAGAGCTGTTCTCTTTTCTTAAAACTACATGTAAATACAAGCCAGGAGCAGAAGCGTAGAAAAAAAGTTCCTAAGACCCTCCCTCCTCTTGCCACCTCCCTTTCACTATAGGAAAAGCCAGACCCTTTGGCTCAACAGAATGAGTTAGAGCCAGGCAAGCCCTGCTCAAACTTGAAAATACACAGAGTCCCTTCCATGGCTGATTTATGGATAATGCAAAGAATTCCCCTTCTCCTTTACAACCTTAAACACCTTCCCCATAAATTCCCTGAGCACGATAATGAAGACCTAAGCCCTGGATTACATCATTGCTAAGGTTCTATGTAGATTAAAAAAAACGAGAAAGAAAGCAAAATTAGCCCATTGGGGTCACCAAGAGAATCTGGTGCTAGGCAGTGGCAATCCCCTTCAGCTACTGGCCCAGTTGCCTGTTTTATACCAGCTGAATTCCATTCTGTCTCACTGTAATCTCGTTAGGAGGAAGCCTGTGGAAGCTGCTGACTGGGAATGTGAGCAGCAGCCCACATACATCCCACAGCAGCCCACATACAACCCACAAGGCTGGCTGAAATCTGGCCTGTGAGAGACTGAGAAGGAAGCCCAGTGGAAATGGCTCTGACCTGGAGAGTCTGGGGATGCATGGCCGGGAGCAAGGCACTGCCCCAATGTTTCCTCATTTGTAAAATGGGGGGATTTGGGGCCAGATGACCGTGGCAGGCCCACAGAGCTCTGATCTATAATCCTGTGAATTCAATCAGACCAGGGAGAAGCATTAATTTAGTGCCTACAATGTGCCAGACACTGAGGATACAGGTATGCAGAAGAAAACAGTCCCCATTTGCCAGGACCTTACAAACCTATCTGTAAGTGCCTACAACATTAAATACAAGCAAACTAGCTACAGAAGAGGTAGCTAAAGGAGACCATAAGCTACTGGAGGGATGAAGAAAGGCTCCCATTGGTGACCCAACTGTCCAACTTGACCCCTGGCACCTTCTACTTTGGGGGAAAAAACTGCTTCTTCTAAAATATTGTAAACACGGGAAGTACTGCATAGTTCTGTAATCTAAACAGTAATTACTGTAAAAGGAGGAGTTAAGCCTAGCTACCAGAGGTGACTTTGGCCACCTCAGCTTCCCCACCTGTAAAATGAGGGGGTGGGCCTAGCTCACCTCTGAGAGCTAGGATCCTAAATCTGAGACAATAATTAGCTTAATTCACGCCCTGACTGAAGCTGGATACATAAGGTCACCGGAGTCAGAGCAACCCTTGGAAAAATCTGCCCAAAACATTGCCACAGGAGGAAAAACCCATCATGTCCAGAAACACTCCCCACAGTCTGTAGGGCTGAACAAAGCAAACAGCAGCCTGGGCCCTGGGAGGGCCGGGTAACACCCTGCCCGCCACTGATTAGAGACAGGAAACCTGCGCCCTGGTCCTTAGTCAGGAGGAAGGCACCTCAAACGCTCCCACCACCGCCACCACCGCCACCGCCACCGCCACCGCCCTGCTCATGTGAAAGATATTGACCCTGACAGCTTTACTACATGGATGGTACAGCTGGAGGGACAGCAGGACGGACCGGAAACACATTGGCTCCAGCATCGGAAGACCCGGTCCTTTCTAAGGGTCAGTTTGCCCCTTTGGAAAACGGCCATAAAACTATTTGCTGGACTTGCCCGGTTTGCTCTGCTATGACGAAGATGGGTTTTGAAAGTTCTTTGAACACTGCAAAGTGACTTACAACAGGGTTGTTATTAGAGCTTATATTTTCATAGATTTTAGAGCCCAAAGGAAGGGACCTCAGAGGCCATCAAGTCCCACCCCCTCATTGTACAGATGAAGCAAAAGCCCTGCCTGCTGTGGGGGCAGGATCTGAACCCGGATCCTCTCAGTCTGTGTTCTTTCCATTAGAACAGGATTAAAGGAACATTAGAAATAGAGTTGAAAGGGCTCCTCAGAGGCCGTCTACGCCTACCCCCCATTTTACAGAAGAAGAAACTGAGGCCCAGGGATGGTAAATAATTTGCCCAAGGCATAGATTTGAACTCTGGTCCACTGACTCTGAAGTCAATGCTCACTCTAACAAACAGGCCGAGGCAGAAATTAATCCCATGGCATTGCATTTAAGAGTCCCAGGCTGTGACTATTCCCATGCATGCTGCATACGGCACAGGTTTGCATGGTTTGGTACAACCACGTTCAGGGGGGGAAATATATGGAATTCTCCATTCATCTCTCAGTGCTGGGAGGCTCTAAATCACAGAGGAATTTATGCCAATAAGGCTCTGTGCCCTAAATCTCACTGATGACAGGAGAAAATGCTCCCAGAGTGAGGGCAGACCTCAGCCTCTGAAAGCCGGGCTTGGGTTAAGGCAGGGCCATCTCCAGAGAAAGAGAAGAACACGACTATTTCCTCTGACCAAAATTCTGACCTCGGGCGCTCACACGCAACCCCCATTAAGGTTATGAATGTCTGAGAGCAGAGCCTGCCATGGGATTTAAAAAAAGAGAGAGACTTGGAATTAGCTGACGCAGTGGCATAAATCTACCAATAAAAAATGCATTTCCTACGTTCCTGGTTGGAAGCTTCAGCTCTTGGCCCCTCAGGCAGGGGGCAAAGAGATAATAATCTATTCAAAATGCAATCCCCTGGCTGATTATGACTAGACCCTGCACAGGGAGAAGATACTTCAAAGTGACCCCGTAGTTTAATTGGGAGCTGCCTGTGTAGATGGGCTGGGGGTGGGAGGGCTAAGGGAGGCCGGCACCTCTGAACTTGACTGAGGATTCTGAAAGGCACCAGGAACAGACCCTTCAGAAACACAAATGAGGAGCTCTGCCAGGGCATTCTTTAGCGCTCTAAGCCCCCCCCTCCTCCCCTTCCCCCTAAATGGAGGGTAATTATTTATAGCATCATCTCCCGGGGGGCTTCGAACAGCGAACAACACGCTGACTCAGCATTCCAGCCCAGACTCTGGCCTTCTTAAAAGCCTGCGCTGTCTAATTGGTCATGGAGGGTTGGCTTCTCAATCTGATGTGCATTTTCATGAGAGAGAGTACAACTAATCTAATATGTGGCTTGAAAACCATAGTAGGACTTGGCTGGACCATTGAGTTATGCAAACAGCGCACGCGGAGGTCCCGCAGCATCTCTGGGCCACATCTGTCCAACAGAAAGCTCCAGAGGTCCAGGAAAGGAAGCAGCAATCGTCAGAGAGAGATGTTTAAGTAAATAATGCCCATAATGAGGAGAAATATTTGGAATATCCATAGATTGAGGCAGCAGAGATTCTGAGATCAATGCTCCCCCTACCTCCTCATACCCCCAGCTTCCTTCAAGATACAGATCCAACACACTCTCTCTCTCTCTTTCTCTCTCTCTTTGTCTCTCTGTCTCTGTCTCTCCTTTCCTTCTCTCTCTCTCTCTGTCTCTCTTTTAATTTTTATTTTATTCTGACCTTACCAGATACCAGACCAAAAGGGCATTTCCATATATATATACACAAAGTTGTATATTTCTGCAATAGCTTGCTTCCTTTTAAAATTCAACACAAAGCTTTCAGAGTCATTCTTGCCCATTTAAGTATGAAGGAGATGCAAAGTGCTAAAAGGAGAATGATTCTGTTTGACCCAATAATTTCACCTGTGGGTACAGAGTGGCATTGAAAGTGCCAAAAGGAGCATTCAGGACCCAGCCCAGACACAAGGTTCACATCCAACAGCGAGAGGAAAGTCTCACCATATGTACATCACGGCACCTTAACATAAGGGAACATCACAAAGCCATTAAGACCGGATGAGAATGAGGAACACAAGGAAACTTGAGAAGACCTTATTGAAATCATAAAAACAGCGGAAAAAAGGCAAACCCAGAAGACCAGATCCCATATCAGCTACAGAAATGGGGATGTGACACATTGACTCCAGGGCCAAAGGCTCTGGGTTTGAACCCCAGCTCTGTCCCTTCTTCCCTATGTGATGTCCCCAGCCCCCACGGCCATGCCTGTCAAATGAGGAAGATGGACCAGATGGCCTCCAAGCTCTTCCAGCACTGGACTCAAGCATGATCACACAAATGAGAACAGAAGCACTGTTTCCAGTGCCCTACATGTAGACATTTACAACTCAACACGTCCAAGAGAGAGCTCCTCTTTCCCCCAAATCTCATAATTTCTCTAGGCTTCCGGTTTTGCAATGCTGGGCTCATCCTGGACCGTTTGTTCACACTCCCACCCCACCATTGTTCTAACCAGGTATGAGGAACATCCCACCTCCTGCCACAACACAGCCACCGCCACCGCCTCCTCCACTCGATCTACCTAGTTATATATAAATAGTACATCCTCTCCCCTACCCCCAGTAGAATGTAAGCATCTTGAGGGCAGGGAACGGTTATAAAGAAACTACCTCTATCAGTACAGATTAGCACTTGCTCTGTTACTTAAAGTCTTAGAGAATGCTTTGCCCAAGGTCACAGAGCCAGGACGGGTCAACAGAACGTGAATCTGGGTTGATCTGATGCCAAGATTGGCTCTCTCCCCACTACAACAAAGTGCCTCTCTTCCCTTGAAATTAATGTATTATTAATTAAATTTAATTAATTACATCCACTGAATATAAATAGTTACAAAGCACATTTAATTCTCTGTTGCTATTCAATTCTACATAATACCAAATCGTAAAATTAAAGACAAACGTTTTCATTCTTATATCCATCTCCTGAATTTTTTCAACTTCATTCTAACATTCAGGAATTCAGGACCAGCCATTTCACTCTGGAGGGTAGGATGTCCATGAGCAATGTCAGGCAGGTCTAGAGGAGACTCTCAGATCTGAGACCTAACCTGGTCATCCCAGCATGGGTGAGATAGGGCCCAGTACTGGTGAGGACAAACAAGGGAGTGTCAAGGAAGAGTGTGGTGGAGGGAGGTGAGACCAAGGAGGCACGGCGGCTGGACAAAGGCTACGTGGAGGGGATGGGGAGAAAGGGCAATGCTATGGCCGCTGGTGAAGGAGGCAGTGGGACTGCTTCCTGTGCAAAGAATGTGGTGAGCAAAAGAAAGAAGAGACAGGAAATGGGTCACATACAGAGCCCACTCCAGGCCTTGGTCACGCCAGACCCTACACAGGGAGGACTCCCTAAAAAGAGGTTCATAGATTGATACGCTCTGGGCTCAGACTGAAGCCTACTTTAGTCACATAATTCACATTTTCCTGCTTTTTCTTTCCACCGCAGGGCTGATATGGAAATATGTCCTGCGTGACTTCACACGGATAACTGATATCATATTGCGTGCCTTCTCAACGGGTGGAGGAGGGGAGGAAGGGAGAGATTTGGAATTCAAACATTTTTAAATGGATGCTAGAAACAGTCAGAGAAATAATCAGAGGGGGATTTGGGGTGCTCTTTTTCAATGGAGTTCATGGCTCTGAAGCTGGAGGAGACCTCTGAGATGGAGGCCAGCTCCCTCTCCTTCTAGGATGAGTAAACGGAGACCCAGGGTAGTTAAGGGCCTTGATCAAGGACACAGCAGTACTATGCACTAGAAGAAGAGCTTGAACTCAGCTCCTCTGGCTCCTTCCCCCATACCATGCTTGTTGTACATCCCCAGATCATGAGGTCAGAGGGCCAGAGCCAGAAGGATCCTTCAGGACTTTCAGCTAAGGAGACCAAGGCCTAGTGAGGCTGTACGGCTGGCTCAGAGTACGGCACAAAAGTGAGAAAGCCCAGATCCAAAAATGCCACCTCCTGGTTCAAGAAGAGCAGACCTTATCCTACCCTCCAAGAAAAAAACGAAGCCCCAGTACCAAACTACTCTACGCCTCTGACTTCTGATGACACGCTGGTGGTGCAGCCTGGGCAAATGAGCCGTGGTACTTTCTCATAAAAGTTTTCCATTTTAAGGATCAGTTTTTAAGGCTTGGTCAGTTTTCTTCCAAAGGAAAAGGCTTTCTACAAAGATAACTGGGGTCAGTCATGGTGCGTGGTTAACTGGGAGCACTTCATGAATGTCTGCTGATCAGCTGATTGATTGTGATTGATGACCCTTGGATGAGACGCATCCAGGGAAGAGAAATGTGTACACCTGCAGAAGGAGGGAATCTGGCTGAGTGAGTGATTGCCAACCAGATTCCCAGGATTTGATTACAGGAAACTCAAGGAAGTGACCATTTAGAACTAGAGGGAAAGAGGGGGAGAATTTTGAGCAGAAAAGGCATGACTTGCAAATTACTATCTTAAGAAAGAGTTCTTAAGGTTCTAAACATTAAAAATTCATTTGGACCCTGGGCAGGCTCTTGGAAGCTGTCCTGCTGACCTGCCCAATGATTCCTAGCTTGAATTTCTTCAATTGGTTTGAATTTTTTCTAAGCTATTGAGTAGATTTCATTTTCATAAAAGTACTTTTCCCCTCCCTGAATAGATGAGATTTATGGACCCTTTCTTATAGCAAATAAAGCCAAAGAATCCTTCAAGGTCACCCATCCCAAGCATACACATTTTTACCTCCTACAGAAAGATTTTCATCTATTTTTAAAAATTCCATCTTAGGTAACTATGTGGTTGAAGACAGATTTCTATCTCTCACATGTACATTTTATTCCTGTTCGTTATGTTGGCAGTCAGATTCATGAAACTGGCTATTCTGGAGCCCAGGGCATCTCAAAGCTAGCAATACAGTTCATGGGCTCCCAAATGTTCTCACCATACTCCCCTCCAACCACACGCATACACGCACTTTCATTTCTACCTTCACCTTTGAAACTAGAAATTAATGCTCCCCCTGTCAGCAAAACAGACCACAAGGGCAAGTATGCATGGAATGTACCGTTGTTTGGGGTTTCCAGGTCTGATTGGGGGAAGAGTTAAGTGTGATAGGGAGAGCCAAGAACAGTCAGTCCTTGGTACCAATCAGTGCGTGATGCTAGAAGGAGAAAGCCTGGTCAGATCTCCACAGGGAAACAGATCAGAAAAAAGGGATCACAAGCTCCATTCACTGCCAAACCTCCAAACACACAGCAAGTTTTGATTACTGGTAATTCAATGCCTATCAAAAGCAATAAATTAGCATTTACAAAAATGCTCCAAAGTCTTTATCATTACCCCAATCATGAGGTCACATCAAGGACCATCGTTTCATGCCTTTAAAAAGAATCAGTTTCCTTTTCCCAAATGAACATATCAACTCTATTCAATAAGAAACAACAACAACAATATGGTCTTTGGAGTCCAGAGCCATGATCTCATCAGTACAAGGAATCCCAGGTGAGGAAACTCCCTCTACCAATGCTGACTGACACCTGTTCCAAAGCTCACAGCCTTGGAGAAGTGCCTGGACAATGGGGGATTAAGTGACAGAGTGTGTCAGAGGTGAGACTGAGGACAGCTCTCTCCCACATCAACCTTCTTGGAGCTGCCATGTAAAGCACTTTCAAGACCATTCATGTTCATTGGGGCCAACCTGCTGAGGCAGGTGTGGCAAGCACCATTATTACCCCCATTCCACAGATGCAGAAACAGAGGGGCCAAGGAGGATCCGAGCCCTCCCTGCACACCATCATACCACCAGTAAAGGTCTCTCCAGACTTCAAATCTGTGGCTTTCCCCAACACTCCCTGCTAGCTTTGAGTCACACTCCAGATCCATACTCTTGGCTCTGGAATCCAAGGTCTTGGATTCAAGTCCCACCTCTATGGGCAAAGTCACTTGCACAACTCTGGGACTCATTTTCCTCTGCTATAAATACAGAGATTGGGTCGGAAGGATCGGCAGCAGGATCTTCCAAGTGCAACAGGAGGAGAAGAACTGGGAGAGAAAGGAAGCAAATTATCTCATGAGCCTCCATAGGGCAGCCCACGGCAGTGAAATCACAAGGAGTTACACTGACTGTCTTCTGTTAAACCAGCCAAGTTCCATGGCAAGAGTCAGCGAGTGCCCACAAGATGGCCTAAGGTCAGAAATGGGCATTTTTATCTCCTTCACAGGAGAGGTAATTAACTCTTTGCTGCCTCCAAACACAAGACAGGAGGCAGGTCATAGGGGAAGCCTGGGATCAAGCAGAAGAGAGAGTTGGGCTTCAGAAAAACAGGGCTTCAAAATTTAAGAAAAAGTTCCCAAACTCCTATGTCCTCTGATTACTTATGCCACCCCAGGGCGAGAAGAAGACAAGAAAGGGGGTTCCATGAAGTCCAGGGACCACGAAGAAAGCTCCCCCAAGCTGGCTTCTTGAAAGGTAAAGAGGAAAGCTGGCTGGCCTCCATCCCCCACGGGTTTCATAGGAGGTGAGCCATTTCTGAATCTAATTTGCCCGGATCTGCTTTTATCATGATGAGCCCGAAGACAGCAATTACTAGACATTTTAGACTTCATATTAGTCTATTTTTGCTGCTTGGTTTGTTCCTTGGTGTAAGAAAATCAATAGATAATAACCTCAAATAGAATTAGGCCTGCCAGGGGACAAGCATCTTGTCTTACTCACGTGACAGGGAGGGAGGCATTGACCGAGGATGGAAATTTTTTATCATGTAATTGGGCCAGACCCCCAAAATATGGGGGTTTTTTCCTCTATTTCTTCCTCCTCCTGCTCCCTCTATCTCACTGCAAGGAATCAAAGCAAGGAGGTCTAAAGCCAGGGTTCTTCAACTGTCATTCAGATATTTGGTTTTTTAAAAATTTTTCATGAGTACATTTCACCATTATGGGTTTCCTTTGTATTTTATTATATGCATTTAAAGACCTTCTGAGAAGGGTCTGTAGGCTTCACCAGACTGCCCAAGGGGCCCAGAACATGAAAAACTAAAGAAATGCTGGTCAGAAACATCTTCTAGAAGGATCGAAAAATTGGTGGAATCATCTAAAGTAGGAGGGGTCTGAGAGGCTACCAAGACAAGATGGGGAAGTTGAGGCACAGAGAGGGAGACACAGATTTTCTGACTCCCAATTCCACCTTCTTCCACCACACCATAGCTTCCCCTCTGAGCTAAACCATGTAAAATGAGCTTGGGTCGATTCTGCTCCTTCTGTACAGACTGGATGTGGGGCCAGACACAGATGCTGGCTCCGGGATGGGCAGGTTGCTGTTGGGGCCAGTCAGCTGATGAGCCAGGCCAGTCCTTCCCAGGCACCTGGGACTGGACTGGCTTCTGCACCACCAGAACAGAGATGAAAGAGGGGGGCAGTAAACCACCCCTTCTTCTCAGGTACCCAGCCATATGGCACTGCCATTATCACTCTCCTGAGGCCAGAAACTGTCCCCTGCTTTGGGCCCACCCACCATTGCTCTGAGCTGAAATGAAAACGGGTGTGGCCATACCCAGACACATTCCTGCCCATACACCTCATGACCCAGGCACTGGGAAGGGGCGGAACCCAGAACCCCTGCAGACCAGGTGGCCAAGCTGCCTGCAGGGGAGGGATGCTTGTTTCCTTAGCATCCGGCCTCTGGAACCTCCAAGGAGCATGTGCCCAAGGACACTCAGTGCTGTTTTCCAAGAATGGGAAGCTTTAAAAAGAAAACGCTTTTTGCTCCTCACGAGATTTTGTTTGTGGGAGAATTTTTTAGGACAATGCAGGAGCGAGGGATGAGGCTGTGTGTGGGTTTGCACACGTGAGTCTTACTGGAGGAACATTCGTCACGCCTTCACTCTAGAAGAATGTGCATACCATTCTATGCACGTACACATGTCTATGTATACATGTAGACACATACAGGAGTGTCTACGCATACCTATGCACAAATATACATGTGTACATGCTAACATCAGCAATATATGTGTGCACAACACCATGCACATGTACTATGTGGTATGCATGCACGTGTAATCACACACATGTGCACACATGTATGTATGCATGGATGTGGGTGTGTACGTGCACATGCAGTCCTAGAGGAAAGGCTATCTATGTTATTCAACAGTTCAATACAATTTAAGCGTCAGCTAAGTCCTGATAAAATGTGAGGGTCTTGCAGGCCTCAGGGACCCCAATGAGCCCACAGACCTGAAGGGACTGAACCCTTTGGACTTCCCGGATTGGGTTGCTGTTGGAGGCAGGCAACTTCCTGGGTCTCTGAGCGCTCCAGCGAGGGCACCAAGTATTTGTTTGGGTTGTTAAGCTTCTATTAACTGCCAGCTGGGGTAATGAGTCTTTCACATCCTCATAATGAGTTTCCTTCTTTGTTCACACTTTCTTGGCTAACTAGAGTAGCTGCCGCAGAATTTCTGATGAGAGGCAGAGTACTGGAAACTCCACAGCCAGCCCTCCACCCAGGCAGAGAGCGGCCCCTACTTCAGGCCCTGTACACTGGCCTTCCCTTTTCTCCCCTCTTCATTTTCCGGCTTCTCTTTGGTTTTCTGCCTTTTCTCCCAGAATGACTCCACAGACTCAAAGGAGCTGAGGCTTCACCTTACAAAGAGCCAGAGGAAAGACGTGTGCAAACCACAAGGCCTCCACTTCTTGATCAATACATTGGTGACAATAAAAGTGACATAGCTTACAGTAAAAAAAAAAAAAAAAAAAAAAGCATAACCAATAGACTCCACCAAACTCTTCCTCTGCTTCCTCTCTGGGACCAGGGGTGACACTGGGCTCGCCCAGGCCAGAGCAGGGGTGATGGTGGGAACTCTGAGCGCTCCACAGAGGCTCCCCCAAAGGGAGCCGGGGGCTGCCCCTCCCTTCAGGCCTCTGCCGGGCTGGCCGATCACAGGTCAAGCACAGTCTGTACAGAGATGGACGATGCTTCTTTTCATTCATGAGTTGGACTGTGGCTGCAGAGGTCCTTCCAGCTCTCAGATTCTGTGATTCTGTGATTCCCTAACGGAGACTCAGGCACATCGGGTTACCCTCCTTAGAAGAGGTATGGGAACCCCTGCACAAGGATCTCCCAGGATGCAAAGGCACAGATAGATTGCCAACTACACCACCAGGTAAAGCCCTCACCTCAAGGAGATCGGGGGTTGATCAAATTGTTGTTGTTCAGTCACGTCCGACTCTCTGTGACCCCATTTGGGGTTTTCTTGGCAGAAATACCGGAATACTTGGTTTGTCATTTCCTTCTCCAGCTCCTTTGACAGATGAGAAAACTGAGGCAAACAGGATTAAATGACTTGCCCAAGGTCACACAGCTATTAAGTGCCTGAGGCCAGAATTTGAACTCAGGGGGATAAATCCTCCAGACTCCAGATTTGACACTCTCTGGACTGTCCTACCCAGCTGCCCTGGAGGTAAATTAATAAGAATGATCATGATATCATAGAACTAGGGACCGTGGTGATCATCCACTCCTGCCTTTTCCTTTGACAGACAAGGCAACTGAGGTCCAGGAAAGTAAAAGTGGCTTGCCTAAAGTCCCCCTGGTCATGACTGGTAGACCTGGGATTCGAACTCGGGATCTATGATTCCATGTGAGAGTTTACACTGACCCTCCATGATGAGGCCATTTGTCACTCTGGAGAAAAACAAAATAATTGGCCAAGAAGCTTCTAGGATATTTTAAAGGTAAAATACTTCAATCCAAAGTGGATCAACCAAGTCAACTAGCATTGTCAGGGGCTTCCTTTGAGTGAGCCACGTGATGATGCTTCACATTTCATCATAAAGAGAGCAGGGAGGCCTACCAGGGGTCTGAACATTCTCATGCCAAAAGGCCATACCTCCGCTCTGTCCTCAACTACAGCAAGGACACACAGAGGAACAGAAACATTCAATGCTCATGTGGTTGGGCTTTGCCATTACTGTATAAAGGAAGAGGCTGGATCCCCACCCCTGGAGGGATTCTAGTGGAGGATGGATGGCCACTGGTCAGGAATGTGCCTCCAGTCCAGGCTGGGTTGCTGGATGAGAGTTTAGAGCCAGAAAGGACATTAGATTCTGTCTATCTGTTTCAGACAAAGACGCTGCTTAGGGTCCCACATGTCCTAGGCTTGTCCGAGGTCTTCCAGGTACCAGGACGACTTGAGTCAAATGATCCCTGAGGTCCCTTGCAACTCTACAAGGTAAGGGGACCACCCGGCACTGGATGGGTTCTTTAATGACACCCCCCATAATATTTAGTAACACGAATTATGCTCCCCTTACACATTAATTAAAGAAATAAAAAAAACTCAAAGTGAGAAAAGCCAGTTATGATGTCATTAAAAATGGAAAATGTGCCTGTATCCCGTACTTTTTGAGGCTCTGAATCATGAAGTGAATCCAACCACCTGGACGCTTGTAATCGTTAGAGGCCCTTTTGTGACCTCACAGAGTCAGAGCTGACTGATGCCTAACTGTGAGACACAGAGCGAGGTCCCACGAACCGTGCAAGGCAGCGCGAACCGTGCAAGGCAGTGCCGGGTGCAACCTGAGGCCTCTGGACTCAGGGCAAAGCAGGAGAAAGAATGACTGACTTGTCACAAAGGACCCGGGTTCAAATCTCACGGCCAGTGCTTGTGTAAATGTGGGCTAGTCACTTGAGCCTTCTGAAGCCTCGGTCTCTCCTTCTTTAAAATGAGAACTTTTTTCCCATATCTTAGCAACTGTATTTTGGGGTTTCCTTAATAATCCTGTGTTTTATTTTATGCATTAAGAAACGTGGTTCTGAGTAGGGGTCTATGGGCCTTACCAGTCTGCCAAGGGGTCTAAGACACTACAGAAATTAAGAATATCTCATGTAGGGTTAGAAAACCTTAGAGTCCAACTAATCCAACTCTCTCATTTTAAAAATGGAGAAACCGAGACCCAGAAAAAGTTACGCATCAGTCACATAGGCAGGAAGCGTCAGAGCAGGATTTGAATCTGGTTCCTTTGACTCAGATCAAGTACCTTTTACATTCTGACCATAGTTAGTTGCCTCACCAGGCCTGGTACATGCTGAAATTTTAGCAGCTGGAAAGCACAGAATTCCAACTAGGGGAGGCTATGCTCCCCAACCCTAACGCATCCCTTTCAGATGCTCCCTGCCCTGGTGTCCTAAACACAGGCGTCACCCGTAGGATTTGGAAATCACTTACCCCTCTGAAATTCCAGCCTTTAGGGGAGGGAAACATGGAAAAGTTGTTCTGCCTCTGTCGTTTAGGCCTAGAAGAGAAGAGAGAAGAAGTTAATTGATATTCCTTTTCCCAAATGTCACCTTCTCCAGGTGGAGTTTGTCAAAGGAAGGAGACCCATCCTTGTGGGGACACGAGGCAGTTTAACTTTTCTATAGCTCTGGCTCAAGAAACCTAATGCTCCCTCTCTCTGTCCCTGTCCCTCTTCCTCTCTCTCTCTCTCTCTCTCTCTCTCTCTCTCTCTCTCTCTCTCTCTCTCTCTCTCTCGACTTCTTCCTGTTCCCCAAGAAGGAAAGCCGGAAACTTGATGAGAAGCGTCAGTACCTTCACAAGGAATCCAACCTCAAGATAATGACCCAGATGGAGACAGATGTATAATGGACTCCAGATTTTTCCTCTCCTCTCTGCGTCTCTCTCTTGCACACACACATCACTCTATATTCCCCAATGCACCCAATCACCTGATGTTTACTCCTTCCAGCTCAGCCCCAACCTCTCCTCAGGCATCCGGGTCTACACCTCACTCTTCATGCCTGCCGGGGCCCCAGGGAAGAGAGGGAGAGGGGCCTTAGTTAGGGTATGGGTCCCTAAGTCTTTCATGGAATCTCTCAGCGGTTTCTCAGCCTGCACAATCCACCTTCCCCATCTGTTCGGGGCTCCAAACACCCCCACCTCACTTCCCATGGAATGGAGCTGCTCCATCTCCAATGAGGAAAGTCTGGCACTGGTGATATAAGCCAAACCACCTGTGGCCCTGGCTGTATACAATCCAGGTGCTCCCCAGCCTTTTTCTGTGAAGTCATTCATACTATAAATATGCCATGTGAGCTTTCTGGTGAAATGAGTTGAAATTAAGCCAGTCTTAACTTGTGAATAGCTGTGGATGGGACACTGTGAGATCCAGGTCAAATCCTGCCTCAGATACTCATTAGCTAAGCAATTCTGAGCAAGTCTTTTAACTGCTATGGGGTCGGTTACCTCCTCCATAAAATCAATGGCCTTGAGGTTCCTTCCAGCTCACAATCAATGATTCTATCTCTGCTCAATCATCTAAACCTGAACTCCTTTTATGAGACCTGCTCTGAGTCTGGTGTTATTTGCCATAGAAGAGAATTTAGAATAAAATAGATTCATATTGGGGCCCAAATGAAGAACCAGTTAATCAATCAATTAACAAGTACTTATAAATGCCCACAAAGTATCAGGTACTGTGCTATATAAGTGTTATGTGTCACACAGTATAAAATATATATAATACACACATATATATGTTATTCTATGCCATGCAGTACACACAAATTATATATATATAAATACGAAGAAAAAGTCAAAATTTTCAAAGAGCTCATAATAACCAATTTACACAGCACTTCAACAATGATGACAAATAATAAAGAACATTCCTATAGTGTTTTAAGATTTGCAAAGCACTTCATAAATGTTATCTCATTTGCCCTTCAAAACAACCCCGGGAAGTAGGTGTTTTTATTATTATTCCCATATAACAGATGAGGAAACTGAGGCAGGCAGAGGGACTTGTCCAGAGTCACACAGCTAGGAAGTGTCTGAGGAAGAACGGGAACTCAGGTTTTCTTGATTCCAAGAAAAAGCTAACATATTCACTAAGCCACTTTCAGAGCAGCAGAGTATTTTCCCTACCTTATCTCATTTGACCATAGGTCATGTATTTGAAGCTGGACCTTGGAGACCACATAAAATACAGTTTAGAAAACTGAGTCCCAGGGAGTTAAATTTAAGATTTGCCCAAAGTAACAGGGGTAGTAAGTGGTAAAACCCAGATCTGAACACAGAACCTTTGACTGCAAATCCAATGCTCTTTGCCTCTCTACAAAACTTCCTCGTACCACCCTTATGAGGTAATCACTGTAGGCATTACAGGGGAAGAAACTGAGAGCCAACAGGTCAAACGGTCACATAGCTGGTGACCCTCAGAGGCTGGATTTGAAGGTAGTAATTCTCTGGTCTCCAGAGGTTTAACCACTGCCTCACACTGCCTCCTTAAAATTAACAAAACAAAACAAAAGATCTTTGTTAAATCCTACTGCTGGTGACAAAAGGCTTAGATAGCCATAGCCTGGTTCACTGGGAGAGTGAGACTGTTAAGTCTTTCATTTATTTCCTGCCCTACAAATGGAGGTGACTCACACAAAGAAAAAAAACCCCTGTTTGCTGTTTTCTTATTCACACATATATACACACACTTCCCAATTATACAACTCTGTCCCAATAACATCTCAAGGCAAGTAAGGAACTTAAGGATGAAGTACTAAATTTGATATCACAAAGCAACAGGTGAGGCTCATTCCACCAAAAATAAAACAAAATACATCTAGAAAAAGAAGAACTGAATAGGGGAAAAAAATCAAATTTCTTGGATAAAGGTTCGGTATCCAAGACATAATGACAAGCAAGAATGTGTAAGACCAAAAGCCATTCCCCAATAAAGAAATAGTCAAAGGATAAGAACACATGAATAATACTCAAAACGAGAATCGCAAACCAATAACAACCCCATGAAAGAATGCTCCAAAGCACTAATAATAAGAGAAATGAAAATCAGAATAACCCTGAGGTTACTCTTCACACTCAGCTAATTGGCCAGGATTGACCAAAGATAGAAAATAGTGATGGAGGGACTGTAGAAAGACAGGAGCACTAATGCATTGTCGATGGAGCTGCATCCTTCCGGAAAGCCATGGAAAGCTAAAATGTCCACAGACATAGAGATTCCCCCTGCTAAGCACATACCCCAAGTATGACAATGATAAGAAAGCTTCTGTATAGACTGATATTTACAGCAGAATTTTTCTGTGGCTGCAAATAACTAGCTACAAAGTAGGTGCCCAGCGATGAGGAAATGGCTAAACCGAGCAGTAAATGTAATGGGATATCACTGTGCTGTAGAGAAAGACAAATACAATGAATTGTGAGAAACATGAAAAGATTCATAGCAACTGATGCAGGGAGAAGTAAGCAGAATCAGGAAGACAACTGACATAAGGGCTACTCCAATGAAAAGGGAAAAGGTCAATCACCACCAAACAGCGGAAAACAAATGTGGCAAAAAGGCAAAGAACAAACCTGGCCCCTAAAAAGAGACCTGGGGAAACAGTAGTCCTTCCCCCATTTCTTTGCAGGGGTAGGGGAGGGGGAAGGGACGCTCATGAAACCTGTCTCATACTTTTTGATGTATTAATAGCTTTTTGCTGATCTTTTCTCCCTCTTTTTTTTTTTTAAT
>CM053599.1:11084689-11103748 GCA_028646575.1 Pseudocheirus occidentalis | reverse complement strand
ATTGGCTTTCTGGGCCTCTTTTGCCATTTGAGTTAATCTATTTTTTAAAGTGTTGTTTTCTTCAGTCAGGTTGTTGACTCTCTTTTCATGATTTTCTTGCATCATTCTCATTTTTTCCTCCACTTCTCTTATTTCTTTTTCAAAGTCTTTTTTCAGCTGATCTATAGCTGCTAGGAATTCTTTAAGTGTCTTGGAAGCATTTGGTGTGGGAGTTCTGACTGTGTTGTCTTCCGTTCCATGCTTTGATTCTTTTGGTCCACAAAAAAGGATTCTAGAGTTTTATTGCTGTTCTTATTTTGCTTCCTTTTCCTAATGTTGGCCAGTCAATTAATTGGTTGGCTTTTTAGCTTTGTGAAACTCTGCTTCCAGGGGGGATAGCTCTGTTCCAAATTGCCAGGGTTTTCATAGCTGCCAGAGCTATTAGGGGGGTGTTGCAGCCCCTACCAGCTTTGGCTTGCTGAAAGCGTACCCCAGGACCACCACCCAAGACCACAGTTTGGATCCAGGCCGCTCAACGCAAGAGCACTTAGCCCTGATCAATCGACTTGGCCCCCCTTCGGAGTATGGAGGCCAGGGACTCTGAAGCAGCCCAGTGGGGGCAGCCGCAGGTTACAGTAGTTCCTGCCCTTCCCCCACTGCTTCCTTTCCCTGGGGGCAGATTGGCCGAACTGCTTTTAATCCCCCAAATTAAGTTTCAAAGTTTCACTTTCACTGACCGTCTCTGATTCTGGTTTGCTGGATGTGAAGTTCCCCTTAGGTGCAGTAGATCTCTGAAGTAGACTCAAGTAGGCTTGGGAAGCTCCGCTCCTCCTGACCGCCCTGGGGCCTGGTCTGGCCACGTTTTGGTTTTGGGCTGGGCTGGTCTCGGCTCCCGGCCTGCAAGCCGGCTGGATGAGCCCCTCCTGCCAAGCTGCCCCTCTCCAATCCCTGTTTTTCATGCCTTGGTAGATGTGGAATTGCTGGAGGCTGTAGATCTTCTCTCCTGCAGACTGGCTGCTGCTCGGCTCAGCGCGGCTCCTTCCCACCACCCCAGGCCTGGCCTCGGTCTCGGCTTCAGACTGGGCCAGCCTTGGCCCTTGGCCCCACTATGATGAGCCCCTGCTGCCGAGTTGCCTTCAGCGAGAGATGTGTTTTCTGTATTTTTGTGAGTCTGAGAGTCCTAGACTTTGTCTGGGGTCAAATTTTATGGGTATATAGGGTGGCTGTGTGGGAGCTGCGGGACCTTGCTGCTTCTACGCCACCATCTTGGCTCCGCCCCACTGTGTTCTCTTATTTCTTTTCTATCCTTCAATCCTAGAAAGACATCCAGACTCCCCTTACCTGCTTGTACCCACTTCTCATGTCTTCCCTTCTTACCCACTTCTTAATCTCTTCCATTCATGTTCACATCCCCACTCCTATCCTGAAAATGCTCTTTTCAAAGCTTCCTGGTTGTCTTATTGCTATCAGGCCCAATAGCTTTCTATGAGGCCTCATCCTCTGTGGTCTCTTATCACCCCCTCCCCTTTCTTTATACTCTCTGGATTCTTGGGTTCTCCTGCTTGCAGGGTATCATCTAACCTCTCTGTTTTCTGTCCATCTCTCTCTTTTTTTAAATTAAATTTTGTTTTTTAAAATTTTGACCTTAAACATCAAATAAAATGAGAATTTACATATACGTGATAGAACCAGAAAAGAGGATTGTACATGGAAGTATATTTCTCTGTAATGTACTGCTTGATTTTTAGGTATATAATATGTATGATAAATTCAACATATAACTTTCAAAGCTGTCTTGTTTTTCTGTACTTCTCTGGCCTGTCTTCTGTAGTCCTCCTGATGCTTCAGTGACTGTCCTTCTTTTTCCCTTTCATTCCCTCCCTCTTATACTACTTCCTTCCTTCTTTCTCTTTCCTATGTTCCCTTTCCTCCCCCCTTTTATTCTTTCCTTTTTCCCTTCCTCCTTCCCTCCACTTCCTTCCTTCTTTCCTTCCTTCCTTCCTTCCTTCCTTTCTTCCTTCCTTCCTTCTTTCTTTCCTTCCTTCCTTCCTTGCTTCCTTCCTTCCTTCCTTCCTTCCTTCCATTACTACTCCTTATTTCTTTTCCTTTCATTCTTTGGGGGAAAAATTAAAAAGAAAACCAGTCATTTTAACTAATTTGAATTCATTTTAACTAATGTGAACAGTCAAGCAAAACAAATATCCATGTTAGCTATATCTAAAAATGTGTGTCCCATCACCTTTCTGTCAAGAGATGGATGTAATGCTTCATCATCAGTCCTGTGGAATCAGGGGTGGTTATTGCATTGATCATCTTTTCAAGTCTTTCCAATTTTTTTTTCTTGCTAATGTCATTTTCATTGTAAAGTGGAATTGTTGTCCTGGTCCTGCTCACTTTAGTCTGCATCAGTTCATGCAAGACTTCCCAGTTTTCTCTGAAACCACTTTCTGCACTGTTTTTCACAGTACAATGTTATTCCATTACATTCACGTATCATAACTTGTTCAGTCATTCCATAATTGATGGGTTTTGTTACTGCTGAGTCATTTCAGTCATGTCCAACTCTTTGTGACCCTATTTGGGATTTTATTGGAAGAGTTACTAAAGTGCATTGCCATTTCCTTCTCCAGCTCATTTTATAGATAAGGAAGGAAACTAAGGAAAACGGAGCTATTGACTTGTTCAGGGTCATAGCTATTAAGTGTCTAAGGCCAGATTTAAACTCAAGTCTTTCTGACTTGAGGCCTGATTCTCTATCCAATGTACCATCTAACTGCCCTAATTAATGAGTACTGCCCTCCTACCTTAATTTTCAATTTTTTACTATAATAAACATTTTTGATTACTCTATCCCCTCTCAGTTTCCAATTCCTTCATAAAGAGCTGCCAAAAATATTTTCATACATATTTACTTCCTTCTTTGCTCTTTTGGGGTAATAGGCTTGTTAGTGGCTTCATTGAATCAAAGGGTATGAATAGTAGAGGCAGCTGATTAGTTCAGTAGATGGAGGGCTAGACCTTAACTCAGAAATATATGAGTTCAAATGCTGCTTCAGACATTTTAAAGCTCAATGATCCTGGCAAACCACTTAATCTCTGGTCACCTACATTCACTTTTCTCTAAATGTGGATAACAATTACACCCACTTCTATGGGTTGTCATGAGGCTCAAGTGAGCACTTTGTGAGCCTTAACACGCTAGCTATTATTAGCTATTATCATCTAGTGACTACATAGTATCCAGTCCGATATTTCCAACTGAGCACCATAGTCTAATTGATTGTCTCTCCCTTAATGAGTCCAGAATTAAACTTCGGAATCACCTCCTTTCCCCTGACTCAAATGCTTTTCTCCTAACTTCTCTTCCCAGTGATGGCACCACCATCCTCCTAGATTCTTGTCAACTCTCTGTCAACTTTGACTTTTCCCTCTTTCACTCCTTATATCAGTGCAGTTGCCAAATCCTGTCATCTGAGTTTATAATAAATCACCAAATATTAAAAGTATACATACAGTGGTGGAAAGACAGGTCCACTTTGGAATAGCCTTTTGTTGTCAGGAAGTTTTCCTTACATTAAAAATGGCTGCATAGATGAATGAGAGCAAACGCAGATCATATACCCAAACTGTGAAATTGTGTGTCTGTTATCCATTAGCATCCCTCACACTTTCTAGCAGTATTTCTTGTCTGTTGCAAGTAAGAAACAGCTTACATGTTGAAGAGGGAATAAGAAAAGGACATTGGTTGTTTTCACAAGTCACGAGCACAGTGGAGAGATCTGGGAAGCAAACATTCATGGAGAAGTTAAAAGCCAGCAGAGTTTTGGAGGTTAAGCAAGCTTCTCATTTGGATCCATTGAGTTTTTTTTTGTTTTGTTTTGTTTTGTTTGTTTTTTTGTTTTTTAGCATTTTGCCAACCTTAAAGGATCCCATATAAATTCTAACAGTTCTTATTATAAGTCATAGGAGACTGGTGAAGGTAGAATACATGATCTCTTGCTAAGGAAGGCTGGTAATATTGTTAAGACGGGTTTCTCTATTCTTAGTCTTAGAGACTCTTTGTACTCCAATGGCTCATTGTTTTGAAAGGCAGTCAGGAAGTTCAGTGAATACCCAGGGTCACCCATGGGATTCTTTCCTGCTGTTCTGGTCTGCACAGGTGGGAAGATGATTCCTTACAAGTACATTTTGAGCTTCATGCTTCATGGACTGGGGATTCAGTTTGGGGGTATCCATTCACTTTCTCCTTCCTCTGCTCCCCTCTTGGTCCTTGGGGTATGCATCAGCATCTCTGCTTTGAGGAGCTATCGGGAGGAGGTTGTGTCATTCATGTTCTGTACTGAGGCAGCTTGGATAAAGTGTGTGTCCAAGGGAGTGTGAACGGAAACCCTGTTGCTGGAAAATGATTACTGGGACTTCTTGATTTTCAATAAGAATTCAAGGAATGGGTAGGAGAAATTAGAGGACAATGGGAGGAGGTGAAGGAACTTTGATTTTTTTTTTTGTTGGCAGAACTTCTAAAGATACGTGCTGGTTTAGTATGCATACTGGGGACAAGCAGGGCATTTTCAGGGAAATCCTAATTACAGACTGTTCCTATCTAGAGGAAGTCTAGGAAAGGAGGATTTGGGGGCATCTCATTTGATCAGTTAGTGGGATTAGCTAGTGAGAGTCACAAATAAGAGAGAAGAGAACATTAGGACAGCTTGTTTTAGCAGTTACGGGGTAGGAGTAACTAGTGAGAGTCACAGACAATAGATCTCCAGTTCAGCAGGTATGGAGGGTAAGGGAATCATCCTGGAGACCTGCCAACAGTGGGCCATGTTTGGTGTTCTTGCCTGGTTACTTATCAGCCATGAGCAGGAGGTAAAGGTTCTGGGAAATTATTGGCTTCCTCTTCTGCTAACCGTGAGGGTGAAGTATTCCCCAAGAGCGTGCAAGAGAAAGGTCAGGGAGAAGACAGCTGGTCTCTTTTCCCTGTGGCCAGCAAGAGATGTTTTTGCTCTTAGTGTCATCTCTGAACTCTTCCTTATGCTCTTGTGGAACATGGAGAGCCAGAGCCTGCTTTGAGGAGAATCTGTTTCTTCTTCCTAGTCTCCAAACACTCAGAGCCCTTCATCCCTTCCTCTTCTGTCCCATTCCCTTTTCTTTCTGCTTCCTGCCCTTCACAGCTCCTGACACCCCTCGGATTTCTGACCTTCTTTGCTTTCTTGCCTGTTCTTTTTTCTTTGACTACTCTTCTGAGTTATAGCTGCTGATTTATATGAAAGTGGCCACATGCCGGCTTAATTGCATGTGATTCCGAGGTGTCCAGTCAGTGAGCATTCATTAATTGCCTGTGGTGTGCCAGGCGCTGTGCTGTGGAGATAAGCAGGCAAAAGACAGTGTCTGCCCCTGAGGAGCTTACAGCTTACAAATGGGGGAGACAGTGCACACCCCTGTGTCCAGACAAGCTAGAGACATGAGGATGGGTCTTAGGGGATATAATGGAAAGCTTCCCAAGACATGCCTGCCTTGAGTACTTTACCCATTACTGGTAATGCATGGGAGGAGCAAAACCTAGGAAGAATTTCTGGCAGGAGGGGGAGGTAAGGGGGACTTCAAAGTCCTAGGTAAAACACAGAAGGACACAATGGGGCGCATCATTTTTCATCGCTGCTGCCCACTGTCTGTCAGCGAGCATGCCTGCTATATGCCACATGCTGCACTAAGGATATAAAGGGAAAAAAAGAAAGGATTGAGCATTTATTATGTACTTACTATGTACCAGATGCTGTACTAAGGATATAAAGGCAAAAAATGATTGAGCATTTATTATGCACTTACTGTGTATCAGATGCTGTGCTAAGGATATAAAGGCCAAAAAAGGATTGAGCATTTATTATGCACTTACTGTGTGCCAGATACTATGCTAAGCCATAAGAATATAAAGAGGGAAAAAAAGAAATGACTATTTAAGTGCTTACTATGTGCCCAGCCCTGTGCTAAGTGCTTAAGGATACAGATGAAGAAAGCCTGGACAGTCCTGCTCTCAAGGAGCCCATGCTCTGATAGAGGAAAAATCTCACGTAAAAGAAGATTCTGGAACAAGACTGCTGGAGATGCCCAGGAGTCCTGAGGCCACTGCAGCAGCACTGGTGGCAAGGTCCAGAGCTCCTTGGTTTGTGTCAGTAGGCTAACGGTGCCAGGGGTCTGCACAGCAGAGAGGCCAGGCAGATAGGAAGGCCTGGTGGCTCACCATCTCACCAGAAGGAATAGTTGGTGATGTCAGGCTCTCCAAGCCATGTGCACGCTCGAGTGGGTTTACGGGGAGAGGGGTGAAGGAGGGTGGCAAGGAGGGGAGTGTGCCCCTGGTGCCAGCCCATCTTCTAACCTCTTAGCTATCCCAGCTGGAGTCTGTAGAGAAGGACCTTAAAAGAGAAAATCAATATCGGAAAGCTGGCTCATCAAGTTAATTTATTTATACTTCCTAGATTTATTTCTATTTCCTAATAGCAATTACATTTCCTAATAGAAATTCAAGGGATAGAGACAGAGAATTGGAAAACATCTGGGAGATCATCTAGTCCTTGGTGGTGGTGGTGGTGTCTTATGTCATGGACTCCTTGGCCAAGCTGATGAACCCCGGACACTCTTCCTTAGAGGCATGTTTTTAAATGCAAAAAATAAAATATACACTATTACAAAGGAAACCACTTGAACTACAATTACCAAACATTTAAAAACAAGTTGATAGATCCTGCAACAGAGGAGTTTAACTTAGGTGGAGGTGAGCAGGCTTGGAATTCGATGTGCTTGTGTGTGTATAACTTTATAATTTACAGAGTATTTTCCTCACGGCACCTTATAAGATTGACAGAGCATGTATTATCATTATTCCAATTTTTCAAATCAGAAAACTGAAGCTTAAAAAAGATCGTGTCTTGCTCGAGGTCACACAAGTAGTTACAGAGTAGGATTTGAACCCAGGGCCTCTGACTCTCTTTCCTTGGTACCGTAATGTTGCCCTTCTGAAGTCTCATAGTTTTCTTAGATCAAGTATCTTCTTCTAGCAGAGGTTCTCAACCTGTGGGTTATGTTCAATTTGTAACGATGAAAATACATCCTGCATATCAGGCATATTAATAACAGTAGCAAAACTACAGTGATGAAGTAGCAATAATTTTATGGTTGGGGGTCACCACAACATGAGAAACTGTATTAAAGGGTCGCAGCATTAGGAAGGTTGAGAACCACTGCTCTATAGCAAATGGAAAAACAGCCATTCTACATAAGCTGAATCAGATCAGAAGATGGGAAGGGGCATGTGATGGAACAAGGACCCCAGTGCAATTACAGATGTACATCCTCAGATGTCACTGACTTCTATCTTTTAGACAATTCCTACTTTCCTTATATGTAGCAGGCAAAAAGAGCAGAGACAGATGTGTTAGGAAGATCAAACAAGAAATTCAATGTGAGAAGGCTTTGAAAATTTGCAAGGGCTGGACAAGAATATTGATATGAATCCAAAATTCTTCTTAGTCCAAGTGTTTCAGCCTCCCTGTTAGATGCTTCAGTTCATCTGAAAAAGTTCTGCCAAGCAGACAAATGCATTAGAGAGGCGCCAAGCAGACAAATGCATTAGAGGCATCGTATCGGAGACTGGGAAGGCAGCAATCCCATTGCCTTCTGCTCAGGTCATACAATGCTGGCAACACTGTGTTCTGTTTGGGGCTCCATAGCATAATAGAACATTAATAGAGAACATCAAAAGGGGAGCACCAGAATGGTCAAGGGCATTGAGTCCGTGTCATATAAGGATGGGTGACCACTTGTTGGACGCAGAGCAGGGATTCTGGCTCAGGCATGGGGGGACTAGATGGTCATTCAAATCCCCTCCAAGTCTCAAATTCCAGTCTTGGCAGAGCCGACCATTCTGGGACTGAGAGCTACAAAGTGAGGGTTAAACCGTCTTTATTCTCATTTCCCTAATACTCCCAAGCCAAGGCTGAGGTTATTGCCAGGTAGCAAATGTGACAGTGAGAGATATAAGAAGTTTGTAAAGATGAAAAAAGTCAACTGTCCAATGACCAAAGTAGCCCATATTTAATGATTGAGGACACCTGAGTAGCTGAAATTGAAATGAATCTCAGAGTTTGACCAATTAAAAATGCATTTTTTTTGACTTCTTGGGTACAAGTTGACCTTTCGACGAGCTGAAGGGCTGTCCCTTCCACCTCTGACATTCTCTGAACTACACAAAACAGAATAACACACACTGAGATGCTGGACAGTAAGTCACACAAACAGAATACAGATTGTGATGAGATTAGCAGAAGGAAGGAGAAGTTGGCTACATTCATGGAAGGTTCAGGATCTAATGCCCTTGTTCTTGGAGTTCAGATGCCAGGAGAAGTATAGGGGGAAAGCATGGTGAAGATTTAGTCACAGAAGCAGAGTTGGAAGTGACTCAGTGACCATCTTGTCAAGTCCACAGCATTTATTAAAACCTTTACAATGTGCCAGGCACTGTGCTTATCCCAAAGGATACAAAGAGCCAAACACAGTCTCTGCCTTCAAAGAGCTTCCATTCTAATAGGAGAGACAACATGTATAAAACTGTGCATTAATAGGTGTATATTATCCAGCCTGTAGCTCTAAAAGAATCCTTTCTATAACAGCACATATAAGTGACCACCTAACCCCACCTTGGACATGTCCAATGATGAGAGGACCTCACTACCTCCTGTCCTTCCTTGTCTCTACCTCTGGGCTTCCTTCAAGTCCAAGCTAAAATTCCATCTTCTATACTGAACCTTTCCCAATACTCCGTAATTCTAATAACTTCCTTTGTCAATTATTTCTAGATTATTTCTAACTTATTCTGCGTATGTAGTTGTTTGCATCTGGCCGCTCCCCCACACCCATCAGATTGTAAGCTCCTTGAGAACAGACACTATCTTTTACCTTTCTTTGTATCCCCATCACTTAGCACAGAGCCCCACACCTAGTCTGCCGTTGATAAATTGTCTGACTGGCCGAGCTCTAATTCTGAACACCAGGCTTCCATCTGCCTCTCTGCAGCCTCCACCCTTTGCTCTTGGTTACCCTCTAGAGTCAAGCAGAATAAATCCCTTTCTTCCTTTCTTAGGATTGCCCTTCAGACACCTGAGGAAAGATTTCATTTCCTCCCAGGGTTTCTCTCAGGAAGGCTAACCATTACCAGTTCCTTTGATTCTTGTCTTCCTGAGTCCAGGCCAGGCACTCCATCCACTGTGCCACCCAACTGCCCTTCATAAAAATAAATAGCATTTATGTAACCCCTACTGTGTGCTGAGCATTGTGCTAAGTGCTTTACAGATATGTCTCATCTGATCTTGACAGCAACCCGGGGAGGTAAGTACTGTTATTATCCACCTTTTACATGGAAGAAATAGAGGCAAATGTGAAATGACTTACCTAAAGTCACACAACTAGTAAGTGCCTGTGTCTGAATTTGAATTCTGCTCTCCTGACTCCAGGTCCACCTTTCTATCTTAAGCCAACTCTTAGTTAATTCAGGAGAAAATAGCAGATTATACCCTTTGATTGCCCTAGAAGCCAGAATTAGAATCAGTAAGGAAGAAGAGGCAGTAACAGTTATAACAGATGCCTACCCACCCCCAAGCAGGTGATATTTGTAATAAATTTCTATTAAATTTAATGAAACAGAATTGAATTTCCTTTGCCTTGAGCCTCCCTCCTACACCCAGGACCAGTATTCACTCTTCTGGAGGCAACACATTGACAGTCTCCTTCCTAGGATTTGTATTTACAAAAACAAACAAAATCTTTCAAGTATCATTATAATACTTAGGGTTGGCAAGAAAGAGGCAGATTTGTTGCCTGTGTTTTGGGGTTATTTCCCAGTCCCTGCCCACCCCCACTGTTGGTTCATTCTAGCCCCATCCTCCGTGGTCTGTTACTCTTGCTAATCACTAATTGCTAACTACTAGTGGTAGAGAAGAGAGATTTTCATTCTGGTTACTTACTTAGAGTCACAGAATTTATGATTGGAAGGAGATCTCAGAGGGAACCTTCTCCACTCCCCTCATGGTGTGTTTGCTTGCCTCTGCCTATGTGGATTGCGCTGTTAGAACATAAGCTCCCTGAGGACAAGGGGCTGTTTCTTTGTCTTTTCACTCTCAGCACCTAGATCTGTGTGCCTGGTACAAAGCAGGTCCTTAATGGATGTTTGTTGAATTGAACAGAATTGTATAGATGAGGAAACTGATCCCCTGAGAAGTATTAAGATCAGTCAACCTTGATAACCTCAAGCTGCCAATCACTGTCACCAGGTAACATTTTTCAATCTTTGTACCTGGCAAAAAAAATAAAATAAAAATTGTGATCTGGAGATTTTTTTTTAGGCTTTATAACAGGAAAACTGTTCCAACAACTAGGTCTGTTAAGAAGTGGTGTGGGTTAGTGGATAGAGCACTGCCCTGGAGGAGGACCTGAGTTCAAATCCAGACTCAGACACTTAACATTTACTAGCTGTGTGACCCTGGGCAAGTCACTTAGCCCTGATTTCCTTGTCTCCCCCGCCAAAAAAAGAAGCAATGTGGGCTCTGCCTCAAGGTTCCAGGGTCTCCATCACTGGAGATCTCCACACAGATGTTGGATGACCATTCCAGGTATACTGTAGGGAGAATTCCTTTCAGATGTGGGTTGTTCTAGGTAGACTCAGAGCAAGACGCCTTCGGGCTCTCAAAGGCTGCCATTTTTATTGATTTGCAAAGTATTTGCACAATTAACAGATAGCTCACATTCATATCATGCTTTAAAGTTTGCAAGGTGCTTGGCATTGTTATCTCCTTAGAATCCCATTCAGAGGCTCCATCTTTATAAAAATAGCCAGCATTGATATAGTGTTTAATTAATTATTTAAGTGTTATTTAAGTGTTTAATTAATTAGTTAAACGTTCAAAGATTTGTGCATGTAAAGTTGTTGAATCTTCCTGAAAACCCTATGAGGTAGGTGCTCTTCAACCCATTTTACAAATGAAAAGACTGAAGATACATAGTATCCTTAAAGATACCACAGTATGTTCCGAAATGGTCCTTAGCCGGAGGCTGCAAGGCCTCATCTTCTCTCTCTGCCTCTCCCTGGCTCACTTCTTCCCTCTCTCTTCCTCTCTAGTCTAAAATCAATAGTCCGTGGTCATCAGAATGAATTTGCAAAGCAACCCTGCAACAACAGAGGGAAAAAAGAAATCCCGGTCAGCGCCAGCCAGGAAACAGATTCTGTTCGTGCGGCTTTCCGGCTCCCTCCCCAAGCCTGGTAGATTCCCTCCCCTCCCGAAAAGGGGAAGGAAAGAGGTTAAATAAAGATAAATTACCCATCCTCAAACAAAGCATTGGGAATCCTTTCAGGTCCCTATGCATGCGCACCCATTTCCTGTGGCTAAAATTAGACCCATTAGGAATTTCATCTTTAATATAGTACCTCGGGGACTTGGGCTACAACAATGATGGTGGCTCAGATCCTTCCCATGGGGGGGAGGGAGGGAGGAGGGAAAAGGGAGGGATTCTTTTAACCCACCCTGCGATGGAGAATGTCACATTGTACTTTTAGAAAATGTTATTCTTGCGCTTGGTAAAGAAAAAAAGGGTGAAAGGCAAACAAGCGACTCTTATGATATTATGTGAATATCATATGAATATGATAATATATTGTTAGATTATTTGGATATTAAATTAATATAATTCACTATTATAATATTATTAAATTATATTATTTGAGATCTGAATATATGTCGCTTATCTTCCATATAGTGATACCACATGTCTTAAAACTTTCCATGGTGTAGTTGAAAAGGTTAGAGACATGAAGTCAGGGGTTCTGGGTTCAAATCTCCAAGTTATCACTATCTGTGTGAAGAAGAATTCAGAGAGAAGTATGGATAAGCAGGGACAGCTTTGAAAAGTCAATGTGCTGAATTTATTATTCTTAAAAAAACAACCTCAAGGTGCTTATAAGAGTCACAGCTTTGTATATAATCTTCTCTTCCTCTTCTTTATGTAGAGTAAGCAAGTAGGTGGTATGGTCAGTAAGAGTGGAGTCAGGAGGACCTGAATTCAAATCCTGTCTCAGACTCTTACTGGCTGTGTGGCCTGGAGGAATTGCTTACGATCTCAGTTTCCTCATCTCTAAAATGGGCAACATTGGACCTCTCTCATAGGGTTTGGGTGAGAATAACACATATGAAACTTTATACACTTAAAGCACTGTATAAAAGCTGACTATTCTTATTAAAAGCTGCCTATTATGTCTGTTGGTGTTTATAAGATTATGAAGAACAAAACATTTTGTTTAAAGAATAAAAACTTTTTTTTGCCTTTTTTTAGAGGGCAATTGGGGTTAAGTAACTTGCCCAAGGTCACACGGCTAGTACGTGTGTCAAGTGTCTGAGGCCACATTTACGTGATTTGAACTCAGGTCCTCCTGACTTCAGGGTTGGTGCTATATTCGCTGTGCCACCTAGCCACAGCTTAATAAAAACATTTTTAAAAGAATATGAAGAAGAAAACTATTTTAAAATAATGTTTAAGAATAAGTTTCCCAAAAGCAAAATAACCACCAAACTTGCTGTGTACTTTCCTTCTCTGTAGAATGAAAAAGTTGTGCTAGGCAACCTCCATTATTACTTCCAGTCCTAAATCTCTGATCCAAATGTACAGCAAGCATGCTTTGTTCTTGTCATTTCATGTTTACTTAGTTTTGTTCTTAATAGATTATAAGCTTCTTGAGGGCAGGAACCGTCTTATTTATCTTTGTACTCCTAAAGGGCCTGGTTAGGTGCCTTGTTCATAGTACACGGTGCTTACTCACGGTGTTGAATTAAATAATTACCATCTATGGTTATCTCTGGTGTACTGGTGTTCTCTTGGTTCTTTCATTTATCCAACAAATATTAAGCACCTATAGTACACATTGGGTTAGAACTCAGGAGAAAGGCACAGATACATAGAACACAGGCCATCATCCCCTCAAATTAGAATCAGACTAGAGGGTCTAGAATGCTAATTAAAGAATCATTCTTTATTTGATGAGAGACAGTGGAGAGGTATTGAAAGTTATTAGGAGTGAAATGATGTCTTTTCTATGTACCAAGAAGACCAATTTGGCAAATAACCATTTTCAAAGTGCCTAGCACTGTTCTCAGCACAAGGTACACAAATGCAATGAGTCAGTCAACCAGCATTTACTGCTCACTCTGTGCTAGGTGCTATTGGGGACGCATGAGTAAAAGTGAATGTCTTTGCCATTCAGATTTCTGTTCTCCTGGGCAGTACAGTGTAGAAGGGACTGGAGGAGCAGGGAGACCATTTAGAAAGATTCTGCAGTATTCCAGTGGAAAGAGAGTCAGAGCCTGAACTCAGTGGGGGGCATTTATTAAGTGCCTACTGTGTGCTAGGCACTTCGCTTAAGTACTGGGGATATAAAGAAATGGGAGGAGGGGACAAAGTGTTCACTAATGAGAATACAAAATAAGCTAGATTTTCCCCCCAGATACTTTACCATAAAACTGGGAGTTGGAAGGAAGTATGGGGTGATGTTGCTTGATACAGTCAATGTTGGCAGCCCTTGGGAAGAAAAATCTTGCCATCCCCACCCCCGCTTGGGACTATCAGAGGACACTTTTTACTGTGCAGATGTAATGGAATTCTCCTTTGCACTGCTCTGGGTGGGGAGCTGGAGCTGTCTCACTTCCCCCCCGCAACCCCACCCCAGCCTGGTAACCAGCCCAGACATGTCATGCAGGGAGCCAAGATTTTATATTTGTGTTCATCCTGACACAGATAACAGTGAAGAACCGAGAACCACCCCACCTGTACCCTGGCCCCAAGCCCGCCAACAAAACAAACCTTAGAAATGCATTGTGACCCTGAATTGCAAACTGCCCCCAGACCAGCTGCCAATAACAACCCTGTCCAAGCTACATTACTGTGACTTAGGAAATTCCTGGGAGAGAGGCACGGAGCCCCTTCATCCCCTTAAGCTCCCTAGATCTTATAAATGGATCAACATTGCCAGAATTCTTCAACTAAAGTCCTACCTTAAAATAAAAAAGCCAGAATTTATCAAACAAAGTCCTATTTAAAAAATTCCAGACTATGTAACCTCCAGGGCTTTCAAGCAATAGTTTGGTTCTCAAAACCCTGGTTTTGCCCAGTCTCTTTCCATCCATCTGTCTTTCAACCCTTCCATCTTCTCAGTTAATAAACACTTTTATTGTGTCCCTCCCAGGTAGGAGGCCCTGTATTAAGCAATATGAAAGAAAAAGAGATTCATAAAATACCTTGGTTGTCCTCAAAGAGCTCACAGTCTTAATAAGAGAGAGAAGATGCTTTCAAAATGAGTGTTGTTTTTTAACCAGACCTGCACTCTTCTCTACACAGGGAATTCTCACTACAGAACAGCACCAGTTCAGAGAGCTGCCCAGGGCACAGAGAGATTAGCAGGCTTACTGGGAGTCACACAGCCAGTATGTGTGAGAGCTGAGACTAGAACCTAGATCTTTCCATCCATCATGCCCTGATGCCTCTAGTTCATCATATGATGCAGTATATACTTACTAACTCATTGCTGACTACTCCACAAACAAGTATTAAGCACCTGCTTTTTGCAGTATGCTGAGGATAAGAAGGCAGAACCCCTTTGTAAGAAGCCCATTGTTCAGGGAGCTTACATTCAGTCAGTCAATGGACAAACATTTATTAAGTGCCTATCATTTGCCAGCTACCATCCTAAGCATTGGGGATAAAGATACCAAAAGGGAAACTTCCTGCCCTCAGGGAGCTGACATTCTATTTCAGGACCCAACACATACAAAATTGAGTTAAGTCACTTTGGGGGATAAGGAGCCATCAGCAGTGGGAGTGAAGTTGGGGGAGCAGGAAATGTATCAGGAAAGACTTCATGTAGAAGGCACCATTGGGTCTGAGCTTTGAAGGATTCTGAGGATTCCACCAGGCAGCAATGAAGTGAGAGGGCATTCCAGGTATGGCCTATGCAAAGGACCTTCATTTTCCTGGAATATACAAGGGAGGGCCATAGGATCAATAAATCATGAAGCCTTTATTAAGCACCAACTGTAAATCATGCAACTTTTATTAAGCACTAGGTGGTATGCTAAGCACTGGGGATTCCGGGACACCAGACCCTGCCCTCAAGGAGCTTACACTCCAGTTAGGTGACTCCAGCATAGCTTTGAGCTGGAAATGATCTCAGACTTGGTTCAGTTCATTCAATTCTCTAGATATCATCTTAAGAGTTGTGGGAGCTGCTCTTCCCCCTGGACCAGAGGCTGTGCCCTGGAGATTTCAACCTTTTCATCTCAGAACTTCTACCCTGGGGTTTTTCTGTCCCACCTGATTGCTGCCCCTCGATGCCTTCCCCCCTCCCCCATTTCAGACGTTTCCTTTCCATCTGCTCACCACCTTGTTTCCGCCTCCAATTCTGAGACCCTGAATAAATCAGCTCTGCCAACATTCCTGGATTAGGTCCATCTATCTCTTCCCCTGTGGGCCCACTTACCTTTCCTGTGATATCTTGGACCGAAGTCTCCCTCTGTTCACCTCCTCTCCCCTTCAGGGTGTCCTGCAAGTCTCAGTGCAGGCCCTCAAAAGACACTCTTGCTTCCATAGTTATATCATCAGAAATAAGCACCATGTATTTAGTAAGTGTTTAATAAATGCTTTTTTCACTTACATTCATTTTGGAAGAAAATAGACTCAGACAAGTCAAGAAACTTGCCCATGGTTAAATAGGAAATAGCAGAGCCCAGATTTTAACCCAGTTCCTGACTAAAATAAATTATCAACAAAATGTTAGGCAGAAAAAGGGGGGAAAAGCAAGATTTGAGGCAGGAGAAATAACCTAGAAAGGCAGGGGCTGGCTTTGTCACTGTAGCACCTAACATAGTGTTTGGCATATAGTAGGCTCTTAATAGATGTTTATTGCTTGATGGATTGTTATAAGCAGGTGTCCAATAAATGCTTAGCTGTTTATTGGTTGCTCGACCATAATTCTGTTCTGGGTACTTTGCCCTCTCTAGGAGGAAGTTCTTCATTTTGTTCTGTGTGACCTTTGTTAGGGGGAAGAATGGTGGCATCAGGAAGGCTGCAAGGGAGGAGGTAGAATTGAAGATGCTCCTTGAAGGAGGGGGAGGCACTGATAGACCCGAGACATTTCAGGCAACAAAATCAGCAATAAGAATGTGTGACCAGGGTGGGGGTGACAGCAGGGGTTCCAGGCATGCTGGATAGGGTGCATTGGCTGGGAAATCAGGTGTTTGAGGGAAATACAAGATAAGCTTAGATCAAAAATCAAAGAAAGCCTTGAATGCCGTTCTAAGGAGTTTGATTTTCTCTGGGGAGAGAAGGGAACCACTGAAGATGTTTGAACGAAGGACTCACTTCAGAACTGGGCCTTAAGAGTACTTGTCCAGCAATAATGTGCAGGCTGGGATAGAGAAAATGAAAGCCATAATGACAGTATTGGCAGCAGGAGTGAAAGGGAGGAGCTGGCCAGCAGCCATCTACCCGGGCAGCTGGCATTCCATGGATCCTAGTGGGCTCCTCAGATAAACAGGTGAAGGAGGGAGCATTTATTACATACCTACTGGCTGGGACCAGATTTGAACTCACGTCTCCCTGACTCTAGTCTAGCTCACTATTCTTCATGTAGAAAAAGAAGTGTGTGTCTGTGTGTATATGTGTGTGTGCTTGCATTAAAACCCCAGTTTCCCAGGAAGTTGCAAGGAGTTGAACTTAATGACTCCCATCAAGCAGGCCGGGTACAACATTCCTTGATGCCTCAAATATGCCCCAAGATCAAGTGATTCTTGCCTTGCTTGGAAACACTCAACAGAGATTTTCTAGGGAAGTGTGTTCTCTCCCTGCCCCTCAGAGGCTTACCACAGCTTTGGATTTTTCTTCTCATCTTCACGAGGCATGATAGAGCCACCAAAGAAGAGGCATCCCTCACGTTTGTCTCCACCAAATACTTGGAGAGGTTGGCCTCTCTCCCCCACTAATTTTGGGTTGCTCAGAAGACACACCTCTCTTTAAAGACATCTGCTGAACAAAAATGTAAATTCAGTCATATTTGACAACTTTCCAGGTTTTCTGAAGAAACAACAGCCACTTTGGTACGAATTTATGATTGTTCCACTGTGGGCTTTCCAGCCAAGCCTGGCGTGATTTGTAGTTTCTCTGCCAAGAGCTTCACTGTGAGCCTGGCTATTCTGTGGATCCATCTGTCTGTCTGTCCATCCAAGCCTCCCTTCCAATGGCACACAGCCTGGATGCTTTCATTTTCCTGTAGCGCCCACCAGGGTAGAGCAACATGGCTCCAGCGGGGAGAGCACCAGGCTTGGCGCTCAAGGACCTGGCTGCTTATACAAGACTGTTAGCTCTCAGAGGCCAGAGGCCCTCTCTGTCTGTCTTTGTATCCCCAGCATCTAGACAGTGCCCAACACATAGCGGGTGCTTGATTCTTAGTTGATTCAAAGCCCATTTTGGACTGTGTTCCATCCCTGTACTGCTCTCCCTTCTTGCCTCCCACTCAAGGAGTCCCTCTCTTCTTTTCAGATGCTCCTTCCACCCCATCTTCTCCCCATAGCCTTTCCCATATCCCTTGCTTCACATGCCCATTAGAAAGGTCATTCTTAACCCCTTTGTATTTGACTCCTCTGTGTGTGTCTCAATGTTCTGTGTGTTTGGGATGAAAAATAACTCTTATCCTTAATTTAGTGAAAAAAAACTCATCCTTAATTAAAAAAAACTCATCCTTAATTTAGTGGAAAAAAATAAACACAGAAATCTCTTAGGATAAGAACAGGAATTTATTCTCTTCCCTGGGAGAAGAGGGCGGTCTTCCCCATGACTCATCATGGAGAAGAGGCGCGTTACAAAAGACAGTGCTAGAATTTATACCCTAATGCAGTCAAGCCCCCTTCCTGACTGTCTCCTCTCTTGTTGGTTGAGAGGCAGATTTCACCAAATTCCCCAAATGGGACAGCAAGAAAAGGGGGGGGGGTCCCAAAGCAAGGGAGGAAGAGTGAGCCTGGGCTGTCCCTGACTCCCCCTGGCCAGGAGGAGGGACCCACCAAGGCAGGGAAAAGCAAACAAAGAAATTAAAGTGATTGATAGCAGCAATGGAGGAGGAAAAGGGAAGTTAATAATCTCAAACTGCTTCAGAAGCTTTCACTCGTCCCATACATGTGTGTTCCCATTAGAACGTAAACATTCTGGTCATAGAAATTCTTTCATTCGTGATGCTCAGCATTTGTAACCCCAGGGCTTGGTACACAGTAGGCGCTTGGCAGATGCTTGTTGATTGATTCATATGTCACTTACTACCTGAAAAAACCATTTCCTTGTTTAGCACTTCAATTTCCTGTAAACCTGTAAAATAGGGGAGCAGGAAAGGATGACTTCAAAGTTCTTTCTGCTTTCAATCTGTGCTCCTGTTTTCCTCAGGGATTTCTTAGGCCTGTGACTTTAAGTATCCAGCCAGAGAAGAATTCCAAATAAAATGAATGGTTAACATTTATGTAGAAAAAAAGTGTGTATGTGGATGTATGTGTGTATGTGGGGAGGGGAGGAAAGGAGGGGGGGGTCTTAGTTGATCCCCATAACAATCCTCTGGGGTACCTAGATCATTATTATCATCTTACAAACGAGGAAACTGAGGATGAGGATAGTAAAGAGACTTGCCCAAGGTCACCTGAGTCATAAGACAGCACATTCAAGGGGCAGCTAGGTGAATAGAGTCCCGTCCCTGGAGTCAGGAGGACCTGAGTTCAAATCCGGCCTCAGACACTTAACACACACACACACACACACACACACCAAAAAAACTAGCTGTGTGACCTTGGGCAAGTCACTTAACCCAAATTGCCCTCCAAAAAAAAAAGCAAAAAAAAAGACAGCACATTCAGTATATGTTAACATTCTAAGCTATTTTCTAGCGCACACACACACATACACACACACACACACACACACACACACACGCACAGCTTTTTGATGTAAATATTCAGTGCC
>CM053599.1:11067222-11077878 GCA_028646575.1 Pseudocheirus occidentalis | reverse complement strand
CACACACACATCTATAATGGGGGGGGGGTTGGGTGACTGAGAGAACTGTGGATTCCCCCCACAGCAAAAGCCTTTATGAGGGTTATGTTTCTGGACAAAGAGAATTGGGTTGATTTTTAGTTTAGGATGTTTACGAGACATTGAGTTTAAAATGTCCAGTCAGCAATTGGTGATTAGTTGCTGGATAAGGCTCAGAAGAGAGACTCAGGTGGTACATGAGAGTCATTAACATAAGGATGATAATTGAATCCTTGGGAGCTAATGAGATTACCAAGAGAGGAAAGAGAAGACTCAGAATAATAGACCTTGAAGGCCACCCACAGTATCAGTAATGACCATTAGACAGGGAGCTCCCTGAGGGCAGAGGGCCTCTGCCTTTCTTGATATACCCAGGTCTTAGTCAGTGCCTGGCACCTGGTGGGTATTTGATAAATGTTCATAAGGGACCAACCAGCAAAGGAAACTGGAGAAAGGTAGGGTGGTCAAGGAAGAACTATGCGGAAGGTGGAAATGTTGACAGAATCCAAGGAATAGGGAAGATTCAGGAGGAAAGGGTGGTAAGCATTGTCAGATGCTACAGAGAGATAACCAAAAAAAGGAAAATCAGTTTAATGAGTAATCCTTACAGCCTCTATTTGTTGAGACTGGTGGATTTCTGGGAACATTTTGTCCCAGATTAACCAAATTCTAAATTCTAACTAGCCTGTTGGGAAATTTCTTATTACAAGAAGATGCTTCAGGAAGTCAGATTCATTTCTAGAGATGCATCTGGTGGGTTAGTTTTAGGGAGCTTATGGGATGGAACTTTGGATGTCAGACCTGAGCTCTAGGGAATCTAGTTGTGGGTGAGTATGGGCCAGAGATCTCTGTTTTCCTTCAAGGAAGGTGCTCACTGGTCCTCTATAGGCGTGTTTCTTTGGGGATAAGAAATGGCCACTGAAGCTCAATGGTGATGGTCACAGGCCATCAGGTATCTCTCTCTCTCTCTGTCTCTCTCTCTCACTCTCTCTCTCTGTCTCTGTCTCTCACTCTCTCACTCACTCACACACACACACACACTCACACACACACACACACACACACACACACACACACACACACAAAATCTAACTTGACCTTGAAACATAGAATGCTGCTTCAGCACCAGGTTTTGTTTGCATAAGGACAACTCTCATCACATCTCCCTGAGAGGGGAGGAGTAGAGGCCCCCGAGGACTGGAATGAGTGAGGACAGTCCCCAAGGAGCTGCCACTTCCACAGATGCCAGGTGGGCACAGCTGGCTACATGGCCCTTCGGGGTGATCTTCATATTCAGAGTCCTCTCAGACCTAATCTGTATCAGGCACCACAGAAAGGTTGCTCTGATAGACTCAGTTATCCACAACCAGAGGATCATGGAAATTTACCCTGAATTCATCTGGTTTATCTTTTACGGAGTTATATATGGACATGTCATCTCCCTCCCTCCAGAGACATGTGCCCTGCCCTTTCCACCTATCTCCCACCACCAGGTAAGCTCCTCAAGGGTAAAGATTCCTTTTTGTCATTGTAGCCCAGTGCTTTGCACATAGATAGAGACAGGGACCAGACCTGTGATTTTGAGGCTACAGGGAACTCCTAAGTGAGGAAACTCCCTCTACTATTACTGATTAGCACCTCCTCTGCCACATAGAGTCTTAGAGAATTGCCTAGAGCTTTGTGGCTTTTGAACCCAGGACTTCCCGACTTTAAAGGCCAGTTGTAGCTATTGAAGCAGCCCAGAACATACTATTGCTACTTCTACTACTACTATTCCTACCACTTCTGCTATACTCTTCTTCATACTACTATTTCTACTATTGCTTCTGCTACTCCTGTTTCTGCTACTACTGCTGCTACTACTCCCCCCACCCCTACCGCTACCACCACCAGTGATAATGATCATAATGGCAACAAGAACCAGAAGCAGAGCATGTGAAGTTTGCCGTACGCTTCATTATCTCGTCAGATCCTCCCAACACCATGTGAGGCAGGTGCTAGTGCTGTGCTCATTTTATAGATGAAGTAACTCGGGCCAGGTTTCTTTCTAGGTGCCATCAGCTCCCAGGGTGTTTAACTGTCATCTCTAAGTAGATCAGACTGACCAATAGATAGATAAAAAGACAGATGGAAAGACTAGCTAGATGTATCAAGAGAGAGATCTGTGGATTAGATAAATAGACCCAATCCAGTCTCTTCTCTGAGGTTTACTCTGTATCCTATTGGGATTCTAACTCTTTTGGACATTTCTCTGGATCTTCCAGGCAATCTTAAACTCAGCATGTCTAAAATTGAGCTCATCCTCCCTCCCCCAAGCCCTCACTCTTCTGCTCTCAAAGTTACCACCATCTTCCTCTGTTCCAGGTGTATCCTGGACGTTATCCTCAGCTCCTTTCTTGGTCATCCCATCAGTTGCCAAGTCTTTCCCTTGCTACTGTAACCCCATCTTCTGCACCTTGCCCCTCTCCCTACTCATGATCAGCACCCACATTCAGGCCCCACCCTCCTCTACATTGTTCTTCTGTCTCGTCTTCCATTGCTCTAGTCCCTCTCCCAGGTAGGAGCCAGAGCAATCTTCCTCCACTCATATCAGACTGTATCTCCCCCTTACTTTGCTAACTCCAGTGGCTTCTTACTGCCTTGAGGATCACAAGTATACACTTTTCTGTTCAGCTTTTAAAGCCCTTCACAGTTTGGTCCCAGCCTATATATGGGCCATTACTTCTTCTGTACTTTGTGATTGAGCCAAACTGACCTGTTTCTCACCCTCTACACTCACTCTCCCATCTCTGTGAACATTCCCTCCTCACCTCCCCACCATAGAGTCCCTCTCCTCCTCTGAGAGGCAGCTAAAGGACCACATTCTCCATGAAGCTTTTTCTAATTCCCCCAACCACTAAGATGACCCTCTTTCCCAAACTACCAAGTATCCATTTGTGTTCATCAGCTCTTTATGCTGCGCATGTTTTTATATATGTTGTCATCTCCCCCATGAGGATATAAATGCCTTACAAGTAGGGAATTGTACTCATATCCCAGTGCTTAACACAAGGCCTGGCACATAGTAGGCACTAGATTAATGTTTGTCAGTTAAGCAACTGGAAATGTTTATTGATCAATGTCCACCCACAGCAAGGCCAGCCAAGTAACAGCAACTTTATAAACATTTGTTGATCAACTGAAAATGTTTATTGATCAGTGCCTAGTACAGTGCTTGGCACATAATAGACACGGGTGTAGGGTCAAAGAATGAGCTCATAGTGCCACTCACTTGGCAAAGATTCCTTCAAGGAAATGGCACCCAAGTTTGATCTTGAAGGAAGTGAGAAATTTCTCGGGACAGACATTGAGCAGGCAAATGAGCGGAGTCCATTGCAGGCATGGGGGTGTCCATGAGTAGAAGGACAGAAATGAGAGAAGGGGGCAGAGAGAGCTGACCTTTCAGACTATTCCATTGTGTTTGGGATTCATAGTATATGAAATATAGGCTGGAGCCAGATGGCGGAGGGCCTGGAGTGCTAGGATCAGACATTTTTACTTTATTTACTAGATGTTGGGAATCACTTGAAGGTTTTGTTGAGTAGAGAAACGCCCTGGTCAAAGCCCTGTGTTAGGAAAATTAAAAGTAGGTAGATTGGAGACTGGAAAACCAGATTGATAGGTTAACAGTTTAATTGAGAAGAGAGGAGGCTCTGAGCTAGTGGGGATTACAGTAAGAGGAGAGAGGAGAGGACAGATGGAAAACCTGGGATATTCTGGGGAGAATCAAGGATTTGGCACCTGACTGGGTGTGAAGGGTGAAGGGGGCAAAGAAGAGAATGGAATCATTGTATCAAGAATTGTATCATTGCATCAGGAATTATATCATTGCATCAGAAATTGTATCATTGCATCAGGAATTGTATCATTGTATCATTGTATCATTATATTAGGAATTGTATCATTGTATCAGGAATTATATCATTGCATCAGGAATTGTATCATTGCCTCAGGAATTGTATCATTGTATCATTGTATCATTATATCAGGAATTGTATCATTGTATCAGGAATTATATCATTGTATCAGGAATTATATCATTGTATCAGGAATTATATCATTGCATCAGGAATTGTATCATTGTATCATTGTATCATTATATCAGGGATTGTATCTTGTATCAGGAGTTGATACAATACAGATGTTCTAGAGCCCAGTTGGTCCCTGTAATATGTTAGCACATCTCAGAACCATCCATTTGAATGGTGGCGATAACTAATGTTATACGTGCTGTGGGGAAGTGATAAGGGTTGTGTACATTATTCAAGGGTTGGAGTTCTCTTTTGTCTGACCTGAATATAATCTAAACTTTTTTGTTTCATTTGTTCTGTAGCGGAAACGGAAGCAGAGCACCCAAGATGAGGACGCCATCAGCCTGTGTAGTCTGGACACAAGCGTAAGTCACATCTTTTATTTCTCTGGGACGTCTGCGTCTTGAGTTTACGGGGTCTGCACCCTGATCAAGGTTCCTGAAATTGGAGCTTTAAAACCTTCCTTGGATTGTGGCAGAGGCCAGCCAGTGGCAAAGGCCTGCATGCTCATACTCCTAAAATGAGGCACAAAGTTGGGGCATTGGAATGTAGCGATCTTAAAATCAACCTGGCCAGACTGTGACTGCCGTGTGATGCTGAGCTAGCTGGTTTGTCCCCTGGTTCTCAAAGCTAAGCTTCTGCTGCGCCGTGGCATGGGCCAAGGCATCTCTGGGGCCAGTGATGAAGGAGAAAGCTTTCCGGGCATGTCTGGGATACCTCCTGGCTCTTCAGGTCCAGCTTCTTTCAAGGGCATCTCCCTGGGCGTCACTGCCCGGTACAGTTGGGTAATCTTAGCTGGACTAACTTTGTCCTGATTTGATTTAACAAATTCAGTTCACCAAACATTGATTTGGTGCCTACAGTGTGCTAGGCACTGTGCTAAACACTGGGGATACAGAAAGAGGCAAGAGGAAATCTGTGCTCTGAAAGAATTTGCATTCTGACCCTCTGCACTCCCTCCTCTATGGGGCTGCAAAACTAATCTTCCTGAGACAGATGTCTGACCATCTCACTGCTGCTCTAAAATCCTCGGTGGCTCCGCACTTCCCCCAGGCAGAGAGCCATACTTCCTAGGCAGACCCTCCCCAACCTCATCTCCCACACTGCCCCTGTTGGTTTAGATTGCCTTCCACCCAGACCAGACTGCTTAGCTGACCCTGGGCCTCAGCCCGCCTCCTCCTGCATCCGTGCATTTTCTCACACTAATGATGATGGTGGTGGTGACAGTCATTCTCAATGAAAGTATTTTATTGGTCTCATTTCTTTTCACATTGCCTCGATTTCCCTACAGCCCTGGGAGATGGGTGCTATTATTTCCTCCATTTTACAGAAGAAGAAACTGAGGCTGAGAGAGGTTAAGTGACTTACCCAAGGTCATGTAGTAGGAGATTAAGGTCTTCATGCTGCTGGTAAGCTGCTGTGGGCTACTCACTTTCTTATTGTAGACCTCAGTGTTCTCATCTGTATATTAGAGCTCTTACCCCACCCTTCCCCCAGTGTGATTGCCACACTTAATTCAATTAAGCAAGCATTTATTAAGTGCCATCTATGTACAAGGTTTATGCCAAATGCTAGAGCTACAAAGGGAAAAATGAACGGAGGTCCCGTCTTCAAGAAGCTTGCATTCTATACCGGAATTCTATGGACAGCCTCCTTCCTAACCTCATTCATTGGTACAGATGTCTTGGATCCTAACAGCAGATAGGGAAGGAGCAAGCTTAGAAGTGATAGACACGGCAGCAGATCAGACTGGTTTGTATTTGGAAAACTGCAAAGCACTTTGGGTAACAGAGGAAGCATGGTCAGGAGAGTCCTAGGCATAGATGCTGCCCCGGAGAGTTACTGGCCACGTGACCTTGAGCAGGTCACATATAGGTGATGAAGGCAGACAAGTATGGCTCCTTAGAACATAGAGAAGGGAGAGGATGGGAGAGGAAGAAACTGGCCAGAGTGTGCTAAACACTTAGCTGTGGAGTGTGGGGGAGAAGGAGCAGTTATGGGTGACTCAGAGGGTGTGGACCTGGGGGATCGGGAAGATGGCAGTGCCCCTGGCCAAAGTACTGGGAAGTTGGGAGCAAGGCCAGGTTTAGTAGGGAAGATGAATTCTGTTACTGACACCTTGAATTTGAGATATGAGAAGTCAGCAGGAGAGATTAGGGCTGGACATTCAGATCCCAGAGTCATTGGGAGGCACAGACAGAGAACCCGAGTTCAAATTTTAGCTCTGCCACTTGTTCATGGAATCTTGGGCAAGTGGCTGAACCTCCCTGAGCCTCTGTAAAATGAGATTACACGAGATGGCCTCTAAGACCTCAGTTCCAGGTCTGAATTGATAGTCCTGTGGCAGTGAAGGAGAGATACCAGAACCCATGTGATGGCACAAAACCACCAGGGGTATTATGAAAAAAAAATCATCCATTTGTCCAGTGAAACTGCCTTCATATAGCAATATTTACTGGCATTTCCAGAAGGCTTTAAAGCTGGGCAAGAGCTTTACTTACTTAACAGTTTCAGCCTCACAAACACCTTGTGAACCCAGTACTGTAGCTATTATTACACCCATTTTACAGATGAGAAAACTGAGGCTTAGAAAGGCAAAAGAGCTGTATGGCTCATATCATACATGAGGTGGGATTTAAACCCAGGTCTTCCTGTTCAGCTGTCACTGGGGAGGCCAATGTGAGAAAACTAAAGCCATTTCCTCACCCACTTCACAGCTGAAAATGTTTTCAGTGTTTCCTGGCATGGTGCGTTGATTGCTACAGTGTTTAGAGAAAGCTTGCCTCTTTTGGAGAGTCTGTGACATCAAAAGTGTTTCTGCTGAAGTCAGTGACTAATATCCTCCTCTTGTTTGTGGATAACCAGCTCATTCAGAATTCCCAATAAGCTTGCAGGGTAGCCTGGGCGGCCCGTACTTCCCGTGTTTACGTTCTGTGATAGCAGCAAATAGATACACATTTCTGGGCAGTGCCTCTGGACCTGGAATTTTAAGGAGAGCTGTCTCCCACTTCATCTAGAAGCCTGACTGAGGAGTAGAGTAGCCTTTTGCCTGGGGTGGTTAAGTGACTTGAGGGAGGATCTGAACGTCGGCCCTAGTGACCCTAACTTTCTCCCTCTGTCCATCCACCACACTGCCTGAGCCCTGATATCACAAGAGACAGGAGAGCCATTTCTGAATGGGCCGAATGGCCTCAGACCGTTGTCTAATTAGAGCAAAAGTCAGAACTGGAAACTTTATTTAAAAAAATAGTAAAAGTTTTAAACATTACGTTAAAATAGTAAAAGAAATAATCAAGGATAAAGAATAGCACCATTTTAAAGGAAAGGACCACAATGACAAGAAAACTCCATGTGATATATGTTGGAACAGCTTCAACAAACTTTATTTTTTACTTTTTAAGAAGTGTTTTATTGATGCCTCATATTATTACATGACAGTTATTTCTAGGTTTATACCACTGTCCTGCCCTGGCCCCTATGGAACCCTTCTTTGGAACAAAGAAAAACCAATTAAACAAAACTGCCTGATAATCTGATAGTCGCTGTACCTGGCAACCTCCTTTCGTGAGTCTCCCCCTCACTTCTGTCACAGGGAGACAACCACATTCCATCAGCTGTCCTCTGGCACCATTTCTTCTTTGCTTTCTCAGTCCCTCAGAGCTCAGGTTCCCTCTTGTGATTTTTCTCCTTTCTATTGAGCAGGAATCATTACATTTATACAGCAGTTTTTGTTGTTGTCACAAAGAGTTCTGCTGAAACTCTTGTTTTCATCTTTGAGCTTCTTGGGGGTATGTGCCTAGTTGAGGGATTTATTCACTCAAAAGGTATGAAGTGATGTCAATATTCACATAATTCCAAATGGATAGCCAAAATGAGTGTATGAATATTCCTTTCTTCCCACAACTCCTCCAATACTTAATATCCTCACTTTTGTTTTCTTGGAGTGAGAGGTGAAAACTCAGAGTTGTTTCAATTTGCATTTCTCATATTGATTTGGAGCCAGTTTCCAAATGGCAATTAATGTAATTTGTAATTTATAATTCTATCAAAAATCATTCATATCCTTTGACCACTTATCTTTGAGGAATGGCTCTTGTTATTTCTTTTTTGTATCCTTGAGTATCAAGATAGTGCTGGGAGCACAACTGATAGTTTATAAATTCTTCCTTTTGATTCAATTCAGCAAAAGCTTATGGAAATCTGATATTAAAGTAGAGAGGGAAAAACTGTCAGGGCCAAACAGTAACCCTTTGAAACTAGGTATGAAAGTGCTATTGGGGTGGGGTGGCTAGGTGGCACAGTGAATAGAGCACCAGCCCTGGAGTCAGGAGGACCTGAGTTCAAATTTGGCCTCAGACACTTGACACATTTACTAGCTGTGTGAGTTTGGACAAGTCACTTAACTCCAACTGCCCTCAAAAAAAAAAAGTACTATTACCCTTGCTGAAATTAGAAATTGAATCTTATTTCAAGACTTCCCTTCATTGAGGAAACTGGTAGAGTTTGATAATCTTGTCTATGGAGTCCCAGATTTCATGCTTGTGTGCACTTGGGTTCTCTCTGAGTTTGCCCACACAGAGCAAAATGAGTGTGAGGAGCCAGAGACTCCAGCTGATAGCGGCTACAATCCAGCCATCTTCATCCATTCCATGTTTACAGCCCTGGGCAGCCTCAGAGCAGAACTCTCCATCAGAGCACAGTGCTATGAATGCCAAGTCTGACACAGGAGAAGGAACCAAGGCGTTGTGTGTTTCTACTAAGCAAGTTGTGTGGAAGGATGTGGACAGGAGGACAAGGCTGATGGGAATGTAGACGACAGAGGGAAACTGCTTCATGCTAGAGATGGGAGGCGCTTGTCTAGACTGCCCTAGTACTGCTCTGGAAACCTTGAAAGTCTTCAACAAACTTTTGATGTTAAAAAAATTTGTGAAAGCGATAAAAGAAAAACATGGGCACAGACGGCAGCATCCAGCATTCTAAAGCATTGCAGAGTGCCTGGCACACAGTAGGCACTTCCTAAAACTTTATCAGTTGATTGATCTGAACCTAGAGGATGTGAGCCTGCTTTTTAAAATTGTTTGATAACTACATCTCACTACAATTAATTTCTTTTGGAACCTTATGTATCTTATTCATTTAAAAGCATGATTCTGAGGAAGGGTCCATAGGTTTCCCCAGACTGCCCAAGGGGGCTATGACATGAAATAGGTCAAGAACTCAGGCTTTAGAAGTTTAACTAATATAAGGTAATTTCCATTGTGAGGAGGCCAGAGAGCCCTCCCAAATCCCTCTGCTGGGCAGCACTCGTTGTACTCAGCACTGGGGATGTAAAGAAAGGCAAAAAAACAGTTCCTTTTAAAACTCAAAATCCTATGGAAGTGAAGGTTGAAAATGAAAAATAATTATATTGAAAATATTTACCCCCCAAAAACATAGTCCCTATTCACAAGGGGCTTACATTCTAATGGGGGAGTCCACATGCAGACAGCTTTGTACGTGCGAGATAGAAACAGTGTAATAATAATAATAACAATAATAACTAGCATTTCTATCCTTTAAGTTTCACAAAGCACTTTTTAAAGATTGTCTCATTTAATCCACAAAAAAACCCCTGGGCAGTAGGTGCAATTGTTATCCCCATTTTACAGATTGGGAAACAGAGGCAGATGGCAGTTAAGTGATTTGACTAGCATCACACAGATAGTAAGTGTCTGAGGCTGGATATGAACTTGAGTCTTCCAGACTCAATGTCTAGCATGCTATCCACTGTGGCGCCCCCTAGCAGCAACACCTATGTAATACATCACATAAAGATGGGGAAATGGTACCCAAGAAGGTGAAGGTGAGATGAGCTACTAGACTGACTGGTATTTGACCAATTAACTGACTGAGTGCACATTGGAAAATTCACTCCTGGATGTGGCATGGTGTTGAGAACACAGAGGGACTGATTTTTTTTCAAGACATCTAAAAGATATGAAATAATTGAAAACTGTCCTGGCAAGTGTTGTTAACAGAGAGAACACAGTCAATACCAACCCACCTGTTCTCTTTCTTACCTCTTTGAAACCCAGAACATAGTAGGTACTTAATAATTCCATGTTGGTGAAATCTTGATGAGAGTGATACACACACACACACACACACACACACACACACACACGAGAAGCTTAATAAAAATAGGAAAAGGAAAGGGGCAAGCCTTTTCAGGCTATTTTTATTTCTTTTTCAGTTTTCCAACATTGGCAGAAAGAAATGTATCTGCATTTTCCAACCTCTGAAATGATTGATACAGGAAAAGGGGAATGGGTGGAGCTCAGATACCAGGGATCACTGCTGATTGGCACTTGGTTTATCTAGAATAGAAATGTGAAATTAGCCTGTGATGAATAGAAGCCATTAAACTCTCAGCGAATTTAAATGTTAATAATCTTTGCTGGAAGCTATTTATATGGTTATGTCACATTCACTTGCCTTTAAATAGGGATTCAGAAATAAACACCTAATGTCTAAATGGAATCCTCAGAAGGCACATGGCTTACAGTTCAGGTGTTACTGCTGATTGTCA
>CM053599.1:11049791-11066722 GCA_028646575.1 Pseudocheirus occidentalis | reverse complement strand
AAAGAAAGAAAGAAGATATTTTGAGGGAAGATACCAAGGTTGAAGGAAAGGATTTTTGTTTGCATTTTGTACAGTAGGGAGTTCTGAACTCATTTGTAGGCTAGTGAGAGGTTGATAAATGATCTGTTCTTTACCAGGAGGGTCAAGACTAGGATCTGCTTGTTGCACCCAATCCCACCAACCTCCACACCAACAGACTCCCAAGTGATCAGTCATAACCTCTGTCAGGGTGTACAGAACCAAGGCATCACCAGAGGGGGAAAAATTCAGACTTAGCTAGGGATCTGTCATGGAGGAACATCAGACCCCAGAGCTAGAGCTGGTAGGGACTTTGAAAGCCTCCTAATCCAGCTTCCCTCATTTCACCAATGAGGAAATTGAGACTCAGAAAAAAATAAGTGACTAACCCACAGTTACCTGGCAAATAAAAGCCAGAGCTAGGACTAGGACTCCTAGAACACTTCAGTAAACTAGAGGAGCTGGCAAGTGACCGAAGAGTAAAAGTGAGTGACAAGAAAGTTAATTGTGAGGCGTTGAATATCAGAGATTGATGAGATCTCAGGCAAAAAAATCTTGTTTTATAGGGATGAGGAAACTGAGTCTTGGAGGGCTGAAGTGAGCTCCCCAGTTTCTCTTATTTGTGCCTAGAAAGGATGAGGGAGAGGAAGGAAGATGGTAAATATGTGTATGGCACAAACCTTGTCAGTTAAAGACATTTTCTACTCATGATTACCCTTGAGTCTCCTGACAACCCTTCGTGGTGGGTAGTGTGAGTATTGTTATTACCACTTTACAGATGAAAACATTAACCTTCAGAGTACACAAGGGACGCAAGTAGGAAGTGACAGAGCTGAGTTTGCAGTCTCAGTTGAGAGCTTTTTCCTCAACAGGAAACTATATGGGATAATAAAGAAACACCAACCTTGGAAGAAGAGATGGGAAGAGAACTAGGGGAAAAAAAATCAAAACTCATAGACCAATGCTGCCTATTAAAGAAAAATTGGGGAGCCATCCACTAAGAGGCCTTGAAGACTCCCAGACACAAATTGCTCCATCCTTTGAGCACAGCTGCTCCTGAGATTTCTTTCCACTACTGGGCAACACATTCCCTAGGAGTTTCTGGTAAGGTCCCAGGTGTCCTTCATCCCAATTGCTCCAGGGTGACTGCCTCTTTGATTATTTCACTGTCTTGGTCCCCACTACTGACCAGTCCATGGAGATACAGGTTGGTGTGCAAGTCTGACTTCAGAACATCATGGTGGGAGGTCTACAGAGAGCAAAGAGATTGCCACTTTACCTTTGAAATGAAAAAAGGCTTGTCTGCTTTAATTAGGGTTTCCTTTGTCTAGCCCCTCAACCCATTTCCCCAACCTGTTTCTAAAAATAACCACTGTTGGCCACTAAATCAAGGCTGCTAACCAAAGCAATGGCTTCTTTTCCTCTGTTTCCTTGAAATTTTTTCTGGATTCCTCCTTCACTCCCACCATTCCCCATCTGTATGTATGTGTGTATGCATATATATGTGCTCACACACATACGTATGACACCAGCCTTTCTGGGCCTCAGACTGTTGCTCTGTAAAGTGGAATGGTTCGCTTTAAATTTGACCTCATGATCCTATGAATATGATGTACAGATGTATGTATGTGTGTATGTGAGTGTGTGTGTGCCACACAACGAATCTGTGTCTGAGGCAAACCTTGAACCCAGGTCTGCTGACTCTGAGGCTGGCTCTTTATCTCCAATATCACAGTTCCTTTCACATAGTAGGGACTTTTATAAAGATCTGAAGAACAAGATCCAGCTATTGTCAAGTATTTACATTTCATGATTTAGTAATGATTATGATCCTACAGAGAGAACTCTGGGTTTGGAGACAGAGAACCAAGGTTCAAATCTCGTCTCTTGTGCTTACCTCTCTGTGACCTCAGGAAAGGTCCCTTAATATTCCTGGGTCCTAATTTTCTATAAAATAAAAGGGTAGGACTAGACCAAGTCAAGACAATAAACATTAAGCACCTACTATGCCCTGGCACTGCAATAAACATTTACTATGTTAAGGGCTGGAGGTACAAAAAGACAAAAGACAGTCTCTGCCCTCAAGGAGCTTAGATTACTCCATGATGCCTCTCATAGGAGAGTAGCAATCACTGAAGTCATTAACTTGGAGTCTCACATTAATGATTCAACTAGGCAGTGAAAAATTACAGGATCATAGATTCAGAACAGAAAGGGATTTTAAGAGGTCATTGAGTTCAGCCTTCTAGTTCTATAGATCAAGAAACTGAATTCAGCAAAGAGAAATTAAATTATTTCGTTATTTCAATTGTGCCTGACTCTGTGACCCCATTTGAGATTTTCTTGGCAAAGGTACTTGGAGGGGTTTGCCATTTCCTTCTCTAACTCATTTGACAGATGAGGAAACTGAGGCAAACAGAGTTATGTAACTTACCCAGAGTCACATAGCTAGTAAGTTTCTGAAGCTGGATTTGAATTCAGGTCAAGCTGACTCTAGGATCAACACTCTATCCGCTGTACCCCTTAGATGCCCAAGTAACCACTTTTGAGTTGGCATTAAACCTAGGTGTCCCAGACTCAGTCCAGGGCTCTATTTACTACACCATACTGACTTTATTAATTCTTTTTGGAAGATCCCTAAATTTACCCTGTCAGAGCTAAAAATTAAAAAAAAAATTAAAAAATAAAATAAAAAGTGGCTCCTTCAGAAAGGGAGCAGTGCATCTTTTTTGAGTGGTTGAAACAGGCCATGCGGGGGGGGGGGGGTGAGTGGGGAAATCATATAACTCACAGGAAAGGGCACTTCCAGGATTTTTTCCACAGCTGGAGGGAAAGAAAAGGGCACCAAGGGTGGGCCTGTATGATAGAGGGACCATCACCCAAATGTTCCCAGAAAATGCAATTGGAAATTCTATTGTATAAAAGCGTGAAAGTCGCACTGGAGGGAGGCATGGATAGCCTTGCTGCAGTTCTAACAGTTAAAAAAACGAAAGCAAAAAGGCAAGCGAAGGGAATGAATTCCTTTCTACCCCATGTAAAGGTAAAACAGACCTTCCCAGCCCCTTCTCCCTGCTAACTCCCAAGCCAGGTGCAGTCCCTTTTCAAAGACAAAGATCAAGCATGCATCTTGGGCATGGAGGGCGTGGGAATCTGCTGCATCTTGGGGCATGGACAGTGTGGTAATTTGCTTAGCTTGACTACATATGTGTCATGAGAGCTGTCTTCTCTTGTTTTCATTGTGGGTGGGGATGTGGAAGAAAACAGATGCTTGTCAATTGATTTTAAAAAAAAACCAAATCAATAAACAAGGTTTTAGATCAAGCCTCTGGTTCCTTCTAAGACCCTCCATGTCGTGAAACTCTCACCCGTTCATCTCAATATCACACATGAAACCAGCAGATGAACTTTAAGGAGACCCACAGAAGGTCCCCCATTGTCTCAGATTTTTAATCTCTGCCAAGCCATTTAAGTCAAGTTTAAGTTCAGAGGGAGGGAAGAACTCTTTGAAACAGCATTGTGTTCAACACCAAATTCAGGGAGGGGAGTGTGTCGGGATGAGGGTTGAGATGCTTTGTTACCAGCACTTGGTTCACAGCAAAGATTGTTATGGGTTTGGGGGTTAGAATAGTACTCTCAATTAAATCATCATTTCAATAAAAGGTCAGCCCTTTCCTTGACTTAAATTATCTTTTTTTTTGTTTTTTTCTTAATGCAAAAGTCTGGCTTCACCTTTTTTTTCAACATAACCACATGGAAAGGAGGGTGCATTAGAGACTGCCCATTCAGTTTCTTGGCAGAGAGGAAAATATTTCTAGAAGTGTTTCCAGAAGAAACCAGGTTTTAGTTCCCACTGCCCATCCTTTGAGTGGCCCATAGCAGCACCCTTTTGGGGGGGGGGGGGGGGGCTCAGTAGACTACCCTTTCCCAGCCCCAGCCCGGCTGAGCTGCCCTTCACATACCTGACGATGGACAAAGAGGCAGCACCACACCATGGGGCACTCCAGAATGGGGAGTCCACTCCGATTTCACAGTCCAAGGCTCTCCCCCCTTGAATTGGAGCCAAACACTCCAAGCCTGTTTCCCTGAGCAGGGCTGCTCTGGTTTCCCTGAAGGAACTCCTCCCTAACCACTTACAATGCATGACAGGAAGTGACAAAGGAGCTGGTTATCTGTTAAAAGGGAGAGAAGCAAGGCCCTTGTCACCCACCCCAATCGGGCCCTCCACTTTCTGTGGTTTCCTAGTCGGCCTGAGGACTCTCAAGTAAAGCTTTATCCTAGCTACATTGAAAGACACACAGGAAGTCTATTAGGGGAGAACCCCAGGCCCTGTGTAAGAAAAGTAGTTTGTATTCAACTCAAAATGATCAGCTCTTCGTGGGGGATGGGTTTGAGGCCATGGGTTTGAGATCCAAAGCTTCATAACAAGAAGAGATCATCAAATGATATACTAGCCATAAGGACAGACTCACTCATACAGGGAGGACACAGGAAGACATGCAGGTCTTTAGTTAGTTCCCCTCGATGACATCTACAATATCCTTGTTTTCATTTGGGGAAATGAGGCTGAGTGAGTAACTGCTCCCAGATGGCTGGTTTTATCCAGACAATGAAGTCTGACCACAGGATGGCCCCAAGACCTTAGAGGCTGTCAAGTTTTCTGTTGAGCCAGCTGAAGGGAGGGAGTGTCCCTCCAATTGCAGTCCATCCAATAATGATTATTTTCCTTTTTTTTTTTTTTTTTTGTAATCCTCACCAAACCAAGAGGTACAAGCTGCTGCAACTTGCATTTCACTGGCTATTAGCTAATCTGGAGGGGTTTTTTTCATTTGGTTGTTGATAATTTCGGTTTCTTCTATTAAGAAGTGCCTGTTCATATCTTTTAATCATTTATCTACTGGGGAAAGGCTCCTTTTCTTACACAGTCTTGGGCATTTTCAGAAGTTGTCCCCATGTTTGGAATTCTCACCTTCCTCATCTTGGCCTCCTAGCTTCCTTCAAATCCCAGTTAAAACCCCACCTTCTGGGAGAAACCTTTCTAGATGCCCCGATGTTACTTCCTTCCTCCTACAGATTACCTCCAAGTGATCCTGTTTATATATTTTTAATCGAAAAATATTTTTTACTTTTATTTTTAGCTCCAAATTCTCTTTCTCCCTCCAGCCCTCCCCCATCCATTGAGAAGGCAAGAAATATGATACCCATTACTTATAACATATTCTCATCGTCAAGCAAAACAAGCACCCATTATATATTTTTTCTGAATATAGTGGTCAAGTGGTCCTCTCCTATTAGACTGCAGACTCCTTGAAGGCAAGAACTGCCTTTGGCCTTTCTTTGCATTTCCAGGGCTTAGTGAGTAGTGAATGCCTAATAAATACCTACTGACTATCAATTCCTTTTATCTTAGAAATGAGACCTTTATCAAAGAAAGTGGCAACAACGATTATTTCCCAATGAATCATTTCTATTTCTCTTTTGCTTAGGCAGATACCTTTCAATTTCACATAATCAACATTTCACGTAATCAACATTTCACCTTCAGTGATTCTCTCTATCCTTAGCCACTTCATCCACAAATTAGAGGGGCCAGGAAGGATAGCTTTGTTAATGATAAACAGGGAATGCGTTCTCCACCAAAGTAATTCTACTCTGTTCTGCCAAGCTCTATCCCTTCCATTAGGAAGGGGTCAAGACAATCCCACTGGGAGATCTCTGTTTGAAAAGAGCCTCGAAGAAATCAGAGCCAGTAGAGATTCTGCCGAAGGAAGTCATTCAGAAAATATTTCATATGAAATCCCAGAATGTCAGCAATGGAAGGGATGCCTCAGTTAAAATATGAGTTTCTTGGGAGCAGACATTGACTTTCAGTGTATTTGCATCTCCAGTACCTTTTAATTCAATTCAATAAATATTTATTAGGTGTCTACTATGTATCAGACACTACCAAAACTGCTAGGGATAAAGAAAGAAGCAAAAGACAGTCTGTGCCCTCCATTTCCTGCTCAATTCACCAGGCACATGAAGTCATTTTATACTGAGAAATTCCAAGTTCAGTAACCAAAGAACATCACAGGAAGGTTGAGCTTATCTAGTATCTGCAAAAATGACAAGTATTAAGGCCTTTGTCACCACAGCACCCTCTGCTCAATGTGGGGAGCACTCCAAAGCACAAATAACACAGGCTTCCTGACACTAGAATCCTAATTAGAATCTTGAGACCAATAAAATCCAAGAGCTTCTCCCTTTTTGGTAATTCTCCTGCCTCATGGCTAGTAAATCCCAATCTTCTGGTCCCTTAAGCCCTGCAATTCAGTCCTTGTCTGATGATGTGAGAAACCCTTCCCCTGCTACCTCTCCCCCTGCTGTTGTCTAGACTGCCCTCTTCATCTCTGCCCCTTTCCAGCGACATATCTTTTGCTGCTCCATCATCAATAAACTCTCCTTAGTCCTAGATCTCTCCTCCTCACACTCAGTAGGCCTGGAAAAGGGCAAACGTTTTCCCCAATTTCAGTTCTGGGGAGGATAGGGTAGGAGTGAGGGTGGTGGAGATTCCAGGTCATCTTGTTCAAGAGATGCTTAGCAAACATCTGGAAAAGGAGCTGCTGGTCACCAAAAGTCCACCTGGTTTGGTCAAGAATTAGTGATGCCAGGTGAGGCCTTTTTCTAACCCCAAAACGGCAGATGAGGAGCATTAGGGTTGAAAAGGATGAGGAAAGATATTGCTTACCTCAGTTTCAGCCAAGCACGACTTTTTGTTTAAATCAATGAAAACCTTTCTCTTCCATTCAACCCAAATCAAAATGAGAAAAACGAGACCCTTGCTACAAACATATATAGTCACACAAAATAATCTCCCTCACTGGCCATGTTAAAAAATAATATCTATTCATATATACACCATACATAATACAGTCACATATAATACATATCTAATCAGAGAGAGAGAGACTCAGAGTACAGATAGAGTCAAATATGTCTCAATATATATTATATACCCATGAACTCAGAGTACAGATTGAGACATATGACTCTCTCTCTGGACTCAAGGTACAGATTGAGACATCTCTCAAAATATATGTGTATATATGCATATATGCAGGGGTGGTGCAGAAGAGATAGTGTTTTGGAACTCAGGAAAACCTGAATGAAAATTGCACCTCAGACACTTACTAGATGATAATCCTGGGCAAGTGACCTACCCTCTCTCAGCCTCAGTTTTTTTTAATCTGTAAAGTGGGGATGGCAACAGCATCAACCTCACAGGATTATTATAAGGATCAAATGAGATCATCTACATTTAAGTTCCTTGCACACTTTAAAGCACTATAAAAATGCTCACTATTCTTACTACTAACACAAAAAATATCCTGACAAGCTACAACATTAGGCTGTCTTGGGGATGCTTGGCTTGAAATGTCTAACAGCTTCCCCCATCAATCATTCCTCCCTTCCCCTTTCCACAACCTAGCCAGACTTCACTTCAGCACCATGGACACCCACTCTTCCACAACTTCCCATTAGGCTTCTAACCCCATGGCTCTCTCCAAGGTAGCCAATGCCCTTCTTCTGTCTTCACTGCCCTGGACACACACTTTCTATTCCCTGAATGACACCAGTCTCCTGTTTCTCATCCCGCTTCTTTGGTCTTCTTTCTCCTTCTCAGGGATCTCTGCTGTTCATCATCCCATCCATGTCCAGTCTCTTAAGCATGGGTGTAACTCAAGGCTCTGTCCCTGGGTCCTTGCCCTCAATCTCTATCTCCCTCAGGAATCCGCTCATCTCCACTGATCACCTCCACTAAATAAAAGACAAATTTATGCCTATCTCCAGCCCTAGTCTTTCCCCTGATCTCCCTTCCCTCACTGCCAAAAGTCTGACAAGTATTTCCACCAAGATGTTCTGCTACTATCCCATCTTGCCCCTCCAAAATCTGACCCCTCCACTACTTGGCCTGTTTCTTTCAAGCCCAAACCATTTTCCTGTCAAAAAGTTTGAAAACTTGGAGCCTCTTGGTTGTTTGATTTTAAATTTTTCTTTTTTATTAAGAGGCTCCAAGTTTTCAAACTTTTTGACAGGAAAATGGAGCGATTTTTGATTCTTCCCCCTATCATTCCCAGTCAAGTGCCAAATCCTTTAAATTTCCACCTTTGCAACAATCCTTATAAATGTCCCTCTTATTTCGGCCCTTATCCCCTCTTACTTGGACTGTCCCTATGTCCTTCCTCCAAGATGTCCTTGCCTAAAAATCTCCCCTCTCTAAACCATCCTCTGCACATCTGCCAAAAGCATCTTCGAAGGCAGAGGCCCCACCCCTGGGGTGAGAAATCTTCAAGAGCATCCTACTCCCTTGATAATGAAATAGAAGCTCCCCAGACAAACTGGTACTGAAGGCCTTCCCTGACATCACCATAACCCATCCCCAGCTCGAAATCTTCAAAATCTTCTCCTGTCTCCCTCCTTCCCTCTCCCTCTCCTTCTGCTTCTCTCTGTCTCTCTCTGTATGTCTCTCTCTCTCTCTCTCTCTCTCTCTCTTTCTCTCTCCCCCCCCCTCTCTCTCTCTCTCTGTCTCTCTCCCTTCCCTCTCCTTCTCCTTCTCTCTGTCTCTGTCTCTCTGTATCTCTCTCTCTTTCTCTCTCCCTTCCCCCTCCAAATATTCAGATTTCCTAGGGTGATAGCATTAGGGCTAGAAATAACCTTAGAGGCCATAGAGTCTAACTCCCTCATTTTTCAAGTGAGGAAACCAAGGATCCAGGTTAGATTAAGTGTCTTACCATCAGTAGTAAGTACCTAAGGCAAAATTTGAAAATTCTTCTGCTTCTGAAATATCTTTGACAGTGAAGTGATAGAAAAGAAAACCCCAAATACATCATGTAGTTGAAAGGTACTTGGCCTAGTAGGTTCTCAGTACAGAAGACCAAGTCCCAGCTCTGCTATGTTCCTGTTGAGTGACCCAGGGCAAACTTCTCAATGAACCAGGAAACTAAAATTTAAATTACAGAGAAGCCATAGATCTGTATCATAGAAAGATTTCTCACTGGGAGTTCCCACAATCAGAAATTTAATAAAAATCTAAATAAAATCTAGTAAAAGCAGAAATCTAGTAAAAATCAACAAACATGGTTGACAGAGGAGAGTTGCTTGTGTACTTTTTGATATAATTAAGCTAATGAGAAGGAACAAAATCTCCCAAACCTATTGAAAACAAGAGGATTGGAAATGAATTCTCTATCTATTTTAAGACTAAATGATCAAATTAAAACCACCTTGAGATATCATTTTATACCTACAAGGTTGGTGAAATGATAGAAGGAAAAAGTGACAAATGGTGGAAGGGATGTGAAAAAAATGAGACATTAATTCACTGTTGATGGAATTGTGAACCGATCTAACCATTTTGGAGAGCAATCTGGAATTATGCCCAAAGAGTCATTAAACTACCTAAACCTTTGAACCAGCAATACCACTACTTGGTCTATTTCTGAAGATATTCAGGGAAAGAGGGAAAGAACCTATATGCTCTAAAATGTTTATAGCAGTTCTCTTTGTAGTGGCAAAGAACTAGAAATTGCAGGAATGCCCATCCATTGGGGAATGGTTGAACAAGTTGTGGTATATGATTGTGATGGAATACTATTGAGCTATAAGAAATGATGAGCTCAATGATTTTTAAAAAACATGAAAAGACTTGCATGAAATAACAAAGAGTGAAATGAGCAGAACCAAGAAAACATTGTATACAGTAACAGCAATATTGTTTTAAGAACTTTGAGCAATGAAGTTATTTCAACTATTATAAATACCCAAATTAACTATAAAGGACACATGAAGAAAGATACTATCTGCATCCAGAGAAAGAACTGATAAATGATAGCCATCTCTTGAGTGGGGGAGGGGAGGAGAGAAACAAAGAGAAATCTGCATAATTTTGTTGCATATTTGAAAAGAATAGCAAGTTGTATATAGTAGATTTGCAGTTTTCTGTGCAATCATCTTTTTTATTATAATATTTTAGGGAAACGCTTGTTTTATTCTATAAATTAAAAATAAAATTGAATAGGAAAGGCCCAAAGAATGTCATAAAATTTCAGTAAAAATCACCAATGGTGCTTTGTTTTATTAGAGCCATATGTGAATAATGACTTTTGAGAATATACTCTGGGCCACAGGCCAGAGCACAGAGCAAAGGGAAGAGAACATTTTATGTGTAGTCCAAGTGAGGGGCTCAGGCACCTTCTCTAACAACTCTTCCAAACAATCAAAGCTATCATAAAGGGTCTCAGAATGGCTGGCCCTCCCTTACTGGAGATCTTCAAGCAGGGTCTGGATGACCATTGGGAAGCAAGGTTGTAGACGGGAAGGGGAATTCTTTTTCAGGAACAGTCTGGACAAGATCGCTCCAGGTAGGAGATTCTGTAACAAACAGGGGAAATACGGCACCATTTCAGCACAGACTTATTTGGGTGTGACATGAACTGGCTCTGGTGACATCTGCTCTTTGGAAATGCTGACCCTGGCTATTGTCTCAGGCCAAAAGGCATTTGAAGGGATGAAAAGAATGTGGGACTTGACCTGAGATCACTGGAGGTTCCACAACGAACAAATATGAAAACTTCTATTTATGGATTCTGCATTGGAACTAAAAATACACACTGCTCATAGACGTGCCCCTCAAGACCAGACCACTCGTCACTGTACCATTCTTCCTGGTTTTGTTCGGCAGAATTACTCCCAGTTGAGCTGAGTACAGAAATAAGAATAATGGTTCATAGTTACACGCTGCCTTAAGGTTTGCAAAGCACTTTGCAAGGGCCAACTAACCTTATCCTCACAACTCTAGAATCTATCTCCGTTTTACAGCAGAGGAAACTGAGGCAGACAGTACTTAAAGAAATTACTTATTCAGCCGGTAAGTATCTGTGACCAAACTTGGACTCAGGCTGGTCTCCTAAGCAAACATTTATAACCAAAAATGCTTTGCATAATTTTGTAACAGTCAGTATACTGAGGCTTGTTTGTTTTTGACTTCTACCATTTGAGCCTCATTGGAAAAGAGAAAAAGCCTCATTCAGTAAGGCTCTGTATCCTTTAAAGAAGCAATAACCACCACAAGAAATTAAATTAGGGATCAATTCCTACCAACTGTCCCATGTTGGAAACAAACATATTTGTCAGGTTTTTTTCAAGGGCTCCAAGTCCTCTCCATGTCACGCCCTCCGCTTCCTTCTTGAGAGAAAGATAGCTTTAAGCCTGGTCAATACATGCCAAGGAGCAGGACCAAGCATTCTTTGGGGATGAGGCCCATTGCTTTGCCTCCTACTAACAGGTATCTGTTGTATGGAATACTATTGTGCTGAATACTGGGGTTTTTTGACATTTCAATAACTGCCTGGGTTGGCTTTTTTTTTTCTTTGAATAAGTTAACATGCAAAGCTAGACCTCCTAGGTGAGCCACTCAACCCTTTGTCCTCAGGACCTCTTCATACTCTTAAAAGTTAATGTTAGTTGCCATTGTTATTAAGGACCTCTCCCAAAAGATCTTTGGTTTATGTCCATTATTTCTACTGATATTTACTACAATAGAAAGTAAAACATCTTAGTATTATTATGAAAATAGTTTTGACCCTATGGATCACTTCATGGGCCTCAGGGATTTCTGGAAGTCCCCAAACCATACTTCAAGGACCCCTGTTTTAAGTTGAAACCCTCTACACACACACACACACACACACACACACACACACACACACACACTTTTGCACATAACTGGACATAGCAGGAACCCAATTGCCTTCATTGTAGTTTCCTGCTCTTCCAATGATGTTCAATGTCCTCTTAGGAATAATTTATGTGAATAAAGGGTTAAATATAATATAATTAAAAAAAATTTTTTTGTTCTAAAGGATGACTGGGGGGAAGAGTTTTACACAGAAAAATTCAGGTAATGGAAAAACCAGAAGATCCCAATAAAAATCTATTTTTTTTAAAAAATTTACCTGAGTGACAACTGTATACAGCTGGACTATGGAGGGGAAGAGCCTGGGAAAGCACAACTGTACTGCAATCAGTTCACCCAGTGAGTAACTGGATCCCTGGAAAAGCCATGTTAGCCAAAGGAACAGATTGGGAACAGCAGCTATTTCCATGAGAAAATCTGACATTTTGATGTGCTGGTGAGCTTTGTTAAACTGGTCCCCCCACCCCTGGTGTCCAAAGTCCATCTTGTCTCTTCATTGTTTATAAAGCCTGGCTCTTTAAGGCTTTTTGGTGGTGTAGAAACAAAATGAATCAATAATATAGTGTCAGTACAGAAGTATATCAGTAAACATATGAAATAAACATTAAAACAAAATACATCGCTAACCTTTTTAAAGAAAAAATGCAGCAAACACCCTCTGTGAGCAGCTCAAGCCAATCTGGTTAGTACAGTGAGTGTTTAGGAAGTGCCTACCCTGCTCTGCAGGCCCTGAGAACGCAGAGACAAGAACAAAAGCAGTTATGCCCTCAAGGAACTTACAATTCCATCCCTGGCACTGAGCACAGTGCTTGGCACATGACTATGCAGGGGAATCCACTCGACATGGACCATCCAGGGGAGCAGCCCCTGAGCCCCCACTTCCTCAGCTGCCCCAGTAACGGAGACCCAGGAAAGAATGTTGTTCCCATCTGTGTCTGGTGTGGGTGAATGGTTCCACATCAGCCTCAGCTCTGGTTTTTATCCATGGAAATCCATTCCAAAAGCTGCACCTGCTTTGTCTGTGCCCCCAGGCTTCTCCAAGTCACTGGCCCATGTGGTCCCTCCCACAGAGTGTGAGCTCCCTGAGGGCAGGCTCTGGCTGCCTCACACAGGGAATGCTGTCTCCTGGCCTCTGCCCCTTCCCCCCCCCCCTCTCCCCCAGGGTTCCCTGAAGTCTCAGCTAAAATCCCACCCTGGGTGAGAAGCCTTCCCCTGCCCTCAAGGCTCACGGATCTCTCGGATTATCTCCCATTTTCCATACAAGCCCTGTGTCCTCCCTGTGGTCCCTCAGGAGCTCCCAGAGAGCAGGGACTGGGGTCTCACCTTTCTTTGCTCCTGCATACTTAAAACACTGATAAAAATGCTTGTTCACTGACTGACTGACTGACTAGAAGGTGGATTATAGAGGGAAGATAGCAGAAGCCAGGGCCCCAGTTAGAAAGTCGCCCCCAAAGTCCAGGGCATAAGTGACTGCAGCTGAACCCCAAAGGGGGCGTGTGAGTGGAAAGAGACTAGAGGAGATCTATGGCAGGTGGGGGGCTGCAGAACCAACAAAACTCAGCACCTTCCGGGAGTGATCCCTGAAACCCCCTCTGGGGATACAGTGAGCCTCATCACCTGACCTTGCCATAGCAGGGCGACAAGGACACACTCTGATTATAGATAAACTCAGGCTCAGCCTACCAAGTGACCCTCCAAGGTCACGCAGATAAACATCCCTGGTGGGATTTGAACCCAGCTCCTCTGACTTCAAAGCCAGAACTCTTTCCTCTCAAGGCAGCTGGGTGACCCAGGGGATGGAGCTGCAGGCCCAGAGCCAAGAAGAGTCCAAAGCAGGGCTCAGAAACTTACTGGCTGAGCACTTAACTTGCTTGCCTCAGTTTTCTCCTCTGTAAAATGGGCATCTACCTCTCAGGTTTGTGAGATCATGGCAAAGCACGCCACACCAGCGCACACTAAGTGCCCAATCAATGTTGGTCATTATTATGAGGTCAGTTAGCCTCTGTTTTCCTCAATTTCCTCAAGTGTACAATTAGGGTAAGATAGCACTGATCTCTTGGGTTCTTGTGAGGATTGTATATTTGTAAAAAGCACTTAGCACATAGTAGGTGTTCTATGCTTTCCTCTCTCTTTCCCGCCTCTGCACCTCACACCCCCTCACCTGCATGTTCATTTTCCTGAATCCAGCAAGAAAATGGTTTTAATTCCAGATGCTGTAGCATCACACAGCCATGGGCTGCATAGGTGGGTTATCTCCAGAGGCGTGACAGCCTTTCTCCTGAGCACCCCAAGTCAGCCAAGCCCCCTTTTCCCTTTGAGACCCATCGCTGTTAGCTCCGTGAGCCAATGAGCTGCGGGGATACATAGCACCCATTTCCAGTAACTACCAAATGAGGGCAAATGGAGCAGTTGCTGGAAGCTCTGATCTGCCTCCCCATCAGGACCTGACCCTTGAAATCTGATTTCCTGGTAACGCTCAGAGATTTCCGCAAGCCCCTTCCTGGAGACGGCGTCTGCAAACACTGAGCTTTCTGCAAGGCTCCTTTGGGGAGTCACGTCCTGCAGAGGAACAGAGGCTGTGCTGGACCCCACCAGGACTGCGATCCTCTGGTAAATGGGGAAGGAACAATCAAGAGCTCATGTCTGCATCACATCCAGAGAACAAAGGGAACAAGCACTCACAGCCCAGGAATCCCCAAGAGGCCTCAGTGGGGCAAGAAATATTTGTTATCCAAGGTCCTCTGTCTTGTTAAAAAAAAAAAATGCAGCCATCCAGAAAGAAGCTAACCCAATTATCTGCTTTATTAGTCATGGACAGAGAGCTGGGTTCAAGCCCTACCTCTGACCCATAAAGGCTGGGTAACTATAGGCAGCTACTCAACCTCTGACTTCATTAACCTTATCTGTAAAATGGGCAAATTGATGACATATAAAGCTCCTTCTTGCTTTAAATCTATGGTCCAGTGGGCCATTCAGGGAACAAAGATGCTCTGGGACTGGAAATACAGACCTGCATCAGTGGATGGATTTTCCCCCTCTGGGAGTTCACTGTACAGATGCGAGCACAAGGTTGGATTGAATAAATGACAATAGGCAAAGCTAAAGTCTGTCAATCGAGCTGATGAATGTTGGAAACTGCCCACCCTTCTCCCAAAGGGCTTTTACTTACTCTTCCCCAGGTAAGTCAGCCTGGTCCCTGGGGAGGAGCTGGCCCTGGAGGAAAGGTCTGCCTGCCTGGTGCTAGACTCTGCAAATGAAGCCATTCGTTCAGTCACCAGAGTCTCACATCTGCCATCAACACTCTCCCTACCAGTTCAATCCAGCCAGGGTCTGATAACCACCTACCGTGTGGGAGGCACAAGTAAAAGAAAACCAGTCCCACTGTGGTGGAAATCCCCTCCATCCACCGGTTCTCTGGTACAGTACAGCCTTCAGGATATAGGTGACTTAGCCAGAGAGGGGTCAGAGGAGGGTCAGAGTGGCCCGGCCCAGGCTTTCTTGGCTCCGAGGGTGGCCTCTACCCACGGCAGGGAGTGTCTCTTGGACTGATAACCCTACACAGGACAAAGACTGACACTGAGAAGGTTGTAAGGCTCCCAAAACATTTTGGGAATGCATAATGATCTTACTGATCTTGTTCAATCATGATTTACTGTTTGAAGAGGGGGGGGGGAAGGTACCCAGGAGGAGAGACTGAGCCCGACTTAAAGGCAGAAGAATCTGAGCTCATTCTTAATGACTTTGCAGCTATATGATGGACCTGGCCAGTAACTTCTCTGCACCTCAGTTTCTTCATCTGTAAAAAGAGGTTGGACTCAGCTCTCCTTCCTAAGCTCTAAATCGAAGATCTAACGATTCCTTAAGAACATTAACAAAGAGGCTGATTTGGAGAATTTTCTTGGAAGGAGCACCCATGTGAAGCCTTGAAGGAAAATAATGATTCTAAGGAGATGGGAGGAAGAGAGTATTTGGCATGGCCCAGCAAGGGGAAATTTAACCTTAAATTAAAGACATGGCAAGTAGGGCAGCTGGGATGGAATAAAGAGTGAGGGAAAAGAAATAATGTTCCATCAGGGCAGTGGTTCTCAACCTCCCTAATGCCGCAACCCTTTAGTATTCTTTTGTGGATGTATCTGCATGTGGGCAGACCCGCCTGGGGATGGATAGAGGAGCGGTGTCTCGGTTCCTAAGACCATTGGAAATGTGTTTTCCGACAGTCTTAGGCAACCACTGTCTCCCCTGTAAAAGGGTCATTTGACCCCCAAAGGGGCTGCCACCCACAGGTTAAGAACTGCTGCATCATGGTATAAAGGTGAGTGAGCTGGAGTTAGGCTGTGAAGGGTTTTAGATGTCACTCTGAGGAGTCTAGAATTCATTCTAAGGGCTACCTCAAGAAACTTTGACAGCTCCCCATTACCCCTGGGACAAATTACAAACTGCATCATGATGTATGTGTTCTGGAGGTAAGGAATTGAACCTTACGAATTCCCAGTGATTAGTTCAGCAGAGGAAGAAGGAAGAAAAGGTGGGAGAGAGAAAGGTAGAAGGAGAGAGGGAGAGGAAGAAGATGGAAAGAATATGAAGGAGGGAGGGGGAAAAAGATAAAAACAAGGAGAATGGTGAGGAAGGAAGAAATAAGGAAAGAAAGAAAAGGGGAGGAGGGGGCGGAGCCAAGACGCGGCATAGAAGCAGCAAGGTCCCACAGCTCCCACACAGCCACCCTTTATACCCATAAAATATGACCCCAGACAAATTCTAGGGCTCTCAAACTCACAAAAATACAGAAAACACATCTCTTGCTGAAGGCAGCTCAGCAGCAGGGGCTCATCAAGGCAGCCTGGGAGCCGAGGCCAGCCCAGCCCGAGCAAAACCTCAGCCGGGCCTCAGGGCAGTCCAGGAGGAGCTGAGCCTCCCAAGCCAGCATGAGTCTACTTCAGAGAAGATCTACTGCACCTGGAGGGATCTTCACATCCAGCAAATCAGGATTAGAGACGGTCAGTGAAAGTGAAACTTTGAATCTTAATTTGGGGGAGGAAAAGCAGTTTGGCCAATCTGCCCCAGGGAAAGGAAGCAGTGGGGGAAGGGCAGGAACTGCTGTAACTTGCAGTTGCCCCCACTGGGCTGCTTCAGAGCCCCTGGCCTGCAAACCCCGAAGTGGGGCTGAGTTGATTGATCAGGG
>CM053599.1:11020916-11049291 GCA_028646575.1 Pseudocheirus occidentalis | reverse complement strand
GTGTGTGTGTGTGTGTGTGTGTGTGGTTTGTTTTTCATACATAAGAAAAACACATCTGGTTGGAAAATTCTGTCCAAGGCTTGACAGAAATATTGCTTTTCAAATCTCCTTTAATCACAGCATCTCGGAGTTGGAAGACAACTCACTGGGTCCTTTGAGTCCAACCCCTGAATTCAAAGCTATGAAGTTTGTAGGTTGTTGTGTCCTCCTTTAAAACCTAGGGTTTTATGGAATTTGGGTGGTTGAGTTTCTCTGGGTCCTTGTTAACCATCCTCTGTCTCTGTGATCAGGCACAGCTAATTGCCATTCAGAGTGCAGCCACCTTTGGGGCTGAGAGGGAGCCACTGTTTTCTTTAGGTTTTATGGCATTTCATAATGAGGCTTCCCCTGTGATGGAAACTAGCCAATTTCAATCAAAGGGTGAAATTTAATTTCCCATCAGATTGGAAAAACTGGCCACCATGTACTGTTTGAGTTCCACATGGAGAAACAGAGGAGCACATGAAATAAGGGATCTGTGAGGAGTTAGTGATGGTCACAAAGCACGTCTTTGTAAAAGGGGATTATGGGAGGAAGGAAGGGGCCCCTCCATTCACTTTATACCTGGTTGCCTTCTTGAGTCAAAAAGATCACTTTGGGGCCTTAAAGGATATTCCAGTTGGAACACAAGGTCTCCCAGTCCCTACCGTGCCAGGAAGTCTCGGAGTTTGGTCCCCAAAGACCCATGTGTTTGCCCATCTATTAAGGAATGGAAAAACTACACTTATGTAGATAGAAAGACTCCCCACACTGATGAAATCTAGATCCTTGAAATATTCAGGAGATACAAGAGGATCTCTGTGTACAGAGGGATCTTATCATTGTTCTGGGGATATGTGAGTGATTTGTGCTGATTTATGCACTTGCTAGGACTAAGGCAATGCACCACTGAGACTCAGCTGTAGCCAAAAAGGTGTTACATCTGGTCGGGGTAGTCATCAGCTAGTAATCCATCAGTCAGTTAGTAATTAAGTGCCTACTATGTGCCAGGCATTGTTCAAGGCTCTGAAGATAAAAGTATGAAAAAGTTAGACAGTTCCTGCCCTCATGGTGTTTACAGTTTAATAAGGGAAGACAGCTTGCAACACTTGCAGCTGCAAAATGGAGGAGGAGATAGGGGAAGGGGAAGAGAATTAGAATGTTGAGGTCTAGCCCCAAGGAGTTCAGTAGGAAATGAAGAGACAGCTGGCCTTGGAGCCAACTCTTTAATGGAGGCTTTGGGAGGACCTCTTTGCTCTGCCCCCTGCCCCAACCCTTCGATTCAAGAATGGAGAGTACTGAGGCTACTAATGAGGGGATTTGAGTACTGAAGCTTATGCAGTGTTAAGATGATGACTTTCCTGGGGCATAATGGAATGCAGTCAATAAAAAAATTATTTTAAAAAAATTCTACACCCAACCATTAGCTCTGTTACCTTTGGAATGATACGTGACTTCTCAGCTCCCCTAAAGAACCAGGAAGTCTTGCTTCTGAATCTGAAATTCTATATGTCTATGAATCATCCTTACAGTTGGATTAGTTATTGACATTTCTAGATCTGTCTTTCAATCTGCGGGTAGTCTTTTTTTTTTTGGAGGCAATTACAGTTAAGTGACTTGTCCAGGGTCACACATCTATATCTGAAGTTGGATTTGAACTCAGGTCCTCCTGACTTCATGGCCGGTAATTTATCCCACTGCACCACCTAGCAGCCTTAATAAACATTTCAAAATGTAATAGAATGTAAGCTTCTTGAGGGCAGAGACTGCTACATTTTTGCTTTTGTTTATCCCAGGTGCCTAGTAGAGTGACAGGCATATAGTAAATGCAATTAATTTAATAAATGCTTATTGAATGAATGAATATAAATAATGGTTTGGGTAATAGACAGTTGAGTTCATTTGTCCCAGTGTGACCTCCCTTTCCATCTGAGGATTTTTTTTTTTGAAGAAATGGACACTGCATCTGTGAGCCTATGATTTATCTACAGGAAACAGAACTCATTTCTTTTTTATAGCTATATGTGTGTGTATACACATATATGTATCTATATATATTTTATGTTATACACAGGAAGGTGCTCTCTTCCTTCCTTCCCTCTTCCCATCCATCCATCCGTCCATCCATCCGTCCGTCCGTCCATCCATCTGTCCATCTGTCTGTCCGTCCATCCGTCCATCCGTCCATCCATCCATCCATCCATCCATCCATCCATCCATCCATCCATCTTCCTATCCAGGAATAGGAGGGAGAATAGAGTGATTGTGATGAAAGATATCAGAAACTGAGACTTGACTGTTTAAGTGAGTCAAGATCTGGCTGAGTTTTTCTTCACTTTGCCTCGTGGTTTCCTGAGTTCTTTGTCAGCACAAATGTCCACCACCCTCAAGTGCACCACAAACATTTTCCAGTGGGCTATTGCTGATCATGTTTTCACTGAACTTAAAAAATGTACAACAATGACTGAGCAGCCACCAAGGAGACATGTGCTCCACGGCTTAGCCCAAGTCAGCCCACCAACCATTTTGGTCATCTCCAATTTTTTTACAACATGCAAATTAGCATAGAGATGGGTGTGATGATAATCATTCAGAGCTGACCTAATAAAGGAAACATCAGCAAAGATAAGAACGGATGGTGCAACCTCCATCAGATTTCAAATGTGTAGCATTTTGCTGCCATGTTATAAAACTTGGTCTGGCAACAAAAACCAGGGCTCACGGGTTTGGGGAAAGAATGTATTTTTCTAATAGTTCCAAGGAGGTTTGAGTGAAATCCTCAGGTGCTGCTGACTTGTAATGACAGTGGAAATAAAGGTATAAATTCAGAAATTAACTTTCTGGTATAAAACCATCTTGTGCTACATCGAACATGGGAGAAAGAACCAAGAGTCATGAAATGACAGAGATCAAGGGGCTTGCAGTTTAGCTATCTCCCTAGCCCAGCCCCTTCCTTTTATAAATGATGAGAAAGGGGCTGAGGTAACTTACCCAAGGTCGCGTAGATAAGCACCCTGTTATTGTGACCCCTTTGGAAAGAGGGCCAGCCAGAATCACCCAACATAGAGGATTAGTGCTTTGGGGTCCACTCACACTGCTACCATGTTATTGTCTGGTTCCCAAGGGATTTCTACAAAGATTGGAGGTGTTGGGGAAAGAGCATGGAGCAAATTCCATTGGCTGGCATGGAGTTTGACAGCAAAGGAAAGAGTGATGAAGAGGGAGCACGGCTGAGGGTTCTCTCCTTTGAATCCACAGATAAGAGAAGGACTTTTTCCTTGTGGCAGCTAGTTCTAGGGAAAGGGAGAAGACTGTAGGGGAAGAAAAAGAGGCACTTGTTTGCCAGTTCTCTCATAAGGAGTTCTGGCCTCATGGATGTAAGTATTTGGGCACCAGGGAAGGTCTGCCTCCCTGAAGTACTGAGGCCAGTGCTGCAGAGGCCTAGTCTAGAGGAGAAAAGGAGCACCAGCCAGCTTCCAGGATGTGGCACAGGAATCATTAAGCATGGTTGGAGAAGTCTGAATAGATATCCTAATCTACCAAAGATCTTAGATATGAAAGCCTGGTGATTGAAAATTATCCAATTTCTTCTCCTTAAATTATTTTTCCTCATTAGTGATAAGGGATAAAGTATTCGTTTGTTCATTTACATATATTAATTGCTTAACTTCCGCCAGGTACTGAGCAAAGCACTGGGGCAGTGGTTCTCAACCTTCCTAACGCTGCAACCCTTTAATACTCCAGGTGAGGGTGGACCCGCCTGGAGACAGACGGAGGAGCCGTGTCTCGGTTCCCAAGACCATCGGAAATATGTGTTTTCTAATGGTCTTAGGCGACCCCTGTGACTCCTGTGAAAGGGTCTTTCAACCCCCAAAAGGGTCATGACCCACAGGTTGAGAAGCTGTACTAGGGGTTTAAACACCAAAAACAAAACGGTCCCTGCCCTCAAGGCACTTACTTTTTTTGGAGGAAACAAACATATGCATCAGATTCAATATAAAATATATCCAAATGTAACTTTTGAGAGAATGGGGGATGGTGTAGGACTGGCTTCTTGAGGGAGGTGACCTGTGCAGATCCTTGAAGGAAACCCAGGATGCCTTCTCCAATGGGAACAGTGTTCTGATTTAAAAACAAAAACCAAAAAACTTTAGATAGATGTGTATGGTGTGTGTTTATGTGTGTGTGTGTAGGGGGAGGGAGGGAGAAAGAAGGAAAGGGGAGAAAAAGAGAGAAGGGGGAGAGACAGAAAGAGGGAGAAAAGAGAGGAAATGCAGAGACATTGATTTGCCTCCTCAGGCCTAGGGAATGGAACTGAATTGCCTTCTGTGTCTATTGGTTTGTGAAGTATCTGAGTAGGTTTTACTGCTTCAAGGAAATGTGTTACTCTGGTCTGTAAAGGCTCTAATGTAAAATTTCAAAGAAATAACGTTGCATAGAATTTCCTAGTGAAGTTATTGCCCAATGGAGAGAACAGAGCTAAAACAAAGAGAGTGCCTGGGTTCCTGGTTGTAACTATTGTTTAGGGTCCCAGAATTCTTCAAAAGTCCACAGAACAACATTGTTTTTCATCCTAAATTCATGCTTCAATGAACCTGTGATGAATGAAAATCTTCTAAAATGGTGAGAGGTCAGCCAACAGGATCACTGATTTCAAGCTGTGATGGGTCTTAGAGGCTGTCTATTCCAACTCCTCCATTTTACTGAGGGACAAAGGAGTGAAGTGATTTGTCACACAGGCAGTAAATGATAGAGCCAAGATTAACACTCAGGTCATCTGACTCCACATTCTCTATCATGGTCATCAGCCCAAACTTCAAAAGTGATTAAGCAGAAATGTGGCCGTAGTGGTCATGGTGGTGGTGGTGGTGGCCATGGTGATGGTCATGGTGGTCATGGTGGTGGTGGTGGTGGTGGTGGTGGTCATGGTGGCCATGGTGGTCATGGTGGTGGTGGTAGCGGTGGGGACAGTTACTTCCTTTTCTATTCTGACATTTTATGGAAGAACTTGGAATCTTAGAAATACTAAGGTGCTAAGTGACTCGGTGATATTTTAAAGTGAATGATAGTGAAAGCATCCTTTGTCAGGATCTACTTGATTTTTACTAAAGAACTCTGGTCAGTAATTTAACTGGAAGGTTCCTTTATTCGGTTAGTGTATGAAATTGGCTCCGTGTTCTTTGGATTTCAGGAGATCTTCTTTCTCCTGTTGGAAGGAAAGTCCATCCTGAAAGAAAGGGGAGAAGAAACAATTATTCTTCCAGAAAATATCTTAATCTTCTACCTTCTTATCAAATTACATTTTTAAATCAGATATTTCTTCTAGCTCACATTCCTTGCTTTTCCAAAAACTCCACTTCTATTAGCCTTCTCTTAAAGAGTTTCAACATCAGTGATCCTGTCTAACTGATACTCTGATGTACAAAAGGGATCAGCCCTCTACTCCTTGGCCCAGAGGACAGAGCCAAGAGCAGAGGGCAGATGTTGCAGAGACAGGTTTAGTCTCTCCTGACATGAAGAAGAATTTCCTTCTGGTCTGAGTTACCCTGTAGTGGAATGGGCTTCTTCCTTAGGAGGACAAAGATTTCCCTTCATGGGAAATCTTCTAGCAAAAAGACTAGATGAGCATTTCTCCAGTACATGATGGAGGGGGCTGGACTCAATGGCCTTGGAGGTCTCTGCCAACTCTAGGGTTTTATGATTCTGACTCTTTGTGGTTATGGCTAACCACTTGGTTTCAGAATTATTAACGCCTTTGGGGGTTGGTTACTACCAAGATCCATACATACAGGGAATGACCACAAATCTTACGTTGGAGAAAGCTGTAGTTCTTCTGAGTTAAGGAAAAAAAAAAAAGCTGACTGATTGGCTAAATGGGGCCCATCAAATCAGGATTTGATGACTCAGCTAGCCAGAACCGATTAGCAGCTGAATACTTCACATTTTATTCCAAAAGCTGACTCCTGAGACAGGCATCTTATACAAATAGATTTCTTTTAAACATGTGAATCAGCTTTTCTGCGTTTTACTTTACAGCAGTGTGCAGTGGGAGTGGTGGGCAAGGAAAGGGGCAAAGAATCTCAGAGAATTGAAGCGTAGTAAACATAACGAATGTGGAGCTGGAAACCTAATGTGGGAGCTTTCTCTTAGTGCATCAAAAGCAAGAATTCAGTTTTTTATCAGTTTTCCACCTCCCTGAAACAGAATGGTTTGTGACCAATGAGAACCATGCCCTACTTTCAACAAGATGCTGGATTCTCTCAAAGTTCAGTCTGACGGAGCGCAAGTTCTGCTGATGGGCCCAACTGAGCTGGAAGGTGTTGGAATGTGAGCCTTTTATCTGTCATCCAGGGCTGACCTAGGGTCTCAGGGCCGCACAGGCTGGCTGTGCTTCAGCTACTCTTGAGGCCACCTGTGACTGTAGAGGGGCCTTGACTGCTTTTAATGGAAGGAAGATACCCCACTAACACAGTTGCAGATCTGTGAAGGGTGATCTTAGGCACATAGATTCTCATCCCTTTCTGAGCCACAGTCTCCTCATCTATAAAATGTGGGAGTCAGACTAGCCTTGAGTTCAAACCTAACCTCTGACCCTTCACTAGCCGTGTGGCTCCAAACAAGTCATTTAGCCTGTTTGACTCAGTTTTCTTGACTGTAAAAACTGGGTGATGTGCCTCCCAAGGCTGTCATGAGGGTGAGAAGGGTGCTTGGCACAACACCTGGCACTTAATGCATGCTTGTTCCCTTCCTTCCTTTTTTTTTTTTTTTTTGCTTTTTGGAGGGCTTTTGGGGTTAAGTGACTTGCCCAAGGTCACACGACTAGTTTTTGTGTTAAGTGTCTGAGGCCGGATTTGAACTCAGGTCCTCCTGACTCCAGGGCTGATGCTCTATTCACTGCGCCACCTAGCTGCCTCTCTCTTCCTTCCTGCATGGCTTGGGAAGCCCCTTTCAGTTCTGACATTGGGATCCTCAGGCAGTTCACCCGCTTCAACCTCAGTTTCCCCATCTGGAAAATGAAGGGACTGTACCTGTGAGGTCCTTCCAACTCTGAATCCTTGAGCCTCAGCTACTTAACTTGCCTGTAAAGTGAACGGGGCTGGACAAGGCCTGTGAGGCCTCCATCACTCTGGACCCATTCAGAGATGGGGTCTGTGCTAAGCACGGGGCACTGAGCGCATTCGGCTATCGCTTTGAGACCTTGATTCAGATGGACTTGTAAGGGTGCTGTATGCTGAAATGTGTGGTCAGTCCCCACCATTACAGGGTTCCCTGTAGGAAGGCTGTGTTCTCCCATTAACCGCCAGTACTCTTGGCTCTGGCCCAGGAATCAAGCTAGCATCAATCTTTACATCACCTTATCTTAGCTGCCTGACGAGAGGAACTGGCATTCCCACCCTAATTAGAGCGTTCCTGGGATATTGGGCTCCCTTTGGGGCACCACATTGTGGGAATGGTCTGTGAGCCTCTGGAGAGATGCCAGAAGAGGACAGTTAGGGTCCTGAAGGTACTTGAATCTGTGTCATGTGCAGGAATTGGGCAGAGAAGTCCCAGGGAGGACAGGAGAGCTGTCTGCAAGTTTCTGAAGGGCTGTCACATGGAAGAGGGAGTTAGGCCTTTGAAAGGTGGGGCCAAGGAGGATGAGATGGATCAAATTCCCAATGTGGAAATTCCTGCTGCTGTCAATCATCGCATCACAGATTCAGTGCTGAGAGGGACCTCAGGGACCATCAAATCCAACCCCTTGACGGTGCGTGGATCCCCAGAGAGCCCTTGGAGCATCCACTGGCCATTCCTCACTCATGACCTGACTAGTCCATGGAAGAGACTTTGTCATGTGAACTTTTGTATGAGGAAGCTAAGGGTGAGGAAGGTTAGGTTAGGCAATCATTAGATAAGTCTTCTGGGTAATGTTTAGGAAAGCTGCCAGGGCAAAGGGGCACTTCAGTATTGTGGCTTCATAACCAACATGGGCACCATATGTGTGCATGTATGTACCCACATGCACAGAAACACTCACATATGCTCACACGCATATACATATTCACACACATATATACTCATACATATACGTTCACATACATACGCACATTCACACACACACGCACACTCACTCACACATGTGCACACACCTTTGTCTTCTCCTTTGCCCGTAGCCGGGTAGCTCCTTGGTCTTTCTGCTTGCCCCTCTACCCCCAGTGCTCAGCACAGCACAGCACCTGACCTTCTGTAAATGCTGAGTAAATGCCTGCTGAAGCATAACCTGCATCTCACAGGGAGGAGGGGCAGGGAAGGAAGAAGACCATTTCAAACTCAATGTTTTAAAAAAACAAATGTTAAAGATTATTTCTACATGTTATTGGGGAATAAATAAAATGTTATCCAGAAAATAAAAAATAAAAGCCACATGCACGACCTTTCCCTGAGCAGTAAGTCCGTGGTCACATAGCTAGTAGGTCTCAGAGGCAGCTCTTGGAATGAAGAAGATTTGAGAGGTTCAAAGCCAGCTCTGGGTCTGCGATGGCCTGCTGCCCCTCGGGACAGGGGGTAGAGCTAGCTATCCAAAAGTGGATGCCCCCGCAAACCAAGCACAGATGAGCATGCTGGGCATGTTGGAAGAGGGGATTCTTGTTGGCCTCAGTAGGGGCTGGGGTCCCTTCCAACCCTGAAGTCTATAAGGTATGAGTGCCGCCTTCTCTGTGAATGGCTCAGGATTCCTCTCCCTTTCTGCCTTCTTTTTCAGAAGCTCCTTCTTGCTTCTCAGCCTCATCTTGCCCAAGCTTTCTTCACCTCCAGCCCTTCTCCTCATTCCTTGCTTTCCATTTGTCTGATCTGTCAGGGAAGAATTTGATCATTTAGTTAGGAAATACTAAGGCACAGTGTGACTCAGTGAACTTTTTGAGATAAATGAGGATGTGAACGTCCTGTGCCAGTGCCTCACCGAGTGGAGCCCTCATTCCAGAAGACCAGGGTTCTTCCAACTTCAAATCCCTTAGTTGTGTCTGGTGCAAAGAGTGCTGGTTTGAGAATGAGAAGACCTTAGTTCAGATCTTTGGCACAGATGAATGACTCATGGTGTGACTTTGGAGAAATCATTCATCCTCCCAAGGCTTCATCTTCTTCATGTGTTGAAATGGGGCTGATGCTCACGCTCATACTTCCTACTTTGAGAAAGTGTTGGAGGAAAGTGCTTTCCAACCCTAAGGTAATCTAGAAAGATGACTAATGATGCAAAGGACGGAGTGTTCTGAGCTCCTCAGTAGCCTTTTAGGCACCGCCTACATCTGTAAAATTACCGGACGTTTGGTGCCTTGTCCAATGGACTCATTCAGATACTTGGATGTGTTGGTGACCTCGTTCATGCCAGGGTGCTCTTTTCAGTAGTGAAACCCATCCATGCTTCCCGGTCTGTGAGACTCTTGTCTACATCTTCTCATCAGTCCTCCCCAAAGAGTCCACTCAAAGACCTGGGGGCTGCCTTGCCATTCTCTTGACATTGCACGGATACCCAGAGAGCCCATGGAGCATCCACAGGTCCTCCCTCACTCATTACTTGACTCCATGGGGGAGATATTCTTTGTCATGTCACCAGTGGGGAAGCAGATTTATCCATATGTTAAACACATAGTTGACAATCCCTGGCAAAGCACGGATGTAAAATCATGGAAGACTGTTCAGAAAAATCTATAAACTGGATCACTTCCGGATAGAGACCCAAACTGGGAAGAACTGGAGTGTATCCACACCCCATCCTCTGCTGCAGGCTCTGGAAGAGTGATTCATCTGTCATGGCCTCAGCATATGGTGTCCAGTGGCTCACAAAGTGGGGGAAGTATAGGAAGATGGATGGATGGGGAGGTATTTTTAGAACGCATTGTTCTCCAAATTTTTGAAACAATCGCCCAGCATGAAAATGTGTTTTCAGAAACCTCTTCCCCTCCTTTGTGCTACTTTGAGAAAGGGTATCTTGAAATAGAAAACAAACTGTTTTCTTTGCCCAGTAATTAAATTTGGTGTTGCATTACCCAGAGGTAGGAGGATCTGACTATTTTGGGTTTATTAAGTGTTGACGAGGCATTATCTTTAAGTCCACAGCCTTGGCATTGCTGGGAGGAAAACAAAGTTAGTAATGCGAGAGCTTTTTAGTTTTGGACATAGACCGTTTAAGATTTACTGTAAAAAGAAGCTGAGCATATTTTTTTCAAAATATTACTCTGTGTTAGTCTGGTTTAAAAAAAAAAAAAACAACCCCAAGCCAAAAGCTCTGACTTCTCAAAAGCGCCTGTCAAAAGTTATGTAAGTTTTAGTAACCAATCATGAGGTTATATATGGACAAAGAAGCTTAGAGTCCATTTTGTAATGCCCAGGAACATGCAGAAGGAGGCTTTGAACAAGGTAGGCTATTATGCCAGTAGGGGATGAATGAATGCATGATTCACTGAGATTAGGATAAAAATAAAGCTATTTTACTGGTTTGACTAAATAAGGAACCAGAGACCTGCTGATAATGATTAGTGCTCATTCAATAAAAATCTATTGCTTCCTCGAGAACAGACATTAAGCCCTCTAAGTCAGGTAGATGAATGCTTACCATTCAGCTAAATATAAGTATATAAGAAACAGTTTGGTGAAATGGATGAGGCTAGTCTTGGCAGCAGGAAGGAGCTGGGTTCAAGTCACACCTGATCCACAGTGACTCTGTGACCCTGGGCAAGTAACATAACCCATCTGTGTCCTAGGGACCTCCAGGATCAAGAAGACATTTTTTGTTTGGCTTTTAAAGTCCTTCATAACCTGGCCCTCTCCTACGTTTCCCATCTTTCTTCACTTCAAGCACACACCCTCTTCCTTCTCTCTCTCCCTCCTTACTCTGTAAACCAAGGAGCACTCAAACAGGTAGGAGAGAGACAAGACTATCAGAGAAGAGGGTGACCAGCAGGGTTAAAGTTTGCAGAGAGGTCCAGAAGGATGAGGGTTGAGCAAAGGCCTTTGGAATCAGCAGTTAAGAGATCATTAGTAACTTTTGACTGAACCATGAGGTCTTTCAGACTGAGAGTTAAGAGAAGGAGGGGCAGTGAAGTGGAGGCCCCTGTTTCTGTGGCAGCCTAACCACAGAAAAGGAAGAGAGAAATGGGCTAATAGCTAGCAGGGATAGATGGGTCAGTTGAGGTTTTTTGTTTGTTGGTTTGTTTGAGATTGGAGGAGAAGTAGGCACATTTATGGGGAAGGAGCCAGAAGACAGGAAGAGACTGAGAGACAAGACAGGATGGGATGGGACTACCTGCCAACAGTTTGCCTTGGCAAGGATCGGGGCCCCCTTTTCATGTAAGAGAGGGAGAAGGGAGGAGATAGCAGCAAGAGGCATCTGGGAGATGTGAGGAGGGGAGAAGAGGCAGCCTCAGTTTCTTCATCTGGACAAAGCTAATAACAATTCTCCTAAATACCTCTCAGGGGCTGTAGTGAGACTCAAGTGTGAAAAGACGGGTTTTGTGAAATGCTTTGCACACTTCAAAGCGCTCTGTCCTTGTCTGTTGATATTATTATCCAGATGAGCTAGGTCATGACTGCATTCTGTCTCATTAGATTCTCCCTTGAGCATCTGACTCAGGCTCCTCTGAGTCATGGAGTTTGGATTTTTTTGAGGGGAGCCACAAAGGCAGTAGTACAAACAAAACTCCTCATGATCTGTTTGATTAATCCTGTCTGACTTATCCCATTAGTTGATACCTCCTGCCTCAACGATGTCCGTTTCATTCCTGTAACTGATCATATTGGTGGGTATTGTTTGTTCTATCGGGACCAGATCAAAGCAACAGCCGTTTGCAGAAAAGTCATATCAGGACAGGAAGGATACCAGGCAACAGCCGCGATTTCAGGTTTTATTTTCATTGACGTGTTTTAGAGTCTAGATATGAGAAAGGAGGAGAGTTTGCTGACTTAGGGGCTCATTAGGCTTCAGAGCAGCTAGCCCTGTTATCTCCTAAACACACCTTTTTATCTCACTTTCCCTACCTGTAAATTAAAGAAGAATATTCCCTACCACCTCAGGAGAGTCCAGTCTTGATAACTGCACACGGTCATCAGATTCCCTTAAGCACTTTTGGTCATTCTTCACTCGCTTCTGACTCTTTGTGACCCCATTTGAGGTTGTCTTGGTAGAGACACCAGAATGGTTTGCCGTTTCCTTCTCCAGCTCATTTTATATGTGAGGAAACTTGAGGCAAACAGAGTGAAGTGACTTTCCCAGGGTCACACAGCTAATAAATGTCTGAGGCCAGATTTGAATTCAGGAAGATGAGTCTTCTTGCCTCTAGGTCCCAGTGATGTATCTACTCAGCCACCTCACTGCCCAAAGATATGAAAGCTATATCATAAGGATCATATCTACCCTAAGATAGGTAAGTAATAGCTAGCATTTATATAGAGCCCAGAGTTCTTACAGATTATATATATTATCTCAATTTTTCCTCTGAACAGCCCTGTGGGTTAGGTAGGTGCTACTGTTATGCCCATTCTACAGATGAGGAAAACTCAGACTGAGAAAGATTAAGTGACTTGCCCAGGGTCATGCAGCCAATAAGTAGCTGAGGCAGGATTTGGACTCTAGTCTTCCTGACTCCAAATCCAGTATGCTAGCTATTGGTCTACCTAGATATTCATGCAGAGTTTTCATTGGAATCAGTGTTTGCCATCATCAAGGAAAGGACAGATTTGAAAGATCTGTGAAATCTTGTTTTTTCCCTGAGAGTCAGAAAAACCAGAAATTATCACATCATCCGGGATTTGCATGATTTATGTAGTTCTTATCATAGGTCAAGAGGGCAAAGGTGAGCTCCTCTCTGAGCTGCCTCCACGAGAAAGCCAAGAAATGCATTTGACTTGGGAGGTAGGAATGAGGTTATTTTTATTCTTTATTAGAGGGATTCTAATCCAGAGGATTAGGGAGTAGACCAAAGACCCATGGAAATGTCTGTGGAAATGTTTTCTTCCCCCTTAGAAGGTTGGTAAATAGGCCTGCAGAGGCAACTTTGACTTCAGACAGCTTGTCTGTATGGGGCGCTAGCTCACTGGTCAGTCATGGGAAAGTCTAGCAGAAGTTCCAGACTGGGGCAAGCTTTGAGGGTGTCTTACACACCAGTGATGAGCCGTAGTGACGTAGTGACGCCAAAGTATGATCGTTCAAGGGCAGCTTCCTTGTAGACACCCCCTTCCCCCACACACACACTCCCAAATATGAGTGGAAATGTCTGTGGGGCTTGCAGGGTGTGAGGGGAGAGAAAAGGCCAGATTGGGAGTGGGGAGCAGCCATTTCTGTCAGATTGATCTGTCAACATATATTGGCTAAGCGTTTCCTATGGGCTGGATCCAGTGCCAAAGGCAAAGAATGAAAGAGCCCCTACTCACAAGGAGCTCACATTCTAACAGGGGACACAGCTAGGAAATAGTAAATGCATCTACAGCCCAGATATAAAGTGAATAAATACTAAGACATGTAAAATAGTTAAGACCAAGGTGGGATGGGGAGGAGGGACACGAGCAGTTGGGGAGATCAGGAAAGGCTTCATGGAGAAGGTGGTGTTTGAGCTGTGTCTTCAGAGACTCTGTGAGGCTGAGGTGAGGGAGGGTTACATTCCAGGCATGGGGTATGGCCAATGCAAAGGCACAGAGATGGAAATGTAGAGGCCCAAGAACTCACTTGACCACGTGATAGTGTCAGTGATGCTGCATTCAGGTCAGTCCCGGTCTTGGTCACTTAATTTCACCTACATTATAGTCATCGGCCCATGGTCTTGCCTCTCTACTTGCATGTGGGAGACTCTGAAAAGTTTGGTGACGTCTCACAAGTACAACTACTCGGCATCAGAGGCCTGCTAAAGCATTGTCTTATACTTCTTGTATGCTTTATGCCGTCTTGGACTTTCAGTCAATCAATAGACATTTATTAAGTACCTTCTACAAGCCAGGCATTGTGCTCTTCATTAAGAGACACTAAATGTCCAGGATTAGCGAAGTAGAGTCTGCCTTCACAGAGGTCCAAAGCTGGGAGGGCCCTCAGGGGCCATCTAATTCAGCGCCCTTTGTCCATAGATGAAGAAAGCAGAGTGGCTAAGTGGCTTGCCCTGTGTGGGGCCTTATTGAGTGCCCGTGGTAGGATTCAAACCCAGATCTTCTTGACCCTAGGCCCCGAACTATATCCACTACACTGTAGGATCAGAAGCCAGTTGGCAAGAGATGGGGAGGTTAGGAGGAGGAGGCAGCAAGTGTAGAAGTCCCGTGTGGCTGCTAGCAGTCTCCTTCTCTGCTCTTAAGTGACAGCACAGGCCTGAAGGAAATCTTGAAGCGCTCCTGATAGGGGCTCCTTCAGGTTTTCATCAGTTATCAAGCGCTGGTGGGATGTCACTTTATTATGTGCCAGACCCAGGGCTGTTGTTATCTAACAGAGCAGCTCAGAGCCCCCACAGCTGCCCAGTGCTTCTTTGGATTTCCCATCACCTCCCCCACATTTGCAGTTCACCGTGTTTTCTCCAGCCTCCAGCTCCATCTTACCCACGTCATTCAGAAAATCAAAGAAGAGCTTCCTTGCTCCTCCTGCTTTACCCAGCCCAACTTTTCTGTCATCCTCCCTGTTCCCCTTGACTTCCAACCTTTCTTTTTCAATCGTCTCCTTATGAAATTACAAACAAGCCCAGATTTAGTGCTCAAAGGAACCTTAGACATTCTTAGGAATAGTCTGGGAGGTACATGGGCTATGGAGTCGGGAAGACCTGACTTTGAATCCTGCCTTAGACACTTACTAGCATAGAATGGGCTGTGGGTGTTTAATCTCTGTCAGCTTCCGTTTTCTGATCTGTAAAAATGGAGATCATAAAAGCAACTGCTCCCCAGGCTTGTTTTAAGAAACAAATGGGATCATAGGTATAAAGAATCTGGCACATCTTTTTTTTTTCTTTTTGGAGGGGGAGGGCAGGACAATTGGGTTTAAGTGACTTGCCCAAGGTCGCAAGGCTAATAAGTGTCAAGTGTCTGAGTCCAGATTTGAACTCAGGTCCTCCTGACTCTAGAGTTGGTGCTCTATTCACTGCGCTTCCTAGCCGCCCCCCCCCAAAAGAGCCTTGCAGAGCTTGAAGAGGAATATCAATGAATATGGTTGGATATAGCTTGAGACCTGTTCCTATTTTTAAGAAGGACCCTTACAAGGAGGAAAGCATTGATAAGGGCGCCAGTCAGAGTGGGGAGTGATAGGACGCCGTGTTAGACACAGGTCAGGGGGCTGGGGCTATTTCTCCAGGTATGTTGTATATTATATAATACACATATACATGTGTATATAAATGTGTATGTATATGTATATATATATATACACACACACGTACCTTCTGTTTGCTGAATGTGTGTGTGTGTATAAATGTATAAGTATATATAGAGAGAGCAAGAGAGGCGTGGCTGTAGGAAATGAGCGGTAATCCCAGAGGGAAGATGCAAGTAGCCACAGGACTGAGCTGAATCTTCCAGAGGGAGAGCCTTCGCAGCCTGGGCAGTTGGTGCAGGCTCAGATGTGGTCTGTCCTCCTTCCTGTCTCTCTCAGCATCTTGAATCACCACATTCTGCTTTGTGCATGTTTCTGCACAGGCCACCTTTCTCCTTTTAGAGCATTAGCTCCTCGAGGACAGGGACTTGGTCTTCTACATCATATTGCTAGCACCTCACCCAGTGCCTTGCACATAGTAGGTGCTTTACAATGCTGAGCTTAATTATTTAGGAACTTTGACTTAAGAAAAAAAAAAACCTTTGGCTTCCCTTGCTAGCTCTCTGTGAGCACATTGGTTCTTGCTTGCAGAATTGCTATTTGGGATCCATGGGATCGCCCAAAAAGATGACCCATGGAATAAAGCTCTGATTACACAGTTACTCTGTAATGCATAAAAGCACACCCAAGAATTTTTCTAATTAAATATTCTTTGCAGGGGTGAAATTTCTAACTTCAAAACTATGTAACTAAAGCCTTAGAACAATCTCATATAAATATTTCCAGCGTACCCGTAGCTTGTCATGAGGTGTATACCCACTCTTGGTGTTGGCAGTCTGGAGACGTCTGTACTACCTTCAGACCCCATGCTTGCCACCCTAAGGTTGACAATCCCTCAAAGGCACATTGCAAGTTGAATTTGCTCCTGGTGATGGAAGTTGCTCTCTTGAGTGGAAACCTGAGGTTAGCGTGAGCTATGAGAATGAGATGGCAGCTGTCTGGGTAAGTCCTGCCTGATCATTGGGAAATCCAAGGCCTGGGGTGGTTCAAACTTGACCGAGCTTGTCCTGGTTGAAGAGGTTGGTTGGGTCTATGGTGATGACCGCTAGAGGCTCTCCAAGCCGAGCTGCCCTCCAGAATGAGTGGATTCTGAGGCACGCTTGGTTTTCCCAGCTGACTAATTTGTAGTGACAACCCTGGTGTTTTTTGTATTGCTACTGTGGAGAAATAATTAAGCTCTTGTCGATTCCTTTTTCTGCCTCTCCTAGTGAGACGAAGCACCGCTGTCCAGCCAGGGACTTCTCTTAATCACTTGGTGTTCACCTTTCTTGTAGACTTGGTCATTGTGGAGAGTGTAGCTGGATACTGTAGTATCTCTAAGTCACTGAATTCCTTCTTTAATTCGGCACCCTCAAGATCAAATAAGTCTAGTCAAAAAACATAGGTAGCCCAGTGAAGGGGATTGAATGCTGAACTTGGAGCTCAAAGGACCAGCCTCTGATCATTATTAGCCAAGTGGCCCTGGGCAAATCACTTTAACCTCTTTGTGCTCCCTAGGACTTAAGTGTGAGAGGGGTTGAAATCTGGACAGAGGGAGAGAATTCCCCCACTGGGAGTTCTCTTTGGATGTTTGCCTGTCCTGAAAATAGTCTATGACTGGCAAGAACATGAATTGTCAGGTTCCCTGTGTATTTGAAGACAGTGGGTGGATGGAGGAGGTAGAGAATGTTGTTGTTCTTGACTGTTGTGTTTGAGGAAGACCTTTATCAGCTCAACCACTCAAGCATAATTAATAAAAATGTGTACCAGCAGAGCCTGACCTGTTTACTCCTAGTTCATTTTCTGGGCCAGAGGCTCCTCTGCACTTGGCCATAATTATGTGTGGTAAAGCTTTCATAAGCAGGGCATTTAATAAGCCACAAGCCTGAAGATTCTTACCTAAAAGGGAGAATCGTTTATTCTGTAACTGCTGAACTAAGTGAATTCCATTTTTTCTTTAAAGAAAGATATATTTATTTTTCTAATAAAGTCAAAAGAGTGCTGGGTTTGAAGTCATAGAAATGGGTTCTCATCTTGGCTCTGGGACTTGACATCTTGTGTGACCCTGGGCAGGTCACTTAACCTCTAGCCTCTGTTTCTTCCTTTTTCAAATGAGGGGGTTGAACCAGCCAGCCTGAGGTCCCCTCCGGCTCTCTTCCTATGATCTCAGAGCCGAGACTTTGCCAAGCTCTGTTTAGCATCCCGTAAGATGGCGTGTTCTGTTCCCATTTCCTTGGGGGAAGGGAGGTGGAGAGGTTAAAAGTTATCTCCCTTGGCAGTATACATTTTTCACTAGGATGTGGAGGATTAAGATGACATGCTGGTCATCAGAAAAATATCTGTAGTCGTCTTACAAATCAGCCTATATTGTAAATAGAAAAAGTTACACAAAGCTAAAAATACCATCGGCCCTGAATGGCCTCTTAGGGTGACTTCAGAGCCAGTGCTTCCTCCCAGTGACTTGAAGGAGAAGTCACAAGAGCCAAGCTGAACCAGGATCAGCTCTGAGGATTCTTTGCAGTCTTCCTGAGCAGGGGGCAAGCCCTGCCTTGGCCGCTGCCTGCCTGCCCCTGTAACCTGGGGCAACTCACTCCCTTAAGCTCTACCAGACTCAGTTTCTTTCTCTGTAAGATGAGGAGTTTGGAGTATTAAAGGGATTCTAAGGGGCCTTCCCACCCACACTCAATAAGCATTTATTAAGCAACTTCGGTGTACTCAATGGGGGAGGGGGAAGCTCAAACAGACTCTGCCCTCAAAGGCTCAACAGCTTTCAATCAACTATCACTTACCAGGAGCTGGGCCTTGTGTTAAACCCTAAAGATATAAAGAAAGCAAAAACAATCCTGATTCTCCAGGAGCTTACTTTCTAATGGGCGAGAGAATTCCATAGATAGGTCCACTCCAGATACTTAGGAAGTCATAGAAAGTAAAGGAACTTTCAAGAGGAAGAAAGCTCTAGTCTATGGGAAGATGGGGAAAGACCTCCCATAGAAGGTTAAGGTAGAACTGAGTCTGGAGAAGAGCCCTGCATTTAAGTAGAGGGGAGAAGGGAGAGAGAGCCTTCAAGGCAAGGGAGATTGGCAGTACCAAGGCACAGAAGTAGGAGCTGAGGGGTGGTGCTTGAGAATACAGAATACAGACCAGTATGATCCCATGATCATGGCCATACTTTGGGCTTGTACCCTGCACTTGTAAGTTTAGTGGGTCTGAATGGGAAGAAAAATGCCATTGTCATAGTAGAAAGGTGGATCTAGGAGCTTAGGTCATAGGACTGGAGATCTGTAGCTGGGAGGGACCATAGAGGCCCTCTGGTCCAAACCTCTCATTTTAAAGGAAGGAAGGAACAAATGGAGAGAGAGAGAGAGAGAGAGAGAGAGAGAGAGAACCAGAGAAACTAAGTCACTTGCCCATGGTCACACAGGTAATAAGTAACAGATTCATGAGCCTTCTGTCTCCAAACCCATCCCTCTCTACTAACAGCTTTCTAATTTAAGGAAACCTGATACAGCAACTCTTGGCAGTTAGTAGTCATTCTAAGTAATGCAATATTGCAGGGAGCTGATCATACGCCTCTTTAAGCAGCCACATTTTCAGAAAGAAAAAAAAAAGAATAGTTATTGAGGGCTGAAGTTTTTTTTTCAAATCCATCGTATGTTTCCCTGAGCACAGGATCTCAGGGTCGTCTTCCACAGGGATGACTGCTGTTATGTGTTACTGGACCGCGATGCCCTCAGAGCTGTTCTCAGGGGTGACTGTTGGCCTTGAGGCTGTTCCTCAGCCGCTCTGCTTTGCGTATTCTCTTGTCTGCTTGTGTTAGATTCTTTCTGCCCTTTCTGGCACATTCCTTTTCTGCCTGCCTTGCTTCTCATTTGTTATTCTTAATTGGCTCTAGATTTACAATAATTCTCAAGTTCTTGGTTATGTTATTCTGTGTAAATTTAGAGTCAGTAGGCTTGAGTAAGACCTTGGTGAAGACTCATGGAAGTATGTAAGGTAATCTATGCGATGTTAGTACAAGGTGACTTGCAGAAGGAGCGTACAAGCAGCTGGGGGAGTAGGCAGGGAGTTGGTGATTATGAACGGCTTTGTATAAAAGGTGGCATCTGAATCTTGAGGGAAATATCAGGCATTGTCAGGCATGAGGGACCACTAGGGCAAAGGTGTGGAGATGGGAGAGAACAGCTGGGCCGGCTATGCCTGGATCACAGAGTAAGATGTTTACAATAGGTGAAAAATATAGATTTATAACCCAAACAGGGAGCGGTTGTTTTACAAATGGATTTTCATTGACAAAAACATACCATCAAACTGTTGTGAATGTCAAGCTACAGAATTTCAGCTTTTGTTGGTACCATCTCATCCAAATTATGCTAGAAAAAATATCCTCATACATTACTCTCAGCAAGTGTTCCTCAGCTTGGTCCTTAGTGTTAATGAAGTCAAGGTCACAGGTTCGATCCTGGCTCCAAGGTCATGGTGCCCTCCTCAGCCACCCCACCTTCTTCTTCTTCTTCCATGGTGTCTTCTACAATCCAACAACTCTTCTTTCTATGATTCGTGGTCATTAGTAGAAGTGTTGTAAATGTGGTGGTCAATATGGTGCCCTTTTTTGCCTTTGCCTTTCTTCAGTATGGTATGTGCATAGGAGTCAGAGAGTAAGAGCAGGTTAGCCACTTTTCCTATATGATTCCAAATTGTTTTCCTGAGTAGTGGGACCAGGCAATCACTGGATGGTTTTGAACAAAGTTCAACATGGTGCCCTGCATACAGAAGTCATTCAGTAGATGAGTATAGTAAATAGAGTGCTTGACCTGGAATTGACTTGACTCAGGAAGTACTTGATTTGACTCAGAAAGACCTGAGTTCATATCCCACCTTAGACACTTAACTAGGTAAACAAATTGTAGAGCATGAATGCAATGGTACATTACTGACCTCTAAGAAATGATGAATGTGAAGATTTCAGAGAAGCCTAGGAAGACTTCCGTGAACTGATACAGAATGTAATGAGCAGGACTCAGAAAACATATGCTTTGTATGTAACAATGTCAGTGAACAGAATAATACAGCAAAACCACTTAAAATAAAGATTATGGTGGCCAGGCTTGACCCCACAGAAAAGCTAGGAGAAGGTACCTCCCTTGACTTCTTTGCAGATGTAAGAGACTTGGGAAATGAAAGTGGACTACTACAGAAAAGAACAGACTTGTTTTTTATTCTTTGGAATAAAGGATGGCTCCTTTAGAGGAATACGTTAAGATATGTAGTTGATGTCAAAGAAAAATGAGCCAATTAAGAAATATTTTTATTATTTTATTTATTATTTTTGCTTTATGGAGGGGAAAGGGCAGGGCATTTGGGGTTGTGACTTGCCCAAGGTCACACAGCTGGTTGAGTGTTAAATGTCTGAGGCTGGATTTGAACTCAGGTCCTCCTGACTCCAGGGCCGGTGCTCTATTCACTGTGCCACCTAGCCGCCCGTATAAAAAGATTTTAAAGAAGTGATTGCTCCATTGATTAGAGAATGGCTAAACCAATTATGCCGTGATAAAACACATGGATTCAGATATGGTCAGTAGCTTTCCTTGACTATACGTATTTGTTATGAGGGTTTGGTTTTCATTTTTCTTTTCATTGTGGAGTTTGGGGTACGAAAAAGAACTTTTGATTCATTAAAAATAGGGTTTTAACTTTTTAAAAAATATGATATAGGAATGAAGATATTACCATTTAGCATAAGAAATTATCAATATGAAGAATTCAGAGAAGTGTGAGAAGACATATAAGAATCAAAACAAAGTATAGCCAACAGAACCTGGAAAATAATATTGGTGTCCCAAAGGTCTTTGTACAGTTTCAAGCTACTGAGGCTGGCTCTGATGAAAAGATGAAAAAATGTACCACTCTTCCTATTGTATAGAGGCAGATGGATACATGCAAACTTACATGCATGTATATATGTATTGTATGTATGTGTAAATATATACATTCATGTGTGTGTGTGTGCATAAAATTCTTTATATATAAATGTGAATGTGCATGTGTGTCTAGAAGCTCTCCGACAAGGGGCAACCCATCGCCTCCAGAGAGCCACCCATTCCACTTTTGGACAGCTCCAATTGGTGTGTGTGTGTGTGTGTGTGTATGTGTGTGTGTGTATGTGTGTGTGTGTGTGTACAGAATATTGCATTACTCTCAGATTTGATCAATTTATTGTCTGGTTTCGCTGAACCTTCTTTTTCTTTTTTTAAAAGTTCTTAAAAGGAATTGCTCTTTGGATAGGAGAAGAAAAAGGGAGGAAGGGATATATTCAGAAATATAGATGATGTAAGCAAAAGGTATCACTAATTTTTTAAGCCTGAGAGTCCCAGTAAGTGGAACCAGGGGCTTTTGTAGGGGATAATAGTAGGAATAGGGAGGAGGACACCCACTGACCTTCCCATTTTTTGGTTCTGTGACTCAGGCTAGGGTTGGACTGCATTGATTAGACAGCCTTCTGAAATAAGCTTATGTTTTTCCAGTGGGATTGAATTTACAAGGCACCAGTTAATGACAAATTGCCCCTAGGTAAGCAGCTAAAAATGAGAGTGGAAAGATTGTGAGGTTGAAATGGGACTGCCATATTCAGCCGGACTTGGTGATAGGGCAGGCACCGATGCAGCATGATCAGCTCTCCCTATTTCTTACCAAACCCCATGTGTATTTCCTAAATCTGCCGCTCAGCTTGGGGGTTCACGCACATTGAATGAGAACATTGAAGAGTATTGCCTCTTCCTGACCCCTAACGTTGGTTCCCCAGCAAAGTCCTGGCCCAGGGATACTCGGGATGGAGAATATCAGGAAGGAAAGATGCTGTCCCTCTCCCTAGGTCCTGGTCAGGGTGACATCACTGTTCCCAAGACAGAGAGAACAATGACCTCAAGTCATTTCAGAAAAATCTTTTCTCCCCCAGTAGTTCCCAGGAATATGTTTGTTTCCTGCCCTCTACTCATTTCTCAAAGTTCTCTCCTAAATGTTTTAGTCAGTTGGGCAAGAAGGGATTTATTTATTTATTTGCTTGTTTGTTAAGCTCTGGGCTGGGCCTGTCAGCCTCCAGTGTTATTTCCTGTGTAATACCAAAAGGTACTATTTGTTATGGGTGTTTCTAGGCCCCATGTTGAAGGAGTCACTCCTGTGGGGGCCTGGGAAAGTGGGTTTGGCATTGACCAGTCTGCCCCTCCCATCCTTGCTTGTATTGAGTACCCTCTAGCCATTTGAGTACAAGGGAGCCCCACTTTAGGGACACCTAACCCTTGAAGGAACTGGGACTTTTACCTGGGAGAAGAGAAGATTCAGGGGAACCATGGGCACTGTCCTCAGATCATTCAAGCTTGATGCCCATAAAGACTTCCTAACAGTTGGAGCTGTCCACATGTAGAATGTGTAGCTTTCAGGAGCTAGTGGGTCCTCCCTCCTTGGAGGTCTTCAGGCAGAGTCTGGATGGCCACTTGTCAGGTCCATTATAGTGTGGATTTCTCTTGTATAAGGGTGAGGCTAGGTGGTCATTAAGGTCCCCTCCCACCCTAATCCTATGACTCTGGAACTGAAAATTTTGAACTTAAAAAATAAAAAATACGAATTTGGAGGTGATTCTATTGAAAAAGACCCTAGAAAATCTTGGCTTTATCAAAAGAAAACTCATCAAATGTGTTATTTACTTTTGTTTTGTTTTGGATTTTATGTTGATTTTCAGTTCTCTATTCTCTCTCTCTCCAGCCTCCCTCACTTTATTAAGACAAATACAATACATACAATACATACATATATGTATATATACAGTCATGCAAAACATATTTCCATATTAACCATGTTCTGAATTAGAAAAACAAAGGAAAAATCTACCTAAAAATCTACCTGCCCTCTGAGCCCATCCGTTCTTTATCTGGGGGCAATATCCCAAGTCCCAAGCTGTGGTGGACCATCATACTGATCTGAACTGCTAAGTCATAGAATGCTATTTTAAAGGGAGCTCTTCTAGCGTGTTTAACACGCCATCCAGTTCACAGAAATTCATTTTGGAGACATTTCTGGAAGATGCCGGTTGCAAGACCATGAAGTATGCTTGTAAATGATTAGTTAAAAGCCCATGAGATCTTGGACTTTGAACTGGAAGGACCTTAGCAGCCATCCTGGCAAGCCTCCTGATTTTATAGAGAAGTAGGCTGAGGGGTCGGAGAGGTCATGTGACCTGTCTAGGGTCACAGCCATCAAGCGCCAGAGCCCCGGGTCTCCCTGCCTCTCACTGCTGCCCTTTCCCATGATGCCTGAGTGAAGGTAGACACCATAGAATCTTACTATTGTCAAAAATCATTAAGTCTCCAGCCTCATTTTGAACATGCAGACAGGGCCCAGCTAGGTTAAGTCATTCTGTGGTTTGGGGTTGGGAGAAGTTGTTGGTAATTGTGCTGTTCTCACCATCCTGACCTATTTAATGCATCACAATTTCTCATCTGTGAAATGAGGTTGTTGGCCTGCAAAACAATACTGCCTAGCAAATAGGACCCTGAACTTGGAGTTAGGAAGAACTGAGTTCAGATCCTGATTTTGGTATAGGTGTACCTGTGTGACCTTGGGCAAATTGCTCAAGCCTTTCTCTGGGACTCAGTTTCCTCTTCTGTAAAATGAAACACCTCCAGCGCTTAGTAATGTCTCACATAGAGCAGGCACTTAATCATTGCCTGCTGAGTTGACTAGAATGAATGACCTCTGAGGTCACTTCTAGCTCTGGCTCTTTGATTCTGTGGCCCATATTACAGGAGGAAGGAATAGTTGTGGTTGTAATTGGACAAGGCTGATGATGAAGCAGCTGCCGACCTCCGGACAGAGAAGACGGAGGGTACAGAGTGAGACCTTTAGTTTTTGGACATGGCCAATATGGGAATGTGTTTTGACTAACTATACATATTACAAGCATTTTGCTTTTCTTTTTTTGGTAGAGGTAGGAGGGAGGCAAAATAAATTTTAATTTTTAAAATTTTAATGAAAGTAAATTTATTTATTAATTTATTGGCTTATTTTAAAATAGGATTTAATTTTAATTAGTGAAATGTAATTAAATTAAATTCTAATAAAAGGGGTGGTTATGATAAATCAATGTGCACAATAAGTCCTGCCTAACTGTGCCAGTGGTCATTTTTTTACCAGGTGTTTTAAAGCTAAGATCTAGGGAACTTCTTATCAATTTGACTCTAATTTCCAGGTGTAGAGTTTCAGAAAACTGTCAGACTGTGAAAATTACTCGCCTGAAAAATTAGCCCTGATCAGCAAGTGAGCAAAGCCTCGACCTTCACCATCCTCATGATCTGCCATGTTCTCTGGGACCAACAGAATCTGTGTGTTCCTCCCAAACAGCTTCGGCAGGAACCTCTTGACCCAAAGTCAACGTTTAACTCCTGATTCAGCTGGAATGTCAGGGTCAGAACTGAGCCAGTCCCTGTTTCTGCAGTGACTCATTCAGGGAGACTTGTTGTTCCCTGATTCAAGAGAGGAAGGCATTTGAGCAATCCTATCTTCCTCCTGGATGAGTCGGAGTGCAGAAACATTGTAAGTTTAAAAGGATTTTGTCCTTCCTCTTAACACACTTTTATGGAGCACAGACTTAAATCATTTTATTCTGATTATTAATAGTCACTGTGCAATTTATAGGGCCATTTTTGTGTTATCCCCTTGGATTCTTACCACAGAGAGGTAGTGAGAGCTAAGGCTGGTGATGGCACTTTACATTTCAGGAAAGTGAAGAGGGGGTTTGACCAAGGTCACCCGAAACCAAGTAGTGACTTTAGAAACACAAATGATCCCCTTCTCTTTCCCCTCTCTGGTATTTATCTTTCTATTTTCTCCTTTATCTATATAAGATTCCCTATTTGGTCAGCCTGCCGACTTTTCATAAGCACCTACTATGTGTCAGGCAATGGCTTGTAATTGTGTGTCTTAAGAGCATCTTGTTAGATTGTCTCTGAGATGTTTCATACATTTTGTAGTTATTTTGAATGAGATTTCCATTCCTGTCTTTTCCTTCTGGATTTTGCTGCCTTCAAAAAAATGTTGTTGATTTGTGTCCTGTTGTTTTATGGAAGCTAACAATAGTCTTTTTTACTTCTCTCTCTACTCCATTCTAGCTGTGTGACCCTGGGTAAGTCATTTAACTCCCAGTGTTCAGCCAGAGGTTCTTAACTTGAAGCCTGTGAAGTGTTTAAGAGACAGATGGGGAGAGAGAGAGAGAGAGAGAGAGAGAGAGAGAGAGAGAGAGAGAGAGAGAGAGTTGGATGGGTGATGGATGGATAGATTTCAGTATAATTTATTTTCTTTGTAAAATTCTGTGTTCTTTGTTTTATGTTTTAATTTTGAACCTCAGAGTGGGTCTGCTTATCAGCTTCACCAGACTGCCAAAGGTTAGGAACCAGCCCCTGCTCTAGAGAAAATGCCAAGGGAGCTGCTTTGTCTGGGAATTCTCCTCTACCTTTGAAATCATGGATATAATCTCTATCCCTCTTAGTAAACATTACATTTCTTTGCTGGTTCTCAGGATTTCCTAATGAAGCTGGCCTGTCATCCCCAAACATTGATATTTTATCTTCTCTTTGCTTATGATTATGCCTTTAATTTCTTTCTCTTTCACTGTTAGCACTAGCATTTCTAGTGAGAGAGCAGAGCATCCTTGCTTTATTTCTGTATTTATTGGAAACCCTTCTAGTTTTTTCCCTTCAATTCATTCTTTTGTTTCCACGGATTTTTTTCAGCAAATAAGATCGTGAGTTAGTAGGAAAATGTGACCTCTTAGTCATGTGATTTTCTTTCTTTCCTGACCAGAGGCATTGGCATTTACCTGTGCAGGTAGCCGGGAGAAGGGTCGGGAGGTCTTCCTCCATGGTCCTCGTCGCCATTTATAAAAATTCTTAGGCTCATAGATCTTAGAGCTGATATCCACATATCTGCAGAATTTCATTAAAGGACCAATCTCACCCCCAGGTAGTTTTTTCAGACATGCTGAAGTCTCCCTGAAGGGTGCATATGCTCTCTTTTTTTCTGTATATATAGATATAGATACATAGACACATGCACATATATGTGTGTATATAAATACATATATGTGTATATATGTGGAGTGTATTCACATGCTGTGTAACTATTTTGTGAGCACTGAAAACCCAGCACTGTAGAAACATTCTCCCCAGAAACTGGACACAGATTATCATATATTTGAATTGTTTTTATTAAGTCACTCTTAATGATTGGCCCAATAGCACAGGGTTGATGCTGAATAAATCCTGTTGATTGATTGATTGATTGATTGATCGATTGATTGAGAATGAAAGCTCAGGCCCCAGCCTCCAGGGCTCTGATAGAAGGCAGGCAGGCAATTGTTTCCCAACTATCATTTACTATAGACTTTACAAGCAGCCCTCCAAAGATGGGTGACAAAATGCCCCAGTGAATAAAAATCTCCTTGGAGGCAGGACTTTTCTTGTGGTTCTTGTCTTTGGGCCTTTAAACCTAACACTGAGCATATAGGAAAAGGGTTAATCAGTGTCTGTGGTTGTCTTGACAGAGACTTTAATGAATGCAGAAGGGGTTGTGTCTATTATGGCTCCCCTCGCTCAGCTTCTAGGAAGACTATTTTTTTTTTCACGGAAAAGGGCAGCATTTTTGTCTGGAAAGGGAAGCAGAAATTACAGAGACATCTCAGGCCTTGACAAGAAGAGGTCAGGTCAAACTAACCTCACTTCCTTTTCTGACTGGATTTCTCAATTAGTAGATGAGGTAGTGCTGGGGATAGATGTCTTTTGTCTCTCTCTCTTAACTAAGCTTTTGATAATGGATCTCATGTTTTTCTTGTGAGAAAGATGGAGGGATGTGGGCTGGATTGTTATTCAGTTGGATGAGTCCAGAACCAGTGGAATGGCTGGCCTCAACAAAGCATTCATTAATATTTCTTTTCTTTTTCTTTTTGCTTTTTGGGGGTTGGAAGGCAGGGAAATTGGGGTTAAGTGACTTGTCCAAGGTAACACAGCTAAGTGTCTGAGGCTGGATTTGAACTCAGGTCCACTTGACTCCAGGACTAGTGCTCTATTCACTGTGCCACCTAGCCACCCCCATTCACTAATATTTCAATGCCAGTGTGTGTGTATGTGTAGGGGAGTGTCTCCAGTGGCTGGAGGTCTCCAGTGAAGGAAGCTGTGCCCAGTTGGCCCTGGGCGCACTGGAGACACCAGAACTGTATTCCTTAATTCTTCCCTATCATCTTTACCACCACACACAACTAACACCTTGAATTGGAAGGAGATGAACAGAAATTCCTTCCAGAAGGATGATTGTTGCTAGATACTGCAGTGGATAGTCCTAAGCTAGAGTCAGGAAGTCCTGAATTCGAATTCAGCCTCAGATGCTTTCTAAGTATGTGACCTGGGAAAGTCCCCTAATCTCTGCCTCAGTTTCTTCAACTATAAAATGGGGAGAACGAAAAAAAGCTGAAAAACTTCTTGTCTGAACACCACCCCCAAAGTCATTTTCCAAATACCATCAAAGGATCTTTTTTTGGGCAAAGGTGGGTCCAGAAAGAGACTGGACATTTCCACCACCCTGGAGGGATTTTGAGGTGATTATCTCTTCTCAAGTCTCTTTCTTGAGAGGCAGCCAAATGCCCCATACAGTCAAGATACCCCCAGATCTTCTTTGTCATCTGAGCAGGTGCTGGAGCTTCTTGAGAGCTCAGCAGGACATCTACGGTATTAGCAAGGCCTTTGTAGCCCCTTCCAGCCATCCTGGGCTCTCTTGTGATGTGGGCTGGGTGTGGGACACCCCTGCCTTCAGACACCGCCATAAATTAAATAGCCCCTACTTCTGGATCAGAGGGGTAAGCTGACATGCATTTTGGGGGTGAGGACAAGAGCAATTCTTCATTGAGTTTCAGAGTGCTCCCAATGAAGTGGGTACAATTAGGAGGTGTAGCCACACGTGGGTTATGGGTGATTTCATGCATGCACACACACATAGACACATACACACACACCCATCATGCTCTTCTCCCGTTTTCTG
>CM053599.1:11004742-11020816 GCA_028646575.1 Pseudocheirus occidentalis | reverse complement strand
CCGTGGAAGGCAATCTTAGAAGGAAGGCCCTAAGAACAGGGGATGGGGATGGGGGAGAATTATGGAAAAGGCCTCTGGCGGACAATGGGATTCTTGCTGAATCCTGAAGGAAGCCAGTTGGTGGAGGTGAGGAGGGAAAGGCCTGCAGGCAGGGAGGACAGCCAGAGAAAAGGCCCAGAGTTGGGGTGGAGGGCCATGTACTGGGAACAGCAAAGGCTGAATCGGGGAGTAAACCCTAAGAAGACTGGCAGGGTAAGAAGGGGCTGAGATGAAGGGCTTTAAAAAGCCAAGCCAGGGATTTTGTATTGGATCCTGGAGGTCAGAGGGAGCCCATGCAGTTTATTAATTAGTGAGAGACCTTGGGTGAGTCACAATGTCTCTGGGCCTCAGTTTCCCCATCTTAAATGAGGGGGTAACCTTCTAGCTCGGGATGAATCATCCATGTTCTTTACTTGACAGGTGCACAGCTATTTGGCTCATAGCATGAACAAATCTCCTCCCTAAAAAACGCAATGTTCCCTAACGTAACAGCGGAGACTGATCTTTTCTGTACTTGAGCTGAGCCCACGTAATTTGAGCATAGTCATTTTAAATGATGAGGCTCATCTGTGCCTCCTCTCAGGACCCCCACCCACAGCCCACGAACTCCTCCCTTTGCCTGCCCCTGACTGGCAAGGAGCCTTGGAGAGCAGGCAAGAGATGGCGGCTGGCTCAGCTGATTTGCTCATTTCTGTGCCCTGAAATCTGCCAGTGGGGAGAAGCAGCCATCGGGAAATGCTGCTGAAGAAGAAGTTACCTTTCACTTCTTTGGTTAGACGTCCTTTCTTGGTGAACTGTGTGCAAGGCAGTGCCCGCTTGGGAGAGGGTACACTCAGAGTAGGGAACACACCCACAAAAAGACACACAAGCCTTGACTCTAGGAGGCTGGCTTTCTGCTTGGGAAGATAAGACATCATATAAATTGTTTTTTGTTTTGGGGTGGGTTTTTTTTTTTTTTTTGCTTTTTTGGAGGGCAGTTGGGGTTAAGTGACTTGCTCAAGGTCACAGGGCTAGGTTTTTTGTTTGTATGTTAAGTGTCTGAGGCCTAATTTAAACTTAGGTCCTCCTGACTCCAAGGCCAGTGCTCTATTCACTGCACCACCTAGCCGCCCCCATCATATAAATTGTTAATGCTCCCCCTCCCAAAAAAAGTATTTTGCAAACTCTTAGTATAGTTTTATATAATTATCTGCAGACATAGGATTTCCTCCAATAAAGCGTTAGCTCCCTGAGGGCAGACACTGCCTTTTTGTCCTTGGTGCCTGGCATAGGTGATGGGGTGTAGGCTCTGGGAACTCCCTTGAACTCTGATTGAGTTTTACTACTTGATGAGACATTTGCAGAGGCCATAAGCTCTTCATTGTGGCTCTACCCAGACTTCTGTTACTAGCCTAGCCCTCCATTGTCCAGCAACTTCCCACCTTAATCACTTATTGACTCTTCCTGAAGACCCTCCCCAAACTCCTCCTCCAGACCACCCCTAGATTCCTCCCACAACCTTTCTATATATAAGACTCCTTCTTGCCCCCATGTGTGTGAGTGCCATAGTGGAAGTATGTGTGCCATAGTGGCTGAGAAGACTTGAGCAGGACCTGGCATGTTGGTATTTTGGGGTTTCCAGAGCACCCTAACCATATACCACATAATTTTTATGGTTCCCTGACCAGGAATCGAACCCAGGACTGGCATGAAGTAGGCCCTCAGTAAATGACTATTGCATTTGGAAGAGGCTTTGGAGACCACTTGAGGAAACTGAGTCTAAGATCTGACAAAGATTCCACTGCTGGGATGAGTTGTCTGAAGCATTATTTAAACCCAGGTTCTCCTTAGAGAAAGAGTCAGGACTCTGCCCACCTCCCAAAGGTATCCATGCTGACTCAGAGCTCTAGAGATATATGGAGCCTTAGAGGTCACTGACGGTGACTGACCCAATGAAGGGGGTCCCACTGTGGGTTCTCCTTCTGATTCCTATGATCCTGCCTACAGCACTTGACAGCAGTAGGAAATAGCATCAGGGGGATTTAAATAAGTTTTGGTGGCTGATACATTTTTCAAAATTTGGGAAGTTTCTCAGGCTTTGGATGGGGAGATCATAGGCATAGATCTGGCAGGACCTCCAAAGCCCGCTAGCCTACCCTTGCTTTGCAGAGGAAGCCAGTGGGGCCTAGGAGGTTGCCCACCTGTGGGGATACAAACGGGCTTCCACACTCTTGTCCTTGACTCCCAAGTTCAGCCCCCTCCACTCCCTCCCTACACAACCTTCATGAAAAAGCTCAGTCTGTTCAAGCCCTGTTTGTCTTAGAGACGTCTGTTGGCTTTGCCAGCTTGGTGCTGGCTGTGCTCCCCTTTCCCTTTCCAACCAGGGGGTGTCATAAGGTAATAAATCACAGGACTCTTTGTGTCGAACCCCCCTGCCCAGGGTCTGTTACCTGCTTCCCTCTTCAGTGTATTAGGTATCTCGCCCAGCCTTGTGCCACCTGCAGATCTGGCAAACATGCCCCTCTGTCTCTTCATATTAGGCATCAGTTTAAAAAAGAGGTGAAGCAGGACAAAACTGAAGAAGGCTTGGGGGTGGGGCGATGGGAGCTGTTATAGCAGCATTCAGCATTTGGTCAGTGGCATCCCCACCTCTCAGGCCTCTCCTCTGGCCTGCACCATTCCCGCTGGTCCCTGCAAATAATCATCGCAAGAAAGAGGAGAGAAAGGCAGCTTAACCTGGTGGGGACAGAGCAGTGCAGCCAGGCTGACTTCGGATGGTGTGACCGTGGGCAAGTCGCTGTCTGCCCCGGGTGCCTCTCAGTGCTGTTTCACGGGGGCAGAGGAAGCTTGCTCACTAGGAATCCTTCCATCAATGCAGTCCCAGCGCTTGTCTTAGTTACAGCAGCCGTGCCCAGCTCATGTTTGCCAGACTAGTAAATGTTGGGGGCGGGACTCACTTCCAGTCTGGTGTGTCTGCTGGTCATTTAAGGCCCTTCAGATCCTGGCCCCTTCCTCCTTTACCACCTGATTACACTTTACCCCCATCCAGGTATTCTGTGACCCAGTGACCCACCATTTTGCCATTCCTCCCACATGATCTCCTTCTCCCCTCTCTGGGCTTTTGCACTGGCTGTGCCCCATACCTAGAGTGCCGTACCTCTTCACCTCTGTCTCAGGACTCAAATCCCATCCACTGCAGGCCTTCCTTCTTGCTTCTCTCCCCTTCCCCAGTCCCGCTGTCAGTCCCTGGCCTCTGACATCACCTCCCCTTCCCACTGAATGTCTCTCAGACACACATATTTGCTGGCAGGTTGTCTCCCCCATTAGACCACGAGCTCCTCAAGGTCACAGATTAACTTTTACCTTAGCACAGTGTGTATGGTGCGCTTTGTTGTGGCTGTTCAGTCAATTCAGCTGTGTCTCACCCTTCAGGACCCTATTTGGGGCTTTCTTGGCAAAGACGCTGCAGTGATTTGCCAGCTCCTTCCCCAGTTCATTTTACAGATGAGGAAACTGAGGCAAACAGGGTTAAGTGACTTGCCCAGGGTCACACAGCTAGTGAGTAAGTGTCTGAGGCTGGATGCACCAGTTAGCTGGCCCTGCTATCCCCAGAGACTGTCAAATGCCTTTGACGAAGCCAAGATATACTGTTCTCCTGTTTTACCAGCCCATTAACCTCTACTCAGAGAGGAGGGGGCGGGGAAAAGGCTAATTTGGCATATGACTCATTTGAGATGTTCTTACCTTCTTTTTATTGATACCTTTTGTTTTTCTATCAGATTTATTTTTAAATATGTGCCTCCCCCTCCCTTCCCTATCCACTGAGCTGTCTATTTAAAAAGAGCAGGGGAATAATTCAGCAAACTGAAACTATTAGCTAGTATTTATAGAGCGCTTTGAGATCTGTGAACAAGCCTTCCTTCATTTGATCCCCACAACAACCCGGGAAGGTCAGGGTCATTGTTATCCCCATTTCACAGGTGAGGAAACTGAGGCAGGCAGTGGTTAAGTGATTTGCCCGGGTCTATGAGGTAACTAAAGAGTCTAAGGCTGGATTTGAATGCAAGTCCCCCTGCCTCCAGGCCCAGCGCCCTATCTGGCTGCTCACTACGCATCCTCGTGCCTTGACTTCACCAAGAGGGGCATGGGCATGCACTTTCTCAGCTCCTCCCTGAGGCACGCCTGGTCATCATCATTCTTCTGGGCTGCCCTTACCATTTACTCGTGGTCTTTCTGGTTCTGCCTGCTTTGCTTCTCTCCCATCTCCCCATTCTTCTCTGTGTCCTGCATACGCTTTGTTTCTCGGCTAGCACAGTGATCCACCCTTAGGAACAACACTTGGTTCAGCATGTCCCCTGGTTGAAGGACGTGGGCTTGAACAGGATGTGCTGTAACAAAAACCAACCAACCAACATTTCTTTAAAGCACCTACTATGTGTCAGGCAGTCTGCTAAGGGCTGGGAACCCAAAGAAAGATAATAGCAGCCCCCGCCCTCCAGGGGCTCATAGCTAACAGGGGAGCCGATGCATAAGTAACTACCTACTTACAGGAGACGGACAGAGTGGATGGAGAGTCCCCCGAGAAGAGAATGTCCCAGCAGCTGGGGGGCCAGGAAAGTCCTCCTGCTGAAGGGGACATCTTGAGGGGACGTCTTGAGGGGAGCCCGGTGGGAGCCAGGGCTTCTACAAAGTGGAGATGAGAAAGGAAAAGAGTCCAGGCGTGGGAGACCTCTGCTACAAAGGCAGAGAGAGAGGAGATGGAACTCGTGTCCCAGAAGCCACCAATGGGCCGATGCAGCTGGATGGGAGGACATAGGAAGGGCTTAGATGTGTAGGAAAACCAGAAAGGTAGCGGGACTGGGTTCTGAAAAGGATTTTTCTGCTTGATCCTGAAGGTAATAGGGAGCCATTGGAGTTTATTGAGCAGGAAAAGTGACAGCTGGTGAGACTTGAGAACAATCACTTTGTCAGCTGAGGATACATCAGAGTGGGTAGAGACTTAGTAAGGCAGACCAAAATCCTCCTCTGAGCCTGTGGGTGTCTGGAGCTTTTGCTCCTGCCTTGGGCAAAGTGCCTCAAGCCCCTTCTTTTCTAAGTGCTCCCAGAATCTTCTGTTTAATTATCCTTTTGGCACAGGGATGAGGGATGAAGAAAGGTTTAGAAGGCCTTTGTTTGCCTTGCTCCCCCCTTCCCTTTTCCTTCTGGTGACAGACAGGAGTTGATCCTTTGTGCTGAATTTGGAAGTTCAGGAAGCATTATTTGCAGTAGCCCTAGGCAGTGAAACAATTACTTTGTTCCAGACACCCCACCTTTGTTGACGGGCCAATGCTGGGGGGGCCGGAGGGACAGCGGGGTCCCCTCTGGTTCTGCTGGTCCCTTGTAGGACTAGGTGAGCTCCTTCAAATGATCAAGGAAAGGCTCTCCAGCCTGAAAAGAGCCCCAATGTGAAAAATGCTGGTCTTTTTTCCACTTTCTCCCACTCCATCATCACACACCTCGTAAGCAAAACTTCCCTAATGGTTAAAACAGATCCAGATTGGAATGTGCTGCTGCCCACGTTCCAGGAGTGTGCCCATTCCTGCTCCCCAGGCCTTCTTAAGTAAGGGCATGATTCAATGTCCTCCTGGGTCCCTTCTCACTCTGAAATTTAATACATCAGATAATCAGCCAGCATGTATTCAGTATGTACTTTGTGTCAGGCCGTACTACATGAGTCCAGAAACATACATGAAGCATTCCCTGCCCTCCTGATATCTTAGGTTCTTTAGCGGGGAGACATACGTCTGTGTAAGTACATACAAGGTCATCGGGAGCAGGGAACAGAAGATGTAGGGGGCCCCTACCTCCAGATGAGCATTCCACAGACGGCCATGGCAGGTGTGGGTAGGTCACCTGTCACCAGTGAAGAAGTTTGAAAAAAAATGGGCATAAGAGACATCTTCAGGGGACTAAGCAGCAGGAAGAGAAGGTGGGCTGGTTTTGTGATAAGAGTGAGAGATGACAGGTGGACAGCCAGGGCACTAACAGTGTGGGGACAGGGAGGTCAATGAAGGCCTCAGGCACATTGGATGGACCCCACTGTGAACTTTGGGGAGGACACAGAGTCATGAAGGATGGTCTGTGATCTTCACTGGTAGAAGGATGAGATCCCACACTCATCAGAGCCTAGAGTTTTCTTTGGGTTAAGGCAAAATCCTCTGTGACTTCTCCCCATAAGCCACGCCAAGAAAGCCTAATCCCTCTCCCACAAAACTGCCCTTCAGAGACTTGAAAACACTACCATGACCGCCCAGTCTTTTCCTCTCTAAGCTAAACATCTCTCATTGCCTAGTCCTGAATTTAAATTTGGGTTCAGATCCTAGCTGTGTGGCCCTGGGCTATTTGCCTCAGTTTCCTTATCTGTAAAATGGATATAATAATGGCCCCTACCTCCCATGGTTGTTGTAAGAATCAAATGAGATATTTTAAAGGTGTTTTGTACATTTTAAAGTGCTATGGAAGTGCTATTATTACTGATAGTTAATGATGATAAAATCTCAGTATATTACTCTGTCAGTATTTTTCTTCGATTGGGGTGGCTAGGTGACGCAGTGAATAGAGCACTGGCCCTGGAGTCAGGAAGACCTGAGTTCAAATCTGGCCTCAGCCACTTAACACAAAAAACTAGCCGTGTGACCTTGGGCAAGTCACTTAACCCCAATTGCCCTGCCCACCCCCCTCCAAAAAAAAAAGGCAGAAACAAATTTTTTTAATGATGCGTTATTTCACAGATGTAGCGTATTCTCAATGAGAATTTAGATCTCAGAGCAACCAGATTGTACCTCTATAATTTGGGTGGTTTTGACTCAGATTTCCCATATTCCTCCTATACCTAAGAATCTAATTGGGAGAAACGTCCTGATTCTTGTGTCCATCAGTCAGTCAGCAAGCAGTTCTTAAGTCCTACTGTTGCCAGGCATTGTGTCCACAGAAGAAGGTCCAGTTCTGTGGTATATTTCAGAAGGTACAAGTTGTGACCAGAAGCAGCCCTAACTTGGAGTTAAATCTTAAGGCAATGCTGGTACCTGGATCCTAAAGGAACTTTGACCTTTTGGGAGCTGCAGCCTTTGTTCTGGCGTGTGAACAGCCAAATTCTGATGGGTTTTGCCATTTTGTGGAATGTTAAAAGCATATTATTTCTATGGTGTTTGGGAGGAAATGTTTGGTTACTTTGAGTTGTTATCAACATTAAGGCTTCCTTATAGAGTGGACAGAGGGTTGGCTTCAGCCTGGAAGACTTGGGTATAGATGTTGCCTCTGATACATTCTGGCTGTGTGTCCTTGTCCCAGACTCCCCTAAAACTTTTAAGTTGGGGATGGTCTGGTCTGCCTTTGGATGTCTAGTCCATGCCAGAAGTGCGTTCTAAAGTTGTGGTTGCTGTCCACCACATTCAACCCCCATGAACCCTGACAAAGCAGGGACTAGAACCCAGGAAGCTTCCTTGTACCTGATGCATCCTCAGACCTGGTCCTGCCACTTTGGACATAAAAGTGACCGTCCTGCAGGCCAGAAAAGAAATTATGACTGTGGGGAGGATTTACAAAACAAAGAAATTTGAGACAGGCTTAGGAACAGGCTGTTGTCTTTGTCAAAACACCCCTGAGGAAGACCCTGAAGTAGGAACCAAATCTTGTTACCTCGTAGACAACTGAGATTCTGACTTTCTGTGAAGGAAGTGCCTATTCTAAGCACTGGGGAGGCATTTTTGGACCATCCTGTGTTACTTGTAGTCCCAAATGTGGTTTCCCTTAAATGGTATTTCCAGGCAATGAATAACCTCCCTTGAAGTTTCAAGCACTGTTATTCATTTTCAGTGTCTTCCCAAAGGCATTTAAAGAGCCCCCCCTTCCCTAACCAGAGGTAGCATTTTATATACGGAAGAATACCACATTTAAGGTCAGAAGGGTCTGAGTTTGAATAATGCCTCAGGCACTTTTAGCTGTACTAGAATAAGTCTCATCTGTAGAATGGGGGTGATAATAGTAAAAAAGCATATATTACATGTCCACTCTGTGCCAGGTGGAGCGCTAAGCCCCCGGGATACAAAGAAAGACAAGAGACAGTCCCTGCCCTCTAGGAGCTGCCAGTCTAGTGGGAGGACCAGACCAGCTGACCTCACTGGAGCTCTGAGCTCCCAGGGTGGTGGTGAGATATGTACAGGTGGTGCTTTACCAACCTTAAGGTGCCAAATAAATGTGAGCTCTTGTTATATTATTATTATTTGTTTTCACATCTCATATTCAAGGAGAAAGGTCTAGAGAGGAACTTCCTGACGGAAACATTTTAGTTGGACTTTTCAAGGAGCCTTCACAAAATGTGACTTGATCTGGTTAAACCACAATGCAAACTGCGTCAACCCATGCATTTATTTAGTGCCAACTGTGAGCCAAGTACTGGGGACACAGATACCAAGGGAGATCTGAAAACTGAGTGACAGCAGACTCGTGGATGGGATTCTTATTTGCAGCCAAAGATGTCCATGCACCCTTATGTCCAATAGCCTAAGATTGACATAATTTGTGTTGTTGTGTTCAGCCAATCAGTCGAGTCTGATTCTTTGTGACTTCATTTGGGGTTTTCTGGGCAAAGATACTAGAGTGGTTTGCCGTTTCCTTCTCTATCTCATTTCACAGTTAAAGAAACAGAGGTAAACAGGGCAAAATGACTTGCCCAGGGCCACACAGCTAGTAAGTAGTTGGTCCTATGTAGCAGAATAGAATGTTGGAGCCCAAAGGCATTATAGACATCATTTTGACTTCCCTCTACCCTCCCGTTTTACAAGTGGAAAAATACTGAGACCCTGATGGATCAAGTGAGTGGCCTGCCCTTATGTTAATTAGCAGCAAAGCCCGGTGGAGAACTCAAGAGTCTGCTCCCTAGGTACTGGGCTTACTCCCACACATGACAGTGATCTTTTCTCTGTGCCCAGCAGTGAAGCCTCCATTTTGAGAACGGCAAGGCTAATTAAGTGCCTGGTGGAACAAAGCAAAAAACCAAAAGCAAAGTCACATATACTCCCCAAGCCCAGATCCTCCGTTCTGCTCCTGGACACCTGCATCAGAAGCTCCTTTCTAGTCCAGAATAAAGGGGAAAGATGGCTCGGTCTCAGTTTCCTTCTCTGTGAAATGAGGGCGATGGATTTGATGCCCTCTGGGGTCTATGTCCCTGTGAATTCTGTGAATTAGGGGGGGTGGGATCAATGGATTTTGTTTCAGGTCTAAATCTAGGGTCCTATGCAGTTTAATTGAAGGCTACTGGAAGATTTTGGAGGAAAATGCCATTAACTTTGCGCCCTTCCCCCCATTAATTTTGTAATACAGAAATACGTTGGCATTCTTTCCAATTTCCCAGCTGGTGGGTTGGAGCAGGCCCATTTGTGTTGTTTGGTGTTTTTTCCTCTCTCTGGAACACGATTTCTTCTCCATTCAAAGTTTCTTCAGGAAGTAGAAGTTAATTTTAAGGAAGGAAACCACCCCAAGCCAACCCTCCCTTCATTCCTACTTCAAATTGGCACAAGGGACTTGACCTATGGAATCTCGGTAGGAAAGATAGTCCTGTCATTTGCTGTGCTCCTGAGTCAGTGGTGCAGGGAGACCCTGCCCGCAGGAATGGTGCCAGGGCGGGGGAGAGAGAGGTGTTGGCTTCATTGGAGTTCAGCTCAGGAAGCTGGATGGCCATTCCGTACCTAACTTCAGAGTGGCATGAGGAAAGCGTCTGGGGAAAGAATAGTGAGCCATTGTTTGGGGTTCTTTTTTTTTTTTTAATGGTTGGGTTGTTTTTATAGTTTCACGAGCAGGAAACCCAAGCAGAATGCTGATCCTTTTGGTTTTAAGGGTCTGCCCAATCATTCTTAGATTTATTTTGGGGCATTGATGACAGGCACTTCTAACACATCTGGGGTGCAAAGAGTAATAAGACCCCAAAAATGCAGGATCAGAGTTAAGAACTGGTATTTCAGATTTTGGCAATAACCCGGCAATGAAAAAAACAGTGCCCAACACAAAGCGATTTTGTTCACCAGCCAAGGCCAAATGCACAGTGTTTACTCTAATAAATACCCTAGAAAATGTCATTACCATGTGGGAACCTCTAACCTGCATTAAAAAGAGTTTCTTGAAGCTCAGGCCTCTCCTGTTTCCCCCCAATATAATTCAGCCTTGCAACAGATTGTTTTTCCTGGAAGATGATTTAATGTTCAGAAGGAGGTCCTGTTGGGTCTGTTGCTGCCCCAGAGTTTCAGCCACAGGCCTGCCAACTTGGAGAAATGAAAGAGGCTGCCTCACTCCTTGAGGGCATCTTGGCATTGCCCACCTCGTAAAAGTTATGTCTCCTTGCGTTTTCCTGGCAGCCCTGAGCCTGTCCTTGCAGCCTCCGTGGTATCTGGTCTTTCTAAGCCTCCAGGGAAGTCATCAGGGGCTATTAAAGTTTGGGAGAAGCCTTGGGTGGCAGGAGATTTGGTCTTAGTTGGAAGATTCCTTTTTTCTACCTTCAACTCTCCCTCCCTTTCTGCATCCCTCCAATTCACAAATGAGGGAGATAGCCAACTGTAAGCTGTTTTTCTTCTGCCTTGGGGCACCCTGGGGGAAAGAGTGGCATTTCTGCCAGAAGGCATCATGGTATAGGCAGAGGCACCCTACAGACAGCTTCGATGGCCGGTGTTGGGCCCTTTGTTAGAGATTCTTAGCCATTAATTTTACAAGATAACAGAGAAGCAAGACTTTTCCTCTTAAAAAAAAAAGTCATTCAGGGATTTCTGACCCTTAAAATCCAGCCTAAAATTTGGAGTTTAAGGAAATGAATTGGGAAGAATTGAGTGCCCCCATGGTGCTTTATTTTAGAGAAAGCTGAAGAACCTTGGTGAGGTGTGGACTGACATGTGTGAGGAAATGAAAAGAGCAGATAGAATCTCTTGGAAAGCTGGAAGCTTCTCTCCCCATCTTGAGGCCTAAGTGTCAGCAAGATCGTGCTCTGCTATAATAGGGTGAATTGTGGGACAGGTTGTATGTTTGTGCGTGTGGGGATGTGTGTGTGTCTGCACGTGGACATGTGTGTTTATGAAGGCTTGGAGGAGACAGAAAGTTCCCAGTGATTTCTTTGTGGGCCACCATTCACCCTGAGGCCAAGAGCACAATGCTAACAGTAAAGTTTGTACAGCCTTGTAAGCCAGAGATCAGGAAGCACTCTCTCCCTTGGCTGGCTTCCCAACGTCTCTGTGCCCAGGGCCCTTCATCTTTGCTGTGTCCTGGCCCAGCCCATGGACAGTCAGTCTGGGGAAGCCTCTGGGCCTCTTCTCACAGCCCCATTAGTAAAGGAATTACATGGATGAAGAGGGAAGCCAACCGAGTCGAAATAAAGATGCATTTCTTTCCCCATCCAAGTTCCCAGACCCCCAGGTTAAGAAATCCTGCTCTGCCAACTTTGTTTGGTTCTCCTTTAGAACCTTTCCACATGTGATCCCTGTGGGTAGTTCCAGGCTCCCTCAGCTCTAAGCTCATCTCCATGTCACTCCCCTGCTGGATGAGGAACCTCGGACTCCTTGCCTGGCATTCAGAGCCCTTGCACACAGATTCCACACCATCCCACGCCTCTACTTTTGTGTTCCCACCAAAGGGGCCTTGTTCTTCCTCCTCACACTTGCTGACCACCTCCTGCCCCCTCCTTTGCAGGCTTCCCTCCATTTCTGGAAGGGGCTCCCTCCTCACATGGTAGGATTCTGAGCTTCCTTGACAGCAGGGCCAAAATGCCACCTCCTCCAAGAAGCATTCCTGATTTCCCCAGTTATTCGTGTGATTTTCGATTTGTCTATTTTTACCTGTACCGTGTGGTTTCCCTCCCAGTGGAATGTAAGCTCTTTGAAGGCAGGGACTGCTCCATTTCTTGTCATTGTATCTCTAGCACCCAACACGCTAGACCAGCAGTTCTCAACCTGTGGGTTGCAATCCCTTTTGGGTCGAACAACCCTTTCACAGGGGTTACAGGGGTCACCTAACACATATTTCTGATGGTCTTAGGAACCTCCTCTATCTGTCTCCAGGCAGTCCGCCCACATACGACTAATAAAGGGTCAGGGCATTAGCAAGGTTGAGAACCACTGCCCTAGACTTACCTGGCTGGTGTTCCAGGCCAGCTTTGTGTGTACACAGGTACACACGTACACACACACACACACACACACATCCTAATTAAAGAAGTAATGAATCCGACCGTAGTACCCCTTTATTTGAAGAAACTGGAGATGCTGGACATTATCCATTGAAGAGAGAAGCTTGGAGCCTGGGGGCGGGAGGAAATGCAGTGATGACCTCCCACCCCTTGAGGTATTTGGGTGGCTGGTGAACCCTGCTCTGCCCAGCTCCAGGGAGCAGAACTCTGGGCACAGTAGCTGGAAGCTGAAGAGGCAAATTTGAACTAGACCCACAGAAGAAGGTTCTCCACAATCAGGACTAACCCTAACCCTTCTTCTGTCATCTGTGAGCGGTGACCCAGACCCATTCCTTAAGAACCCAGGTCTTCTCTTTCGTGGATCTCTTTTGCTCAAGGCTTCTTTCTTTGTCCTTTTGTTTTTCTGGTGCTGATCTCTTGTACTCATTCTTTCTTACCTCCTTCCTATGCATGTCTTTAAAAAAAAAATAGAAACTGTAAGAAATAATTACAATTATTTGTCATCTTCCCTAGAGGATCCTACAGTAATTACAGACAGGTGACAGGCTGACCACCTTGGCCCTTGGTGCTCCCTTTAGAACCAAGCTGTGCTAGCCAGCCTTATATAGGCTTACAACATGCTGGGCTCTGTGCTGATCAATTTACAACTTCAAACTTAAGGTGGGACTGCCAAAAAATAAATGAGTATTCCTTGCAAAAATACTAGTCCTCTCCTAAGTCCTGGGCTTGCTTTGCTCACTTGCCCATCTTAGGGATTTCTACATATAGATGAGGTTGGAAAACTGATAGAAATCCTGAAAATTAATTATTGGTTATGAGACCTTACTATTATTGTTAGAACTTATGCCAACTTATCAGAACTATTATTACTATTAGTTATTAGAAATTTGATGTTCTGAGCAATGTTCTCAACAGCCAGATAAACGTCCTGAATGCATAGTTCATATGTTTTCTAGAGCTTAAGAGCTTTTAGTCTTAAACAGGTTACACAGAAGGGCTTTAGCTTCTTCTTTTTTTTTTCTTTGAGGGCAATTGGGGTTAAGTGACTTGCCCAGGGTCATCTGGCTAGTTTTTTGTGTTACGTGTCTGAGGCCAGATTTGAACCTCAGTTGTCCTGACTCCAGGGCCAGTGCTCTACTCACTGTGCCACCCTGCTTTAGCTGTTTTTGTCTGTAGAATGGACTGGATGTGTTGGGTGCTTCCAGATTCATACTGTATGGGGATACTACACTCCCTAGCTAGTGACTCCCTGTTTTCTTGCAATTATAAGCCAAACAACCTAGTATGACATTCAAGGCCCTCCATAACTTATCTCTAGCCTACCTTTCCAGCCTTATCCTATTCTTTCTCATACACCCAGTGTTCCAGGTAAACCCCTTATGTCCCACATTTGTCCCCAACCAAGCCTATGCCCTCTTCTTTTCCAGGTATGGAAGGCCTTTTCCACCCTAATCCCTTCCCTCTCCCTGTTGAAACTCTGCCCATCCCTTCAGCATCACCTTCTCCAAAAAGTCTTACCATTTTTGCCCAATCTTGCCCAGTCTTGGACCACCAGGCTGCCTGGTGCACATCCCTTCCTGGTCTCTCTCTCCAGGAATAGCACATTCCCAGAACAGCATTCCAGGGGAAAACTTGTTGCTCAATTGCCTTATGACCCTGATCACCGTTCGTTCTGACTTCTCCTAGGCTGCTGTTCCACTAGATTTCTTTCTCTCTTAAAATATAAGCTCTGTGAGAGCAAGAATTGTCTGGTTTGATTTGCATCTTCAGTCCTCAGCACAATGTCTGGCACAGATTAAGCGCTTGATACATTATAGGCACACGTTGGTCATTTTTGTGTCTTTTTTTCCCATAGTGCCTTGCAAACACAGGAAGAACTCAATAAATCTTATTGGATTGAAAAAAATTTAGCTCAAAGACATAGAGTAATCATATATTATTTCTTGAATTCTTCATACAAGACCAAGAAATATTTTCATTCAAGATAGGCACAGACTTTGCGTCTGAAGGTCTCCTCTGGCACATACTACACAAACGTACACTAAAAGTGATAGACGATGTAAACTTGCAGAGAAAGTAAGTCTCCTGATGTCATTGGGTTCTTCCCGAGGACCTCCTGACTTCGTGTTTCCAGAGTAACTGGGAGTGAAGCAGTGAGCTACCTCCATAAAAGAGAGCCAGAAATGTTGCCATCTTGGAAAAGTGCTCCATCCAGCCCCAGGGAGGGGCGTGTGTGTGTGTGTGTGTGTGTGTGTGTAATATTTCCCAAAATATTTCTTCTTAATCACAGCTTTTGCATTTCTGCCCAAGGGCAATTTAAGTTTGTTTTGTTTTTGGCAGAAACTGTGCTGAGAAAGATGATGCTTTTATATGTTGTATTTTCCTAAATTTCTTAAGGTGATCATGTTCCACCAACATTTTATGTTTCTTTTGTGAACTAAAACAATAAGAGCACTTCAGAACAGGAAAGCAAAAGGGAAAGGGTCAACCTTACTCTCATTGAATTTTGCTTAGGGAAGGAATGATATAAACTCTAAATTGGGTATCTTGCCACACAGGAAAGTAAGGGGGATGGGGATGAGAGGTGAGATGATGGAGGGGAGGGCAGGGTGGTGGGGAGGGTTGTTAGAAGTACACACTTCTGTAAAGGGACAGGGACAAAGTAGAGAATAGAGTAAGTGGGGGTGGGATAGGAAGGAGGGAAATATAGTCAGTCTTTCACAATATGTCCATTGTGGAGATGTTCTGCATAACTCTACATGTATGGCCTGTATTGAATTGCTTGTCTTTCCAGTGGGGTTTGGTGCCGAGGGAGGAAGGGAAAAAATCTAGAATTTAACGTTCTAAAATCAAATATTAAAATATATATGTATATATATTATTATTATTATTGTTTACATGCAACTGGGAAATAAAATATACAGGCACTGGGGTAGGGAGATCCATCTCACCCTACTGGAAAGTCAGAGGAGTGATCGGGGAGGATATAGGAGAGAGCAGATTGAGGGAGGGGGTATACAGTGGGATTGCTGTTTTGAGGGGGGGAAAGATGGGGAGAAAATTTGTAACTCAAGATCTCATGGAAATGAATGATGTAAACTAAAAAGAAACAAAAGTTAATTTAAAAAATAAATTATTCTAATATCTCCCCCCGCCCAAAGCAATAAGAGCCCTTTCCCTCCTTTTTTCTTCTCATTCTGCTCCTCCTCCTCCTCTTTGGGATTTCCAAAACTGGATGTCTGGTTTGCTCATCAAGGTCTAGCATGTTCCAATGCACAAAAGTAAAGATTCGCCAGTATTGCTAGTGAGATTAGGACAGAGAGCCATCGTCTCTTTAAGATACGTGTTCCTTGCTAATTGTCTTTAATAGATGGTAAAAGTGGAAGCTGAACATGTTCCTGGGTCTGAAGCCAGCGGGATCTATACCACCTGAATTTAGTGTAGTGCATGGCATATATATTTTTTTAATTTTTATTTATTTATTTTATTTATTTTAATTTATTTTCTTGGTTACATCATTCATTTCCACAAGGTTTTGAGTTACAAATTTTCTCCCCTTCCCCCAGCCCAAAATATTGATCCCACCATAAAGACCCTCCCACCATCTGTTCCCCTTTATGTCCTCCTCCAACACCCCTCTAGCTTTCTAGTAGGGCAGGGAGGGTCTCCCTGCCCCCGTCCCTGTATGTATTATTTCCCAGTTGCATTTGATTGTATAGCTTTAAATTCTAAATTCTTGCAATTCCTCAACCCTGTCACCCACTCCCACTGGAAGGAGTGGCAATTCAATACAGGCTGTACATGTGTAATTACGCAGGACATCTCCATGTTGGGCAAATTGTGAGGGGCTGCAC
>CM053599.1:10973171-11004242 GCA_028646575.1 Pseudocheirus occidentalis | reverse complement strand
TGCTATCTGCAGGCCGAGGGCTCAGAAGAAGCCCTGTGGAGGCTGCTGCTGCTCCATTCCTGCTGCTACAGCCGCCTCCCACTGCTTCCTTGCCCTGGGAGCAGTTTGGCCGGACCCGCTCTTTTCCTCCCGAGTTAGCAAAATCCACTGACCTTTCTCTCAGCCTTTTTTTCTTCTGGCCTGATAAATATGGTAACTGTGCCTCCAGTGCAGCTGAGCTGCTCTCCTATAGACGCAGCTCCCTGCCAGATGCCCCAGGGCCTGAGCTGGCCGGGATTTCGGCTGCAGCTCCCAGACTGCTGTGAAGAGCCCCACCTGCTGAGCTGCCTGTAGCAACAGATGTGCTTTCTGTCTTTTGGAGAGTTTTGGAGCTTGAAAATCTGTTTAAAGTCCCATTTTATGAGTTTTTAGCGTATTTGTGTGGGAGCTGTGGTGCTTTGCTGCTTCTGCGCCACCATCTTGGCTCCGCCCCCCCATGCGTGGCATATATTAGGAGCTTTCAGTTGCTGTTATTTACTTGTGTCCAACCCTTTGTGATCTCATTTGGGGTTTTCTTGGCAAGGATACTGGAGTGGCTGGCCATTTCATCCTCCAGCTCGTTTGACATATGAGGAAACTGAGGCAAACAAGGTGAAGTAACTTGCCCAGGGTCACATGGCTAGTAAGTGTTAAAGGTCAGATTTGAAGTCAAGAAGACCCATCTTCCTGACTCCAGGCCCAGTCCTGTATCCCTTGTGTCACCTAGATGCCCCAGTAGATGCTTAGTAAATGTTTATTGAATTGAATTGAATCTGGTCATTTTTTCCATTCCACCTCACTACACTTTGGGATGGTCATATAGCCTTGATTTTGCCATCATTCACAAGTATCCCACTTTCACATCCAAGCTCTCAGAAATTTCCTTTTAATAATCATAATCTTTTTACAATTCTTCCTCCTCATTACATCTTCACCCCCTCCTTGGACCCTGATCCTGTCTAAGGATCCTTAGCCCTACTCTGGCCACTCTCTCCTCCCTTCCTTTGGTAAGCCAGTCTACATGACCCTTCATTCATTGCTTCCTCCTCCCCCCACCTCTCCCACCTTACCAAAACCTAGTTGGGCATTAATTATTCCCACCATCTTCTCCTCTCACTTTAGGGCTCAGGTTGCTGAGCAGATCCAGAGAAGCCCCAAATCTCTGCTCCCTGGGTCCAACCCGGATTTTTGTCGTCCGGGCTCACCTGAGCTCTCCATGCAGCTAGGCAGCCCATTCTGCTCCTCCCTGATGACTCAATGTCCAGGTTACTACCACAGAACTAAGACTTCCCTTATCTCTCCAAACCTTCCATGCCAGCCCCTGCCCTCTCAGCTGCGAATCTCACCAAAAAACTAAGAGACCATGCACCAAGATCTCCCTGTGCCTCCCATCTCCCCATCTAATGTCTTCTGATGTCATCATTCCCTATCTCCTCCTTCACTCTTATCTCTGATGGAGACCAAGCTCTCTTTACCAAGGCTAATCCCCCCTCCATGTTCCCTTGATGTTCCCTCCGATTTTCTACAGCAGATGGCCTCCACTGTCATCCCTACCCTTTTTCTGGTATGCAGTCTCTCCCTATTAACTTGTTCCTTCCCTGCTACCTAAAGATAGTCCCTTGTCTCCCTTCCCACCTTTGGGAACCTCCTTCCCACTCTGGGAGGTTCAGGCCAAGCTTTCTATACAAGGTAGCACCTGAGCTGAGCCTTCCAGGAATTGAAGGACTCTGTAAGGCTGGGGAGTTCTCTAGACATGGGGGGTTCCCCATACAGAGGCATGAAGGAGCAAGCAGAAATGCTAAGTCCCCAGTGCCAAGTTCAAGAGATCAATTTGCCTGGAATTAGAGCTTGTGATGGTGCATAAATAAGTCCAGAGAGGTCACCAAAAGCCAAAATTTCACTGCCAAACAGAGGCATTCCTGTTTTATTTCTGAGGCAGTTGGGAGCCACTCAACATTCTTGGGCAGGTGAGTAGTACCATCAAACCTGCATTTTGGAAGATTGTTTTGGCAGCCAGGTGGCAGATGGAGGCTGTAGCAACTTGCATTGGTTGATGGTTCAAGTTCAGATTTCTTAGTATAAAATGTATTTAAATTTTTTTTTAATTTTAAAAAATTAAACCAGTATCCATGACATGTTTCTCCAAATTGGTGAATAGAACCAATAGGGAAATGATTTTAAGCATGAGCATAGTGTGGGCTGATTGATTTTTTTTTGTCCTTCAGTCTGTCAGTGAGCTCCAGTTCCAACTTGGCAAAGTTTATCACCACAATTTCTCCCATAGAACTCCCTCCCCAAACTTCCAAATCTGAAGTTTTGTAGTAGACAGGTAGTTTGGTCATTCTACAGAAACTTGTCCTACCCCACCTATATCTGACATGTATTGATGGTATAATAATAATAACTGACATTTATATGGCACCTTATGGTATGTGATACACTTACATGTACTCTCCTTAGCTATGGTTCCTTATTATAAACATTCATACCTGGTAAGGAAAGACCTCTTGTAAGAGATGCCATTTGAACTCAACCTCGAAGGGAGTGTGGGTTCCAAGAGGCAAAGAGAGAGAGCATTCAAGTCTGTCAGGGGTCATTGCATGTGCAAAACCATGGAGGTGAGAAGTGGATCGGAAGCAACAAACAGGTCAGTTTGGCTAGACCTAGAGTAAATGAAGGTGAATAGTCTCTAAGCTGCTTGGAAAGATAGGTTAGAGCCAGAGTGGGAAAGGTTTTACATGTCAAGCAGAAGAATTTATATTTCATTTTAGACATGATAAAGAGCCACCAAGTCACCACATGGTCAGACTTGTGCTGTAGGAGTTTCAGGTTGGTGACGGTGAGAAAGGACTGAAGAGGCTGGAGACCCTTAGAACAGACCCTTCTTTTTGGCTTGTACTTGTATTCTCGGTGCGAAGCGTGGTGCTAGGCTCATAACTGACTGTTAACTGACTAGCGATTCTTGGAGCAAATATTTTTATCCTCTTTCAAAAGGCAAGGAGATCCAATGGAAAAAGAGGAGAGCTGGATTCCTTTTGTGGGATGGTCTTAACTAGGAGACTGCCAAGATCCCTTCTAAATCTAAAATTCTGGAATTTGAGTGCCACCTCCATGTTACACGCTGGCTGGGTGACTCTGGGCGAGTGACCCACCCTCTCTAGGTCTCTATCTTCCCTTCTGCAGAATGGGGTAACAGTACCTACTATGTTGTTAGGCTGATTTGAGCAAAGGCTTTGGAAAGTACCCAAGGATTTGGGTTACTGTTATTTTGCTCCCCATCCCCACAGGTGTCCACCCACCTCATTAGCCCTCACCTCAGATAAGGCAGCACCTTGGTGCTTGGCACTGCTCTTGGAAGTACAAGACCAGGTTCACTGCTTCAGTCCCAAGACTGTGGAACATTTTATAGGATTATAATGTTGCATGTGGAGGGAGAGTCCTAAATGGAATTGATTGCTATGGCAGAGCTAGGCAAGACTCCCCAAGCAGCAGCAGGATGTGTCATCATCATTTCCTCCCGCCATCCTTGGGGATCATGCTTTGGGACCACCTTTTAGGAGAAATTATATATCCAACAAGGTCCCTTGAGGCCCTGGCCCCCTCTTGGTTGATATCCAAGAAGGACCTGCTTTATCTCAACTACGGCAAATAAGGTAATAGTCCAATTGAAGTGTATTTTGAAAAGACACATTGAAGAGTTGAGATAAGTTGTGAATAGAAGTTCACCGTGGGTAGGCACGGTTTCATTTTGCATGCCTGGTCCCCTAGCACTTAGTAAATTCTTATTGATGGATTTTCATGACTCAGATCTCATTTAACACATGTGATCATCCCTTGCTCCACCAGGGGTACATTTCAAATAAATCTTAATTGAGTTTACCCCTTGGGGAGTATGCACCAGGCGCTGTACATGTCTCTACTGAAAAGAAGGACTAAGACCTGTGAGATCTCACCCACCCAACCCCAGCTCTCCTACAGGAGAGACAGTATGGAGAAAGGGAGAGAAAGAGACAGAGACAGAGACAGAGAGAGGGAAGAAGGGAGAGAGACAGAGAGATGGAGAGACAGAGAAGGGACCGCGATGGTGAGGTCCAGTCCAGTAACAATCATCATCATAACCATCACTGTTAAAAGTTTCAGAAAGACCCTGGTCTGGTTTGGTCAAAAAGCCTTTTCTCCTGATGCTCTCCTTCAGGTCTATTCCCCCTCCCCAGGTATTACTGTAAACTCCTAGCTCTGGAGCTGGAAGGGACCTCAGAAGCCACCTTGTTCAATTCTCCCTTAATTTACAGATGAGGAAACAGGTGTTTGCCCAGGAATCACCTAGGTCAGCATCCGAGGCAGGATCTGATGAGGCCTCCAGGCTGCAGCCAGCCTAAAAGGGCCTTCCCTTCTTTCCCATGATCTAACTCAGATTGTTGTAGGTTTTCTTGTCCCTTTGTGACATGGGGCATGGAAGGGGGCAGAGATTTTTTTTGTTACAAGGCTATAGGATCTTACATTTGAGCTGGAAGTGCCATCTCAGTCATTTTACTGATGAGGAAGCCAAGGAGCAGAAATGTGGAGAGACTTGGCCAAAGGTATCCCGTAAGCAGGAGAGACAGGAAGTGTCTTTGTCTTAATGCTCCTGATGAGGAAACCAAAACTCGAGGGGTTAACTGATGGCCTCCAAATACACAGCTAAGTGGCTGAGCTGGGATCCAGACACAAGCCTCCTAACTCAGAAGTGAAAGACAATCTCCCCGACTACAGAGGCAGGCCAAGTTCCCAGACAGCAGCCTTGGGAGAGACTGCTCCAAGCTCTCTCGGGTCAGAGTGAATGCCTGATGCCAGGGGTGAGAATGGCCCCTGGGACTGAGCCTCAGTTTCCTCTCCTGTAAAATGAAAACTATCATAGCCCCTGCTTCCTATGGTTGTTGTATGGCTCAAAGGAGATACTCATAAAACCCTTTGCCAACCTTAAGCTACTAAACATTGTGTCCCAGAGGACTATTAGGGACTCTGTAAATGCTTTAAATGGCAGGAAGTCTTTGGGGACCCCCAATGTAACTGGCACAAGGTAAATGTTAATTTAGTGCATTTGTGATGGTTATGACAACAGCTGGGATTCAGAGAGTGATTTAGGGGTTGCAAGGTGTCCCCCTAGATCATCTCATTTGATACCACCTCCCCCAACAGCCCTGGGACATAGCCATTCCTTACAGATGAGAAAATTTGGTCTGAGAGGGGCTGTCACCTCTGCAGGGTCAGAAAGGAAGAAAGTGCCTGAAGTAGCTTTTGACTTCATTATTGTTATTAGAATTAAGGCCAACTGGCATATTATTCACTTTGAAAGTCACCTTCCAGAGAGGACTTTCCCCAGTCAGTCATGGTTAGTGCCCACCCCTTTTCCCCAAATCACATTGTATTTATTTTTATATATTCATTTTAATTTTTATTCTGTATTATTCTATTATTTTATATTATCTTTACACCCCCCCATATAAGCCCCTAGGGAGTTGGGGCTGGCTTTGGGGGGGGGTTCTCAGCCCCTAGCACAGTGACTGGCATAAAGTAGGCACTTTATAGATGTCTGCAGAATTGCAATTCTGCTGCCTCCTTAAGGACTGAGTACCAACCAGGGTGTGGCTTAGGTACCAGGGAGCAAGAGCCCGGAATGAAGATGTTTCCTTCCCTAAGAGCAGAAGCTGTTCTGACGTGCCCTGCCTTCGCCCACAGCCCAAACAACAACAGGGACCAGCCCTCTTTTCTTCCCCCCCCCCCCACCCGCACTCTCTCAAAGAAAGACAGTGTCTACCCAGATAGTCACTGTAGAACTCACTTCTGATGGGGTTTTTGTTAATGAAAATTAAAAGTCATCTGTCAAACGAGGTGGGGGGAGCAGTTACAGAGCCTCCCAATCCCCCCAATCTTTTGTGATAAGGGCACCCTCAAAGTGGCATTCTTGAAAACAGAAGCTGGAAAAGCTGGCGAGCTAGCCAGCAGGGAACACAAAGGGAGCCAGGGAAGATGTCTGGCTCCCCTCAAGGGACTTTAAACATTACACCGGGACTCCGCTCCCCAAACACCGCCCCTTCTGTCCACCTCCTCACGATCCAGCTCCCCAAACCACGAACACGGGTGGCCCACAGAACGATCCACCCGGGAGGGGTGCGGAACCAGCCCCGTGGCCCGTTGTCATCTGGGACTGAGGCAGCCGCTGGAGAAGCGGTCCTTTCTCTGGCCACGCCCACCTCCCTCCCGGGAAGCTGAATTCGGGGGGGATAGCCCCAAAAAAGAGAAGTGGGGGCAGAAAGCTGCGCGGTCTGCTTCAAGTGTTTTCCTCGGTTGCTTAACATGTGAGTTTCAGTAAGCGGCTCCTTGGCTCGGACCCCGCCGGGCGCCTCCCCCTCGGGCCGCCCCCGCCCCTGAGCCTCGGGTGGGCGGGCTCGGGGCTCCAGCAGAGTCGAGTTACACTGCCCGTAGATCCGTGAGTCTGTCGGCTGCCGGCACCAGCTGCAGCAGCAGCACAAGCCGCCGCAGTCCCCGCCCGCCTGCCCGCCGCCTCTTTCTTCGGCTCGGTCGCCCAACGCTCCACGCGCAGCTCGAACCGGCAGCTGGCAGGCTCGCCCAGCCGGGCATGGTCCGCGAGGGCTAGCTACTGGGCGCATGCCGCGCTTCTGCCGCCGCCGGGCACCGTGGAGGTGACACCCAACTTGGCCTTGGCGTTTCGCGCGCGCCCGGAGCTCGCTGTGACCCCCGAGGCGGCCGCGGCGCCCCCGGCTGCCACCATGGTGGCCAAGGACTATCCCTTCTATCTCTCGGTCAAGAGGGCGAACTGTGCGCTGGAAGCGCAGACGGCCAGCTGCCCGGCCAAGGACACCGAGGTATGGCGCCCAGCCCGGCTCTGCTCTGCCCTGCTGTGCGCTGCCCTGCCCCGGGCGCGCCTCACACCCTTTCTTCCCCTGCCTGTTTGCCTCTGCCCCCCTAGGTCCCTGGCAGCCTTCTCTCCTTTCCCCTTTCTTCCCCCCTCCCCCTCTCCCCTGCTGCCCTCTCCCTCTGTGCTCCTGGAGGGAACGAACGAACACACACACACACACACACACACACACACACACACACACACACACACACACACACACACACACACCCTCTTTCCCCCCCCTTTTCTCTCACACACACTCTCACCATGGAGGACCCCCTGGGTCCCCCCCCCTTTCTCCGGCCCCGCCGCCATCCTGCCAGCCGGTGCCCGCTGTCGCTGCTTCTGTCCGGCCCGAGGGGGGCCGAGGAGTGCCCCTTTCCGCTTGTATCGCCCAAGCCAGACCGGGGAGGGGGGGAGGGGTGCTCAGCTCATCTCACTCTGGACTTCCTCTGGTTGGGATTTCGGGAGGGAGGAAAGGCGATGTTTGCAGACCCTCCCGGGGGGTCCTGTTTGCAAACCACTGAACAAACAGGGGCCCCGCTGCCCCCTTGCCTTCTCGCCTCTCCTAGTGGCAGGTGCGGTTAATTCCGGTGGTCCTGCGCTGGCAAGCGAAGAATAGATAGCCCGTTGTCTGTAAATGGAGGGCCCAGCCAGAAGGAGTAAAGGAGGGAAGGGAGGCGTAGTGGGAAATGGGACTGTAGTGGGAATCTTTATCTTTTGGAGATAAAGGGCTGCCCGAGGGCCCTGGATTTTCCGGAGAGTCCGGGTTGGTGTGGGATCTGCCTTCTGCTCCCTTTTCCTTAGAAAGCCCAAAGGGAGAGGGGGAGGGGGCTTCTTCCCTCTCCTAGGGGCTTGAACAAGACAGACCACGGCATTCATTCATTGCTAGACCTGGGCCGGGGATCGTTGCGAATATACTGGAGGAGCCCCTTTCTGGCCTGGCCGGTCATTTCCTCCTCTTTCCATCAGTGGTCAGCACACATCCTGGAAGCATGGCCACCACATACATTGAATTCAAGTCAAGCTTCGTTGCCTAAGCCCCTGCTTTGTGCTGAGCTCAGCGCTAGGCTGGGCACCTAAGGCTACATGGACAAAAGTGGGCCAGACCCTGCCCTGGTTTTTTGGGGGGAGAGAAGAGGGGGTTCCGAGTGTGATCCATCCCACCAGGTTGGCTAGGTCCTGTCCCTAGCCTCAGTGCTCCAAAGGCCTTGGTGAGCTTCCTAGTTCTGTCTCAATAAATTATGTATATTCCTCCGGGCTCCATCAAAGATTCATCACTGCCAGCAGTCCCCAGCTAGGACTCTTCCATGTAGAAAAGCATCCCAGCTCTTCCATATTTTAATTAGCTTTATGTTAATTTAAGAAAAAACTTTGTTCCTTCCCCCCCACTTTTTTTTTGTTGCTAGTTTACCCTTAGATTCTTACACACAGGCACAAAATGCTAGTTTTAATTCTACTAGAGTTTATAGTACCCTGGGCTCTCTACTTGGAGTACTCCTATTCCTAATGAACTTTACAGAGTGTGGGGGGAGGCTTATATTGAATGAGCTAAACTCTCACTCTAAGCAGAAGGGGGCCCTCTCTGAGCAAGAGAAGGTAGATGGCAGAAATCCCCACCCCTCCCTTAGAGGTGTTTTTCAAGTTTGACTCCCCTTCTTCATTATTTATTACCTGAAGGCTCAGAGAAAGGAGCTCCTTCGCTTTTAAGAAAAAAAACAACTCCAGGCATGCAAATGAAATGGAAAAAAAAATGAGATCTCTGAACCCTACAAGCACCAGACCTTGGGGCTTCATTGATGGGGGGTGGGGCTCTCAGATGAGGCGGCTTATACTGTCTTAGGGCAGGCTGGAGAAGGGGAGGGCCTGACTTGCATGGAGCAGAAATGGTGCTTGAACCCAAGTGGTTTTAGCCTTATCGCCCCCTAAGCTTTGCAGCCTCTGAATCTTGTTTGTAACCATTGAAACTGATTCCAGGAAAACCTGAGTTCAGGTCCTTCTTCAGACAACTTTATTAGCAATGACCCTGGTCAAGTCACTGCAACTCTGTCTTAATTTCCCCATCTGTAAAGTGGACATAACAACAGCACCCAACTGCCAGGAATGTTTTGAGATAATAATTGTAAAAGCATTTTGAAGCCTTAAAGAACCATATGATTGCTAGTTGTTATTATTAGTAATAATTAATATGGATATTTTTCTTTGCTCCTTGCCCCCAGACCCCAGTGTTCCCCCATTTTTATGTTATTTGGGAGGTGCCCTGCAGGGACCCTCTGGAAGAATCTCTTAGTGGGACTGGTAACATCTTTCATGCTGGTGTTAGAAATCTGAGTTTATGCCTTACTCCTTCAGACTCCAGCCCTTGGCATCACAGAAAGGAAGCAGCTTTGTGCTCTGACAGATGGAGGCAACACTGGGCAGAGAAGCTGAAGTGACTGTGGACTAAACATTCCATAGCTTTCAGTCCTACAGAACAATACAGGACATCCCCAAAAGGCTTGAAGACTTCTGGGACATACTGTGTAATGTAGTCAGCCTTACTTCCTACTGATCAAATAACCAAAGGACAAGGCAGTTTTCTGCCACTAGGTGTCCTCAGTACAGAAAATAATTCAAAATAAATTCCTTTGAAAATCCAGCATCATTACTGCATCTGTCTTTCAAAAAAGATAATTTTAAAACAAAATTAAGCCTCGGGCATTAATTTTTATTCAAGGGAAATACCAGTTTCTTGTTTCTAGTATGATTTGTGAATTTCCTCACTGAAATGACAAACCCATAACATCAAGGAAAGTGGGTTCTTGAGGGGAGTACACCCTAAGAAAACAGGACATTTCCCTGGTTTCAGTGCTGGCTTCTGCTTACTATGCCTCTCATGAGGCTTCCCTTTATGCCCTTAATGCTGGTTTGCCATGGTAAGATGGGTTTCATTCCTTGAACCTTCATTTCTGACCTTTCTTTCCTTTGTAGAGCACAGATAAAGGTCACTCAGTATCTGCTTCCATTCTCAGCTATTGTGTTGGGTCAAGAGAAGGTTGGCTGTGAAGTCTTGATTTTTGTTACTTACTGACACACGGTTGATAATCAGCCCTTCTTGGAAACCGCACAAAAAAGTGCATTTGTCTAAGAGTATGTGATCCTAGAAGTTGGTACCCAGTTGTGGGGGCCAGTCCATGGGTGTGGCAGTTTTATTTAATTGTTTCCAGGAGAAAATGGGTTTATGTTTTAATCACTTAAAGCCTAGTTATGTCATGGAGGGAAAAAAATTCCCTCTGATAATACCATTTCCAGAACCTGATATTTTCTATTAAATGGTCATGAGTTAGACTGTCCTTTTCTCAGAAAGAGAGCTGGGTAGTAGGATGCCCTGGGTGCAGATTCCAGCCCTATGCTTATCACCTGGGGTGACTTTAGTTAGATGAATTACTTAATGTCTCTGGACCTCATTTTATTTATAAAATTAGGGAGGTCCCTTTCAGCTCTCAATATATTCTCATACGAGTCAGTTTGCTAGTTGGTGAATATTTAGATGAAGAGGCGGTGCTCACAGAGGACCTGTGTGAGCTCAGCAGGATGCTCTCATCTCGATGGATGCCTTCTCGTCTTTCTCTCTTTTTTTTTTAAAACACAGTTGCTACTCTTGTATGTATATCAGAAAGATACAATATTTCAGTGCTTCATTTGATAAAGTATCTCATGCTGCCTAGGAGTTAGATTGGAAAGATACGGCCTCCTTAATGATACAGTTGGATAGATTCAGAACTGAATCCAGCAGTGGGGTGATCAGCCTCGAAGAGTGGGCATTAATGGATTGATTTCAACTTGAAAAGAAGTCTCCAGTGGAGGTCCACAGGGATCTGTGCTTGGTCCTGGCCACCTGATATTTTTATTGATGGGATGTCATTTATTGTCATTTATTATTATCATCCTAGTCATTTATTGAACAGGATGGGATTATAAATAGTGTGGTTTGTTGATACCAAATCAGGAGGGACAACTAGGGCACACTTGATATCTGTTGATACCCCCCCCCAAAAAAAAGCTTTTGGAAGGCTAGAATGTAGGCTAACTACAATAAGGTGAAATTGAACAGGGAATAAATGTGAGTTTGGGGTTCAAAGATCAATTTCACAAATGCAATATGAGGAAGACATTAGTCTGTCTGACAAAGATCTGAGGGTCTTAGTGGATTGCAAGTCCACATGAATCACCACTGTGTTTTGGCAGCCAGAAAAGCTAATGAAGTCTTGGGGTGCAGTAAGCACAGGATAGCTAAGGTCAGAGTCCCACTATAATCTGCCCTGATCAGACCACACCTGTAATATTGTGTCCCATGCTGGGCACTCCAATTTAGGAAGGATATTGATAAGTTGGGGAGTGTCCAAAAAAGAGTAGCCAGAATGCTGAAGGGCCTTGATTGGTTCAGTCAATAAATATTTACTAAGTAATTATTTACCTAATCAATATGGACTGCCTACTAGATTCCAGAAGAAGAGTTGTGAGTGCTTATACAAAAGCCAGCCATTCCTTGACCTTAAGAAGCTTACTTGGGCCATAACAGAGGCCTAGGGCTAGAAGAGACTAGAGACCTTGGGTCCCACTTCCTTGTTTTACATATGAAGAAACTGTGTCCCTGAGAGCAGAAGCAATGTTAGTTGGGGGGGGGGGAAAGAAGAGAAGGCGCTACTACACTGGGGGAATCAGGAAGGCCTCTTAAAGGCAGCTAGAGGCTAAGAGAGGAGGAAAAACATTCCAGTCATGGAGCTCAGCCTTTGCAAAGACACAGAGATAGGAATTAGAATGTCTTCTATGGGTAAAGAAGAGGATTGCCATAGGAAAAACAGGTGAATAAGTTGAGGATATTTAGGCAAAAGAAGAGACAACTTGGGGACCAGACGATGGCTGTCTTCAAGTATTTGAAGGATGATGTGTAGGAAGGGAATCAAGCTAATTGAGGTAATGTAGGTGTCATTAGGCCTGTTAGACCTCCCAAGAAGGGGAGCCCACCCACTTCCAAGGCAGCTGGCTCAATGTACAATGGGCTGCCCTGGGAGGCAGCTCACGTGCCTAGCTAAGTTAGATTGACAGTGCTTTTTCCAGGTAGTCAGGGTATCCAAGTTCTAGCTTGGGCTCCATTGCTGCGCTGAGCCCTTCCAACTAAAACCCCTTTGATTCTCTGGAAGCCATTTATGGTCTAACTCAGTAAATCTAAGATAAGAAATAACACGGGCAACTCTCCATTTTGCTACTCGGTGGCATTTTCAGGATAGAATCTTGCCACAAGATTAGAATGTCATCTTGATGGATCCCCGAAGCCAAAGTTCCTTTGTTTTACAGATGAAGAAACAGAAGGCCAGAGTGGTCAAAGGACTTGGCCAAAAGTCACAAAATAATCCCGGATGGGCAGAATGACTCCCTAAGGGCTGCTGCCCTGAACCCTGATTTCCTCTTGTGTTTAGACTCAATGAGGGCAGACGTTTCATCCCTGTCTTTGTATGCCCAGAGCCTAGCAGTGCTTGGCACATGGGTAGACAGTGAATACATGTTGGATTGACTTTTTCTAATACCCTCAATAACCTCAAAGGTTGCATAACTAACTCTAGGAGAGAAAACTATGTAATGAGTAATGTCAACAGGCCATAAAAGATTATCCCATGATTGTAGAATAATTAGTGCTATAAAGCATTACATTTTAAAAACTTGTTTCACTTTATCTTTGTATGCTAGACGAAGCAAATGCTTTTTGGAGGAATTACTTCGTGCCTGCTGTGTGCATGTGGGCACTGTGCTAGGCACAGGGGACATACATCTAACAATGAGCTCAGGGGAAGACTTTTCTATGCCTAGGCTAAGGGTTCAGTTGGTCAGTCTGTGCTTTGTGCCCATCATACTTATCTTCCCAGAAAATCTCCAAGTGGGTAACGCCCTTTAAATTCTTAGAAGCCTGTATTGGGTCCAGTTGATAGCAAGCTGTTTATCCAAGCTGCGGGGAAAGATTTCCAAGGAATTATTTGAGGTCCGATACCTTCAGATTCCTAAGGGGATCCTTGGTTATTGCGTTGAGTCAAAGGGTTCATATTGACCAAGGTATTACTAGGGGAAAGCCACGTGGAGATAGTTGCATTCTCTGGGGATTTGGGTATTAGCCAAGGGATTCTAGTGACTTCTGTTTATCACTTCTTCCAAATTCTGGAGTAAGGCTTTATGAAAAATCCAGTGTGGTGAGCTGCCCAGTGAAATAGACTTGGAAGACCTCCCCTCTGATTGATACTTCAGCAAGTCTGTATCTCTTCTCAAATGATTGTTTGCCTGCAGAACTTGGAATGGAGCCACTGTTTTTATAACAACTCAATGAAAATAAATTGTTGGTCAGGTCCTGCTTTTACCAAGCTCTGGGCTCACTAACCATCGGTAATGATGTGTGCATCAGTGTGGAAGGGGAACCTAACCTAGGGCAGTGAATGAAATCATTTCCCTTTGGGTAGAATTTGTTATGGGCAGGCAGCATTTAAGGATTTGCATTTTCTGGGGTCCTGGGTTATTAGCTTTAAAAGGCTGGCAATGAGGATGATCTCTCTTGTCCTTTTGGGTTGCTGAAAGAGAATGATTCTTTCAAAATCTGGAAACAATCAGAGGTCTCAGCTGGAGTTAGGATTATTGTGTCCATCTGCAAGTGCTTGTACCAGATAGAACAGTCAAACAAGAAACATTTATTAAGTTCCTGCTGTTTGCCAGGTTCTGTGCTGAGCACTGGCCACAAAGGAAGCAGGTTCCGAGATCTAGGGTTTTATTGACTTCCATGAGGGCACAAGGCTCACCCAGAGGATTTGAGGCATTGGTCCAACATGTCCCAGAGACTGTGACTGAGCCCCTTCTCCTGGTTGGTATCAGTGTTGGTCCTGATTAAGGTCTTTTAGACTTGAAAGCATCAATAGATACTCAGAGTGATGGATTAAAAGGATCTCAGGGGCCATGTTTCAGTGGCTTGACCTCTCTGCGTGTGGGCAGAAAAAGACACCATCTGAGTGCTGGCAGGAAAGGATAGGGAGGTTAGCTGATGGTGACCCACGAGGCTAGGCACCCTCAATGTAAGAGGCCACTGTGTTATGGCTTGCCATAGTTAAAGTAAAATTTGAGCTGGATGGAAACAGATGAAACTACAAAGAAATCTCCAAGAGGATCTTCATTTAGCTCTTGGACTTTCAAAGCTGTGATAGCTGATTTTCCCACCTGAGCTCACTGTGCTAAAAACTAGCCTGGTTTTCTTGGACCTGTGTGCATGTACTGTTTTCGAAAAGAAGGGAGAAGTGTGGGATTTCCTGAAGGTCCAGGAGAGGGGATGCGGTGGGGAGGGAGGAAGAGACAGAGATGAAGAGAAGAGAGAGGAAAGTCTAACCCTCCCTGTTGAATTAAATGAAAATGTGGGCCTGTATCCGAATCTGAGAAAATCAGGGGAGGATCCTGCTAACTGGCCTCTGCTCTTTGCAGTATTTCGTCTGAAAGTCAAGTTTATAAACTTGGAGGGTCCCAAGGAGGAAAGACAAAAGAACAAGAGGCTGAGAGGTCAGCACAGCCCAGAGGAAAGGGCTCCAGCTCCTGATTGCTGAGATAGTCGGACTTCCCGAGATGTGAGGATCTGGCCGGGAAACTTGGCCAGTCACTGCCCTTCCCCAGAGTACGCTGTCATAAATTAGAATCCTAGCTAGACAAGCTGCCTGCCTGCTGCCAGGGTGGAGAGGGCCCAACCAGGAGGGATGGATGGAGGTGCTCCATGCAGTCTGAGATTAACCTGAAGCTTGGTCAGCATAATGCAGAATCAGTCGTTCTGGTCCAATGTGGGAGAGATAAAGAGCATTCAAAGTTGGTCGTTTAAGGGAGAGCCCATGATGCGGTGAGAGGAATGTTGTATTTGAAGGCCGTGGATTTGGATTCACATTGAATTGGCATGCACGCCACACTTTGCTTTTTACTTAAAAGTCCCAATATTTGAAATCCACCCTAAGATTTTTAGGTGAGACTCCCAGGGAAATCTGTGAACCTGGGACATGTCACACAACATTCCAGGACTGGATGGAATGATTGAGGGTTGGCTTCTCACAGAATTCAGGAGATTTACAAAAACCAGACTTAGAACCCAGGTCCTCAGCCATTCCGTTCAATGTAAAAGTAAAAAGCATTTATTGTGTCCAAAGCTCTGGAGTTAGATTTACCCCAAGAGGTATCAGTTTAAAGGAAAGAAAAGTGGGTGGGTTTTTCTCCTTAATCTTCAAGGGTGAAGTTTCATCTGAAATCCCCCCTACCCCTTTCCACCCCCCACCCCCGTGTTGCATTCCTTCCCTTCTATTTCAAGAAAACTTCTAAGAACAATTCTGTTTCATTTCAGTTTAGACAAAGATGTGTTTGGTCACTACGTAAAAAGAATAACAGTTACTATCTAGCTGGAAAGATTATATTTGTCAAGGAGACCTGATGGGAAATAGATTCAGATTGAAAAATCAATTCATGGCATGGCTGTACATATAGAAATAAATATATTTATATGCATAGAAATGTGTCTAAATATGTATTGAATATATTCTATTCTATTACATTCTATTCAGCATATATACTTAGTATGTATATATATATATATATATTTTTTTTTTCAGATGCGTGTGTGTATGTGTGTGTGTGTGCTTGTAGGTTTTCCATTAAAAGAATGGTTTTTTGAACAGAGGGATGGCGTTGGCAGTTCCAGGCCAGGGAGCCAGAGGCAGTGGCTGCAGCCTGAGGCTGCTGAGCCCTGCCCTGATAGCCATCTCCCACAGCTCTTGCCTCAGAAAGAGACTGAGGACAAGTAGATAAAACTGGTATTAAGCTGTCTTTGGAATCTCCAATTCCCTCTTCTCTAAAGTGAGTCTCTTTTCATTGGCCCTTTGGCTAAACATGTGAAAAAGCTGGTTCTGCCTGGTGAGAGAATTCAGTGAAGAGACAGAGGACACAAATCACCACCAGCCACCAAAAAGCCCAGCCTGGCAGTTTTTCAACAGTGTATGTGTACTGGGTGCTCACCATGCCCCTAACTTTGACCAGCAGTTAAAAAGTCCTTAGTTTGCCCCTTGAAATAAAGGCCACCAATATTCTTCCAGTGATGTGGAATATCAGCAAAATCATACAAAAACTTAAGTGGAGCAATGCCCATTAGCAGTAGTGAGGGGAGGAACCCAACCACCTAGAGCCATAACTAGGGTGGAACAGTTAGGCCTCTGCTCCAGAGCGCTGATATTTAAAGGGTACAGACAGAATTTTGACTTCATCACTGGGTAGAAACAACTGATCTTAAAAGAACTGATCAAAAATGGGGAGCTCCCAAGTGACCTGCTATCTCCCCTCATTGGGGTCTTGTGTCCCACAGCCCTGACTGCCTGACTGAAGGTCTAGCTCCCGGGGGCAAAATCACTAGTTAAAGCTCTGGTTGTGACAGATCTAGAGGAAGGGCTCTATCATGTTAGATGAATTCCATGTATTGGACCGATGAGAGCTCTTGATGAGAATTCAGGGAGTTTTAATTAAACTTTTAATGTTTGGGGAATTGTATTTCAGCATAAATGGCTTCCTTTGTAACCTATGGATTTTCTTTTGTGTATTGAGAGTTGCCTGGGATGGAAAGGCCCAGATGGGCTGTGTCTAAATTGTTGCAAAGGTGTTGAGATCACAAACACAGCAAGATGTTGAAGAAAAACCCTGTTTCCTGCCAAATGAGGTGCATGTGGTCTGCCTAGCTCAGGGCTCCACAATCAGCAATGAGTAAAAGACCCCAGCATAGCCCAGATAGAAAAATGCCCACCCACTGTTGTCTGACTTGGTACCAACAGGATTTCATAGTGATACTTGTCTGGAAGGCATTTGAAAAGGACAGGATGAACAAGAGAAGTTGAGATGAACAGATGGAGATTTGGGGTCAAGAGGACCCGGGTTCAAATCTCTCCTCTGGCTCTCAGTACCTATGTGACCTCCTCTGTCTCTTTATCTGTAAAATGTGGGGGTTAGATAAGATGACCTTGGAGGCCCTTTCCTGCTCCAGATCAGCACTTCGGTCTAGTAGAATCCAGCCAGGGGGCATGTCCAGGCTGCATTTCAAAGCCCTAGTTGCTTGGGGCAATCCATCCCATATGTCCATGGCAGGAACCCACAGGGAGCTGGCCAGTCATGGCGATAGACATCAGAGCCTCAGCTGGTTTATTTCCTGGAATCAGTCAGCCAAAAAGCATTTGGCATTGTGGTTCAGTCTTGTCTGATTCTTTGCAGCCCCATTTGGGGTTTTCTTGGCAGAGATATTGGAGGGATTTGTCATTTCTTTCTCCAGCTCACTTTACAGATGAGGAAACTGAGGCAAACAGCATTAAGGGACTTGTCCAGGGTCACATAGCTAGTAAGTGTCTGAGGTCAGATTTGAACTTGGGTCTTTGTGATTCCAGGCCCAGAGTTCTATCTATTTCACCACCTAGCTGCTCCATTTATTAAGTGTCTACTATGTACCAAGTGTGGCCGTTAGGGGAGACCATAGTGCACAGAACGCTGGGCCTGGAGTTAGTTCAAATCTGGCCTCCTAGCTGTGTGACCCTGGGTAAGTCACTTAATCCCTATTTTCCTCGGTTTCTCATCTGCAAAATGGGAACACACTGGAGAGGGAACTAGCCAACCACTCCATCATCTTTGCCAAGAAAACCTCCTGACTGTTATTGCGTAGAATTAGACACGACTGTATAGCAACAACAACAGGTACGTGTTAAGTGCTGGGGATTCAAACATGGCGCTGACTTTCCAGTTACTGCCCAAGGCAGCCAGGCCTCACGTTCATTGAACTGCTGGATCTGGACTTGGTGCTGCCTTTGCATATATACCTGGTGAGTCCAGGTCATGAGTCTCTGGAGAACATGTAAGGGAAGTGTCAACCAACAAGCACTTATTAACAACAAGCGCTTACTGTATACTGGACACATACAAAGAAAAATCCAAAGCGTCCCTGCCCTTGGGGAGCTTACATTCTGAGATATGCTAAGGGCAAAGGAACAAAGGACTCATTAGGAACCCTGAGAAACCGGGGGAGGTAGAGGCACCTGTGAGCAACCCCACGAGGTTAGAGCTTGCTCAGGCCTTTGGTTTCTGGGGTCAAAGTCCGAATTTCAGTGCAACTTCTCACTTTTCTGTATACAAGCAGAGCTGGGTGGGGAAATGTCCCCACAGCCAGCTCAACCCGGGTCAGTGATTCTGTTCCATATTATGGGTCAGTGATCACTAGGATCTGCCTCTGTCTCTGCCCTGCCCCCCACTCCCACCCCTCTAGTCAATAAGGGGTACGCCCACTAGGAGCCTGGGTCGGGTTTGGAACCCAGCCACTCTTGGTGAGCTCAGCCAGCCCCTGCTTGATAGACCAAAGCCTCTTCCGCTTAGAGAATGGGTTCTTAGCCGAGAGCCCAGAGACCCCCCCTCAAAAGAAAGTGTCTGTGGAGAGAATTCTGGGAGTCCATGAACTTGGGACTTTTAATGTTCTGGTAACTGTGTTTCAATATAATAGGCTTTCTTTATGCATTCAGGGTCCCTTCTGCCAAAGGGGAGGAGGCAAGGCACCACAAAGGGTAAGCAGCCCCCTACTTTGGAGAGATTTGTGTGTGTGCACCTGCACTAATCGTGATGCTCAGTGGAGGAAATGGAGGCAGGGCCACTTATGAGAGATTTAAGAGATTTCAGGGAGTAAGTTATTTTCTTTTCCCTCCCTCCTTTGCAGTCCTTGGCTGCAGAGAGCCCCTGAACCACAGAGGACAAAAGGAACAAGTTTCTCAGGTTAAAACCCAGCTTTTTTGTGGCTCCAGGGCTGCTGAGGACGTCGGAGCCTATTGATAAAACATCTTCCCCTTAGAACTCTCTGCCTCTGAATCGGACTTGATTATTGCCCTCCTATGATCCCGAGTACTGGAAGGCCCCCTGCGTGGGGGAAGGAGAGCACGTAGACAGGAAACCTTCCAAGAGTCCTGATGTTCCTCCCAACTGTCACTCGCCAGGAATCAGGGGATGCCCCTGTTCTTGGCAGTTCTGGCCTCAGGATCTCCACTGGTTCACCCAACATCCCACAGCCAAACAGCCACAGAGTAGGTGGGTGGTGGTTCTTCCAGCCAGATGCTGTCGGTCCAGCATCACCCTTCTTGGATGCCCAGAGCAGAACGGCTTTCTGCCTTTCCTGCCTCCTGGGATTTTATTTTTCCAAACACCCCAGGCTTCTGAATTTTAATAGGCTGCCGATAATGATATCCCTAGCTGCGTATTAATTGTCACGGGTTAGAAATAACCCAGATAATCACCACATTCGGGACTGCAGATACTCCGTGCCTCGTTACCAGCTGGGAACCAGCTCACACCATCGACAAGTCATTTCATAATATCTGTTGTTGTTGACTGGCACTCTGAAGTTTGTGGCGCTCACTGAGGGCTGCCTGGCAGACACAGTCTGCTTTGGGCCTCTCCTTCCCCCTTCTTGGGAATGAACATTTTGGGTTTATTCATTGAGCTGATCAGTCTAGGCGCGTGAGGCAAGGAGGAGTTAGTTATGGCTTAACTGTCCCCCAGCAGCCTTCTCAACAATGCAGCCCCTTCTCCTGCTTCTCATTTCTTTGTTTTCACTGAGTGTCTTTGTGCAGGTGGTGACTGGATGTCATTGGAAGGAGAGAATTTCTTTTTTCTTTGTATTTCAGTCAACCTAGCGCAGGCACTCTTGAGGCCAGAGAAGCTGGCAGCTCTTTACTTCTCAAATAATCACATTTTTGTGGGCAGTGGTCTCAGTTCCCTAAAGGAAAGACTGAGGAAATGAAGGAAGTCCCTGACTCTCAACATGGCTTCCTTTCAGACCCCGGGCCAACACTGCATTCCCTAGGAAAGCTTTCTCCTCGCCAGCCGCTAGCAAGTCTTGTCCTGATCAGATGTATTCATTGACTGACTGACTGATCACACACTTTGGTTTGTATTGAGCTCTGTGTGTGGATGGTGTTTACCCCGATAACAACGTGGGCTTCTTAAGAGAAGGGACTGTTTTCCTTTGGATTTCCTTGGTGTTTCCACATTGCCTAGCTCAGTATCTAACACATAGCAAGCCCTTAATAAATGCTTACTTATTGATTCCTGGAGGCAGCTAGAGGATAGAGCATTGGCTCTGGAGTCAGGAAGACTTGAGTTCAAATCCAGCCTCAGGCACTTACTAGCTCTGTGACCCTGAACAAGTCCCTTAACCCTGTTTGCCTCAGTTTACTCATCTGTGAAATGAGCTGGAGAAGAAAATGACCAACCATTCCAATATCTCTGCCAAGGAAACCCCAGATGGGGTCACAAAGAGTGGGACAGATCTGAAATGCCTGAACATCAGCAATAACAGCATTAATTCCTCGGTAAAGGCAAGGGATGTATATTCTGTTTCTGAATAGATCAGATTTCTGCCATTTTGTGCCATCAAAATCATTCCTTTGATTAAAGATAAAGCAGCTAGGTGGTTCAATGGATAGAGCACTGAGCCTGGAGCCAAGAATACCTGAATTCAAATCCTCCCTCAGACACTTACTAGTTGTGTGACCCTGGCCAAGTCACTTAACTTCTATTTGACTCAGTTTCTTCAATTGTAAAATGGGAATAAATAGTAACACTTAGCTCTCCCCCACTGCCAGGCACCATTCCACTCTCATTTCAAGGAACTGTGAGTCCTGGATGATATAAACAAGATCATAATATAGAATAATTCGTTATTTGTAATATAATTTATATATTTATAGTAATACTAATTAATCGTGTAAATAATTAACAGCTGCCATTTACATAGTACTTTAACGTGTATTACCTCATTGAAGCAACCTATTCTCCAACCCTATCCCATGTGTTTGGAGATCCCTTCCAAGGACCATTAATATCCTCCTCTCAAACCCAGCTGCCAGGTCGGGCTGTTTTTGTGTGCCTTCAGCCGAGGTTGGCTGTGAGCACCTGACAGGCAGGAATTTGATCATCTCCCACTTTCAACCAGGACAGACTGTCCTTCTTAATAAGGGGCAATGAGATTCTCTCTGTGAGTGCTGCCATTTCTCCCCCTCTGAGGAAATGAAGACAATGCTCCCCCCGCCAACTTCCCACTGAGCACCCTGGAAAGAAGGCTTGTTGAAAGGTCAAATTCTCCTCCACAAGCCCCCAGCTTGCGGCTGTGTCACACCAGCTGGATGGATGAGTGGTCATGGGGCAGGGAAAGGGGGGAATGGGAAGGATGCTGGGTTTAGAATCGGGACTCAGGGCCTCGGTTTCCTCCTTTGTTGAATGGGGGGTTGACTCAGCCTCCCAGGTTGAAGTCTGTGATCCTGTAGACACCTTGGACCATATCCATTTACTAACCTGAACCACCCCCACATTGTATCAGAATAACTGATTAATGTATAATTATTGTTGTAAATATGACAGTTCACATTTTTATAGCGCTTACATTGTGCTAAGGGCTATATGAATTTTATCTCATCTGATGCTCACAACAGCCCTCAAGGTAAATGTTGTTATTATCCCCATTTGGCAGATATGGAATCTGAGGTAAATGGAGGGTAGGTGATACACCCGGGGTCATTTCAACTAGTACATATCTGAGGCTGGATTTGAACTCGGGTCTTCCTTACTCCAAGTGCAGCAGTTTATCCACTGTGCCATCTAGCTAACTACCTTCAGAACAGAAATTTTCTGTTGGACTCATTATGGGGGGCTAAGTCCCCTAAAACAGTGGTTCTCAACTTGTGGGTTGCGACCCTTTCACAGGGGTCACAGAGGTCACCAAAGACCATCAGAAAACACATATTTCTTTTTTTTTTTTTTTTTGCTTTTTGGAGGGCAGTTGGGGTTAAGTGACTTGCCCAAGGTCACACGGCTAGTTTTTTGTGTTAAGTGTTTGAGGCCGGATTTGAACTCAGGTACTCCTGACTCCAGGGCCGGTGCTCTATTCACTGCGCTTCCTAGCCGCCCCAAAACACATATTTCTGATGGTCTTAGGAACCGAGACACTGCTCCTCTATCCGTCTTCAGGCGGGTCACCCACATGCAGATACACCCACCTCCGAGTTTTAAAGGGTTGCGGCATTAGGAAGGTTGAGAACCACTGCCCTAAAAGCATATTGGCTCATGCCAGTCTCCTGGCCCCAAAAGTACTTGAGAGTGAACTGAAAAACACCTTTTAGACCATACAGATGACTGATCTCGCCTAAAAACATATTTGAGGCTGTTCCTGAGGACTTCTCTGGCCAGGAGACTACCATGGGCCAACCTCCAGTTGGCTTCTAGGGGATTTCAGCCCTCTGTGCTTGGCAGATCAAAGCCTATTTTCATGAGAGGTGACGGCTGTGTGTCAGTCTCTGCCCAGAGCTTCTATCCCCTCTTTCCCCCCAGCTTGGCTTCCTTGCTGAGCCTGGCCTCAGGCCTCCCTCCAGGGAGGACCCTCCCTGAATCCATCGAAGACACCAGGCTTTGCTTTTGCAAAAAGCACTGAATAGTTTACTTTAAAAAAAAACAACTGCCCCAGATCAGAACCAAGGTAGCAAGCCTTTACAACCTATAAGATTCTATATTGATGAAAACAAACATTGGAAAATTACAGAGGACAAACCTGGCCCTAAGGAAGAGGACCCCTGAGCGGTAAAGCAAGCTTAGTACGTGAAGGAAGTTAGCGTGCACGCATGCACGCACGCGCTCACACACTCACACTCACACAAACACACTCACACTCAGACACATACACACACACACACATGCACACACACACACACACTCACACTCAGACACATATACACACACACACACTCTCACACTCACACAAACACACTCAACTCAGACACATATACACACACACATACACACTCTCACTCTCTCACTGTCCTTTGGGAGTAGGGAGAGACGTAGGCAATGGATTGTGGAGAATTGTGTATTCTGTAATATTGATCAGTTTTGCTGATTTTTTTCTCTTTTTCTTATTAAAATCTTTTGTTACAAGGGCTGACTCTCTGGTGGAGTGAGAAGGAGAAGGGAGACAAGGACAAATTTAGGTGATGTAAAAACAAGAAATCAATAAAAATGCTTTTTAAAAAATTCTTTGAGTCTGTGAAATGTCAGGAAATGGACCAGAAGGCGTAGTCTGGCTGGTTTACTATGATGGCACCATCCCCAAAGGGAGGTGTGTAGCTCAGGGACCTCATAGAACAGAAGAATTTTAGGGGTTTTTTTTAGACTGAGAGAGAAATAGGGCCTTGCTGCATGCTGAGGAGGGGTCAGAGAAGCCAGTCTGGGGCATTTCTGTGGCTAGACTTGGATTCAGAGGTTCTGCAATATTTTCCAAGCCAAAAACTATGATGAGATTCCCCCTGGACCTTGCTTAACTGAGCCCCCTCTGGGCTGGAATCCAGAGTCAGAGCTCTTGAGGTGAGGAGAAATTGACTGTAACACCTGCCTCAGACCCTTAAATGGGAAAGAGGGACAGAATTTGTCAACAGGACTTCATTTGTCCTTCCCCCCCAACCAGTGACTTGGCAAAAGAACCCCTAAAGTCCTTTGCCGAGAGAAGTCTACCAGACACTACATTGCCTCTTTAAAAGCCAACACGCAAACTGATGGGGAGTAACAGAAAGTGAACCCTCTGGGGCCTTAGAAGCAGCCTTCATCCCTATTCCAGGGCACACTTCCTGCTGGGGTTGTCCAAGGCAGGGAGAAGGCTTTGGCGGGTGTATCATCCACTGGGTGAATTTTCTTGGAGTTAGGTGAGTTTCGCTGCCTGGGGCAGGATTCTGGAGCTCTCCTTTCTTCTGATACCCAACAGGAGGCTCCTCTTGCAAATACAGCTCCTGTTTTTCTAGGAAGGCTCTGTTCTAAGTGGTTGAACGCAGATGATTTAGTCCCTGGTGTCTAGGGCAGAAGCTGTGCCTGAGGAACAGAAGGCAAATTTAGAACCAGGCCCTGCTGTGCTAAACATTTGGCTTCCTCTCTCTCGTGAAACTACACAGCCATGTCTAGGCATGACTGAAATGGGTTTAAAGGCTCTGTATTGGCTCTTTTGGAAAGGAGTTGAACCTAGAGTGGGTGTGCTTCTCTCCCTGAGCCTGAGGTAAAGAAATAGTCACTTCCTGTCGAAGAGGTCTTGCTTGGGCACCCCTACCCAACTCCGGTATCTGAGGCACATTTATTCCAAGTGTTTCATCTCGGGCCAGCTTCACCAGTAGCAGACTAATAAAATAACCATTGTGGGCCTTTGGCCAGGACAAATGTTGACTTACCCTTGTAGCGTGGACTCAAACTAATAACTTTCAAAGCAATGAAGTGGGGAAATGTTGGCCAGAAATACGGCATCTCAGACAGAGGTTATTTTATATTATTGGCACCGCCAGGAGGATGTTTGTAACCGTGTGTGTGTGTGTGTGTGTGTGTGTGTGTGTGTGTGTGTGTGTGTGTGTGTGTGTAGGCAGGCCAGACCCTTGGGCACCACTGATCTCCTGGGACCAGGAAAATTCTTAGCTTGATTTTAGAAGACAGAGAAATAATGCATTTGAAGGGATGCTACAGAGAATAAAGGTGATAAATAATTCAGCTGAGCTGAGACCTTAGAAATGAGATGGTGTGATGTGGGTATTGGAAGCTTTGACAGGCTGCAGACAATCAATGGCCTCTGGAATATATGGGATGGTGTGAATCCATCTCCCCCCTCCTTCTGGGGCCCATCCACTTTGGGGGGATCTGATGAGTTATAAAAGCCACAGACCTGGTCCTATTGGCAGGTTGGCTATTGTCCTGTTGGCTAGGATTGGATCATTGCATGGACCCCTGAGCAGTAAAACAAGCTTAGTACGTGAAGGAAGTTAGTCTGCCCCTGGAGAAAAAGGTGGCAATGTGGCCCAATGGAAAGGGTGCTGAATTTGGAAGCACAGCATCCGCCTTTGACCCTTGGCCCTGCTGCTTGCTGTCCGTTTGACCCTGAGTAAGTCACTTAACCTCCATGTGTCTTTGTTTCCTCATCCAAATTGAATGGGGTGCCCAAGCAAGACCTCATCCAAATTGAAAGGATTGGACCTAGATGAGACGTCTAAAGGTCCTTCCGGCTCTGTATCTGTGAACCTAAGAACACAGATGAAGCTTCATCAATTAAAGGGCTCCTTTTCTACATGCATGTCTTTAAAGGTAATTTGTCTCTGCTGACAAATGTTGGTTGTCACTTAACCAAATGAAGTAGGGCCAAGAGGGAAGGAATAACTGGGATTTGGGGATTTGGGGGGAGACAGTGCAGATCTTCTTGGTAAATATTTTTTTCCCCTAATCTAAAGAACTTTTGATCTTTTGGGTCAAGGGTCATTGATCTTTCCAAAATGGCAAAACTGATCAGCGCTTACTTCCTCAGGAGTGAAGGCAGATGGGGGCTGGGGATAGGGATGGAGAGGAAAGAGTAGAAGTGCCTGGAGGACTGGCCTGGCTAAGGCCATCCATAGTATAATCATCATAAAAATAATAATAATTAGCTTTTATATCGGGTCTGCTATGTGCCAGTCACTCTGCCAAGTCCTGCCCTCAGGGAGATTACAGTCCAATGGCACATACTATTTAAGGTATGATTTGCAAGAATTTAGAAAAGATAGCAGGGATTACTCCCAGCTAGCGTGGCTGCATCTGTCACACAATTCATGATGCAACCTCCTCTTCTCTCTGGCCCCAGTTACCCCCAGAAGAAGGGGTCTCTAAGAATTTTCCGAACAGTAATGATAGTTAGCCTTTATATAGAACCTTAAAGGTGGCGAAGCTTTTTACATAAGTAAACATGCATCAGCCTCACAAAAAACCTTGAAAAGGGTGTGTTTTATTGTTCCATTTCCCAGCTGAGGTTGTATTCCTGTTAGTACAAGCAGTAAGGGTCTGAGGCTGAATTCAAATTCAGGTCTTCCTGACTCCCCCCACCCCCCAAGACTCTCCTCACTTCATTACTTTGCTGCCAGTGATTTGATCCCCCATGGAACTATGGGTAGGAAAGGGTCTTAAGGTGAAAAGGCAAAGGGGCCTGTGTTGTCTCCACCCTTCCCCATGCCTCAGTGGCCTAAAGATTGGTCCCTGGCCTTGAATGTGACAAGCACAGCGATGATTGGCTAGTTTCATCCAGCCCTCTTGTTTTACCTCTAATTCCTAATGATTTAGGGGCACATTGGCCCTGCTGAAGGACCATCCGGACTGTCCCACTAACTTGTGTTCCAGTCATTTCTTTAGGTTTGGTGCCATCTCTGCCTTAGGACAGTGTAGAGAGGTATAAGACAGATACGGATCTCAGTTCTCAGTTTGTCACCTGGGATCAGCTGTGGGGGAAGAAGCCTTGAGTTAAACATGAATTTCCTGAGTCCAGGCTCTCCACAATGCTTCCCCTTAATTAAGAATGTGGAGGTTTTCAATCAACCAGCATTTCTGAAACACCAGCTCTGCCGTGTCATTGGGCAAGGACTAGGTAGCTGGTATACAAGACAAAAAGAAACCAGCTGCTGCCTACCTTGAGCTTAGGTCCCCTCCATTTTCTGCTGAAAAGGCTATTTTTCCATCAAGGGAAATGAAATCCACTCAGAGGCACCAGGTCTTCCTCCTGGGCAGGAACACCCTGGGCTGGGAGGTTTAGCTGGGATAAAGGTATTGATGACCTTGGGGGGTGGGGTGAGGGGGGTGGCCCCCTGGCTTGTTTGCTAGGTCCTGCACCACCCACCTGCAAGGCCCTCACCTGCCATGTGGGTGCCGGGATGAAGCTTGGAAACCACCCTTCAGAGGACAAAGGCTGGCTTCTTCTCTGGGCTTGTTTTGTTTGTGGGAGCCTTGAGTTTCACAAAGCAAACAGCCCTAATCAGCCTGGGTTCCCTTAGGAGTTTGTGCTTTCCTGCTGGCCTCTGACCCAAAGCTTGTTTGGACGGTGGCTCAGCCACTAGCAGGCCTTGGGCCTGGGTAAAGGGAGGTGAGCGCCTCTGCCACTGGCCAGGCCTGTGGGCTCTGCCATGGGACCTACACCTGTAAAAGAGGAAGGTTGTTCGCAGAACCAATACCTACATGGGGGCGGGAAGGGGGCTGTTGCTGGGCTCTGATAAGATAGTGTACAGCCAGAGGGTCTGTAGAATGGCAGCTCTTACCCAGCTGGGGATGGGAAAGAAAGACTGCATTTACTGGAAATGGGGCAGTGGGCCTGACTTCTCTCTAAAGTCAGCTTGGCCGTTCCAGAGACCTAAGACTGGGCGGGAGCTGGTCTCCCAGCAACTACTTGGGATTTATTTACCTTGTGTCGACTATTTCTGATGAGCCTTCTATGGGGTCCTTCCTCGGAGTGTCCCCTCTCAGAAGGCAGCAGCCGTTTGGTTTTCTGTCTTTGCACCCTGGGGCTGAGCACAGTCACTGGCACTTACTCTAAACCCTTACTGGGTTGAATCAAAATGATCTGGTGGGGGTTTTGTGATGGAAAAGTGGGCAGGAAAAAACCATTCCAAGTACACGTTAAAGTAGAAAGCTGTCAGACGGGTTGTATGTCAGAGGATATTGGAGAAATCTAATCTGAGGGGAACTCTGGTGATGGTTTATCCTGTGCTCCTTCTGACCAGGATCTGTGATGATTATCTGAGGGCCTTCCTTCAATCCAGGTAGCTTTGCAAACCCTCCAGGCCTCAGATACCTCACCTTTGTGGGGCTTGCTGACCCCTTCTAAGAATCATGGTTTTAATGCATAAAATCAAATACATTGAGCCTGACTACTGGAAATAGTTATTAAAATTGGTTTGTAAAAAACCAGCCCAGCATTTTATGGGCCCCTGATCCTCCCCACCCCCTCCCCCAATAGCTTTCATCTTTTTTGATTTTCTGTCAGAAGTTAACTAGGCTGATCTTTCCCAGGCTGAGATAGCAGAGGGAGGAGGGAAGGGGTGCATTTTAGAAAATTGTTGTGGTTTGACCATCTGTAATTCTAATAAGAGCAATAATAAAACACTAGCTGACATTTACGGAGGCTTTGCTAAACCGTGCTTGAGATCTGCACTGGGCAGGTGGAGCCTCTGAGATTCCAGGGGCATTCAGCACAGGGCTACAGTGAGACAGGCATCATAGTGGCTTTAAGCCCTCCTCTGCTCTGATTTCATCCTTAGGAGCAGCCCCTCTTCCAGGGCAGCCTGCCCAGCCTTAGGAGGTAGGGTGCTGTAGCCAGAAGTTGTCCTATTAAGACTTAGAATTTGGAAATGTATCATCCAAAACCGAGAGGGGTTGGTGTTACGGTGATGGATGGTGTCTCTGAATGTCATTGAAACCTTTCCCTACTGGTTTTTGGTACGCACTGTTTGAAGAAGCAGGTTACCTCCTACCTGCAGTGAAGCATCAGAGTAAGCCTTTTGTATAGACACACACATACACACACACACACACACACACATCCCTCCCTCCCCCACACACACAAAAAAAGAAGATCAAAGTTGACCTTTATTAGATTGTTTTAACCTTGGCATGTGATAATTAGAAGGCAGAAGATATCCTTTTCCAGTGAGAGAGGATGAAAAAAACACATCAATAGAATAAAATGCGTTTCAGTCCATCTGACGTCCAGGGTCTAATGTCTGACTTGAAGGGGATTCTTATTCTCATACATTAATTCAAGGTGACTGGAGGATATCAGGTTGGTCTTTCTCTCCCAGTCTTGACTCTGTGGGCTCCTTGATATTGTTCTAAGTTAGTGGAAAAATACTAAAATTTGGTACTAAGAAATGTTTTCATCATGTAGATTTTCCATTTGTGGTCTCAAATGAGTGGTGCATGTCTCCCAGAGATCCTTCCCCCCTGAAAACAATCTATGTAGGGGAAGAAAGACTCCCCAAATAACTTTGGGGTGACACCTTGCTCATTGAAGTGGAGTTTGTTGTTATGTGCTCCTTTCGTGGATATTTGTAACTGGAAAAAGTGGTGCTAAGGTTACTAAGGTTAGTGTAGTCAAGGTCTAGATAAGTGCAAGAAAACTCAGTCAATAGGGGGAGCTAACAACAAGTCTTTTGAAAAAGATCTGGGGAGTCTAGTAGACCACAATCTTAGTAGGAATCAGCAGTGTTATTTGACAGCTGAGAAATGCCTTTGTCTTAGGCAGAGCTTCCAGGAGTGAGAATGTGATGTTCTGGTACTCTGTGCCTTTGTCAGATGGCTTCTAGAATAATATGTTTGGTTCCGGGTACCATCTTTGAGAAAAGATATTGACAAGTCTGAAACAACCAAAATGGTGACAGCCATGGCCCATTCAAATCAGGAGGAGGAATTGGGGATGTTGGGAATGTTGAGTCTGTGGAAGAGAAGGCTGGAGGTGGGTGATGTGACCAGCTCTTGTCAGGGATCTCTCTGAAGGGTTGTCCCAGGGAAGAGACATTCCATGGCTTCTGTTGAGCCCATCAGGAAAAGCGGGATTGGGGTCACAAAAGAGCCATTTTAGGTTGTGACAATAAGGGTTGTCTGGAAGTGGAATGGACAGCCTCCGGAGGAAGAGGTTCTCACCAGCAGTCTTTTGGGTTTTGTTTTTCAGACAAGTATTTATTTTCACAGCTAGACACTGGCAATAGATGAGACAGCCCCTGTCCACAAGGACCTCAGATTCTGCTGGGGAAAGCAGTAAGTCCCCACTAGTACACACACAGTGCATTCAAAGGCGATGCAGGGACATTGTGTGGAACACCATGTGGTGTACATAACAGAGACTTCAATGTTGGTTGAACTGATTTGAAATTCTTAGGTAGAGACTTGGACAAGATGGCCCCTAAGGACCAATTCTGATTGGTCTTTTCCAATGTGATTTGCAAAATATGACTGGTTATTACCTGGATTCCTGTATGCTACGGGAGGAATCATATCCCCTACAAACAGGAAAAGTTTGATACAATGATTAGCCTCTAAACCAGGTGGTAAAACTCAGCTTTATATGGTGAACCATACAGTGCTTTGGTCAAGACCACATTTAGAGATCCTGAGATTGGGCCAAGCAGGAATTCTGAAATAATTAGGGTTTTTTATCTTTCTTCCCCCAAAGTAATAAAAAAAAATGAGAAATACAATTTTTAGAGTTCTTGGTGAAATGCTCTGTAAGTCAATCAACAGTCAACAACATTTATTAAGTACCTTTTGTGTTCTGGGCATTGTGTTCCTCCAGTATGTAGATGGTTAATGATTATTGGGGAATCAAAGACCTAAACAAAACTAATTTTTTTTTTAATCCAGGCCTTCCCTCAAGGAGCTTGAGATCTAATGAGGGAGACAATGTACAAAAACTAGGTACAAAGATTTTCCTTAGTGATTAAAAAAAAACCAAACCCACCATACACATAGTTGTTGGGTTTTGGTTTTGGTTTTTCCAACAAAACTTGAAGAAGAGGAAAACACATTCTTGAGTTTATCTTGGGAAATAGGGAGAGCCCAAATCATCTGCTGGTGAAAGACCAACAAAACACTGCAGATGATGCTGAATTGGGTTGATGCTTTGGGAAAGGGAAGGCTAAATTTGTGAATATTTTGGTTCTTTGAGAGGCTCTGCTCTGGTTTTCACTTGCATCTCAGGCATTGCTTGGCAGAGCTGCCCTGCATTGCCTAGTGCCAACCTTCCATGCCCTGTCTACCCTGTTGGTCTTGGCCATAGGCTGAGCAGAGCTCGCCCAGGCACTGAGCCTCTAATGGCCAGCAGCATGGAATTGGATGGAGCCCAAACACATACTTTTCATCATTTTAAAATATGGTTTGTCTGCTAAGTCATAAGAGCAGAAAGATGCTCTCTCTTTTGCTCCCCAGGATCCTCCTAGCTAGAAGAACAAAGTATGTAGCGGAACATCTGTATGTGGGGACTGGGGAAGAGTTTTCTTTAGGGTACCTGTGTTTATTAATGTTTTAGAAAAAAATGACAAATCATACAAGCTTAATCCAAAGGGAATTTACATGTCTTCCTTTCTTCCTTCCTTCTTCCCTTCCTCCCTCCCTTACTTCCTCCTTCCCTCCTTCCCTTTCTTCCTTCCTTCCCTTCTTCTTTCCTTCCTTTCTTCCTTCCTTTCTTCCCCTCTCCCTTTCTTCCTTCCTTCCTGCCTCCCTCCCTCCCTTCCTTCCTTCCTTCTTTCCTT
>CM053599.1:10951638-10972671 GCA_028646575.1 Pseudocheirus occidentalis | reverse complement strand
GGTGAATAGAGGAATAGAGCACTGGCCCTGAAGTCAGGAGGGGCTGAGTTCAAATGTGACATCAGACACTTAACTAGCTGTGTGACCTTGGGCAAGTCACTTAACCTCAATTGCCTTACCTTCCCCCCTTCCAACTCCTCCCACAAAAAAAGAATTTAAAGATGCAAACTGAAACAATTCCAATGAGGAAGAAGAAAGATTAATGTGGATGCAGATGCACAGGGAGCTCACAGGCAAACTAAAATTATAATGCACATTTGGTGTATTGGGAAGAACATTGAATTTGGAGTGAGGAAAGACTGTTACCTATGAGAGAGCAGCCTAGTAGACTCTCTCTGAGCCTCAGGGAAGTTGATATGAGGGCATTCATACCAGCAGGACCTTTTTCATGGAGTATTTGTGAAGATCCAGAGACAAGTATAACATACCATATAAATATCATCTATTATTGTCATTATAGAGGCAGCTAGATGTCACAGTGAATAGGAGACCTGAGTTCAAATCTGGCCACAATCACTTACTATCTGTGTGACCTTGGGCAGGTCACTTAATATTTATTTGCCTCGATTTCCTTGTTTGTAAAATTAAGACAATATTGTCATCTATGTCATGTGGATGTTGTAAGGATCATAGGTGATTATTTATGTAGAGGTCTTTGTTAGCCTTAAAATATTGTATCAATACTATATAGCTGTTAACAAGATGGAAACAAGGCTAGCTGTGTGACCCTGGGAAAGTCACTTAACCTCATTTGTCTCAGTTTTCTCGTCTGTATAATGAGCTGGAGGAGAAAAGGGCAAACCACCCCCATTATCTTTGCCATGGAAACCCCAAATGGGACCACAGTGAGTCCGTCGTAATTGAAATAACTAAACAACAGTAATTTCTTCATTAGGAGTTCTCTCTACCCATAAGATCACAAGTCTGCAGCATCCCCAGTCCCCCACCCCAAAATTAAAAGGAGCAGGGGTAGGAATTCAAACCCTGAATGAGCTGAAGCTGGTGCTGCATGGTCCAAACATCCTCCAGACAGCTTTTTGTGATGTGTCTTAGAAAAGATGAGCAAATGCCTGCTCACTGTGAAAATAGGTGGATAAAGGCAGAAGAGGAGATGGCCTGTTCTCCGCTTTTATCTAGATTGTGTTTTCTCTGCCCAACAATGTGATCTCTGGACTGGGAGGGGCAGCTCAGGGATCCAGGGATTTCCGCCCCAAGGTGCCTTCAGGCCCTGGAGGAATTCCAGTTCCTGCTCCGAGACTCAGTACTTGGCCAAGGCACTTAAAGATGGCAGCCAGGCTGGCTGAGCCACTCTCATGGTCTCAGAGACATCATGGAGGAGAGGTCCCTGAACACTGGCCCAGGGTCCATGGGCTGTTCTTCTGAAAAGGAAAGAGAATTTACCAGTTGTAGGAATCAACCCTGTGGGCTCCTAGGCTTGGTGCTACAAAGGGCTTCCAGGGATGTCATTTCCTTAATGTTTAAACTCTTGGGAAAAGAGTCATTGTTTGTGCCTTCTGTAAATACTGGGCAGCCATGACTCTAAGAAGCCTTTGTTGTTGCTGGGATAATGGTTGGGCTTTTCTTCATTCAGCCAATAGACATTAGCAGGAAAGTAAAGCATGTGATGTAGAAACAGAGCAAATGAGTCTTGTTTCAAAAGCATTTTTCCAATTATCTGAACTACTCAAATGCAGCAAAGTTCATTATAAAACTTTAATGTAAAACAAGAGGCCGTCTGATCCACCCCTTTGTTTTACAGATGTGGAGATGGACGTTCAGAGAGTTGAGGAGATTACTGGCAAAACTATAGAAAAATGCCCAGAAAATCCCATGTACCCCCACATCTTTGTGATTAAACTTATTATGAAATGATTTCGCTCTGGTTTCATTCACAGGAGGTTTCCCAGACTAGCCACACCCCTCTCTTGATAGGATCATCTCCTCAGGGGACTGTTGCACAGTTTTCCTGAACTTTAGCAGAGCATTTGACATAGTGTCTGGAGCATCTTAGTGGACAGAACCAGGGGCTGGACGTGTTAGAGAAGGCTGAAGGCTGGACAGGATGACCTTGGAGGGTCTATAAAATATTTACTTTGCTTTTTTTCCTCATTTGGGCACTTGCAGGAAATTAAGTGGCACAGAAGACGTGTTGTATTTTTTTACATCTGGGGTAAACAGCTTATTCTGGGTTTTTTTAAACCACATATGAATTAGGCCCTTGCATCCCATAGGAGAGATATAAAATATGAATAAGTTATGGTCCCTGCCTTCATAAAGCTCATATTGTAGGAACACATGTTAATTACAAGACATAATCAATTACAAGACATAATCAATGTGTTAATTACAAGACATAATCAATGTGTTAGAGGAGAGCAGAACAAGGTACCTTTTCAGGTACAAGGTTGAAAGGGGTGATTTCTGCTTTGGCGGTGATTGGGTGCTAGGAAAAAAACTCAAGGAAGACTCCATGGAGGAGGAGGCATTTGAACAGAGCTTGAAAGAATGGGTAGTAATGTAGTGGATGGAGAAAGGGTATGGCAGGCACAGGGTAACGCCACGGGCAAAAGACATATTTGGACAGTCACCAGTGCAGAGGTAGGAAATGGAGTGTTGGGTGTGAAGAGCAGACAGAAGCCAGTAGCGCAGGATCCCAGAGCATGAGAGGAGCATGACGATGAATGAGGCTGGGAAGAGGTTATCACCACCTTCGTGTTTCTTCTGTCCTTCTTCCACCTTGGCTCATTCTCTCCTCTTTTTCCCCATGGATTTTTTTTCTTTTCCTTGAGCAGGACACTTAAACTCTTGTGGCTCATTTTCCTCTTCTATAGAATAAGATGGTTGGACTAGATCCCTTCCATCTATAAACTAGGTTCCTAAGGTTTTTGGCTTAGCCTCTCTGTAGTTACCAAGGCTGGTGAATTCTCTCCGTTCCTCATTTCTCACATTTTTCTCTATACTTTGCATATGCTCTATGCACATTGTCACCACCCTGGGTCTGGTCCTTATCATTTCCTCCAAACCCCCCTTCCCCATGTCCAGCAACAAAAATAATATTTCTAACTCTCCTCCTATGCCCCATTCCCCGCCTCCAGGCCTAGCCACCTGTGTCACCCCAGAGGAGTTAGAAACATGGAAGAGGGGAATGAGCCTCAGAGGCCAGTTGCCCAAGGTCATCAAGCTAATAAGGGACAGAGGCAGGATTTGAGTGAGTCCAAGGTTAGCATTATACTACCCTTATTATACCATGCCAAGATGATTCCAAATTTCTAACCTGGTGGTGTGTTCAACAGAAGTAGACATTCTGGGAGGAGAGAGGAGTTCGATATGGCAAGTTTGTGATCCTGGGAGGATGTTCTAAGAAGGGATTACTGGCAATTGAGCTAGAACAGAGGGGAAAAATTGGGGCTGAATATGTCAATATAGAGTCATAGGGCCACAGACCTAGTGCCAGATGAGATCTCCAAAAGACCTGCTAGTGTAAAACCCAGAGAAGTAAAGTCACTTCCCCAGGATCATATGTAGGCAGGATTTAAACCTAAGCCCTCAGATTCCCTTCTACTGCTCCATGAGCCATTTGCATAGAGATGATATTGAAGAGATTCCCTTCTTTGTTAGGCCTGTTCTTGATGCAGGACCATTTCTTTGGCTCTTAGATAGAAGAGCATTCTTCCTCTGAAGCCCAGGAATGCCATTGGATGCCCAAGGATGTGTATTTAGCTCTGGTGCATTTTCTGTAGGCAAGGAAGCACATCTGGTAAGAGCTTGATGTCATTCATCAGTACCATGATGGCTCGCAGTGCTATCCCTGCTTGTGGAGGAGGGTATGTGCACACGAGGTCATCTGGGCCATAGCAGCCCTTGATTTTCCCTTGCTGATGGTCTGTCTGCTCGACTCTGTGTGCTTGGAGAGCTGCTGCCCCTCCCACAAGGGCAGCATTGATAGGAATGGGGGCCATGAAGGCCTGGCTGCCCTGCCCTCTGTTCTCTCTGGATCCAGGTCTGAGCCGCCAGAGCCAGCAGAGATGCCTCTTGCCCCGTCTTGTTCAACTCACAAGGGAAATTTGGCCGCGCTCCGAAAGAAAACCTGCATTCGTTCCAGTTGCATGTGGGGAAAAAAGTGAATTGGGTTTCGGCCAGACATTTCTCTCGAGCCCCAGTCACAGCTGTGCACAGCTGTTGTTCTCATAGGAGGCTTAGACTGCCGGTTCTGCGGCTGCATTCAAAAGCAAGGCTGACTCCTGCTCTGTAATGCTCCATTTGTGATGACCTCATTCAGGCCTTTATTCTTGGGGTGTGTGTGTGTGTGTGTGTGTGTGTGTGTGTGTGTGTGTGTGTGTGTGTGTGTGTGTTTATGTGTCTGGAAGGCAAACCTGTCTGTCTGGGCCCTTGCTCCATCTCCTGAATCCCAGCTCTTGGTTACCTCTCTCTCCCTCTTTAATAAATCCTTCTCGTTTTATGATTTCATCACATATCCATTCATCAGGACATTGGAAATGGAATATTTCTATCTGGAATGATGCAGCCATGATGCAGTGCACTCTCTCTGGGATGAGGGCACCCAAGTGTAAATCCTGACTCTGCCCCCTTCCTGAGAAGCATATCGGTGGGGTTGGTGTCAAACAGAAATGAGTCCAAAGGCCACCTCCTGTATTGACTGACTGTGTGAGCGTGGACCCCAGTTCCTGCACTGGCAAAGTTTTCTTGAAGAAGGTGGGATTGTACCTGAGCCCTGAAGGAAACCTGTGGGTAGAGATGAAGAGAGAGGGCATTCTGGGCATGCATGTCAGTCAGGCCAAAGGGATGAAGGCAGGAGATGTTGTGTGGTCTGTGAGGACTGGGGGGAAGACCAGTGTGTGAAGTGCAGGATAACAGAACCTATGGTAGAAATGAAGTGTGGAAAAATGGAAAGGCAGGAAGGGGCAGGTGGCTATGGGTTAGCAGGGCCCACTCCCTTCACTTTACAGATAAGAGGGAACATGGGAGTGAAGCAGGTAATAAGAGGAAAGTAGTACAGAAGCTGAGGGACCTTTCTCCTTCCTTTTCCTGGAATCCTTCCAAAAAGCCATGATAGGGATGGGGGCTTTGAGGCCCCAGGTGGCCCTCCGTGTCCTCAAGTGAGGCCCTCTGACTGAATCTAAACTTCACAGAACAAATCTCCCTAATAAAAGGATTTGTTTTGTAAAACTTGGACTTGGTCACAAGGATGCACTTGAGGACCTAGATCACAGGTTCCCCACCAGGAGCCAGGAGCTTTGTATGCCCAAGTGTATTGCCTCAAATAAAATGTGTCCGATGTCTAATTTTCTCCCTTGAGAAGGAGGAATCTTATCAGAGGTCAAGGAAGGTAACTGTCTCTGACTCAATCTGCCTAAAATCCTCCATACAACATATAACAGTACATCAGGGTCTGTCCAAGGGGATTTTGCCCAAGGCCATGTAATTACTGAGCCAATGCAGGTACACTTAGCCCTATCCTAGGCATGGCAAGAATTGTAAGAGGAGAGAGAGACAACGTGGACCCTGCAACTGAGGAATGGACCCATCTAGCTAGGGATACAAGATGGTGGCAGGTTGGGACCAGTATGGTAATGTAAGTGACCACACACCTATACATAAGACTGCTTATTAATGCTCAGTGGATTGGAGAGCTGAAATGTAGTCCCCGATTGTGGACTGGAAACTGGGAAGAAGTTCTGGAGGGAGCAGGAGGAGGAGGGGATCAAGGTGCTGGTCCAGAGAGGCTTCCTGAAGAAGGCAGGACTCCGGCAGGGCCTAGCAGGTGGAGAGGATGTGGCTAGAACTAGGGGTGTCTGGGAAAGATTCGCCTCTCATTTGCATGGAGCTCCCCTCAGCAAGTTTCCTAAAAGTCAGTTCTTTTTAAGAAAAAGTTTCTTTTTCCCCAAACAAAGCCAGTGATAGAACAAGCCAAATCCAAAAACAGAAGCAAAATGAGCATTCATTGTTAGTTCTTAGCTTTCTTTTGTTTTCATGATCTCTAATGAACCCTGAGTCTATGGGCCAAAAAAGGAAGCTATGGAGACTGGGGAAGGATGTGGGGGGGCCCCAAACTCTGTCCTAGTCTCCTTTCTCTCTCTCATTAACCTCACCAAGCACCCACAGGCTTAACGATCAGATCATCTCAACGCAGATGCCTTAGCCGTGTCCCGCATCACCACCTTCCCAGGGGCACCTCTCACACTTAATATATCTTAAACTGAATGAACACTCTTTCCCTCAGATTCAACCCTTTTCTGAATGTCCTTATTTCTGCATAGAGCACCACCATCTTCTAAGCTCCAAGTTTGTCCACCATCACGTCCTCATTATCAGAATCATAATAACAAATTACCCCCAAAATTACCCCATTCTCATCAGATTCTATTGTCTTCATTTTACAGATGAGGAAACTGAGGCAAACTTTTTTTTTAATTGATTTGCCCAAGGTCATATAACTTATAAGTGTCTGAGGCAAGTTTTGAATTCAGGCCTTCCTGACACCAGATCCAGCTTTCTATCCACTGCTACCCTTAGCTCCCCCTGGACTCCTCACGCTCCCTCCCCCCAGATACCTAATCACCAAGTGTTGTCAGTTCTCCTTCCACAGTAGCTCTAGCACGTGCCCCCTTTTCTCACCTTGGCACCAGTAGCCGAGGGGTATCTACCTGCCTCAAGTTTCTCCCTGCTCGACTCCACCCTCTACCCAGCTACAAAGGGATTGGTTTTTTCTTCACCGTGCCACTCCCTCCTCTGTGAACTCCACTGATTTCCTTATCGGTTCTAGGATAAACCATAAACGCCTTTTCTGTTTGGAATTCCTGCCTTTTCGCAGCTTGGCCCCGCGTTTCCTTCCTGGAGTTACCCACAATTCCCCACACACACTCCACTGCCTCCATCCTCACTCTTCCTCCTATTCTTCATCCCCCGTCTCTGGACTTTGGTACGGGTTGTGCTTCCTGCCCAAAGACATATCCTCTCTTCACCTCTGCTTCTTAAAAACCGTAGTTTCCGTCAAAGTTTGGCTCAAGCCCCAGCTTTCCAGGCCTTTCCTGATGCACCCCCCCCCCAGCTCCAGTACCCCACCATCTACTTGTATTTACTTCTTCTATATTTGGCATATGTTTGTGTGTACATGTCCTCTCCCCCAGTAAAGCATAACCCTCTGGAGGGCAGGTCTGTTCTTTCTGTATCATCCCCAGCCCTGTACTGTGCCCGCAACATAGCAGGTGCAGATAAAATGCTCGCTTGATTCCTAAGTGTCTTCTTCATTCCTGCCTATGAAATCAAGGGATTTTCCATCTAGCCGAGAGAACAGGACACTGCAGTTAGGGAACCATGTGATGATCTAATTAAGAGCTCTCTGCATGTGTGCACTTAATAAACGCTTATAGACTCTGAGAGCAGACTTGCTGCACCAGACTCAGATATTAACATTAGCCCAGGAAAGAGCCCTGGGCCTTTCTACCCAGTAGTCACTTAATAAGTGTCAAATTGTTTTTAAAAGAAAGGACAAATACTGGATTAAATCAGTCAGTTGATAAGCATTTATTAAGCAAATGCTGGATACAAAGAAAAGTAGCAGACCATCCCTGCCCTCAAGGAGCTCTCCATCAGTTGAGAGAGACCAAATGCTTGTAACCTTGTACCAATAAGCTAAAGCTCTGATAAATAAGAAGAAATTAACAGTTGGAAAGCACCAGAACTAAGGGGGATTGAAAAGGGTTTCCTGTAGTATGTGGGAGCCAGAGGAAGAAGACCTGGGTTCTTCTCCCCAATTGCCACTGACTCGCTGTGTGACCTTAAGCAAGATTCTGCCCCTCTCTGGGCCTCGGGTCCCTCCCCTGAACAATGACCAGGTTGGACCAGGTGTGGGTGAAGGCCCCTTCCAGGCTCTGTGGGCCTGGAGAGTCTCTTCTCTTCAGTAGCCTCTCTCCTGGGCTAGATCATCTTCCACCTCCGAGGGAATGTCTTGAAGCTGCTGCTAAAAAGAGTCTTTCATCTCATTTCTCATGTTTCTCACCAGATTGAATGGGGTTTTTATTTTAGTCAACCTTTCTTCCGGGGACTTTTTCTAGATCACAGGAGGTGTAGTAACCTGGGCTCAAATCCTGCCTCAGATACTCACGACTGTGTGACCCGGGCAGGTAATTTGGCTGCTGTCCGCCTCAGTTTTCCTTATCAGTAAAAAGAAGAGTTGAACTTGACCTCGGAAGTCCTCTCTGGCCTATGGAGCCTGTGTCTCTGCAGACCACTCCTTGCCTGGCTCTTTCCAGACCTTCGAATGTGATGTGTCCTCTCACCCTCCGTACTGATTGCATTTGCTTAGACCACTTCATATCACCATTTCTGATCACTGACCGAGTGTTCTTCTCTGTACCAGACCCCATCCTAGGCACTGTGGGGAGAACATAAAGATGAACAGTTACAGAATTAGAAGAGTCACCCTAGATGGGGCCTTAGGCACCCCCTAGTCTCTCCCCTTCATTTGGTAGATGAGAATACTGAGGTCCAGAGAGAGGCACGCTGGGATTGTGAGTTACAGGGACCATTAGTCATCGTCTCTGAGTCCCAGAGAAGGGAAGGAACTTGTCCAAGGGAATATCGCCAAGTCTGGACCTGGACCTGGTGTTCTGACACCAAATTCTGGGGTGGTAGATCTTCTATTTGGCTCCTAAGTCAATACTCTTGATTGCATTTAATGTGTTAGGAGTGAAGTTCCAGAAATGGAGTAAGCTTTGAGATGAGCCTTGAAACTGTGGACAGGCAGAGATGGGAGGGAGAGGGGACAAGATGGAAATAGGAAGCTCGGGGAATGAGAGCATATATAGCTGTTTGGCTGAAGCATGAGAAAAAAATCCATAAAACCTGGATTTAGAAATCCATCAGAGACTGGCAGCCAGTGACCTTGAAGGCCATGCTCGAGAACTGGGCCTTTACTATATGTCTAGGAACAACGATGAGTGATTGAGGAAGCCAAGCACTGAGGTGGTCGTACACCTAATCCCAGCTGTTGGAGGGGCCAAGGCTGGCAGGGATCACTTTTCTTTGGGAGTTCTGACCTGCAGTAGGTGATAGAACCAATATGGTGAACCCCTGGAGAGCAGAGAACCACTGGTTGCCTAGGGAGAGAAGAACTAGTTCAGGTCAGGAAGACTGAACAAGTCAAAGCTTCCACCCCACAATTAGTAATGAGATTAGGCCCATGAGTGACCACTTTGCTTCTAGCCTAGGCAAGATGGAGAGGCTCAGTCTTTTTCCCCACAACCCCTTCATTCCTCCACCATTGGATTGAGGCTTTTTGAGCAGGGGATATGTTCAAATCTGGTATCAGGCACTTCCTAGCGGTGTGACCCTGGACAAGTCACTAAATCCTGTTTACTCAGTTTCCTCATCTGTCAAATGAGCTGGAGAAGGAAATGACCAACCACTCCAAAGCCAAATGGAGTCACAAAGAATGGAACATGACTGAAAATGATGCTAAATGTATGTTTCTCTCACCCTCCCAGTTTCCTGTTCTGTTCTAGGGGCATATAGATTCACATTTTCCCTCTGCCCCTACACAAGTAGGCTTCCCCCCCTCCTCGTTATTTTTCCCTTGGTGGGCTCACATGAGGTAGCGGGGTTGTGAGCCACTCCAAAGTTTTCATTAGAGTGGCTAAAAGAGACAGGCTTGCTGAACGTTCACTGCAGAGATGTGTGTAGAAGTATGACTCGTGGTTCAGGCCTTCTGCTGATCTTCCAGTGGAGACCTGAGTCCTGACTGCAGCTGCTGTGATTTCTTGTGCTGCTCTGAGCTGCCAACTGGCGTGGACCACTCTTTTTAATCTGCCTGAAAGGGGTCAGAGCTGGGGAAGACATGTAAGGAAAGAACATGAATGTGAAGAATTCCTCGGGGACAAGCTCTTATAAATGGAATATCCCGTACAAGATTGTTGCTAGACCCCACAGACGTGAATCAAGATGAAAATTCACCAAATTCACATTATGTACCTACTATGCTCTGGGCTTCGTGCCAGGTCCCGACCACATAAAGACAAAATAGTTCCTGTCCTCAAAAAGCTTACCATCCATTGGGGGAACCCAACATGAACTCCGTTTAGCAAATTACCACATGCAAAATAATACAAAGACATGACAAGAGGGAAAGTGAATGAAAATCAAAGACCCACCTAACAGAGGATTTGAAGGGACGGAGAGCATTCTAGACCTGGGAGTCTGGCAGTAGAAGCTGAAGATGGACCAGCTTAGGTCAGTTTGACAGGAATGAAAATTGCATGAAGAGAGGGTTGGGAAATAAAATCTGGAAGAAGAGATGGGGGCCAGATTTAAAGGAACCTTAAAGGATGACGTGAAGAGCTGGCATTTTATTTTAGAATTGGGGGAACACAGACTCCTCGGAGGGATCCTGAACTTGGAAGAGTAGGAATTACATCTGTATTTTCACCAACTTCTCACCGAGATTTAGCATTTCCTTCAATTATTTAAAAATCTTATTCTGAGGAGGGATCTGCGGCTTTCACCTGACTGTCCAAAGGGAATGTCTGTGACCCCCCCCCCCCCAAAAAAAGTTAAGATCTCTTGTCTTTAAGGCAATAAGGAGCTACGGGTGGTTCCTGAGAGAGGAGGGAGATGTCAAGATTCAGAGCCAGAAGGAACCTTGGCAGTCACCTAGTCCAGAAGATCCAGGTTCAGATCTTACATGGGACTTTGGGCAAGTCACTGACTGTCTTTGATAAGAGCATAGTTAGCCAGATTAGCTTTGCTAGTGTCGCCATTTTTGTAGGCTGTGCTCTCACGAGAGAGGAAATTTAGCATAGCAGAAAGAGTGCGAGGTCTCTGGGTCTCAATTTCCTCATCTGAGGGGTTTGGGCTTGGACCTCTCTTCCAGCTCTCGTTCTATGATCCCTTCATTTGCAGATATGGACGCAGAAGAAGTGGACAGTCACACAGAATCAAGATGCCAAACGCCAAGTCCCACGTTCTTTCCATTGCTCCCAACTGGCTCTCTGCTGGAACACTCCTCCTCTTTAGAGGGACGAGATAAGAGCACAGCCTCCAGAAACAGCAGCTAATAACAGTCCAATAGATTTCCATTCCATGCTTCTCTTTGTCAAGGTTCTATTTCCATCTACGCATTTTCCATTTTTCCCATCTGATTGACATTTCAGCCCCCACCTGGCGTCTCTTATCCATTTCCCATCATCTGGCCTATGCTTGTACACCCATGGTTGAGGCCATCTGCACCATCCACATAAGACTGCAGCCATGTGGATTTAGCTGCTGCCAGTTAAGACATTGGATTGTGTTTTTCTCTCTCGCTCACTTGTCTGGCCAGCCTCACTCCTGCACTATTGTAATGGCCCTGAAATGTTTTCTCATCCCAAGGATCACTCATGAGGCCACACGTTTGTGGGTTTGGCTCAGTGCCATCTCAGCCTATTCTCAGCTGTGCATGGCACCCCGAGGTTGGCCCCTCATGCCACTCCCAAGAGCAGGCTGTCTGTCCATCAGCAGGGGACATTTGTCCCTATACAGGGAAATCTACTTTCTCACTGGTCCCAATCTTGACCAACAGCAAAGATTTAGAAAATGCCTTCCCAAGACTTGGGTATACATGCTACCGTGACTAAGGATCACAGTGAAGCTGATTGTTCAGAGTGGGACTGGGCCCTTTGGTAGCCCCTGTACTTCCAGCCTAAGCAAGCTAGGGAGATTCAGAAAAGAAAAGAAAAAAATAAACCCACTTGTTCAGAGGGTGGGAATTGAAAAGGGCAGACTCTTAATTTTAGCAAGTGAAAGTGTTATTTCAAATGTGCCTTTCAGCTCTTTCCTTTCCCCCACCTCCACTCCACCAAAGGCCCCCTCACTGTCCTAGAAACTGAAACTGTAGAGGTGCCTTGTGACTCAGTGTGCTTCCTGTCCTCTCATGCATGTGGTGAGATGCTTCCCACCAGGTAGATGACACATGTTTGTAGAATGGTCCATGGCCCCGGGCATGGCCTTTTCTCTTTTCTCATGTCTCTGGGTCCTTTCCCCAGGACCGATGGGAACCTCAGTGAGGTGTGCTCAGTGTGAGGCTCACTTTTCTAACCTCACAGAGTTTGGGACAAAGTGGTCTTTGTGGATTGGCTAATGATGCTCAGAATGTCAGAACCATAAAATGTTGGGACTGGAAGGGACCTTGACTGTTATCCTGGCCAGCCTTGCTGTTATACATATGGGGACACTGAGGCCTGGAGGTGCAGGTGGCTCTTTGTTGGTCAGCGTCTGCTCCTGGGCTTGGCTCCCCAGTGTCATTGGAGTTCCTAGAATTGCAGCATTTTGGGGGGTTGAAGACGACCCATGTGACTTCATGTCCAAGTCACATGTACACAGAAGTCCCCTCCACCACATATGTAACCAGGAATGGCATCGTATGGTTGCTTGAAGGTGCGATGCTGAAAGCAGTGGGCTGGGAGTCAGGAAGGGCTGAGTGCAAACCCTTTCTCTGATCCTTGCAGCCTGGATGACTTTGGGTGTAACCTCTTGAGGCTGTAAACGAGTCAGGGGAACTCATGGGTCTCCAAGGTACCATACAGCTCTAAATCCATGATCCTAAAATCCATTAGTCAATGGTCCATGAGCATTTATTAAACACCTGGTGGGTGCCAAGCCCTGTACTAAGTGCTGGGCCTACAAAGAAAGGGAAAAGGCAGTGCCTGTCTAATAGTACCTGGGAAAGGCAGCTCCCAGTCTAATAGAGGAGATGACATGCAAATACTCTGGGCCAACAAGGCCACCATTTCCCTCTCATTGTCAGGGAGTTCTTCTTTACCTCAGGCCTTCATTGCCTCCTTTCACTCCCCACCAGCCACTAGGGCTGAGCCCCCTCTATAGTCTTTCAAATACTTGGACATGGCTCTCGTGCCCCAGCTTGACCTTCTCTTCTCCCCATTCCTTTAGCCAGCCTCCCATGGCATGGTACCCAGGGCCCTTCACCATCCCCATCACCGTCCTCTCAATCTTTGTCCTCATATCATGGTGTAGTTGCTTAAGCCACTTAGTATCTGCCCAGGAGAATGTGTGCTTTTGAGGACAGGGCCTGCTTCTCATTTTGTCCTTGGGTACAACTTGCTCAATAATGATCACTGGAGGGGTGGCCTAGCAACTCCTGAGAAGTTGACAGTTCTGCCAGCAAAGATCTTGGAATCCCTGTGGAATTGACAGGCAGGTGAAGCCACAGACCTCTCTAGATCCTGTATTCATCTCTTGGCTGCTCAAACACCTCATCAATTCTAATGACCTTCCTAGAGCAGACTTGGTGTCATCAGATGGCCCTAAGACCTCTGGGAAGCTCAGGGAGCCTTGTCTCAGCAGAGTTCATTTTGAAGGGCCTTGACTTTTTTGGGAGAAGTTATTTCCTGGAAGTGAAGTCTAGCTGGTCCCTCAGTCCACAGGCTCTCCTCACTCAGCCCCTGGCATGGCCCAGTATGGTGCCACGGCTTCCAGATGCAGGCTGCGGTGCCATTACTCAGTATGTGCGTGTGGACCCATAGCCTAGCACATGTGGCAAAGATGGCACACTTGTCCCCAGTCCATAGTAGGCACTTGACAAGGGTCTGTTCGTGGAGTCTTCTCCCCCTGCTTCACAATAAGACGGATGAGCCCGGGAGTGCAAGGGAAGTCTGAGGCTTCTGGTTGTTTGGTGCAGGAGGCTTGGCCTGCCTACTCTCCCTGCAACAACAAAAGATAAAGCAGTTTCTCTCCAGGCACTTTTTTTCTTAATCCGCTGGACTCTGCTTTTGTTTTTAATTTTTTAATGATTTTTTCCAGCTTAAAGGTTTGTTTGTTTTTTTTTTAAGTATAAAGCAATTCTCCTTATTAGAACCTATGTGAGGTACCTACTGCAAACATCATCCTGCCCCACCTTACAGATGAGGAAACAGAGCCAGGACTCAAGGCCCTCCCATTTTCTCCCAAAAATACCCTGCCACCCTTGTAACAAATATGTATAGTCACACATAGGTTTCCCACATTGGCCACAAATTTGTGTCTCATTCTGAATATTTAGTGCCACCAGCTTAACAGCTTAAGGAGTCTGCTACGCTACTATGCACTCAGGTAAAATTCAGAGTCAGAAATCACATCAGATTTCACAAACAGCAGAGTGGTATCATGGAAAGACTCTGGCGCGAAATCCTGGCTCCTGACTAGATATGTTGCTGCGGGCCAGTCACACAGCCTTACAAACTTTCAAATTCCTCATCTGTAAAATGGGGCATGGTTGGAAAAATGTTCTGTAGGTCTTCCAGTGTGATGCTCGGTGGTGCTCTATTCTCTCTATAGCCCCCTCCTTTGCAGAGCCCAGCTGGCTTCTAGACTTTGAAGGGAGGCTCATTAGGACTGAACTCAGAAGAGCTGAGTGTCTGTGGGCCCGAGGCTCCATCTGCACCCCATACCCACACAGGGAGAGAATGATGTACCACACGTTATTGTTGGCACTGCCCCTTAGCATTGGGGTTTGGGATGAAATGTTGACTGTGCTCTCAATATCATTAGCTCTAGGACAAAGAAACCAAAGATTTCTGAGATGACTTGGGGTCCATGATGCGCGTCTTCTGCTTGGCCGGCGCCTGAGCGTGTGGTGGGGCTTATCCTCACTCTCATATCTCTGGGTCCGTCTGTGGTGCGCCAGACCCCCAGACTATTATCAGTAATGGTTTTGTGTTTTTGATTCTCTTGTCAATTTAGCGTTCAATCAGCTTCCGCAGCGACAGTCGCCCTGACATCCTTGCCCCACGACCCTGGTCCAGAAATGCGGCTCCTGCAAGTACCAAGCGAAGGGACAGCAAGCTGTGGAGCGAGACTTTTGATGTGTGCGTCAACCAGATGCTTACCTCGAAGGAGATCAAACGTCAAGAGGTAGGATCTTGGGCCCCGATTGATTGGTGTGATCAGTCAAGTGGAACTGATCACTGCCAGGACAGAGAGGTTTCTGCCCCGGCTCGCATCCTGGCCTTGTCTCAAAATGCTCTCCCCAGTGACTCTGAGTAGATCAGGAGGCACACCATGTGGAGAAACAGATACGTGAAAATCTGAACGTTCTCATACAAATACATAAGTGAGTGGAAGGCCATTGCCGATTTAAAAACAACACTGTTGGAGTCATTTGAATAGTGAGTTCCCTAAGTTCCTTTAAAAAAAATTATATTTAAGGAATTAAATGGGGGCGGCTAGGTGGCTCAATGAATAGAGCACTGGCCCCGGAGTCATGAGGTCCTGAGTTCAAATCCGGACTCAGACACTTAACACAAAAACCAGCCATGTGACCCTGGGCAAGTCACTTAACCCCCGATTGCCCTCCAAAAAGCAAAAAAAAAAATAAAATTTTAAATAAAAAAGAAATTAAATGATAATAATTTAACACACATATGCCCTCAAGTGAAGAAATGGCAGCATGGGAGGGGGGAAGGGAGGGCTTGGATTCACTTCTCCCTCCCCACACTTGCTGTTTTGGGTGATCTTGGGCAAAATTATTCACATTCCTGGGCATCTGTTTCCTCACTGTTAAAGGAAGGGACTGGACCTTCAGGAAGGCCCCCTAAGCTGTGAGCTTGGACCTCTTAGTGCCCTCTTCCAGTCTCTGCTATAACCACTATCATCTCAATTGATATGGCACAGAACGTTTTGCATCCGTTGTCTTACTTGGGCCTCCCAATAAACCTGGGAGGCGGGTGCTGTTATTATTCCCATTTACAGATGAGGCAAACCTGACTTGCCCAGGGTCACACAGCTGGTGAATGTCAGGAGCTGCATGAACAGCGAGATGAACAGTTGAGAACATTCTCAACAGAGAATGGCGGTGGGTTCTAGGTTCACAAGGAAGCATCCCATCTGCGGCAGATCCAGTCAAAGCGTGGACTGCTTTGTTTAGCCACTTTTTTGGGGAGAGCTTTTTTTGGGAAAGCGTTGGGGAAGTAATAGTTATTTTTGAAAGGCATCAAGAAAAACGTGTGTTTAAAAATAAAGGGGAACCCTAGTAAGGCAAGGCATCCACATAGTGGTAGATGATGCCCCAAAGCCTCGTTAATCTGTGTTAATCAGTCGCCTCTTGTTTCCCTGATTTCTTCCACCCTCATCTAGATTGGGATTTTCAGGCCCCTATCTGGGTGGGGTGGTGGGCAGAGCTCTGGACTTGGAATTGGAAGACTTGAACTCACAATCTGCCTCAGACACTTTTCAGATGGGAGACCCTGAGCAGGTCACTTGGCCCCTCTGTGATTCAGTAAAATGAGGGGGTTGGACTCTATGGACTCTCTAAAGAAATGATCCCATGAGGATCAGGCTATATTTGCTGACTGCAGTGAGAGACAGCAGGATTTTCTGGGAAGAATCCTTGTTTTGGAAGGGATGGTGGGGCAGTGTGGTCCAGCGGAAACCACCCAGACTCAGAGTTAAAAGGACAAGAGTTCCAGTTCCACTTTTGGTGCTTGCTTACTACATGTGTGACCTTGGACGAGCCTGGGCCTCGGTTCCCTCATATGCAAAACAGCCACACTCATGCATATACCAGCCTCTTACAGGGTTGTTGTAAGGACAGCATTTTGTAAACCTTAAAATGCTGTGCAGATGAGGTGGCAATGCTCGTGACTCTCAAAGAGAGGTCGGATCTTGGGCTAGTATGTACGCACCAGTAAATGTACCCACCACGACATAACCCCCCGGAGAACTGAGCGGACCCTTGACTGAAATGCATCTCCCTCCTTTTGGGGGCTGGGCTGGGGAAGGTAGGACCTGTCATTTCTTTTGCTTGGGAGCTCCCCGTGTGTAAGCTCCCTCTGTGCGTGCAGATGAGTGCACGAAGGGGTGGGGTGATTTCCTGAGGCCAGTACCTTCCTGAAAAGGAGATCCACCTGGTGACCAGAATCTGAACACTGGCCCCGCTGCTGACACCTCACACTACCTCAGAGCTGGGGTATTTTGGGTCCAGACCTATGATTTCATCAGTGTAAGGCGTGCATACATGAGGAAACGCCCTCCCCCATGCCCTACCTTTACACATGTGCAGAGCTGCTGGGGCGTTGAGAGATGACAAGTAACTTACCCAAGGTATGTCAGAGGGAAGACCTGAACCCAGGTCCTTCTGACTCTACCCACTGCCCTGCCCTGCCCCACTCTGTCATAAATGGAAAGCGTTTTTCTGAAGTCTTTGTGGTTTCCCAAATACAGAGTAAGGGATAGAGATGGAAAGGGAACCAAGATCTATTAAGAACCTACTGTTTGCTGGGCCCGGTGCCGTTATTCCCTTTGGGGCCTTTGGGTGAAGGGAGTTTGGGGAGGTGGACTCTTTAGCCATGCAGGTGATTGGGAGAAGCGCAGGGGGTCCGGAGGAAGGCTGAGAAGTGAGGACCGCAGCCCTGCTTCCTACAAAGGCAGTTTGTGCGTTGGACTCTCAGGATGGAGACAGTAAAAGGGAGAAACCATTACTGGGTTGTGATTTTCTCTTTACTCACCGATGCCCCAGCTTGTTTGCGGTGGTCTTAGAGCAGTCAATGACCCAGGTACACCTGGGCCAACCTCCCACAAATTACGGAAAAGTGGGCACACGTGCTACACTGAGGAGCTGATGGCAGCCACTTAGCAGCCCTGGTTTCTGGGCACTGCCCCCGCCTAAATCCCAGAGTGGAGAGTTTGGGTGGCCACCCTACAATTGGCCAAATCTGCCACTTTGGAATCTGCCACAACCACAGCTAAGAAGCCTCTTAGCTGTTTATTTACAAAGGCCCAGGAGCCAGCCTAGCGATCATGGGGATGCCGGCTAAGTACAGTGTGAGGCTTAGAAATGAAGGGTTTTATTTGGTCCCATAATCACTGGTGGTTAGTGCTAAAAGGAGCCCCAGAAGTTTTCTAGCCCAACTCCCCTCCTACCATTCTACAGATGAGGAAGCTGTGGCCTAGAGTCTGATGTGTGTCTCTCTCTCATATACACACACACACACTCAAGCCAGCAAACATTTATTCAGTGCCTGTTGGAAATGCAGAGAAAGTAAAAAAACAGTCCCTGCCTCAAGGGATTCAGACTGATGGGGGAGACTACATGGGAACAAGTATATATATATAAGATCTATGTGCAGGATAAAGTGCACATAATCAGCTGTGGGAAGGTTCAGCTTTGAGGGGGCTGGAGGAGTCTTCCTCTAGAAGGGGGGATTCTCGCTTGGATCTGAAGGAAGCAGAGAAGCTGGGAGGCAGAGAAGGAGGGAGAGGTCCTAGACCTGAGGGACGACTAGGGAAGATGCCCGGAGACAGAATCAGATGCTTGATTTGGAATCAGAGGCTGCCTTAGAACCGAGGAGTCCTGACCCCTGTGCAAGTAGTCAGATTTAGAGAGATGCCGTGAAAGCACCAATGAATGGCTTTTTTTTTTTTTTTATCTCTTTCAGGCAATATTCGAGCTTTCCCAAGGAGAGGAAGACTTGATAGAGGACTTGAAATTAGCAAAAAAGGTACTTTAAAAAGTTGCTATCCCTTGGCAGTTTTCACATTGACTTTTTTTTTCCTTATTTATGAACGGATCTACCTGCTGAGACAGATGTGAGAGCACGTTATGACTAGGACTGTCACCCAAAGAGTAGAGAGGGCCCCTTTGTGGGGGGAAGAACTAAAACTAAGACAGAAGAAGGAGTCAGAGGGCACCCTCTATGCTAGATCCACGGGAGAACGGCCTCTCCAGCAGGGGCCAGAGAGAATGTGGTTCAATTCCATAACTATATGTAGGTTCTTGCATGTAGCCCAACACTGTGCAGGGCACAGAAGGTGGATAGATGGGAGAGAGAGATACAAGTAGATGGATGAATAGTAGAAAGAAAGATAGTGGATGAGAGTATGAATGGATAGATAAATGGACAATGACTAGATATAAAGAACAATGGATAGTGAATAGATAGATGGATGGAAGGATAGAGGGTGGATGACTGGATAAATGATAGTACATGGATGGATGGATGGATAGATGGATAGATGGATAGTGGGTAACTAGATGTGTAGTGGACAGTTATTCCTTCCTTCCTTCCTTTAAACTCTAGTTAAGTAGGAATGAAAAAGAACAGAAGACCTGAGTCCAAATCCTGCCTTGGCCGCTGACTCTTTCCATGTTGGGCAGCCACCTTTCCTCCACCAAGGGGGTTAGACTAGGGACCTCTGGTCCAACATATTTGGTCCCTTGTCACCTCATCCCTGGACTACTGTTATAGCGTCCTCTTAACTGAGATTACTACCACCTAAGTCTTCTCCTTATCCATCCCACATTGGGATAATTGGTCTAATCTTCCCTGAGGACCCCTCTTGTTGTCACTTCCCATCCTCCCTTGCAGTAACTCCCCATGGGCTGCAGAATAAAGCTCAGACTTCTCATTTTATGGAATCTCAGCAGGTCCCATAGGGGTCAATTCTAAAAGAACCCTTTCTGTAGCATCCTGTCCTTGCAAATTCTGGTCGAGCCTCTCCCTGACCCCCTACAGGGTTGGGGACTCACTGCATTATATCCTTATCCCTAGCTACTCCCTCTCCTTCTCAGCCTTCTCCACCAAAAAGGGAGGCCCTCCCTCTTTTGCTTCTTGTCGCAGTGATCATATGTCTGGTTCACGGAGCCATGAATGACTCACGTCTTCAACCAAGTGTGACATTGCTTCTGTCGTGACCTTCAGCTACCCTTTAAATCTTTTATTGCTGCCTAACTATTCACTGGTCTCTGGAGTGTTTTCTTAGCTGAGTGTATCTTGACTTAAAAAAAAAAAGTTTAATATGAGTTTTTAATAAATGTGTTTCCCTGGATTTTAATTGTATCTTTCTCTCACTCCCCTTGCTCTCACAGGCTTATCATGACCCCATGCTTAAACTCTCCATAATGACAGAACAAGAATTAAACCAGATTTTTGGAACACTGGACTCTCTAATCCCTCTGCACGAAGGTGAGGTTGGTTCCCTGGATGAGTCAGGATGTGTAGACCTAATTAAGTAGTTTTAGAACCAGTCCAGAACTGATTATGTAATCATGCGAGTAGCCAAGGCCTTCCTCCCCTCTGCTTCCGTGTCAGGATGTGTAACCAAGACATTTTCCTTTCTCTTGTCTAGATCTTCTTAGCCAACTTCGAGAAGTCAGGAAGACGGACGGATCTACTGAGCATGTTGGCCCAATCCTGGTGGGATGGGTAAGAAGCTTTCTCCAGTTGGCTTAAAGAGGGATTTTCATGTTTCACTTAGAGTTTCTTTTTACTTATACTATTTCTTTCACCTCCATAAACCTAATGAGTTTCAGATTAGGGGAAGAAAATAGTTTTCAAGTAACAAGATGATATTTAGGCTGTTTTTATATTTACAGTAAGTTTATTACTATTAAAGTTATGTTTATTATTAATTATATAGAATATAGCATATTATGATAAATATATTATATCATATATCATGATAAATATATAATATTATGTATATGATACAATATATTATGGTAAATATATTATGTGTAACATATATTATGGTAAATATATGTAGGGGTTCTCACTGGAAATAGGAACCATGTGATATCTTCCTTGTGTGGCTTCACCATCCTGTGGGGCTTGTACAGTTTCATTTCCTTGGAATGTGTATGGTCCTTGCAAGAGCAAATCTAGTCTGTAATTCACATTACTTAGTCTCTGCCATTTTGGGGACCATTTTTATTTCTTTGGGGAAATCTCTACAGAACTCTGGTTTGGCATGAAGGAAACCATCAAATCACCCTGTAATTGTATAGAGACAGCCAAGGCCACCGCCAGTGGCAACATGTAGCTACTTGGTCATCGTAAGCACGTCCCAGAGCGAGCTAATTGTTTCTGGCTCTTTATCCCCAACTAATCCATTAGCCACCGAGAGATCGTAAAGCTCCCAATATTTCATGTAAGACAGTGGAACATCCCATTGTCTTGGCAGGGCACCTAGAAGGCTATGGATGGTCACAGAATTTTGTATCCGAGCCTTGTAAGAACCTTCAAGGCCTTTGAACCTCGTCTGAGCCTT
>CM053599.1:10911512-10951138 GCA_028646575.1 Pseudocheirus occidentalis | reverse complement strand
TTTTTTTTTTTTTAATTCTTTTATTTATTTTCTTGTTTATAGCATTCATTTCCATGAGATTTTGAGAAATTTCAAATTTTCTCCCCGTCTTTCCCCTACCCACAACCCCAAAACAGTGATCCCACTATAAAGCCCCTTCCCAAATCTGCTCTCTCCTATTCCCTCCTCCATCCCCCCTCTAACTTTCTGGTAGGGCAGAATGGGTCTCCCTACCCCAGTGCCTGTATATCTTAATTCCCAGTTGCATGTAGTTAATCATAATAATAATCATATATATATATACATATATATGTATATGTCTGTATGTATACACACACATATATGTACATATATATTAATATTTGATTGTAGAACTTTAAATTCTAGATTCTTTTGGTTCTTCCTTCGTCACCCACCCCCACTGGAAGGATAAGCAATTCCATACAGGCTGTACATGTTTAATTACGCAGAACATTACGCAGTGGACATATTGGGAGAGACTGATTATATGTCCCTCCTTCTTATACTGCCACCCCCCTTGTTCTGTTCTCTACCCTGTTCATGTCCCTTTACAGAAGTGTATGCTTCCAGCAGCCCTCCCCCCTATCCTGCCCTCACCTCTGTCATCCCACCTCTCATCCCCATCCCCCCTACTCTCCTGTGTGGCATGATACCCAGTTTAGAGTTTATGTCATTTCTTCCCTAAGCCAAATTCAATGAGAGTAAGGTTGACCTTTTCCCTTTTGTCTTCCTGTTCTTCCCCTTCATTGTAACAGTTCTCTTTTGCCTCTTCTGTATGAGATGATTGATCCCATTCTGTCTCTCTCTGTCTCCTCTCATTCTAGTCCTCTCCCACCTCAGAATTTCACCTTTTAAAGTATCATCCCTTCCTATTCAATTGATCCTGTGCCCCCTGTGAACTATACACACATACTCAGATATGTATTCATACGCCTATATACCCTCCTATATAAACATGAGTAAGTATACATCTATATCCATGTGTGTACCCTTTATGTATCCTCATACTGAAAAAAGTTTCATAAGTTACTATTATTGTTTTTCCATATTGGCATGTAAATAGTTTAACTTTGATAAGTTCCTTATGATTTCTTTCCCATGGTTACCTTCTCATGCTTCTTGTGTTTGATTGTCAGATTTTCTGTTCAGTTCTGGTTTTTTCATCAGGAATGTTTGACAGTCCTCCACCTCATTGAATGACCATATTTTCCCCTGGAACATTGTACTCAGTTTTGCTGGGTAGGGGATTCTTCTGCAGCAAGCCATTTCCCTGAGATAGTCTACAGTTTTTCCAGGCTATATATATTATTTGTACGTAGTTATTTACTCTGTCAGACTGTGAGCCTAGAGATGGGTGACTGTTTTTGCTCTTCTTTTGTGTCCTTAGTGCTTAGCCGAGTGTCTGGCACTTAGGTGTTAAATGCTTGACTTAAGTCAGCTAACTTTTATTAGATACCTACTATGTGTATAAAGTATTACAAATGGATCTTGGAACTGAATTGTCTGTAGGAAGTGTGATTGATTTTCACAATGATTCTCAGTCATGCTCTTTTAATATTTCCAAGATCCCAGATTATATCTGTGTGAGGTATTCTATCCATCACCATAGATACTGCTTTGTGCTGTACTTACTAAGAGTTCTTCCTGACTTGTTGTAGATTGATGACCAGTTTTCTGAAAAGCCTTTCTAAATTTAGTCCACCTGGGTCTTGGCATCAGTTGTCATTTTCTTCCTCAAAACTTCTCTGGTTCTTCCTAGAACTTGTCAGGACTTGTGCTATGCTGACAGACGTTCAGAAACACAGACTGGATATCACGCCATAGTGAGGCATTAGAATGGACTTTATTGGAGCAGCCTGGTATTGTTGAGCCTTTTTGTGCGTGCTTTGTGGTTCAGGAACTTAACAATTTCATTTTTAGGTGGTGTTAGAGGTTAACATTGGCTCTCTCCTATTAAGATTGTTGTGTTAATTATGCACATAAGATTGTGTTTTTGTTTACTTTAGGTCCAAGGCATATGTGAAAAAGGCATACAGGTGGGCCAGTCCAAAATAACAATTCTTGGCAGCCCTTCCATGGGTAATTATTTTTTTATTGTTGACTTTTGTCTACTTCTTTGTTGTCCCTTTTATAATATAATATTTAATGTCTTCTTAGTCTTTGTTTAAATTTAGGCATCCCATATTGAAGTTCAGAATTGGGGCAGCTAGGTGGTGCAGTGAATAGAGTACTGACCCTGGATTCAGGAGGACCTGAGTTCAAATCCAGCCTCATTCACCTCACACGCTTACTAGCTATGTGACCTTGGGCAAGTCACTTAACCTCAATTGCTTTGCCTTCCCCCTTTAGGGGGGAAAAATTAAAAGAAAAAGTTCAGAATGTTTTAGTATTAGCTTCATCTTAAATATCTGTATTTGTATGTTTTTGAAAATGAGAAGGAATGTGGCATATAGAATAACTAAAGGAGAAAATTAACTTGGAGAAATCTCAGCTTGCTTCTTAGTATTAACTACTTGTATTCTTTTCTTTGTTTCCTTTACTAAAACGAGATTTCAGAGAACAGAGGTGACTCTTTTGGGCATATCTTAAGTCTGGACCACTGTCCCTCTTGTAATCACTTGTTTGTAATCCTTCAAATTTTCAAGCTATTCAGATTTTTTCTCGTTATTGTTTCCCCCCCTTTTCATGGTTTATTATGTCTTTAAGTTGAATTCAGATTTAAGGTACTGATTTTATAAATTTGAATTCCTTCTAGGTATCTATCTTTCCAGGTATGCTGATTTATTACAAGCTAATCCTTTGGAAGCTGGGGCAACGGGTGATGTTATTATTTTTAAAATAATAAAGGTAACTTCAACTCTGCACCTCATTTAGTTGACTTAAGTTATAGAAGTTTATTTAAACTATTGATGGCTTTTCAAGTTCCAGATGTCTGATATTGGTATTAAAAACTTGGAAGTCTCTTAGTTGTTAACTTTAAGCCAAACATTTTATTTACTAAGCAGAGTTAAAGAGCCTTCTGTAGGCAATTTGCTTTCCTCCTTTTCATTGCTTAAAAATGAAGGAGAAAGGGCAGTATTTTGGCAATAGTTTGCTTTCATGAAGCACCTTCTGTAGACGTTCATCCTTTTTGATGATTGTATGGGTCCAGGAAAATGATTTTTTTTACATCATTGTTTCTTCCTTAATCTTCTCCCTCCCAAAGAACCATCCCATCTGACAGTATTTTTTAAAGACAGAAAAAGAAAAAGGAAAAAAAAATCACCATAATTGATCAAAAGTCTGAAAATATGAGTTCATGTGGTTAAGTTTATCTGTTTCACATTTTCATTCCTTAGCTTCTATATTGGCTAAAAGTTTTACATTGTCACCAGTGCACTTAAAAAAAATGCTTAGGTATTTATTGCATGGTGATTCTTTGTTCAGTAAGTGCTCTACGTGTGGTCCTTTACTAATATGGTATCTTTTGTTGTAGGAGTAAGTTGCACTTGTAAACTTTTTGCTTCTTTATTTAAGGGGAAAATGAAAAGCATATATGATCCCATGTGTGTAAAAAATACTGAATCTGCTGCAAATAAAAGTTCTTTGGATCCAACACCAAAACATGAGTGTCATGTGTCAAAGAATGCGAATAGAATCACTTCACTGTTGGCTTACAGGGCCTTCGAGCTTACTCAGGTATGTGCATGGATTGTTGGCCTAATTCTCTACTCAGAGTGATATTACACAGATGGTTAAAACTGCTTATGAAGTTAGAGATTATTTAGCTCCTCTCTCAGATTTTTAAAGATGAACAGACTTAGGCCTGGGACAATGACTCATTGGTGACCCCACAATAAATAGTGGTGTCGGAATCTATCTTAGAGGTGTTTGGACTTCCAAGTCTTAGCCTCTTTGTGTCGAGTTATGATTCCTGCTTTATGCTTTATCCTGTACTGAGTCAGTTGTAAATTCTTTTTATTTGTATTGAGCTTCTTAAACTTTCTGCTTCCTCTGTTGCCACCTTGGTCCAGGCCAATAAAATGACATATGTGGACTATTACTTCCCCACTTTAAATCTGTCTACTGTTAGGTTAGTTTTCAGACTTACCACCTTTATCATGTCAGTTCTCTGCTTAAAAATCTTCAATGTCTTCCCATTACCTATAGGATATAATTCTAAACATTAAGCATTTCATTCAATCATCTGTAGTCTGGACTCTTTTCCCCAATTCAGTCAAGCTAGTGTAGTTTATAAACGATACATATTCTTCCTCTTCCACCTATCATTAGAACTTCTTTGTCCCTATTTCCATTAGTGAAGGGCCAGTACATTTGAGCTCCATGAAACCCCTTTCCTTTCACTCAGTGATCTTTCTCTTAATATGCCTTTTAAGTTTTAAATAATAGCTTTTATGGTGATTCAGCATTAACTGTTATATAATTTAGTTTTTCATGAGATGGATTGACTTGGCTTCCTAACTTGATCATAAGCTCCTTGAGGTGGAGATCATGTCTGGTGTATGTCCTCCAGAGAATCCAGGATAGAAAAAGGAAGAAAACTCATGCTTTAACTGTGGCAGTTTGAGACTCATTCATGTCTTTGACCGGTGTGTGCACCCACAACTATTCGTGATCATACAGTTTAAAAAGGTTACATAAGCAAAATATGAAGACTTAGATTTGTTAATGCTGTTATATGAAGTGTGGTCATAAAGTAAGGACTTAAAAAAAACTGAAACCATATGTTTGAGAGCTAAAATATTTAAGTAGGTGGTGTTTGATTTAAAGTAGTGACTTGGGGGATCGTTTATCCAGGCATACCTTGAAGATAGTGTGGGTTTGGTTCCAGACAATCGCAGTAAAGTGAATGTCATGAGAAAGTACATCACATGAACTTTTTTGGTTTTCTCATGCATATAAAAGTTAGGTTTACATTATACTGTAGTTTTATTAAGAGTATAATAGCATTATCTCTAAAGAAAAAGTATAATACCTTAATTAAGAAATACTTCATTGGTAAAAAATAGTAACTCTCATTTGAGCCTTCAGTGGAGGATCTTGCCTCGATGTTGATGACTGCTGATTGATCAGGGTGGTGGTTGCTGAAAATTAGGGTAGCCTTGGCAGTGTCTTAAAATGTGATAACTATGAAGTTTGCTTCATTGATTGGCTTTTTTTCACTTAAACACTTGGAGGCTATTGTAGAATTATTAATTGGCCTAATTTCAATATTGTCTTGGGGAATTGCGAGGGGGGGCGCCAAGGAGAGGGAGGAAGATGGGGGAATGGTTGGCCACTGGATATAATGCCACTGTGATACACATAGCAGCAGCTATGACTAGGAAGATGTATTTCCAGGGTAAATTCACAAGATACAGTAAACTCTCTGTATTAAATGCAAAATCAAAGTATTTAGATTGGAATACTGGGAGGTAATATTTAACAAGGTACTGATCATCACTCCAGGGCGTCCTGACATCTTTGGCATTCTTATTTGTTAGGCCTCCCTACAGACAAGTTTTCTTCCATCCATCTGCTTAGGCTGCTTCTCTGTCTGCGCCCTGTGCCGCTGTCACTCCCTGCTTTGCCTCTCACCCACTGAGGTCTGTCTCCCCAACATTCCATTGCTGTTGAAATTTTGTTGGGCCAGCTCCTCCCCCTCTTACCTCCCCGTGACCCAGGCTCCATGGGACATAGAGCAGGTCACAGAGGCTTATTCATGGACCCGGAAGATCTTTCTGTTCCATTCACATTACACTAGGGCAGTCAGAATATACACAACATATATCAGTTAGATTCACTGTCTTCTATGGGTGTGGTTTGTGGCACCCAAAAAAGTTATAACAGTAACATCAAAGATCACTGGTCACCGGTCACCATAACAGATAGAATGACAGTGAAGAAGTTTGAAATACTGTGAGGATTACCACCAGAATAGGCCACTGGCACGCTGTGAGCACATGCTGTTGGGAAAGTGGCACTGATAGGCTTGCTCACAGCAGGGTGGCCACAAACATTTGTAAAAGCACAGTATCTGTGAAGCGCAGTAAAACAAGGCTTTCCCTGTGTGTCCTTGTTCTGGGAACTCTCTGATTAGAGTTGCCTTGATAGTCTTTGATTAGCCTCAGTGGTGGGAACCTTTGTGTTTTGGATTTGACTTTGCAGCCAAAGGTGAAGAATGAGGTGGAGGATCACAAGGTATGACTACACAAAGCAGGATGTCGAGTTTCTTAGGTGGCTCCTCATCTGGGTTTGAAGGCAGTTATGGAAGAGCAGTTCCAAGAATGTTTGAATGATGGCAGTGTCATTTTATATGTATAGTCTTCCTGAAGCAATCAGCATGCTAGCGTTCTTTTCCATGGTTGGTTTTGGTTCTTCTTTCCCATTGTTCACTCCAGCGGTTACAACCCTTCTATACAACCAGACTAATGTCCAGTGTGAAAGTATTTGCAGATCCTATACTTGATTGCATGCTGCCATGGGAGGGAGAGGGAGAGGAGAAAACTTGAAACTCAAGGGGATTGTGGAACTGAATCTTGTAAACTAAAAGTAAATAAACAAAACAATTTAAAAAATATTGAAAAATATGTGTAGTCTTTCAAGATTGTCCCTCCTACTTGAAGGGGACAACAGTCATTTTGGAGGTTTAAGTGCTAGTGTTTGTGCTCCTGTCCCTCCTGCCATTTCCTCATTCCCCTGCCTTGGTGTTTAGGCAGTCTGTTGCTTATGAATAACCATATGGGGATAGTAGAAGCAGACCATGACCTTATAACTCATACTAACCCTAATTTGGACTCAACTGTTCTTTTTTTCCTTACCTCGTAAGATTTTATTATAAAATTAGAAATCCGCTTATAAAAATAGGGAGAAAATATAGTAGTTATATAGCTATATATAGCAAGGCCTGAATAGGCAACCTTCCTGTTGAATCCCATTTTTAAAATGTGTAGTGCCACTGGTGGGGTGATGGTACCTCGACCCCAAAAGAAGACCATGTCTCTGGATGGAACTCAGTGTCTCAGTGGGCCCCTTCTTTCCTTGTTGGAGCACATACAGACCTGGTCCTGTCATTACTCAGATAAAACCTATGCCGCCACGGGTCCTTGCCCAAGGACTCAGTCTTTAGCGTCTGGTCTGTGAGGATCTTGTCTTTTCCAACCCTTTGTGTAGACAAAACTCTGTTGCCCCTTCTTTCCCACTATCTGCTATCCACAGAAATAGCTTTGACTACCTGAATTTTCTCATATATTCCAAAAATCCAGACCACTGGCACCTGTGCCCAAGGTACCTAGACTTCTTACATACTCCTTTGAAGACTGACCGCTCCCTTACCCTACCCCAGATTGCCTTCTAAGCATATTTGGCATTCCTTTCACTGTCCATATAAGCTTTAGTGTCATCGCTGTTACTTTTCAAGTTCCCTAAAGAGCAGAGTCAGCTTTAGAGCATCTCAGTAAAACTCTGCCACTTGACCAGGGGACGGTTTGAGTGCATGAATTCATTCCACGTGATGCTGTGCTGTAGCTTGACATTTTGCGGGTCCCAGCACCCCTAAACCTCATCACCACAGATACTAAGGGGGATGGTATTACTGGCATATTTTCTTGGGACTCATAAATGTAAATATAGGTATATAAATTTATAAGTTATCTATAAGTATATAATGGTTAGTTGTATTACTATTTATTGAGTATTTGGAGTCAGAAAACATGGGTCTTGCCTGAGAAAGTTGTTTTGTGTGGGACCATGGGAAGGAAAGTCACCTAACTTCTCAAGTCTGTGTTCTCACCCATAAAATGGACATGTAACATTTCTCTTCCCTGTCTCACCTACTCCTTTTGTGAAGAAAGTACTTGAAAGATCTTAAAGTGCTTTATGAATTTCAGGTGGTAGCAGTGCCGTCCTCGGGGCGTGCTGCAGGCTGGGCAGACTTGGTAAAAACCATCTTTAGATCCTTTTATGCAATTCAGATTCAAACCACCAGTGTACCGGCATCTAAGCATGACTGCCCACTAATTACTAGGAAAGAAAATGTTATCGAGCATTTATTTTTCTCCCTTCCATGCATCCTTGCCCATCATTGAAAAAAGAATTCTTCTGTTGGTCGTGTCTAAAAGTATGTCTCCTTCCATTTAGTCTGTCAGCTCTCTTGAAGGAGGTGGATAGCACACCTCATCATGGCTCCTGTGGAATCATGATGGGTCATTTTGTTGATAGAGTTGTTAGATGTTACCAAATTGTTGATTGTTACAGTGTTATTATATATGTTTGGTTCTTCTGTTTCATACAGATCTTGGCAGGTTTTTCTGAAATCATCTCTTCATTTCTCACATTCATACACAACAGTTTGTTTAACTATCCCCTGGTTGGTGTGTGCCTCCTTAGTTTCCAGTTCTTTGCCACCACAAAGAGATGTGCTATGAGTGTCTTCATGTGTCTAGGACATTTCTTTGTTGTTTGTGGTTTAGGCTTGCGGGGAAGCGAGGGCACGGGCAGTCTACACACTTGAGTAGTTTTGAGGGTATAGTTTCAAAACTGCTTTCTGGAGCCTCTGTGCCAGTTCACATTTTCCCTAGCCATCCATACATATACCTTTCTATTTAATGTCCTCTCCAGTATTTGCTATCTTCCTTTTTTGGTAACCTTTGCTGGTCTGATAGGTAGGAGATGAAACTTCAGAGTTGCTTTAATTTGTATTTCTTAAATTATTGGTCATTTGGAGCATCTTTTCATGTTGCTGTGGGTTATTTTGGTTTCTTCACCTCAGAACTGTTGCCTGTTGATATTTTCTGAGAATTTGTCAGTCAAGGAGTTGCTTTTATTACATATATTTAGTCACCTCCTTATCTTTCTTAGTAGTGCCTCCCGTAACAGACACTTGGCTGCAAAGATTTTTTCTCCCCAGTTAAATTAGCTAATATTCACTCCATTGGCTTTGTTGTATACAGAGTGCTGGTGATCATTATGTCTTCTGTGATCTTGTCCCTTCTTCGCTTTTGGCCTCTTCCCCATTCGTAGATAATGAGAGGTGATTTTTTCCATCCTACTCTGATTTGTTTATGGTACGACTTTGTATATCTAGGCAGCACAAACACCCTCTCCATGTATGTATTTGTTAAAAGCAGGCATAATAGTGAGTTTATTATATATGTTTATCCTTCTAATGAATTATTTTAAAATCAAACTAATGTCCCATTTTTACAATTTTTAGTATTACTTTTATGAATATGGCTTTGATGAGCTAAGGCGAAGACCGAGACATGTGTGTCCGTATGCTGTTGTGTCTTTTGCATATAAAGATGATGTTCCAGCTCCAAAGTTTTTGACTGCATCAAGGTAAGAGAACGTTTGGGCAGTGGTAGCCGGGACCTTTTTAAATACAGCACTCAACACAGCAACATAGCCACACCTGCTGGATAGTCAGTAAAGATGGGTTGTCTCTTAAGTGTGGTAGAGCCACTTACTATTGTTCTTTTTTTGTGGTTATCCCTTGAATTTATTGAGATGATTTGAAAGCCCGTGCTATTTGAGTGCTAGGCTAAATTTCTTGTCTGTTCATTTCTAAAATAAATTTTATGTATTTTATGTTACCAAAATTTCTATTTTATGTCACTCTTCCTTCTAGAGATAAACTAGAAATTAAAGAGACCAGAAATGGCAAAATTAAAAGCCAGTCCTTTGAAAAGATTAGCAATATTAACTTTTTAAGTCAACTTAATTAAAAAGAAGAGGATACAAAAAAATCAGATCAGTAAAATAGCATGGGAACAATATAGAACTCAACCAAATCAGAAGAAATTTAAAAAACGATCAGAAACAACCTTGCTCAGTTAAGTACTAACAACTGAGAAGCAAAAGAAATAGAGGAATACGTATAGAACGTATACTGTTGAACCAATAGTACATCTGGAATTGATCAAAAGAGATCTTGAATTCTCTATTCTCAGACAAAGGAGTAGAACTAACTAAATGGACTAATAGTGTAAAGTCTCCTGGTACTGATTATCTTCTAAGAACACAGGCATGTAGGGGTGGTTTGATGATAGATTCTAGATCCTCCCTTTCATATTCTGCTTTATTGAGCATTTATCATGTGCCTTACCTTGTGCTAGATTTTTGCTTGTTAAATCTTCTTGACTAGACTAAAAGCTCCTTGAGGTGAGGGACATTGTATCAGGCAGTTGAAGCCTTGATTATCCAGCAGCTCAGCTGTCTGGCATCTTAAATCATTTTTTGAAATTTTGAAAAAAATGAATAAACTTCCAGCCCTAAGACCTAACCCAGTGCCCAGCGTACTTAATAATGCTTATTGGTTGACAGATTGGAAAGTGTAAAAGAGCTTTTGTGCGTGGAAAGGATACCATTGTTGGTTTCAGCAGAATGCTGGTTCTGAGGGGCTGTTCCTAACTATTGCCAGTCATGGCTCCTTTGAGAAATGGCAAAAATGACATAAGCAGTGACATGTATGACCAGAAATAGAAGTATGGGGAAAGTTCTGGATAGAGTGAAAGTGGGGGATAAGACCTTAGAATTCCACTGCTCTCACCTGTGGTGAAAACACACGTTCGGTGTTGGCTGGATACTTTGAAAGGAGTCTGTGGAAGGGAATTGAACCAGATGAGTGGGTTTGGAGCTGTACTGTCCCTATGGGAGAGAATGCTCATGGAAATGGGATTATGAATCTATGGAAGTATCAGTAATAGAAACCTGCCTCTTCAGTCTCACGATCTGAGGAACACCAGGCTAAAAGTCTAAGAGGCTGCAGAATTTCTCTGTGGAAAAAGGCTTTGTAAGAGGCAGCTAGGTGGTGCAGGGAATAGAGCACTGGCCCTGGAGTCAGGAGGACCTGAGTTCAAATTTGACCTCAGACACTTAACACAAAAACTAGCTGTGTGACCTTGGGCAAGTCACTTAACCCCAACTGCCCTCCAAAAAGCAAAAAAAAGAAAAGAAAAGAAAAAGGCTTTGTTTTTATAAATGAGATAGACCATTAATCATCTCTTTAGAGCAAAGAATGTAAATTTGAGAGTATTGTAGAGGAGACGGGACCGACTGGGAGGTTCAAATGGTCACTGAAGAAATAATAGTATTTTGAATACTGCTGGGAATTGAAAGGACAAATCAAACAGAATTGTTTTGTAATGACATTGAAAGCAAAAGAAATGAGCAAACCACTTGTTAGGAGGGACTCTTCCTCATTTAGAATTATGATCTTGTTATGAAATCATTATGGCCGGTTAGCCAGCCCAGGCCAAGTTTTTGATTTCACTTTTTGAGAAGTGAAGCCAGGAAAGCAACTGATGGAATTCTGCCTGCAACAGTTTTTCCCCCCCAGCTTGATTTAATATTCTCCTCCTACTCTTTTCCGTAGCCACACCGGATTACAGGTCCTTCAAGCTGCAAGATCTCCCCCCTTTTATGTTACTTACTCATCTTCAAATGCCACTTCCATGAAGCTCTTCCTTGTTTTCTCTCCTGCCAGTAATGATCTTACCTGGAAATGACCATATTCTAGTGAATATACTTTGTTCAATCCACGCCTTGTTCCTCCCTCTTTCCTGGGAACACTTTAACAATCCAAAGGCCTGGTCTTATTTAGATTTTGTTTTCAGTCTGGTTCACCTTTATTAAGTTTCTTCCCTTACACTTAAGCGCAGGACTTGGCATATGGTTGGCCCTCAGCCAGAAAGGGCAGAGGCTGGGGTACTGCCACGCAAATGGTGGGCCTGGCTGCTTTGTAAGTGACCGGGATGGAGAGCTGCATGTCCAGAAATGTCTGATTTGCAATAGAAAAAGCTGAGGCAGAGCTCCGGGCCAATAACAGTTTATTAAAGGAACCAGACCTCCCTCAATGAATGGGACCTCATCTTCCTCCAGGGCCTGAATTTGACATTGTTTGATACCCAGATGATGCAGAGTAGAATAAAGGATTTCATTGGCTGGCAAACCTCTATCTTGACCCTGCAGAGGGGCTGAAGGTCTGAGTACCTGCAAGGCAGGGGACTTCCATGGATAGGTACCTCATGATCTTGGGTAATAGAGAATACTCCCCACTTCCTATTGAGGCACAACAAAATAGTTGAAAGACTTTACATATCATTAGGACAGCTCATCCATTCTGGACTTGGTCACTTCCATATCAGTAGGTCATCTTCATGATGGGTGTAGCCATTTACTCATCAAGAAAAAAGGGTGGAGGTTGTTCTATTTAAGCAAGTGAACTTGTAGTTTAAAGTTTTGAGGTGTTGAAGGAAGACTAACTTTAATTATCCCTCTAAAATATGTAAACTGTGTACTAATAGTGAATAGACTAAGTATATATTAAAAGACAGCTGTAACAAATGATCACTACCCTTATGGAATTACACTAAACAATAATACTGATTGAAATTAAAATAAAGGTCTAAAAATCATTTAACACAGTAATTTTTTTTTCCTTTTTAGGTCTAACAGCTTTAATGTGGAAAGGAGCACAGGTAAGACAGTTTCAACACTTATCCTTTGTTCTGGTAATTTAATTGAATAATTTTGTATAGAGCTATTAATACTTTAAATGTACTTTTATGATGGATGAGAATCTGCAGAGGATTAACCGTGTATTATATTCTTGGATTATTGAAATGTATTTGAGCAGTGGATCATGTAGAAACAGCAGCCTTTGCAGTGCCGTTTAAATTGGGCAAATCTTGTCTGAAATCTCTTCCTAAAAGCTGGCTGATAGGAATATATGAAAGCATTTTCTTTTGTCTCTAAGCATAAGTTGTGCTGGTAACTCAAAACAAGAATAGACAATGTTTAGCTTACATTTTCATAGCATCAGAAAACTTGATCAGGATCAAACTTCTGTTTTTGCATTTTGTTAGAGAGCAGCTTCACTTCCTTTGTGCCTTTCCTTTCTGAATTTAGCATCTCTCTGCGTTCTTGGCTCACATGCCTCATTGCGTGTAATACGTTGAAGAAGAGGTTTTTTGTTTTCTAGAACTAGATTACCCCTCATTCTCAGATTCTCTGATTGTAATGATAATAAATCTCTTACCATTTATTTTCACTGTTTTTTCTTTCAGGTTGAATCTTATCCATAATCAAATGATTCTTTGTAAAACTTTGTTTTGATAACTTAATTAATTCTCTCTGTTAAATTATTCTTTATGGAGTCAGTATCATACAGTGGAAAGATTGCTGGCATTATGGACAAAAATTATATAGGATATAAGCTTCTTGAGGTCAAGGACTGTTTTGTTTTTTTCCCTCCTGAGTTCTTGTAGGCACTTATAATGAATATTGTTGGTTGAATGTTGGGTTTAGCAAATTACTTGATCTCGGAGTTTTGAGTTTGGTTAATGGCTGTAGTAATTGCACTTTCTATTTCAAACCATAGAAAAACAATTTCAGGTGATTCAGGAGATAATTATTTTGATTTCTATGTGCCATGAATTTAAATTCAATCAGGAAACCCAGCAGCAGTACCCTATTATGGGAAAGAAAATGACCTGTGAGACAGATCTCAGATTCCCCCACCCTTTGCATTAATGAATCAGCTGTAATTACTGTAGCAAGTGGTATGATTTGATTTTGTTTTAAAACAAAGTGCCACATAAAATGTAAGTAATCTTCCTCCCCTCTTTCAGTAATATTTTAATTTTATCCCTACCTTTATATTTGCCCACCATTTAAGTAAAAGTTTTATGATTGAAGGATATTTGGAACTTAAACTGTTAAAAACTTGAGCTTAAATACTTTATCAAAATAATTGTGAGTATTATTAGTAAATTTTGTTGTTTTTTAATTTAAAACATTTTTATTAGTAAATTTCCAAAATTAGATTGAATAAGAGATGAGTTAAATTATGGATAAATCATTTTAGCCTGAGGAAGTCATCTGAACTATTTTTCTAAAAGTTATATTTTAATTTGCAAATTGCTCTTCATTTTTTGGAGTATAATAACAATATCATGTGAAAAGTTAAATCGTGACCAAGAGTCCTGGCATTTTATGAAAATGATCGGTTTTTTGAATAATGTAATTTTGGTCATCCTAATAGGGTCATCCAAATGAGTAGAATCCTGCAAGTCAGGCTTTGCATGTTAATGCATGACTTCTGAATTTTTAAGACTGTGAATCTGTAGTAAACTAAAGTGACAGGACAAATTTGGGAAATCTCCAGTGTTCCTTAGAAATTTTAGATGACATTGAACTGAGTCTTCCAAGATGCCCTCTTGTGGCCCTCCACAAACCAAGAAAATGATTTGATTTGACAGGTGACTTGGAGATAGGCTGTCTTGCCTGGGAGCCCTTGCTCTGGTTTCTCCTTTAAGAGTGAGTGAATTTGGAAATTTGTAGTAGACGTTTTGCTCTAAACCTGAGTATTTCCCCACTTTAGGTAAAACGTTGCTACATCAATCAATAAACATGTATTAAGTGCCTCCTCTATGTGCTAAGCACTGTGGATAAAAATAAACCACAGTCCTTGCTTTTAATAAAGGAGAACCTAACATTCCTATGGGTGTGGGGAGGATGAGGTGTGCTAAGTGGTTCCTGACCTGGGATTTGAAGGTGGGGGGAGGGATGGGCTGTGACACAATGCAGAAGCCTCGAAGGTGGGGAGGCAAGACTGGGGCTGAATTCTTTTACTGTTGTAGAAATACTAGGGTCCCTTGATAGACCTTGATGCCTCTGGAAGCTCCCAGCACACAGGAATTTTGGAAGCAAAACCTGGGTTGTTGCTTAACTACAGACCCTGAATCCTTCATAAATTTAGGCTGCTTCAGAGGCTTTATGAGACTTAGTTTTTAGTTACATCTGTAGAGAGACAAAGGAATAAGTTTTGGTTTTACATCCTGCTAAGGGGAGGCAGGATCTCACACTTATCACAAAGTTTGTCCTTACAGAGATAAACTGTGGAGAAGTACATTTCAAAGCTTGGCTTGTGAGAGTTTACAATTAGGCTAATTGAGAGGAGAAATATTTAAGTGCCAAAAGATAATCTCTGAGTCAAGTTGTTTGTGGGTTTATCAGTAAACAAAGAGAGGGTTTGTCTGGAATTTTACTGCTACTAGAGTCCTAAATTCTGTTTACCCCTCTGGTTACTTATTTTGAATAAAAAATAAAGTGAATGAGGGTCTCAGCTGATTTTAACACATAAGAAATGACCTTCCCAACAAAAGTGGCAGCTCAGGACCCCAGATAGTAATGAATAGGAATAGAAATTTCTTATGACTATTCTTTTACGCTCTTAGTATGAAAACATCTTATTTCCTAATTACTGGTCATTTTAAAAATCTTAAATAAGGGTGGATCAAAAGATACTGTGCTTCCAGTAAATGCTGAGACCATATTTACCCTCCTTAAGAGGATGTGGGGGTTGGTAATAGTCCTAGGAGTTTGTTAAGGTGTGTGTTAATATTAATTTAATTGCAATAGTTAGGTTGTTCCGTGGATAGAGTGCCTGACCGGGAATTAGGGGAGACTCATCTTTCTGAGTTCAAATTTGGCCTCAAACTCTTACTAGCTGTGTGTCCCTGGGCAAGTCACTTAACCTTGTTTGCCTCAGTTTCCTCATCTGTTAAATGAGCTGGAGAAGGAAATGGTGAACCAGTCCAGTGTCTTTGCCAGGAAAACCTCAAATGTGGTCATGAAGAGTTGGATATGACCAAGACCACTAAACACCAGCATGTTGTTGTAGCAGCATATTGCCATAGAGTTCGGGTGAAGTCTAAGCATTGTTTTTTGAATATTTTATAATTTTTTGCTTTTCGTTAAAAAAATATTTAAGGGAGCTATCAGTGTTGTGGGGGGGAGAGGAGGAAAACCTTTTTGTCTTGCCAAGCTTTTGTTGTGATTAGACCTGACTTGAATTAGATTGGTGTAAGATCTCCTATCATCTGAATGGAGACTACTAGCTTTGTGATTTCTTTGTTATAGAGAACTTTCCCATGATGAGCAGACTCTCTGCCACCTTGGCATCTTACAACTAAGTGTCTTGCCCCAGGTGATGGAGCCAGGGTGGATCCAGGGCTGGGGCAGGACCTTAGGCTTCCTGCCTTGGACAGCCATTTTCTAGCCTTATCATAAACTGCCTCAAACTGTCTAGGTCCTGGGAAGCTTGAAATGTTAAATTATGCCATTAATTAATAAGCTGCTCACAGGGTTTAGATTCAGTTTGTAAAAATTTGTTGAAATAGAAGATGAGGTTTTTCTCACTTGTAGCTTTGTTTCTAGGTTGCTTTTACCTTTATTTTTCTGTGGTTCACATGGGTCACTACTTAATGTTTTCGTTAGATAAAACGGATTTCACATTATGGAGAGGAGAGCTTTTAAACAAAGGAAAGCTTCTGTGCTGTGCATCCTTGAAGTCCGCTACCCTTCCTTTCCTGCCCTTCAAACTGTGAGTACTGTGTTAAATTGCAAAAAAAGAATGCTCAGAGGCCATTATTAATAATAACCATGGGACTTAATAATAGTTCATTAAACTTTCCTGTTTTGTTTTTCCCTTGCAATTTAAGCTTAAATGGGAAAGTCTTCTCAAACTGATTTACGAAATTGATTTAGGCCTTTTAAGGAGTGAGCTCCTCTGGCAAGGGGGCCTTTGCCAGCCCTTCCCCGCTAGTGTGCTTCCTTGGATAGTTCACCCCGGGGACTCTCCATATCTTAGCAGACAAAAAGCGAGACAGTTCCTGTCCTCAAGAAGCTTCTATTCTGTCAGGATATGAATAATTATATACATAATCAAGGCAAGGTAGTGGGGGGGTGGGCACTGGCCATGGGGAGCTTAGAAAAGCAGCTTCTAGTAGCTTTGAGGGGAATGAGGATTCTAGATACGAGGGGAGGGATGGAGTATATTAAGAACGTGGAGATGGGAGGGGGAGTTTCATGGACAAAGTGCTGTGTAAAGAGGCTAGTTCTAGCCATAGAGTGAACCATGATAGATGACATCTCTGGGATGCTTTAAGGTTTGCAGAGGGCATTACAAATAGGATCTCATTTGACCTTTGCCCCAGCCCCTAGGAGGAAGGGGCTGTTACTGTCTACTCCATTTTATAGATGAGGAAAATGAGGTGGAGAGTGGTCAAGTGACTTGCCCAGAGTCACCCTGCTAGGAAGTGTCTGAGGCTGTACGTGAATTCAAGTCTTCTTTCTGACTCCCAGTGTTCTGTGTCCTGTATCCCTGGATGGTGGTGGTCAGATGAGTGGTGCCAGAGAGGCCGTCAGGGCCCCTAAATATTCAGTCAGGTGGAGAGAAGAGAGAGGGGAATCCAAGATGACCCTGAGGCTGTGTACTTGGGCGCCAGGTGGGAGGTAGAGAGATGTTTGGAGAAGAGAGCTGTTGGAGGGAAAGAGGAGAATGTAGTTTGTGGATCAGTGGCATTTTGAGATGTCCGCGGGCATCCAGTTGAGAGTTAGTATTGTGGGTCTGGAGCTTTGAGCCACTCCCACTGCCTGAATAGATGTGGGAGTCATCTGTATCCAAATGATCATTAAACCCCTAGAAGTTGAGGAGATCCAGTGACAAAGTGGACAGAGCAGAGGCCAGGAGCTGTGATGGGTTCATGTTACCAGGCCCACAAAACCTTCATTCTAGAGGTGCAGTTTTTTTGGTTTTGTTTTGTTTTTGTAGGGGAGTGGCGAGGCAGTTGGGGTTAAGTGACTTGCCCAAGGTCATACAGCTAGTAAGTGTGTCAAGTGCCTGAAACTGCATTTGAACCCAGGTCTTCCTGACTCCAGGGCTGGTACTCTATTCATTGCACCACCTAGCTGCCCCTCATTTCAGAGTATTAAAAAGGGTCATCGGCTGGGGTCATGGCTGAGCTACTGAGTCTGATGTGGAGTGATGTGGAAAATAGAAGATGGGCTTAGGAGGAAGAAAACGGAGCCAGTGAGCCCTGGCTCCACAAACATGACTTTGATTCCTGTCAGAATTGTAGATCATATCATGAAAGGATGGTTAGAGAACATTTTGCAGTTGTAATCACAAGGAGCCTGTATGTCTTCATAAAAACAAGTTTTGTTGGACTAATTTCTTCCCTTTTCTGACAGTTATTAGGTTGGTAGAATGAGATTAAAGATGGTTTACTGAAGCATTTTACAGTGTTGTGCTGTTCTTGGGGAAGCAAGGCAGAGCTGTGGGGTGAAGGGCGGAATATGGACCAGGCTCTAGATGGTGACAGTTGTCATTGATGGGGTTGTTCAAGGATCTCTGCTAGTCTCTAGGCCAGTGGTTCTCAACCTTCCTAATGGCACGACCCTTTAATGCAGTTTCTCATGTTGTGGTGACCCCCAACTATAAAATTATTTTCGTTGCTACTTCATAACTGTAATTCTGCTACTGTTATGAATCTATCTGATACGCAGGATTTATTTCCGTTGTTATAAAATTGAACATAACCCACAGATTGAGAACCGCTGCTCTAGGCTCTTCTGAGGCCTACTGAGTGACTCGCCTGAAATCACACAGGGAGTAAGTGGCCAAGCAAGGACTGGGAGTCGGGGCTCCTAATTCTCCTGTACCGTGCAGAGTGACCTGGGTAAATACACAGATGTTATTACACTTCTCAGATTTTCAGATAATGGAATGGATAGGCAAAGGGATCTTGTCAGACTAGAACATTGGGCCAGATTGAAGAATATGATTTTCAATGTAAAGTCTTAAATTTTGGTTTAAAAAATTAATTTTATGTACATAAGATTGCTATAGAGTGGTTTGAAATGTGTTTGGGTATTCTGGTGAATTGCAAGGCTATAGGCCAGTGGTTCTCAACCTTCCTAATGCCGTGATCCTTTAATACAGTTCCTCATGTTGTGGTGACCCCCAACCATAAAATGATTTTTGTTGGTACTTCATAACTAATTTTGCTACTATTATGAATCTTAATGTAAACATCTGATATGCAGGATGTATTTTCATTGTTACAAATTGAACATAACCCACAGTTTGCTCTAGTAAAAGTCCTCTGTGTGATAAGAGCCCCCCAGAAGCCAGTACAAGGCTAGGCCATACTGAGAGACTTTGTGTACAAGATGAGCAAGGTGATGATTCATCATCATCATCATCACCATCATAATAGCTCTAGAGAGTGGACAGAGGAGGAAATCGGTAATGTGCTCTTGTCAGACCATCTCAAGAGTCTGGGGTTCCGAGTTTTCATGTTCCATTTTCGGAAGAAAGCAGAGGATGATAAAGGATTATCATTCTGTGGGAGGTTCAGTGCTTGAGGAGAACCAGTCCAAATCACGTGTTTAAGTGCAAGATCCAATGCTAAGTGCATGCAGACAGCATGCAAAGAAGACAAATGCTGGAGAAATTGGCATTAATATCGTAAAGAAGACACTAGCAGTGAGGGAGGTGGTGGTGGAAGGGGGGGGTGGGGCATGGGAAGGGCTTCTTTAGAAGGCAGGATTGGAACAAGAAAACCAAAGAATCTCGGGAGTGGAGAAGAGGAAGAGCATTCAAGGGCTTGCGAGGCAGCTGGTGAAAAGGCCAGGAGTTGGCATATGGAGAGTCTTGTTCTGAAAATGTTACTGGGTCATTGACTGTGTAGGGCCATAAGCTGTGAGAAGTGGCAGGGGCCAGGATGATGGACTTTAAAAGAATGAGAATTTTCATTTCATCTTGGATGTTTCATGGAGCCGTGAGAGTTTGAGTTGGGGGTGGACTGCATTTGACTCAGGTCGTTTTGGGAGCTGAGTAAAAGGTGGCCTGCAGCGGAGAGACTGGAGACAGGGTGATCCAACAGTCGTCCAGACCTGAGGTGATAGAAGTCTTGGACCAGGCAGTGTCTGAGGACCTCGTTGGTGTCTTCACGTATTAGAAGAATTGTCATATATGAGTTAGCAGGATTTAGTTTTTTTGCCCTAGAGGGCAGAATGCAAGCCTTGGATTGCTTTAAGAAAGACACAGATTTAGACTTGATATCAAGACACATTTTCTGTAGGTATCTAAAACTCTGCATGGCCAAACAGAACCCTTAAACTCTGCGCTTCTTGCCCTGCTAGCTGTCGAAGGGACTGCTTTTTCCCAGCTAGCTTCACAGTCTAGGTATCATTGTGGACTTCTCAGCAGTATTCACCCTGGGTGTTTCCAGGGCTCATCACGTCTGTGTCCATAGCATCTTTCATCTCATTCCACCAGCTATTAGAGTAAGCTCTTGACTGGCCCTCTGTGACCATCTTCTGATCACCTCTCTGCTTCAGTGAGACTTGTAAACTCTGTGGGTTTGCTGTCACCACCAGCTTTTTGTCTGTGACATTTAAAACCTTTACAACCTTGTCCTTTCCTGCTTTTTAAAAAAAGTAAGTTTTTATTGATGTCTCCTTTTTTTAACCCCATCATAATTTTCCTCAGTATCATTGACCCCTCTGTTTCCCCAAAAGCCATAGTATATATAAGAAATATTCTTCAAAGAAAAAAAGAAGAAAAATAACTGTTCAAGATACTGAAATAATCTGAAAATATTTACAATATGCAACACTTGTAGACCTGCTACCTCTGAAGGGCAGAGGGGTAGCATGTTCTCGTGTCTCTTTTTTGCAACCACTCTTTTTCTTTGTAATTTGGCCACACTTCCTCCACACCCCCCACCTTCCACTCTGATTTGGTGGTTTCTTTCTGGGTTTACATTGTTGTTGTCATTGTCTCTGATGTTTTCTTGGCTCTGTTTGTTGCTTCACTCTGCATCAGTTTGTGGAGATCTCTCCCTGCTTCTTTGTATTCATCACCTTCACCATTTTTTATAGCATAGTAATATTTCATTATCCCTTGTTTGGTTAAGAATACAACTCCTAGGGGCAGCTAGGTGACGCAGTGAATAGAGCACCGGCCCTGGAGACAGGAGTACCAGAGTTCAAATCCGGTCTCAGACACTTAACACAAAAATCTAGCCGTGTGACCTTGGGCAAGTCACTTAACCCCAACTGCCCTCCAAAAAAACTGAAAACAAAGAATACAACTCCTAGTTGTGAACTGATGCAACCATTCTTCAGAGCAATTTGAAATTATGCCCAAAAGCGATATGAAATCGTCCATACTTTTTGATCCAGCAATACTGCTTCTGTATCCCAGAGAGATTTAAAAAAAAATCAAAAGTACCTATTTGTACAAAAACATTTATAAAAATTCCTTTAGTGCTGACAAAGAGTTGGAAATGGGGGGCTGCCCAGCAGCTGGAATGGCCAACCAAGTTGTGGTATACGATTGTGATGGAATGCTGTATTGTGCTATAAGAAACAAAGAGCAGGATGATTTCAAGAAAAACCTGGAAAGGCTTACATGAACCAATGCAAAGTAAAGCGAGCAGAACCAGGAAAAGATTGTGCGCACTAATAGTAATATTGTACAACATGACCTGTGAATGACCAAGCTCTTCTCAGCACACAGTGACCCAAGACAGTCCTGAAGGATTTATGATGAAAATGCTGCCTACCTCCAGAGAAAAAACTGTTGGAATCTGAATGGGAATTGAGGCATGCTTTCATAAACTTTAATTGTTTTTTGGGGGGGGGAGGGGCGCAGTATCTGTGTTTTCTTTTGCAGTATGACTGATATGGAAAGACGTTTTGCATGATTTCACATGTATAATCTATATCAAATTATTTGTCCACTGAAGGAGTAAAGAGAGGAGAGAATTTGGAGCTCAAAATTAGAAAAAAAAATGTTAAAAATTGTTTTTACTAGTAATTGGGAAAAAAAATACCATAAAAGTTTAAAAGAAGAATACACATCCTACCTGTGAGGGAACGTGATGTGCTTTTTTAATATTGACGTCACATAGCCATTCATGTACCACAATTTGTTTATAGATTCTCCAGTTGATAGGAATCATCTTTGTTTTCCATTTTTTGCTCTATCAAAAAGTGCTGTTATGAATACTTGGATGTATTGGGAACTTTAATGTCGGTGACCTTGTTGTGATGAAAGCCTTGTAGTGGAATGATGGATATGGGGATTTTAGCTACTTTATTCGCATAATTCTAAATTGCTTTTCAGAATGGTTGTGCTGACTTACAGTTCTGGCAGCAGTGCATTATTATGCCTGTCTTGTGAAGACCTCTCCACTGTTCTCTCAGCCATCTTTGGTTTATCTTTGCTAATTTGTTAGTTATAAAGTAAAACCTTTGGTTCACTTTTATTTGTAGTTAATTCTCTTATTAACAAGAGTGGCATTCTTTCCTCTGGTTGTAAATAGTTTGCAGTTCTTTGAACAACTGTTTATTCATATCTTTTGACCATATATCTGGGGATGAGGGTGTGTGTGTGTGTGTGTGTGTGTGTGTGTGTGTGTGTGTGTGTGTGCGCGCGCGCGCGCGCACGCGCGCGCGCTGAATACCAAACTCTTACAAGAGAAATTTGATAGCTTTCCCGCCCTTCATTTACTTCCCTTCTTCCGGGTGTATTACTCTTATTTGTACAGAGGCTTTTCAGTTGCATGGAATCAAAGTTATCTACTTTATGTTTTATAGTTGCCTCTGTTCCTTGTTTGGTTAACAGTGTATCATCTACCTAGTTTTGTGAGTGGTTTGCTTTTCTTCTGATTTTTTTAATCTATCTATTTAGAACGTATTGTGGAATATGCTCTAAGGTGCTGATTTAAACCTAATCTCCACCAGATTGCTTTCCAGTTTTCCAGCATTTTTATCAACTAAGGAATTCTTTGAGTAACTTGTTTTCTAGTTTATTAAACACTGTTTAGTTTGTTTCATTGGTCTACCTACTTCACTGTTTTTATCCTATATCTGAGATGAATGGAGGAACATATAAGCCCAGATTTAAATGTTAATAGGTTAAACAATCTAATAAAATGGAAAAGAATGACAAATTGAATTGAAAAAACACAACAGAATCCTACAATCTGTTGCTTACGAGAAGTACACCTAAAAAATAATGGCATGGGGCTGCTAGGTGGCACAGTGAATGAAGCATCGACCCTGGCGTCGGGACGTGAGTTCAAATCCAGTCTCAGAAAGTTGACATACCCTACTAGTTGTGTGACCATGGGCAAGTCATTTAACCCCAATTGCTTTGCCTTCCCCCCTCCAGAAAAAAAAAAATTTAAATGGCATGCACAGAATAAAAATGAGAGGCTGGAAAATAATTTACTGTATATCAATTCAAACCAAAAAAGTGGGAGTTGCAGTTATGCTGACAACAGAAAAGAAAATTCACAACAAAATAAGGAGAACATATGCCGAGAGGAACCTCAACAAACCAATATCCAAATTAAATTTATCTGCTCCAAATACATAAAAGGAAAAATCCAGCTGATGTACGAGACGACAAGAGATAGTAGTAGAGCAGTGGCCAGAGATTTTGATGTTTTGCTCAAATGTTTTGGAGAAATTGAACAGAAAGATAAACAAAAGGGGAAATAGAATTAAACATGCAGGGGAAACTTGATCTAAAAGCCTTATGGCCTCTTCTAAATGGACTCCTCTTTAGCACCACATGGAATTTTTTTTACACAATTGGCCATGTGTTATGTCACAGAGATATTGCAAACCAATATAAAAAGGTGGAAACAAGAAACGTATACTTTCCAGACCATAACAAAAGACACAGACCCAAATGGAGACCTAATGATGAAATCCCGAATGAGTGGGTCAAAGAAACACAGCATACAAACAGTAATTACGTGTGAGGAACATGTGATGGTGAAACAACATGCCAACATTTCTGGGCTGCAGCTCTGACAGTTCAAGAAAGATTACGGTCCCCATAAATATACCTTAACAGAGCAGAAAAAGGAAGGATTTATCACCTGAAAATGGATTTTTTAAATTTGAAAGCTAACAGGTAAATATGAAAGAAACACAAGAGAGATTAAAAATTAGAGGAGAAAGAACTTGGAAACCAAAGAAATGATAATAATCTGTCTCAGTTTTACTAAAATTGATAAGCTTGTAGCCAATCTGATTAAAAAGAATTGGGTAGAAAATCAGATCACCTCAATAGGAAATGGAACAGGCAGAACCTCTCTCATCTCTCTAGTCTTCTTACACTTGATGCTTTTCCAGTTAGTTGACAGTCCTGCAACTTTCTGGACACTGGCTTTTCCCCTGTTCGTCTCTTACACTCCTCTGTCTCCTGATTCCATGCCTTTTCACTCCCTGGAACGCATGCCTTCCTTACCTCCACATCATTGCTTCTCTGGGTTCCTTCAAGATTCAAGTCCAGTCCCTGGAGTTGTTTCTGGAAGTTTTTCCTTGTTCTCCCACTGATGATTTGAATCCCCCTTGAGATAACTTTTTCATTTATTGCATGTTGTCTCCATCATTAGAATGTGAACTCCTTCAGAAATCTCTTTTCCTATCTCCAGCACTTAGCATTAGCATTGTATCTGGTACGCAGTAAGCGCTAAATGAGTCCTTGCTGATTGGCTTGACTTTGCAAAAGTGGAATGCAATGCCTTCCAAGGTAGTGGCTCCTTCATATGGGTGTTGTGTAGCAAAGGCCTGTGACCACTTGTTTAGATATGCTGTAGAGGGCTGGGGTTTTTTAAAAAAAATTTTTTGTTTTGATTTGTATCAGATGGGCTTTGAGGTCCCATGAGATTTTGAGGAGAGCATAAAAGATGGCTGGACAAAGGGCCTAGCAATGTCTAACCACCAGGAGGTGACTTTGGGGAGGAGATAAAATAGTTGTCTGAAAACATTTGAAGGATTATAATAAAGAAGAAGATTAGACTGATTCTTCCCTCCATGGGGAAGAACTTAAATGCTTTGCTAACTAGAACCAAACGGTGAAAATGGAAGGTTGTAAAATTCAAATCCTTCAATATAAGAAAAAAAAATTTCTAATAATTAGAGCAATGAGAAAATGGGCTGAACTGTTCATTTAATATCAGATTCCTCATCAGTGAAGATGTTCTAGTAAAGTCCACATAGTTTCTTGTCTTAGATGTAGAAGAAGTTTTTGAACCTGACAAACCTCTGTGGTTTCTTCCAACTCTACAGAATAGTATTTAATTATTTTTTTTTATCTTGTGCATCTTCTTTCTAAATTTGTCCCCATTCGTATTTGACCTTTATTTCCATTAATTTAGGGTACTCCCAGTGAGGAAACTCCCTGTACTAGTGTAGATTGTCAGTTGTTTTGTAGTTTCTAGTAATCGAAAAGTTGGCTGGGGTACTGAGGGGTTGAGTGTCTTGTGCTCAGCATTGCAGATCCAGACTGGGGAGTCTTGTTCTCAGCCTACTACCCCCCACTTACAATGCACCTAAAATTAGAGGGGTAGCATGGGCAAAGAATGAATGGGAATCTGCCTATTACTATTACTATACTAGCTCCCAGAGACTCTGCTAGACGTACAATTAGAAGAAGTAAGACAGCCCCTCATCTCCAGGAGCTCATGTTCTGGGATTGACAGCACATAAAAGATAGTTCAACTTCAGGGGAATGGAAAGACCTGTAAGTCCGTGTTGGCTGGGCCCTGGGTTCCTTATGTCACTTGGTCAAATGATAGTTCTTTGCGTCTGGAGGAAGTGACATCGAGGCATATCTCAGTGGAAGGAATAGAACTGGCAATTCCCACTTTATCCAAGCCAAGCATAATTCAAATGAATTCTGTGTGACTTAGGGGTGTTATATGGAGGAGGAAATGTGAGTGGGGAAGAGAATGGCATAGAAGTTACCTTTCAGTAGTGGTGAGAGTCATCAGACAGTTAAGGACAAGTCTAGAATATGTTTCCTGCATCCATAGTATTCCTGTGTAAGGCGTGTTGAACTAAGTAATTAAATGCTCCTCCGTTGGGGATTTCCATAAGTATTCAGAAGTTATAGCAATGGAAGACCAGATGGGCGGTAAAAATGCTTTCTGCATCGCTTTGTGTTTCGCTTGGCTACTGTTACGATACGGTGAAAAGCACAAGACTTGAAATGTTGGTCTTGACATTATTGCCAGGATAGTTGTATTGTTTCTGTGTTCCAGGAATATAAACTTTTGGTTTCCATAAAACTCTTTGTATGTGTTACTTAATTGATTTTATCAAGTGTGAAAGATACAGGTGAGGGAAACAGTCTTTTTTTCTTTTTAATTTTTTTCTAGTCCTGAGAAGTTAGATGTCGAAACTGTTATGAGCATTGACCATCTGAAGCAGAAAATTCCTCCAGCCCTTTTTTATAAGGAAACATACTTAGGTGCAAAGGAAGGTAATGTAATACAACTTGATTAAAAATATTATGTGATAAGCGTGGATTTAGTGCCTTACTCTGTGTATTTTTCTATGTCAGTATTGAAGAATGGAATGTATTGCAGCCTTTATGAAGTTATAGAAAAGACAAGAACTGGAAGTAACTTGGAGAGTTTAATACAAAGACTAGAGCGAGAAAAACTAGTGAGTAAAACTGTTTCAATTCTTCCCTATCCTCCCTTAGGCATGTCTTAGTAATAAAGCAGACCACTCATTCAGATCTTGTTTTAATTCACTTTTGTAGTGATTGCGGCACAGTCCCTGCCTTGGTTGGTGCAGCTTCTGGCTCTTTGCTCTATTTTGAGCCTTTGGCACCCCCTCCGTCTAACATAGTCTTCCAGATAATCTGCACGTCTGCAGGTTCTTCTGCTCCCCGAAGATCTAGTGTATCCTGACCACATGACTTCTTACATTCTTACTTAAGTTAGGTTGTTCCTCCTCTCCGAGTCAGGGTAGATAAAACAGAAGTGGTAATAGAGCCGCTCTGCCTTCACTTGTGGGCAGGTATCCCTTCCACCCTAAGGACGAGTTCTGTCCTTTTGATTCTTATTCTTTGCTCCCAGTTTAGCTTAAACAACCTTCTAATTGTAGTTCTTGGAATTCCTTGCCAACTTCACTTCTTTCTGAACTTTAACACACTTTTCATAGGGTCGTGCTACACTTTGATATACATCCTCTGTTTTCTGCTCTTCTGCTGCTTCTGTCCATGTTTTGGACGGGAATCATTGATTTCATTGCCCTGGGGAGCTCTTCTCCGAGGCCTCTCCTGTCATGGCTGTTGGATGCACCTGCTCTGCAACTGAAGATTCATCTAAAGTGTTTTGGCCTAAGTCATATAGACTTGACTTGAACTCGTGTCTTGTGACTCTTAAACCTGCTCTAGCCACAGTGCTATGACAAATCTTTGGGGAGAACAGTGGGGCTGGTGAGCTCCCTGTTCATCCCCTTCGGTCTCTTTGGAGAACTAACTCCCCATTTTGCTTTTGATTGGACTTGTTTTCCTTTTTACCTTCTGAATTTGTTTCCAGCTTTTAAGTCTCTCTTAAACTGACTTGCACTGTCCATGAAATCCTAGCTTTCTATGAACTTTTCTTTGAAATCTGTTTGACCTCGCTCTAGGGCCCTTTTCAGATGGCAAACCCCTCAATAACCACTTCCTTCCTGTGAGTGAGAATTAGTGAAGTATTTCTTCTGCTTGGTGGCCCCATCTTTTGAGGAATGCAGTTATTATCAAAGCCAGGGAAGCAGTTATTGCTGAAGATGCAGTAGAGGTCATGAGCATTTACTGAGTCCCTACTGTGTGTCATGCAGTTGGGAGGATCCCCTGCCCTCAAGAAGCTCCTGTTTTATCAGAGGATACATGTAACCCTATAAAACACATGAAATAAACACAAGATAACTGGGGAAGGGAAGGATATCAGGAAGTGGGAGCACCAGGAAAGGCTTTTATAGAAAGGAGGGATACTTTACCTGGGGTCCATCAGGGTATTCATGAACTTGGCTAGGAAAAAACCTATTTTTATTTTCACATTTGATCTCTTACTTAATTTAGCATTTATTTAAATTATTTAAAAACATGATTTTGAGAAGAGTTCAGACTGTCTTTTCTCAGAATGCCAGAGAAACTCATGACACCCAGAACGGTAACTCTCAACCTAGAAGTTGGCTTATGGACTTGAACATAGTGAAGATGAGACCTGGATGGAGGTGTGGGGGTGAGGTGAGAAGTAAGTCACAGAGACCCAGGAGATGCAGTGTTGTGGTGAGGAAAAGCTAGAAGGCCAGTTTGGTTAGACTGCCGGGTGCAGGGAGGGGAGACCTGTCCAGGGATTCTGGAAAGAATGGGGAGGGCCAGGTTGTGAAGGGCTTAAAAATGGCAAACAGGAAAGTCATTTTGGCTGGGGGAGTAGCACTGGGGAAGGAGGAAGCTCTGGCAGGGTCAGGAGTGTTGGGGTTTAAGAGATGTAGTTGAGGTTCAGTTCAGGAAACCCTACCTGGGTTTGGGAAAGATAATTAGATGTGCTTGAGGAATGTTGAGTTGCAGGTGTCTGGGAGACATGCGTTGAGGAGGGGGCTTCAGAGCTGGGTGCCAAGATGAACAGATTGGAGAGGACTGGGTGGAAGGATACCTCCATGCTCTGCATTTTGGCCTCATTTGGTTAGAGATAGTTTATTAACAAAAAAGTCTTCCCTGTTCCTGCTGGGCATCGCTAGTCTGCTTCTTCCAGACTGGGAACCTTCATGTCCTCCTCAGCTCACCCTTTGCACTTAGGCCACGTATCTTTTGTGTCCACAAGGATTATTGTTGTCTCCTCACAGTGTCACTTCCTGGGGGCAACTCCCCTCCCCTGACACTTGCACTGCTGCAGCAGCATTGTGTTAGGGCTCCTGTCCCGAGTCTACTCCAGTCCACCTTCCCCAGAGCTGCTCAGGTGACCTTAGAGTTCGCCTCAGACCATGTTACCTCTTGTTCAGTAAACTCCAGAATCACAGCCTGGCCTTTTCCTGCTTTTTCATTCCCCTGGGATCTGGTTGTATCATTCTGCTTCATCTCTGGGTTCCATCCCTACCTTTTTGCCAGTTCTCCCGGCCTTGAATGTCCTCTCTCCACTTTACTCTGTATTCTGGTGTTCCTGGCTTCTTTCAAAACCCAGTTCAAATCCCACCTTTCGCAGAAAGCCTTTGCTGGGTTTTCTTGTGGTACCCCATCTCTCCCCTTCTCCAGGTCCCCAATTGTCTCCCATTTACAGTGTATATTTTCTTTGTACATAATTACCTGGATGTTGTCCTCCGTTGGACTGTGAGCTACTTGAGGACAGAACCCATATTTTTCCTCTTTGAACCTGAAGCACTTAGCATTGTGCTTGACATGACAGTAGCATCACTTAAATGCATTTTGAATGTTTACTGCCAGGTCCAGATGAACTCCTCCTACTAATTGGCATATTCTCTCTCTCTTTCTCTCTCTCTCTCAGACAATTTTCAGTTACTGTAGTAATTTTGAAAGAAAGAAAACATTCCACAACAAAGTAAAGCAAAGGTACATAGTTTACCTTCAGGGTGTTTTGATTTACTAAACAGCACAGTAATAGGTTAATGTTTTTCACCTCTTTAACTGTTCCCTCCTAGTTTAGCCAAAGGTTAATAACAAAGAGGCGTGTTTCTTTCACTTCGGGTTAGTTCACAATAAATATAAGACTGTCTCTTAATTTCAAGAATCAAGATCCCTTCTTGAGAATAAATCTTTTAGTCAAGGCAGACCGACTGGGTCTTTTGATTTAATAGACTGAGGACTGTTCTGACATTGTCATAAGGCTCTATTATTTCACATTAGTGAAGCCTTCATTTCCCTTGCTTGCCATGTATGTGGGATTTGATGAATTAATAGAGTGAGTCTAGAAATGTACATGTGTGAGACTGGCTTTAGGATGAAGAAGTGATTATTGGAAAGTAGAAGAATAAGGAGGGATTAAGGGAATAAACTCCATCAGATGAGACCCAGCACCTCACAGTTATCACCTCATCTGATCCTCACAGTGACCCTGTGAGGTAGGGTAATTAATCTTTATTTCATAGTTGAGGAAATGGGCAGGCATGAAGTTAAGTGACTTGCCTAAAGTCACACATAGAGTAAGTGTCTGAAGCTGGATTTGAATGACAGTAGTAGAAAATATAAGGATTTGGAGAACATCTGCACCCTTCAACTTTGTGTATATCTTACTGTGCCTTTTTTTTCTTGGTGGTGAGACACAACCACTGTGTACTGGAAAGGTCAGTGGAAGGGTGGCTCTGACTGTGTCTCACACATTGGAATGTTACTTCACTATTTCTGCCTTTTTTCTTTTTCACTGCCTAATACCTTAATAAACTGTGCTGCTTATCCTATTAGAGTTGTACCCTCATTGATCTGTAAGCATCACAAGCACAGAGCCTATTTTATCTCTTGGGTTTTTTCCCCAGTATTTCTTAAAATGATCTGCACGTAGGAGATGCTTAATGAAAACTAACCAAACTTTATCCAATTTGGGGTTTCTTACCAAGATTTTCCTAGCCTGGACAACTGCCCAGATCCCTTATTTAGTTGAGTGTCAGGCCTAGGTCTCTTCTCGTCTGACTCTTTGAACAGTTATTGCTTAACCATCTTTCAGTTTCATCGGAGTATCTCGTGTAACTACTTGAGTCTGGATCTCTTCTGTTTGCTAAGCATATTTCTTATCGTAACCCTGACCTAATTAAAACTTTTGAGCTGAAATAATTGTTTTACAAAAACAAGCTAATATTAGCCTTTCTCCTTTCTAAATACATGGTTAAGTAGTTTCTTCAGCTAGAGCCAAGGAAAGACACTATTCCATATTTTTCAACTCTTCTTTATAGTATGTTTTTTTTATACTTTTATTTATTTTTATAATCATTTGTTATCTCTTCCTTATTTGACTTTTACTGAGCTATTTAAAAAAGAAAAAAAGCTCTAGTAACAAATTTCTGTCTCATAGCAGAACAAATTCTCCAGCTGCCCATGTCCAAAAAATTTATGTATCATTTGATATTTTAAGTGCTATCCCCTGTCTAGCAGGGGTGGGTGGTCTTTCATCCTTGAGTCTTTTGGGCTGATGGTGTATTCATCACATCATTCAGAATGCTCAGGTCTTTCAGAGGTGATTCTCTTTCTTACATTGTTCTAATTTTGTAAATTGTTCTGCTGGATGTGCTTACTTCATTCTCCTAGTCCTCAGTTTCCTCTGAAACTGGCCATTTCATCCTTTCTTATGTTAGTGCTTAAATACTGCCTTATTTTCACATTCTGTGCTTTGTTCAGCTCTTCCCCAGTAGATTGGCCTTCACTTAATTTACAGTTTTTGGGCTCTACAGAAAGAGCTGTTACGAGGAATGTTTTACATGTGGGTCCTTTTCCCTCTTTGATCTCTTTGAGGGTGGGCCGGAGGGTTGACTCAGCAGTGCTATTGCTGGGCTGAAGGATAGAGCTACGCTTTGCTTTCCAGAGTGGATGACTCATTCACAGCTTCATGCACAGTGTCTGTTTTACCACACTGCCTCCCTCATTTGTTATTTCCTTTTTTGTCATCTTTGCCAACCTGATGGAGTCTGAGATGGAATCTCAGAGTTGCTTTAATTGGCATTTCTCTTATTAGTCAGTGAAAGCACTTTTTCATTTGGGATGTTGATAGCTTGTATTGCTTCCCTTAAAAGCTGCTTGGTCACATCTTTTCATGATGTATATGTTGGGGAATGGCTCTTAATCTTTATCAATTTGAATGATTTCTTTATATATCTGAGACTTAATCAGAGAAACTTGCTAGAATGATTTTTTCCTGTTAACTATTTGTTTCCCTTTGAATTTTAATTTCATATCACTTTTCTTTCTGTTGCTATCATTTCTTTTGAATGGTCTCTGGTTATCTTAATGAAGAGCACCTTATAGTATCTTCCTTTAATACCTGATAATTTCTGATTCTTTTTTGGCAATGAATTGTTTCATTAATATTTTGTAATTATTTATCATTTTATAATATTTTAAAACCATTTATTATGTTATTTATTTGGAAAAAAAGGATTTAAAAACTAGTTCAAGCTCTACTCTGTTAATTCTCTCCTAAATTTAAAAAAAAATTTGGAATAGTATTTTTTCCCCCCATTTAAAAAAAAGTACCATAGTTGTATAATAGCAAAATGGGTAATTTTTTTTTTTTTTCTGAAAATATAGGTTCTTGTTAAGCCTTTAGGAGATCGAGGATACCTTTTCCTTCTCTCTCCTTGGCAGATGGCTTCGCCCTATGGTAAGTATCTTTTTCAAGGCCCTTCTCTTTGCAGCCTTTTTTTTCTTTCTCTTTACATTCCCAACGCGTTTTGCTTTTGTTTTTCCAGAGCACCAGACTGCCAAGACTAGAATTCTACATGCTTTGTTTCTGTTTCAGGAGCCTAGAGGAGTAGTGAGTTGTAAGTTATTAGCAGAATTAATATGATTAACTGTTGTTACTTAAATACGTATCAGTGATATTGATAGTTTATTGCAATGTCAGGTTTAACTATGAATAATTTTTCTTTAGCTCTCTGAGAAATTTTTGAATTTCATCTTCTGTGCTTCAACTTTTGGGAGCTCTTTTTGAAAGGAATAAAGTCTAAAAGCAAGTCAATATGACTTGATTTATAAAAGATTTTCTTGATTGAAATAAAATTTTAGCCACTATACTGTATTTTGTATAATTACAGCTAATAAATTTCTTGATGGTATTTGATAAACTATGATTCACTAACTGGAATTAGTTTTTAGGCTAAAGTTTGTATTTAAATTTGAATGTTAAAATCTATTTATGAAAATAGACTGATTATCCAAAGCTGTTGTTTTTGGCTTAAAGGAATAGATATAACTTTGCTATAGGGAATACTTGTGTTGCTATAATTTATATTATGCGATTAAAGTTACTGAAGCTTGTTTTTAACAGTTTTTACTCTTGTTAGGTTCATACACTGGATACTTGTGTTGTCATATTTATTTAGTTAAGACATTCTCTTTTGAAGGAGTGTCTCTCTTAGACTTCATGTTAGGGTGATAGAAAACCACTGACGGCTTTGGTGTGGGGATGGGGGAAATAGGGGGGATGGGGGGAAAGGAGGCTTTCTCTAGTCTGAGGTACAGGGAGAGATACAGGAATCGTCCTTGAGTGGTTCCTCCCAGTATCTGGTGTGTGCTTCAGATGGGTGTGCTGATCTGAAAGGTGCTTATTTTGGAGGAAAAGGATGGGGTTCCCGTCTCAACTCTGTGACTGACGATTTGCAAATCAATAAGCCTTACTGAGCTTCTGTAAAATGAAGATCCTAGATACTTAAATAATCTTTCCCAAATCTGTTGTAAGGAACCGACTTGGGAAGTTACTGAATGCTGTGTCAGAGTTGGGATTTACTGTCGTCTTAGCTATTACTGAGTGACGGTTAAAGCTCTCTTTCAGCTAGGGTTTGGCCCACTTTATGGAGTGGTAACCACCTAGGAATGGGTTGGTTTTTATAGCTATTCAAATAAAATGGACCCTCACTTCAGTGTAATGAGAAGATTTTTTTTTTTACCATTATGTCAACGAGGTATGTTTTCTCTTTAAATTAGAACTATACTTAATACCTGTCATACCCAGTTAATGTGTTTTGCTTTACTTTAACAGCACAGAAAGTGTTACCTAAAGTAGTAACACAGGAACGTCATGAGACCACCCTTGAGAGCATACCAGGAATCATGAAATTAATCCCATCCATACATTTTGCCTTAATTCAGTGTCGTAAAGATTTAAGTTTTATCAATACTACCACTTTCAGTACTGTTGTTGAAAAGCATATATGCGAATATTTTAAGCGAGGTTTTGGGTTAGGTAGACGTAGAGAATTTGTCATGTATCCTTATGACCCACGTTTAGATGATAGAAAATTCTTATATTCGGCTCCCAAAAACAAGTCACATGTTGACAGCTGCTTGCACAACTATATTTTCCAGTCTGAAACATATCAGTTACCTGTTTGTAAAGTTAAGGAACTGATGGAGGAAAATAGGAAAGCTCATCAGTTTAGTCCAGTTTCCGATTATGAAGGGCCAGAGGAAGAAGTGGACTTTTTGAAATTCAGACTTCGAAAGAGAAGTAGTTCCAAGAATGATACTCTGACAATCGGGAAGAAGTGGAAGCCGTCAAATGCTTGGGACTATGATCAGGACAGGCTCAAAGAACTGATTAATTTAATTCAGTGTAGGAAAAAAAATGTAGGCGGGGAGTCTGATACAGAAGAGCCTAGAGACAACATTGGCCAGAAAAGGAAGCACGAGAATCATCCTGGAAATCTGAGAAAGCACCGAAAAACCAGCGACTCATCTGAAAATAGTCATTTGTGTGAAGGTAACTTCAGATTTCCCATCACTTTGGTGTCTGCTTAGTAGCAGAGAGAGCCTGTCAGGTTTTCAACTTCTGTTGATTATTTCCCACTTTAATGCTCTTTCTGTTACCCAGACATTTGTGTTTTTTTCATTCCCAGCTTACTTTCCACTGGTAAAAACAAAACCCTTGTAACCAGTAACTGTGTAGTTAAGCGCAACAGATTTCTGTATTGCCCATGTTAAAAATGGGTTTAGCTTTTAGTACTAAAAGGAGGAAAGTAAGATGGAATTTTACTGTAGGCATTCTTGCTCGGTGTTATAATCAGATTTTTAGAAGCAGTGAGCCAAGTACAGGGCAGCTGGTTCTATAGGAATAACGTATGGTGAAGATTAGACACTAGGCTTTCCTAGCTATTTTGGGATTTGATTCTTAACATAGGTTATACTTTCACTGTATCTTTTTACAGATGTTACACACTGTCTTTTAGTGCTATATAAAAGCAGAAATTTGGTTGAATTTACTTTGGAAGTGCTGTCCCCTCTTCTTACACCAGTGAAGGGTACAATGCCCAGGGCAATATTCAAGTCTCATTTTGTCTTAGGATATGCTGATCAGTTTCTTTTAGATTAGTGTCTCTTTTTTTGGGTTTGTTTACACGAGAAAGTAAAATGCAATAAACTTTTGATTGTTTTCTCTGTCAGAATTCTTTATTAGCTAGTAACTTCCTGCCTGCGATTACAAAGACCCAGCGTGGCAAAAATGATAGACTCATAGACTTAGTAATGACCTCAGAGGTTATCTCACTCAATTTGTAGCCGGGCTTCTTGGTTCAGTGGTCATTCTGTTACTATTTTGATAATCCTACTATCTGCCAAGGCAGCCCCAGTCCACATTTGAATACCTGTAATAGCTAATGAAATTATTCTTTATGAAGTTGACATTTATTTGCCTTTCTGAAACTTGTACCTCTTTCCTACTTCTGCCCTCTGGGAACAGATATCTAACCAACCCTTTTGTCACGTGATAAACTATCAAGTACTCTTTAGGTTTTGGAGTGTATCACTCAAAATCACTAGTTCTGGGCTGTTTTGGCTGTTTTTTTGTCCTTCGTTCTCGAAGAGGACCATATCATCATGGAAATGATAGCCATGCTGTGGAAGTGAATTGGATTAAAATGAGGCAGGGCTGTGCAAAGTCACCAGCCTCACCTTCTCCTCTGGAGCCAGCTGGGTCCAGTGGCACAGATAGAGAACAGGGCAGCTAGAGATGGCCCTGGATGCAGTGGGAGACCTTGGCCTTTTTAGGCTTGACCGAGGCAATGCTCAATCAGTGATTAAGTCTAGATTTTAAAGAAAATGTGTTTCGGGGGTGAGAGCGAGACAGATCAACATAGAACTAGTGTTTGTGCCCGCTTTCAGTTTAGTTAAGTGCTCTGTGTTTTCATAGCCACTTTGTCTTGCAAGTTCCTCTTGTGATTGAAAACTTTGTAAAAAGACATTTTGGATTTGGATTAAGAAGGTTTTAAAAAAAGTTACATCTGTATTATAGTTCAGTAACTTAAGAATTTTTTACTTAGAGTACTAGCCCTTTCTGTGTTAATCATCAGCATATCTTTTGCAAAAATGAAAAGTTGACTTTCAGTGACTTTAATTGAATTCCTACATGTTTACTTTAGAGCCTGAGTTGTTATTTCATGTTTACTTGATTTCCAGTTGTTCATATTGGCCGAGGATTATCCTCAGTGCATTCAAATTTCAGTTGAATTATGTTTTTCTTCTCCCTTCACCTTCCTTTTATTTTGTTGCAGGTTCTCCACATTCTGTTTTTTCACTTATCAGTGGATTCGGTGGACATGATACTGACTTGAGACAGCAAGATAGCTCTGACTCTGGAATTACTGACACACGGGCCCTGATTAAGTTGCTTTTAGAAACTCTGACTAATTCAAGAAATTTGGATCCAACTCTGGCTTATTCTGTCAACCAAGCCTTAGGATGCAGTGATGAAACCAGGAATGATCTGAGGCCAAAGCATGAATATGAGTTACTTTCTGCACAGAATAAGGAAGAGTATGAGCAGCCAAGTTGTACAAAAGTAGAAAATATAAATTGTAAAGATCCCAAAAGCCCAGTTGTCTTGGACGCTGATGCCTCGTCTTTAAAATATCCCATTGATGTGGACCTAAGAGTCTCCTCAAGTGAACTTGACTCTGAGCCCAAGCTCCATTTGAAAGAAGTAAGCAACATGTAATGTGTGTAAATGTGAATACAATTATATTTGCATTATGGATTATTGTTGCATGTGGTACAGAGGAGTATCCCTGGCATTGGGATACAAGGTCCTGCGTTCTTGTTCTGAGAATTACTGTTGACCTTTCTGACCCTTAGTTTTCACACCTAAGAAATTGGAATAATACCTGTGTACCTACCTTATAGGGCTGCTCACAAGAAAATGGGGTAAAGTGACAGAAGACAAAAAGGCACTTTACGAACCATAAAGTTCTGTAAAGTAATTGCAACTCTTAGTGAAGGGACAGTTGATTCATTTGGGAATTTCCTTTGGTGTTGATGGATGGCCAGAATTCTTTAATGAACGTTGAATTTTATTAGAAAGAAAGTGGTCTTTGGGTTTGGAAGGACAGCACTGAGCCTTCTCTTCCCTCCTTCCCTGTTTACCCTTGCCATGGGGGTTGTTGTCCAAGGTGAATAGAGAGATGGACAGCAAGAGCTATGCCTGCTGACTCAAGGCCCAGATGAGATACAGCCCTAGGGTAGTTGAAAGGACTGGCAGATGTGATCTTTAAAAGTGGTGGGTGCTAGATTAGAGAGAACTGTCCCAGGTAAGGTAGATGATGTTGCTTGTGGGAAGATTTCTAGAATGTAATTTAGAAAACAATGATTGTCGTCTCTTGGTTTTAAGTATCCACTCCATTCCTCAGTGTCTTTCCCCTGCCTCCAACCTCCCACCAACCCATTCTTTGTGACCAAGAACAAAATAGGAAAATAAAAAAATCATTTGAACCAACACCAGCCCAGCACACCTGCTGAGTCTGACTGTATCCACACCACATCTGCAAGGAGGTGTGTTTCCTTGTCTTTAGAATGTGTTGTTAAAAAAGAGTGGTAAGTGAACACCTGGAAACGGAAGGTCGTGATCATCAGAAGTCAGCGTGGCTTCATCAGGAAACGGGTCTTCTTTTTTGGTAGGACTGGTAGACTAATGGAACGATGGGCTTACGTTGGAAGTTACTTAGCATTTAAAATTTTCGTTTCTTGAGTGATTTTGATTATTAAATTATAGTATAGTACGGTGGCTTAAAACTGATTAAATTATGGAATGTGAAAAGTATCTTCCACATATACATGTATATGGCATGTGCAAAGTAATTTTATACGTGTGTGTATACATATTTGTGTGTGTGTGTGTGTGTGTGTGTGTGTATACACTCACATGCACACGTGAATAAGGATGGAGTGGGGAGGAAAGCTGTAATAACTGGGTGGGATAAGGAAAGGCCTCATGTAGAAATTGGTACTTGAGCTGAATTTTGAAGAAAACTGGGAAAATTTTTGTGTCATTTTGGAAAAGAAGATCTCTGTTATGTTGCCCTAAGGATCAATGTTTGGCCGTGTTTGCTTTATTTTTTTATTAATAGTTTTGATAAAGGTACCAACAATATCATTACCACATTTCCAAATAACAAAGCTACGAGGGATAGCCAGCTTACTGATTGACAGTTGCTGTTTAGAAATTTCTCAGTATTTGGCACATAGTAGGCACTTAATAAATATTTATTGATTGACAAATGTAAAAAAATTGCAGAGGGTAGGCAGGTGATACTTGTGTAGTCTTTTACCTTAGAGGGCAGATCTGGCTTATGATGTCCCTTCTTGGGCCTCATTTTAAGAAGGACGTAGAGCTACAGAGGAGCCTTAGGATAAGGTCATCTAGCATGTTGTAGGGCTATGGAGCACGTGCCTTGTGAGGGGCTATTGAAGCTCAGAGAGGACCCGAGAAGCTCTCCTTCCTTAGCCGTCCTTCTCTTGTCTTGATCCCACAGGGCAGAGGAGTAGAGACTGCAGAGCTGCTCTTTAAATTGATAGAATGAAAAACTTGAGCCATCAAAACCCACTTGTTGTTAGTATTGAACTCTGGGGTTTCTTACTGGTTCACAGATTTCCCAGCTTGGGAATTGTGATTTGTTCATGGATGTATTTTGGCAATTTGGTGGCAGTTAGAGAATGTTGTTGAGGTTAAAAGACAGAGCAAATGATGTTAAAGATAGGATGGAAACTGAGATTTTTCTGACTGCAGAGTCAGCTTTGTATCCATCTTGTCAGCAGGACACTCCTGCCGGCAGTCAAGGCTGTGAGTAAGTAGAATGGAAGGCCAGCCGAGAACCTTGTCTCGTTGGAGGTGTCCAGCAGAATGGAACAGTGGCTTGGTTGAGTATGTTTAAGGAGGGAACGGTTCAGATGTGTGTTAGAAGAGTTGGTCTTTGAATTCTTTTACAACTCAGATCCTGTGCTCTGTATTTTGTAGTTCGAAATCAAAACTTGACAGTTTATTTAGCTATACTTTTTTAGATATGGTTCTTTGCTAGGTGGGGCAGTGAATAGAGCACCAGCCCTGGAGTCAGGAGGACCCGACTTCCCATCTGGCCTCAGACATTTAACGCTTACTAGCTGTGTGACCATGGGCAAGTCGCTTAACTGCAGTTGCCCTACTTTCCCTCCTTCAGAAAGCAAAATAAAAAAAAAGAATTAGGATGATGAATTTGATACCTCACAACATTAACTATGGGTAAAGAAGCCTGAAATGAGGCAAATGACTTGGGTTAAGAGTACCAACGTTACCAAAATATTTTCAAAGAAGTATTTCCTAACTCAGGGTCAGAAGGGAAAAAACAAAATGAAAAGTTGAACTGAAAGTATTATGTTATTTTAAAAAAAGTAATATGATCTTAATATGGCTTAGAGAGCCAAAATTTTGGGGGGAGATTTTCCAGATTGTTGGGGTGTTACACCCCAAACCTCATTGGGGAAGAGATAGTTGAACAGCTTTTTCACCTCATGAGCTTTTCAACAGTCGGTAAACATTTTTAATTGGACATTTGAAAAATTGTTGGGCTTCTGTTTGAATTGAACACCTCTGTTCCATGTGGCATAACTTGAGGCAGGTGGGGAAGGTCTGGGTTTTATAAGATGGTGAAGAAGGTAGGTGTATTGAAGAAAGAGGTCTTATATAGCCAGAAACATTTTCAAATTACCCCTACTCTAAATACATGTCTTCTTTTTTATTGTTTTAGGGAAATAGTAATAATGCTTATGTAAACAATTCTTTTAATTAGGGAGAGAATGAGGCAGGAGGGTCAGATTAATTTTAATGGTACTCGTTAGCATTAAGCTTTGAAAAAAGTTGAGTAAGTATTACTGTGGGAAGTGAACCATTTTTTAAAAAATTTAGTTTTTATTTGTTTTCTTGTTTACATTATTCATTTTCATTACATTTTTGAATTATACATTTTTTCCCTGTCTTGCCCCTACCCCAACCCTAAAACAGCAATCCCACTGTAAAGCCCCTCCCCTGCTCTGC
>CM053599.1:10844547-10911012 GCA_028646575.1 Pseudocheirus occidentalis | reverse complement strand
TCTCCCTGTCTCCTCTCATTCTAGTCCTCTCCCACCTCAGAATTTTGCCTTTTAAAGTATCATCCCTTCACATTCAGTTCATCCTATACCCTCTATATATACATATACACACATGCTCAGATATGTATTCATACGCATATATAGCTTCCTATATGGACCTGTGTGTAAGTATACATATACATTTGTATTCCCCTCCCCTGTCCTCATGTTAAGAAAAGTTTCATAAGTTACTATTATAGTTTTTCCATATTGGCATGTAAATAATTCAAATTTGACAAGTTCCTTATGATTTCTTTCCCATGTTTACCTTCTCATGCTTCTTGTGTTTGCTTGTCAAATTTTCTGTTCAGCCCTGGTTTTTTCAGCAAGAATGCTTGAAAGTCCTCCACCTCATTGAACGACCATATTTTCCCCTGGAACAATATGCTCAATTTTGCTGGGTAGTTGATTCTTGGTTTTAATCCCAGTTCCCTTAATCTTCGAAATACCGTATTCCAGGCCCTGCGATCCCTCAGTGTAGAAGCTGAAGTGAACCATTTTTACTGTTGATTTTAAGAGATATAGAAGAGTACTTACATTTAAAGTGATGCTTTGATTTGCTTAATTTTTAGGATCCCAAAAGTAGCAGTCTGAGTAATTTTGATAATCCCAGCCTGAGTACTACGTCAGCTGTTGAACATGGCAGCCGTAAACAACATTCTAACTCAAATAATGCCGTGGAGGGTGGAATGCATTGGAAACTAATTCCGATAACAGGTGAGAAGCAAGGCCATTGTCACTTGGAGTTTCTTAAAGTCAAGGAATGTAAATGTTTAGTTTTCTGAAGGTCTGCAACTTTTCTGGGTCCGTCTCTTAGGTCTCTAATAAAATACACGATGTCTTTGTGTGCAGGTTTTTATAGCTTTGCAAGACTCGATTCACGCAGTCGAGATACCACTTATTAGGTGAATTTGCCTGTCAAGGGGTGCTTTTCTCGTTGAGTAGCTCACATCTTGCTGGGAGCTCTTTACCAATATCTCTCAACTGTGATAGGTGCCCACCACTAAGTCAGGGGCTCAGGGATACAAAAAAACCTCTAAAGCACTGTGGTCTCGGATCTTGGAGAGTATGGCATGCGAGCGCTCTGTGGAAAGGAGGTGACAAAAGGCTTGTCTTTAATAAAGGTTCCCTATAATGGTTGCTTTTCCCATGAAATAATATCTTCTCACTTTAGAACAATTCACCTAATTAAGCTAGGAATGACTTTGCTCAAAATTCTTAGATTGGAATGGAAATTGTCTTCTGAATAGAGAATATGTCTTGTCTTTAATAAAGGTTCCCTATAGTCATTGTTTGCCCTAGGAAATATCTTTTCACTTTAGAAGAAGTTCACTAATTAAGCTAGGAATGACTTTGCTTGAAATCTTCAGATTGTAATGAAATTGTCTTCTGAATAGAGAAAATCCTCTTAGAGAACATTTTATGTTTTGATGACTCTACGTAGTGACGTGACGGAAAACTGACTTGAATTTAGAGTCAGGAAATGTTTCGTTGTATGCTAACAGAACAGTAATTTAGCCGGGGAGATGGAGGCTTCATCGTGGCTATGTTGTGTGGCTATCCTTGACTAAAACGTGGCTCTTGTTCATCTTCAGGTTGGCTGTTAGGTGCTCTTAGAGCATATCCTCTTTTTGCTGTTTATTGTTAGACTACTTTATATTAATCTTTTACAAGGAAAATGGCGTTTTTCCAGAAAAAGTGACTAGATTTGACTTAGCCATTGCTCAGACAAAGGGATGCTAGGGGGCTTTCTGCTACCTCATGAACTCCTCTGGGATTGAAAGCAGTCTGAGGACTTTACCAGAAAGAAAGGGACCTTATGACCTTGGCAAGGAGGTTCACTCCTGAGAGAGAACATAAGCTGGGTTTACTGTGAAAACAGGAAGATTGCCTGCACCGTGCTATCCTTGCTTTTCTTCAGATGGATTCTCTGTGATTTCCCCACTTTTTGGAAAAATCATTTGGAGAATGTCTCAACATCTAGGCTTTAATATTAAATGTAACCTCCTTAAGTTTTTCTTAAATGGAGAGGGACAACGGAACATCTTATCCGAAAGTTGTACATTAGGAAAATATGACAGGTCTTTTTTAAGCAATATATTATGGTGTTTGTAAGCTTTTGGTTTATCTGAAAGGTGCTAAATGGATTTACTAGATAACCTTTGGAGAAAGTCTACAAATGCTAACTGCTGCTTTCTCCCAGGAGGGAATGCAAGAAGTCCAGAAGATCACCTTGGGGAACATGAGGATAACCAGACACCAGGTGAGCAGGGCAGTCAATTTGCTTTGTTCTGTCCCCACAGGGTGCCCTACCCCAGGATTGCTGCTGGCAGTTCTGGTCTTAATAACCTCTGAGGAGGGCATTCTGATTTGGCCCCCAAGTGACTAGAGCTGAAAGGAAGCCTAGAAATGACTGGAAACCACACGTACTATTAGTAAAACAATCCCTTAGCTGATGGTCAGATATTCTGAGGGTCATTGAATTTCCTTTAAGGATACAGCTCTTTCATCTCTAGCAAGTTCTGTCTAGTATTACAGCACAGAAGATGACCGAGAGCAGGAGGGTGTTGTATCATTTGCTTTTAAGTTCTCCAAGTTCTTTTCTTGTCATTAACATTTCTTTAGACAGTTTGAAGAAGAGTTTGGAGTTCCCAGGTCTCAGCTTATCATTTCATGGTTTTTTTTTTCCTTTTTTGTTTTCCATTTTAGTCTGGCTCTGATATGTGGGATGTGTGTGTGTGTGTGTGTGTGTGCGCGCGCACGTGTGCGTGCATATATATATACGTGTGTATATATATATGCATGTGCATGCATGTTGTGTGTGTGTGTAATGTAGTTATAAAATTACAGCGATCTAAACCCACATTCTTGATAATTTTGGAAGTGCTCATAGAACTTGTTCTCTCCGCTGCATTTTTTTCCTTTGAATAATTTGCTTTGATATCAGTTTCTGATTTGTATGATAAGGCCACACGAGTGATTTTCATGGTTTGGACAGATTTTGGTAGTGATGACTTCTTTTGGAATGAAAGGCTTTTAACCAGTTTCTTCAGGAAAACTTTCTTTAGATTCTTAATCTGGGCTCAGTAGGAAAATCTAGAGCTAACACTAGGTACAGAGGGGCTGGCCCAAGTTCATTGGGATCACACTCAAACACTCTGCTAGTTCTTACCTAGGCTTTGTGACCTGACAGGATAGATGTGGTTGATCCAGCCTTTAGAGAAATTAGACTTTTGTATGGTTTTTTTCTTCTTTTCCTTTGATAGAATGTTAACAGACATTTTTTTCTTAAGTACCTTAAAGATAAATAGAAATAGGAGTTGTAGTTGTTCTTCACTGTTTTATGTTCTGGTTTGGGAAGTACGGGCTCTTTCACTTGCCCGGGATTAAAGAGCAGCAGACTTTGGAGTTGGAGGAGTTGGGCTTCAGTCCTGCTTCTGAGCTGCTTGATGTATTGCCTTTGGCAAGTCCTTTCCCCCATTTTCTTGGTTGGACTGGGCCGCTGCTGAGCGGCTTCTAGTTTTCAGTCGTACAATCCATGTGATATAAGAGGAGGGCATTCTGTGTATTTGGCATGATGTACAGGCGAGGGAAAGTTTTGGTGTTGAATATAATCTTTTATTTTTTCAAAATGGAAGTAGTTTAATAAATTTTCATGCATTCAGTCTTAATGTTGCTTCTTTATAACATTATACGTGAAAAGCTAGTGTTATTTCTTAATCTAAGTTGATTTTTCACAAATCAGCAATATGTTTGGATTTTCAAATCTACTTATTAAGCCACAAACCTGTCAAAATAGATCAAAGAATATAAATTCAGACCAACTAATTCATAATTATGTTCCAGATAGAGAAGACATATTACAACAATGTTAGGTATGCAGTAAGTAAGTGCTAATTTGAAGAGGGAGTTAGTTAACTATGTGATTAAAATCTTTTGGAAGATGAAGCTGAGGGCTTTTAGTTGAAGGATCTTCTATTTTATAGATGCGCATCTATTTGTTTATTAATATCTGCCACCAATTGAGAGAATTGCAGTTACTGAAAACTTAAGTCATCGAGTGATAGTTTCCTCATGAAAATAAAGCTCAATCAATTCAGTCAGTAAATATTTCTTAAGAGGCTACTCTGTGCTAGGCATTGTACTAAGTGCTGGGAATACAGAGAGGAGGGATAAAGAAGAAACATTTCCTGCCATCAAGGAGAAGCGCCACAAGCTGAAAAGCCAGTGGGGGTGGGACAGACAACCTGCTGGGAAAGGTGATGCCTGACCTAAGCTCCCTCCTTAAATGGAGCGTTTGGGGTTCATGACTCTTCCCTCCAATTAATCAGAGGAGGAAAAGATAGTCAAGGAAGTATGAGCTCTGTTATCTGGATCTGGCAGGATGGTGAAGTGTTTCTAATGATAAAGTCTTGGGGGGTGGTAGGGTAGGCAAAAAAAAGCCCCAAGGGATAGGGCAGTCGGGTGGGCAAAGACTCTTTTACAGGGCTAGTGATGTAAAAACAAAAGGGAGCAGCCCCTGGCCTCAAAAAGCAGACAGAGCTACAGTTTTGGAAAAAGAATATTAAGTTGATTGCTTTCAGAGTGAATGTACTACTCTGAATTACTTTTTAAAACCTTTATAAGAGGGTGGTACTTTAATCATGTAAAAGGCAGCATTTTCTAATGGAGAGAAAATTTTTACATCCTGTGAAGTGTGGATGTAAACTGTGTAGCATTTCAGTTGAGGAAATCCTTACTCCACTGGGAACATCTCAAAACATGTTTAAAGTCTTTAAAGATCTTCTTCATCTTTTAGAGGTTCTTCTAGCTCAGTTTTTTGGGAGCATGTAACAAAATCATAGCAAAGTGGCTGTTTTATTATGTTAACCTCATGGTTGTCTCAGTTCTTAAGTATTACTGATAGAGACAACCATATTTGTCATGACTTGGCAAACAATGAAGGAATTGACAGACCTGCTCAGAGAACAGCCCATCTGCACCAAGATTGCTGAGGGAAGTAGATAACACCCGCTTCTATTGATGCAAAGCTAGCATGTTCTCTCCCACTTAAAAATGAAAGCAGCAAAATCCCATTTCCCCCAGTTGCTCAAAGTTTTTTTTTTTGCTGTTTTTTGACCATTAGAATTTGGAGTCCAGCCACATATAAGACACGTAGGATATGACTGAGAGTCACACTTGGCATTTCCCATTTCTTCTAGATATCTACTGCTGTGACTAAAATTAGAAGGAAAATTACTTAGCTTTATACATGGACTAGTGTTGAAAATTGCCTACTGTACCATTTGGCACTGGGAGTTTTTATTATAGGGCAAAGAGAAATTGATAGCTTATTACAGTGTTCCTTACAATGATTTTATCAAAAACCATCTTTATGTTGTTAATCTTTTTGATTTGTTCTTATAATAATCAATTTTTCCTGTGTAGGTATGAAATCACCAGAAGAACAGCTGGTGTGTCTGCCTCCAGAGGATGCCTTTCCTAATGATCCCCGGGTAATAAGTAGACAGAGGAGTTCTGATGACCAGTTTCCATACTCTCCATTTTCAGAAACAGTAAAGGGACCACCAGAAGATGGAACGTTAACAAGTCAGGGGATGAAAATGGAAGAGCAGTGTTTGTTAGCAGCAGAGAATCCTTTGGTAGCTACACATGCACCGAGTGGAACCACAGAAAGTACAGTGTTAGAGGAGTATAATTGTTTTTCAAAGAAAATAGAAGAGATCTTGAAGCAAAAAAACATTTCATATGTCAGTAGAATTTCTGCACCTTCCTTCCCAACACAAGAGAAAATGACTAGACTTTCTGCATATGTATCTTCTGAAACCTCTGACATTAGCGTCCAGGAGTTTGTGAATGGCTTACATGAAAAGTTGAATATTATCATCACCAAAACATTATCTTGTGGCCAGCATACACCTTCAATCAGTCTTAGTCCAGAAGATAGTTATGCAAAGATAGGGCTGAATCCTTCAATGAATCAGGTTATACAAGTTTCATCAAGTGATTTCAGCACTGAACGAGGACCAGAATCACATCAACATCCTTTGCAGAAAGATACTGACTCTCATGAGCAGCCTTCCTCAACCACCTTGGGTTTGGCCGACGTAGAACTGGACCAGGGCCACCAAGCCCTAGAACTTATACGGACACCTGATCAAGCTGCTTCTGGTGAGAGTACCCTGGAGTTGGTGGAGAACTCCAGAATACCCAGTGACATAAACATTTCTACCCAGCCATCCTTGTCAAATTTTATAAGCCAGTTAGAGCCAGAAGTATTTAACAGCTTGGTAAAAATCATGAAAGATGTCCAGAAAAATACTGTGAAATTTTATATTCATGAAGAAGAAGAAAGTATGCTTTGCAGAGAAATAAAGGTAAGTACGCTTGAGGGAAATACAAAGATAATAGCATTACAAACATGAGTTTGGTTTAGGTAAAGAACTTCCAATCAAAGTGGCTTAGAGTCAGATTCTTCATTGCTCTATAATAATAACACTACTACTTTCTTGCTACAAGTAATGCCTTTTTTCTCAGTGCCTTATAAACTCTCATAAAGCTATTTTAAAGCATTCCCTAGGTTTTTTCTGTACAGAGAGGCCGCAGCAGATTTTGTTTCATTTGAGTGACGATTTTTTAAGTATATGAGATTCTGCCATCTTTGTACGTTTAACTTTTTCCAGCATTCACATGATTTGATTAATAGCCTTCTTTTCACTTTTGTATCTACAGCCATTCACATTTCCAGCTTGTGTACAGTAGAGAAAAAAGTGAATGATGCTGGGCTGAGCAAATGTCCTGCCTCCCCTACTCTCTGGCTTCTGAGGTTTTCTTCAGGGAATAGTTCAGCCATGGAGATGAGAGGGACTGTTGAGATATCAGGCTCCCCCTTTCCCTTTTTTATCTTGGAGATTCTTCTGACATGGGTATCCCCACCCTTCCCCCTTCTGTCCAATGCTGCTTCTCTTCTCCCTTGTGTTTTATGGGTTATTTCATAGTTACCACGTTAGGAAAAGTGCATGTTACCAGACTCTTTTGTTATAAAGACTTGTATGTAGAAAAGTGTGTTTTCAGTGGTCTCTGCTAAAAGATTCTGGTTGTTGGCGCTTGCAAGAAGCCCAATCCCCCATTTCCCACAGGCTCTGTGAAGGCATAGACGTGCCTTTTTTCTGGGAAGGTTACTGTTCTGTATGTTGAGGATTGACCGTACCTCTCATATCTCTCACATAAAGTGCTCATCATTTTTATGCTTAGTCTCTGCTGAAGATAAACTGAATTCATTTTATTCTTTGACCTTGGGGGATTCATTTAATGAAGAAAAAATTGCTTTCCAACCTCTTAGTTTACTAAAACTAATTCAATTTATTAGGTCCAAAGGCAGCATTGAATAGCCTTAGAATCAGGAGGGCCTAAGTCTCTGTTCTGCTGCTGATACCTCCTGCCTCGTAACTGTGAGCAGGTCCCTATCCTTTGTTGATCTTCATCACAGGGAGTTCTCAACATCAAAGAATTAACAGGGTCAGATAGTCAGGGAACATAGGAAATGTTCTCCAGAAGAATTATTTTCCTATTCTGTGTAAGAATGTCGATAACCTTCACATATTGAGTAGATTTATCAAGAGTTGTGCTTTTAGTCTTTGCCAAATTCCAGTTAATTGGAATGATTTCTGGATCTTGGGTTACAGGGGAAATTAACGAAAGTTAAGGGGGGTGGGGACGCCCCTTTCAAGGATTTCTCTCTCAAAGGAAACTTCCCCAAAGATTCTAGAGTATGGTGCTGGGCTAAAGTGATCTGAATCATTTGTTTTTAAATATCTGTGATACCATGTAAACCATCAGTGTGTTTTTGATGACCTTATGACACGATTAAACACCTCATTGTCAGTATTGTCAAATACTGAGCTGTATTTAGTATTTTATTTTCTAAGGAGAAAAGTGGATCATTTAAATTCTTTGTAGTTTATCCGCTGTTACCCAGAATGTGCTACTTTACTTGAGTGCTCCAATTTTCTAAGCACTTAAGGCATTATTCTCTCCATCATATTTACAAAAACAGTGGCTTATATTTATATATTCATTTTTTTGTTGTTTAGTTTTCAGCTTCTACTTTTATAAGATCTTGAGTTCCAGATTTTTCTGCCTCCTTCCTCTTTCTTCCCTTAGACAGCAAGCAGTCTGATACAAGTTATACATGTACAGTCATGTTAATCATATTTCCACGTTAGTCATGCTGTGAAGAGTCAGAACAAAAGGGAAAAACCATAAGAAAGAAAGTGAAAATACCTTGTTTTGATTTGCATTCAGACTCCATAGTTCTTTTTCTGGGTATGGGTAGCGTTTTCCACGTGATGACTCTTGGAATTGTCTTGGATCATTGTGTTGCTGAGAAGAACTAAGTCTGCCATAGTTGATCATTGCACAATGTTGTTGTTACTGTGTACAATGTTCTCTTGGTTCTGCTCACTTCACTCAGCATTAGTTCGTATAAGTCTTTGTAGGTTTTAAAAAAAAATCTGCCTGCTCCTCATTTCTTACAGCCCAGTAGTGTTCCATTACATACTTAGACCATACCTTGTTCAACCATTCAGCATTCCTCAATTTCCAATTCTTTGCTACTACTTTGCTGCTATCAATATTTTTGGACATGTGGGTACTTTTCCCTTTTTCATTGTCTTTTTGGGATACAGAGCTAGTAGTGGTATTGCTTGATCAAAGGGTATGCACAGTTTTATAACCCTTTGGGCCTAGTTCCCAATTGCTCTCCAGAACGGTTGGATCGGTTCACAACTCCACCAACAATGCGTCGTCGTTCCAACTCCCACATCTCTAATATTCATCATTTTCATTTTATATCGTTATGTAATATTTTATGGTTGTAGAGCTCTTTACTTGATTTCATTTGATCCTTTAGACCATAGGTAACCACCCTCATTTTAAGGAGACTGAGGCTGACAGAGCTTGAGTTGACTTTGTCGGGGTTAGCGAGGGGCAGAACCAGGCCCTGTCCTCCTTCCACTCCACTACCTGCTTCCAGTTGACCTCTCCTGTGGTGGTCCTTGGAACATCCTTCCTCCTCCTGTTTTCCACCACTTGTCTGCCAGTCAAGAGAATGGGGAAGTGGAACAGTCATGAACACCTCAGTAGTTACTGATGTCCTTTTGAGGCGAATGTAGTTGGCGGGTCTCCATGGGATGTGATGTTGGAAAGGCCTGGAGATAGGGCTTTAATTTATAGCATTCCCGAGAAATAGCCAATAGGTTGTGTGCTTCTTGTTCTAGTGTAGCCTAATGAACTTTATGCATTAGAATCAGAAATTAGTCTCTTCCTCACAGTGCATTTTAGTTCTTTTATGGGACAAATAATTAAACGTTTTTGTAATCAACAATTTATATAACTAGAAAAGTGGACATGTTTTCTGTTTCCAGAAGTGATGTAAAATTAAAGGTTACATTAAAATCGTTTAGTTATTTCAGCGAAGTACTGTTTCAGTATTGTCAGAAAAGGTATAGTCCTCTCAGTAATATCAATCTCTGAATGGTGGATGTAGATTGAGTTTTCACATTAGCCATTAGATTAAGATTATTGTAATAGAAGCATAGTTTTTGAGATGGCTAATGAGTCCAACTCAAGATCCAGAGAACTTCAGTTACAGTCTGGTCTGGAGCCTTTATTTGAACATTTCCAAAGAATGGGAACCTCCCCAAAGCTGCTCATTGTCTTTTTGAAGAGCTTGTCATTGTTAGAGTTTTCATGTATCCCCCCTAAATTGACTGTGCAGCTGAGATCCAGGTCTTCCTCACTCTGCCTTCTGGAGCCTGATGAATGGTTAGAGTTCCAAGGCTTGTTTTTGTAAATGAACTTTGTTCTGAAGCCACCATTGCCCAAAGTTGTAAAGGTGTCTGGTGAGGAGAGGGACTGCACTAGGCCTGAAACTGCTCTCGAAGGGCTTTAAAATTTCTTTCTGGAGACAGAAAGATAATGTGAGAAATCTTCTTGTCACAAAGACTTCGTGAGTTTGAAAGTTTCAGATGATTCCTTAAGAAGAGTAGGCTTCAAGTAAGGAAAATGAGGTTTTAGTCCTCACTTGGCCATGAGCTGTTTGTCCTCCTGCCATGGGAGTCTCTCTTGGCTTTTCATTTCCTCATCATTCAAGTCGAGGGGTGGACTCAGATGTTTGATGCTCTACATTTATTTTTATTTTTATTTCATTAGACATTTCCCAGTTAAACTTTTTCCCCTTTTTTTGGAAGGGGAAGGTAGGGCAGTTGGGGTTAAGTGACTTGTCCAAGGTAATATGACTAGTTTTTTTGTGTGTTCAGTGTCTGAGGCCGGATTTGAACTCAGGCCCTCCTGACTCCAGGGCTGGTGCTCTATTCATTCTTCCATCCAGCCACCCCTTTACTGTACATTTCATGACCAGGTTGACATAATCTTTCATAATTTTAGTGTTTACTTAGTTCATATCTAGTTTTTTCTTGCACATTTGTGCTTTTTTCAGATTTGTTTGTTTGTTTGTTTTTTCTTGAACAGGAATACCTCATCAAATTAGGCAATACAGAATGTCATCCAGAGCAGTTTTTGGAAAGAAGATCAACATTAGATAAACTCCTGATTATCATTCAGAATGAAGATATTGCTAGTTTCATTCACAAGGTAGGTCTGTCAGGTAGTGGTGCTTTGTAAAGAGTAATTCATTGCCAGCTTTTGTGTGCGTACTTTTAAATATTAGGCTCTGAAAGACATTCAGGTATTGGGGTTTGTCATGAGCACTATGTTGTGGGATTGGTCATCTTGGAGTTGCCTTTCTTTCTTCCCGAGGTCTCAAATGCCCTTTTCCCTCCTTTGCTGTATTCTGCTCATCTCTAAGAATCACTTCCTCCCCGAGATTTTTGGCCAGTGCTACATAGTTTAGTGCTGTTATTTTTGTCTAACTAGCTTGTACGCTGCTTGAAGGTTAGAATCAGTTTAAGAATTTTTTGAAATCCCTCTATTGTAGCTTGATCACATGTACATATGCCTTGTCTGTCCTCCTGCCTACTGAGACATCTCTATGTATATTTATTGCTCTTTATGGATATGTTTAGCTATAGAGATAGATACGTGTACATCTAGATCTATCAGATTGCAGGCATTTAACTTCAGTGATGGCAGGAGTTCCATACAAACTTCACTTTTATGTTAAAGTGAATCTTGTAGATTTTAATAAATTTCATTATGTGGTCCCTTTACACTTGGCATTTCACTGAGTAAATTCCTTTTTGTGTCAAATTTTCTTTTTCTTTAAACAGGTACCTGGCTTAGTGACTTTGAAGAGACTCTCCTGTGTTAGTTTTGCTGGAGTGGATAGCTTAGATGATGTGAAAAACCACACATACAACGAATTGTTTGTTTCTGGAGGTTTTATTGTGTCAGATGAATCTGTTCTAAATCCAGAAGCTGTCACCGTTGGTAAGACTTTCTTAAAGTCCTTCCCGCCCCACTTGTCTTTCTGTTCAGTTTTAGGTCTTTCTTAAGTTGTTTTGTTTTTTAGTTTTTTCTCGTTATTCTGGAATTGTTGTAGCGTAGCGTGTGACTCCATCGACGTCGTCCTCCTTTTGGTCCTTTCGATGATAGCTCTAACATTTACTGTTCACCCCAGTTGTGTGTGATGGATCAGTGGATGATAACTCGCTCATAGCTTACCCAGTGCGTCTTCCACTAAGCCCATGGAGTCATTGGTTTGGGCATTTCCTGTCCTGACGTTGCTTGTAGCAGGGCAATACTGTGGGTAGAGGAGGACCTGGAAATGATAAGACTTGAATTCCAGTGTAGCCTCAGACATCCTGGGCGAGTCACTTATCCTTTGTCTCCATTTTTCGTCTGTCAAATGGGAATAATATATAACAGTTGTTAATGACTATTAGCTATTATAAGTCACCTGCCTTGATTCTGAGACTCCATAGATTTAGGCAGGTTGGTGCTCCTGATTACAGATACAGAGTCTGTTATTGGGCTCATGCTCAGAACCTTGGATGAAAACCTACTGGGACTTAGGTTCTGCTGGCGTAGCCTTTTGAAAGCCCAGCTTCCTGTGTGCTGCTTTCCAGGACACTACCCTCATTTGGGAAGATTTTTCTGATCATCTCTCTGTCCACAAGCTCATATCTTGTCACCCCAGTACTTTCTAGAATACTTCTTGAATATACTTGGAGAAGTACATGTTCTTAATGTTATCTCCTTTTTTATATATTTAACTTTCTAACTAATATGTAGCCTTTAAGAGGGAATTGATTTGTGCTGTACTGCCCAGTGTCAGTGATACATGTCATTGTATTTATCCATGTTTTAGGCATTTGTCTGTAGAGAACCTTAAACCATGCATTCTGTTTATTGCTGACTCTCTGCTTGGAGCTTGTATCCTTCGAATTGCTATTCTTCCCCTCTCCCTTCTTTCTGCCTGGCTTGTCAGAGCTAAGCAGCTGCTTCTCTCTCTACTCCTCTGGGCAGGTATGTTGTGACCGGCCCTTGTTGGGTGAACTTCATCTCTGACCAGAAACTTGTCATTCTGATCTTTGCAGGTGAGACCCAGAAGTCCCAGTTCCATTCTTAGATACAATTTTTGATGGCTGCACATGCTGCTGGCAACCATAGGTAGACATTGAGAAATCTACCTTGGAGGGCTTTTTTGGCTTATGTAACCATCAGTGCAGCTTTGCAGGTGGTTAGTGTTTGGATGTTCCACTAGGTTCAGGGGGTTCTGGTTAATGTCCTGGAGCTGCCTCAGTATCCCTGAGGTGAGGGAGTCACCACCCAGCATTTTCCCTCCCTTCTTACTGGCTCATGATGCCCCTTCCAAACATGTGGGGACTTTGGTCATTGAGGCTCTGCAGGAGCCCCGGCGTGGCATCCCTCTGTCTGCAGTGGTTTTGGCTCAGTTACTCGCAGCCATCCTTCTGTGTTTTCCTCCCTGATTTGTGCGTTCATCAGTGGTATTCGAGACAGGCAGAAAGCAGTAGCCGAACCACAGCACATGCCTCATCCTGGCTTGGAAGTGACATCTGTCTGGTGTTGTTCTGATTTTTGGTACATGCCTTCTTGGCTCCTGCTGTGGCCCACACCTGGCTATGGCGTGGGCTTCTGAGTAGCTCCATTTCCCCGCTCGCTCTGGGCCCTTCCTGGAATGATGGTATCCCAAGCCTCATGGTGGGGGCGGATGGGCAGTGGAAGAAGTAAAGTATCACTTATGTAGCAGACAAAGGCATGCTGGCCAATTATCTTGTGAGATTCTCTCACGCTCCCTCTCCCCACCCGCATCCCCCATTGGTTTCTCCTTCCTGCTAATTTGAAGATACTTCTTAGCAGTACTGGTTCATTTTCAACCGTTGATGCTGTTGGTCCCCTTCAGACACGTGTTTATTTTTTACATGGCCTGTATTTCCCAACATCCCTCTTCCCTGCATTTCCCAGGGAGTCATTCCTTATAACCAGCAAAGACAGAGATACCCACCCCCCTCAACAGAAGAAGGACCGTTTAGAAGGGAGGGGCATTTTTTATAGCATTTTCATTTCAAGGGCCAAGTTTAGTCCTTTGAATAGCACAGTACATTGTATCTGTTGTTCAGAGTCGGCTAAATGACTGCATGTCTGAAGCAGGAAGACCTAAGTTGAGATGTGACCCAGACCCTCCCACCTATGTGGCCACCACGGGCCTCAGGTTTCTCACCTGGACAGTTAGGATCATAGGAGCACCTGCTCTGGGAGGGCGTGTAAGCGCTTGGCCACAGGGTTTGGCACATTGGAGATGCTAGCCCTGCTCCTACCTGGCATTTGTTCATGTCGGTCGTCACGGGCTCTTTGTATCGAGCATCTGCTTTTTATTTTCTCAGTGCCTGGTGGTCCAGTACATTTCTTGTCCTTTAATTCTCACTTGACCGGCTCCTCCTTTATTTCTCCTTCTGTGGTCCTCCAGGCAGTGCCTCTGGACTCTCTCTCTTCTGGCCCATTTCTCTGGGGCAAAAACAGCATTTCCACATAACACAAAGAGGATTCTCTGTGTCACTGAGCAGCCTTCTGCTGTGGTGTGCTGCTTTCTTTTTAAGAAGTGCATGATAATTAGGGGAGGCGCTTTGAAACCTGCTCTTCTCTGCTTCTTTTATAAATTTTAACAACTATTTAAGTCATTCCCTCTGTTTTCTTACATCATTATGTACCTTGTACACATCTCTTCTCCTTTAAAAGCTGAGAGAAAAACCATTACCAAGCAAAGTGAGCCCCACAGTCATCTCTGTGGAATTTGCCATTAGCTCTCTGTGGTGTGGCCATTTGTTGCTAGGTCAGAGGGTATGCACAGCTTAGTAACTTTTGGGGCATTGTTTCAAATTGTTTTCCAAAGTGATTGGGTCACCTTTGCAGCTCCACCCACAGTGCATTACTTATCAGTCTGGTGGATGAGATGGTAACTCTTGTTTTAATTAGCATTTCTCTTAATCCAGAGGTTCTCAACCTGTGGGTCTCAACACCGTTGGGGCCAAATGACCCTTTCACAGGGGTCATGGGTCACCTAAAACCACAGGTTTTTCCAATGGTCTTAGGAATCTTCTCTATCCATCTCCGGGGCTTCTGCCCACACGCAGACATGCCCACATTCAACTGGTAAAGGGCATTAGGAACGTTGAGAACCACTGTCTTAATTAGTGGTTTTTAGAGCATTAAAAAAAATATTTTAAATAATTCTTTCCTTTCATGCCAAAGTTGTTCCTCAGCCTTCTAGGGACCCTTCCTGTATTAACAGATACTTTTTTAAAGAATAGAAAAAATACCCACAAAACTGAGGAATACTTTGAAAAAGCTGAAAATGTCTGAAATGTAAGACATGAAAGCGTGTTTCTTTGCGTTTGCATTGTAATCATTCTGTACCTTCTGCTGCGTGTTTCTCTTTTTCATAGTTATCAGTCCCGTCTGTTGGGACACTTTGCCTTTCACTGTCATGAGGGTCAAATGAGGGAATTTTTGAAAAAAAGTGTTTACTTAGTGCCTGGCCCATAGCAGGTGGTCTACAATTATCTGTTCCCTTCCCCTTTCTGTCATTGTCCCCAGATCCTGGAACAGCATCTCTCTCTGTCTTTCACTTGAGCTACTCTGCCCCCTTAGTCCAGGCCTTCAGTTCTGGGCCCTAGGGTACCTTGGGTGCAAATAATGTCTGGTTGCTGGATGGGCTGGTGGCACCTGCATAAGGCTGCTCTCTCTGGCCACAGCATTTCCACGGCCAGGGCCTGGTTCATACTGTTCCTGGAGTTAAGTGCCTCTTGATAGAACTACCCAGAGGGAAAGAAATGAAAGCTTTCAAAAGATGTGAAACACTTAGTTTTTCTATAATTTGCCTAATGAACTGAATTACTTTTATTATTTGTAACAGAGAAGCTAAAACGTTTCTTGGAATTTCTCGAAGAACTAAATACTCCAGATGGCAAATGGCAGTGGAAAATCCATTGTAAAATTCAGAAAAAGCTCAAAGAGGTGGGCAGGTAAGTATTTGAAAAAAATGATATTTTTACTGTGGGTTTATTGCCGTTTGTTGTTCAAGCTTTGCTTTTAATCTTAAAAAAAGAAAAAAAAGTCAGAGTTGGGTGGGGAGGAGATTATGATTTTCTCTGGAAACACAGGACTGCTTCTGGAATAGCCTCTTTAGAACAGAGGTGACCATTTTGTAAATATTTTTCTGTTCATAATTTTTAAAGCTCCGAGGAAGGCAAAATTGATTTTGTTAAAAGTTAAGTATGTGTCAGATAATCGACATGCTTCATTCATTTGTTGTTAAGTGAGCAGTGTGGTTGCCCAAATGGGGCTTTTCCAGTGGGTTCTTCCTTAGCATCTTGGTTGTGATTTATCTTGGGGCCAGCAGGAGCAGCTCTGCTCCCCGCTTTGGTCTAGAGCAGGGGTGGGGTACTTTCTACCTCTTAGGCCACACGTGGCCCTCTAGATCTTTGAGTGTGGCCTTTTGGCTGAGTCCTAGTTTTACAAAACAAATCCTTTTATTAAAGGGTTTTGTTCTGTGGATTCTGGTCTACACTGTTCTTGTCTAGAAGAACAGCATGGTAGCTTTGCCTAGGGCTGTGCAGCCAGCATTAGTCTTTGTTAGGACCTGACCAGGTGGGCCTGATCCTGAGCCATTGGATCTGCTATTCTGTGCTAACTCTGATCCTATATTAATAGTAAGACAGCTCTGCACTCAGCTTGGAGATGGAAACATTCATTGCAGCAACAGTTCAGTTCCTGGCGTCCTTGGATTTATAGAGCCTTGTAAAGGTTTTAAAATGCATTTACACTTCTTTCCTTCAGTCCATATAAAATATCTGCTGTATTACTGGGCTGGGCTGGGGCTGGGGTGGGCAGAGAGAGAGGGAGAGGAAAATAAATAAATTTCTTGTACTTTAAAACATTAAAAAAAATTCTTATACTTGTAAAGCTTCAGAGTGGTGGTGATAGTCACTTATCAACATTTAGTTAAACTGCAAAAAGCTGTTACTTCATCACCTTCAGTCATCTCTGACAATTCCTGCTCCTGCCCTCGTACCTGACCTTCTAGCAATGCTGAGTCAGTTGCCAAATATTCTGCTTCTGCTTCCAGTCTCTCAAATGAGCTTCCTTTGTTCCTTCTCTACCTTCATGAGGACCAGTATCCCACTTAAGGCCCCTTTCACCTCCTGCCTGCATTATTGCAGCAGCCTCCTAATTGAACTCTGGTTGTAGCCTTTGATCTACTCTCCACATACCTGCCAGAGTGGTGTTCCAAGTGCGCCAGGCTGATCATGGCACTCTAGTCAGTTGGTAAACATCAAGTGTCTACTGTATGCAGGGGACAGAAAAAGAGTCAAAAGACCACCGCTGTCAAGGAGCTCAATGGGAGAGACAAGAAGCAGACACCTCTATACAGACAAACTCTGTGCTCTTTGAAGAGGACGTACTTGGCAGAGGGAAGACGTCTGAATAAAGGGGGGCTAGGCAAGGCTTCCCATGGGGGCCTAATGGGAATTGAGCTGGGACTTTACTCGAACCAGGCAGGGAAGGAGGGGAGAGTCCCACCGGGTCTGGGGGATACCAGAAAGTCTGCAGCCCCAGAGGGAGTGTCTTGTTCATGGAACAGGGAGGAGGCCAGTGTCACTGGATAAAGAGTGGGTGGGGGGAGGGGGGGTTCTGATGGGCTTGGAAGGCCAAACAAAGTATTTTGTATTTGATCTTGGAGGCAGTAGAGTGCCATTGGTAGTTATTGAGTAGGGGATGACAAGATCAGACTTGTGCTCTTGGAAAATCCCTTTAGTAACTGACTTGGAGAATGGGCTGCAGTGGGGGGAGACCCTCCAGTAGCCTGCTGCAGTACTCCAGGTGTGAAGAGATGAGGGCTGGCAGCCTCACCATGATCGAGACAGTGTTAGAGAAGGGGCTGCATAGTGGGGAGGCTGGCCCTCATTGGAGATGGGAGTCAGAGGCAGCTGTCCAGGATGGCTTCTGGATTGGACGACGACATTGCTTTCTGTAGTGTGAAGGGAAGGTTGAAGGAGCAGGGAGGGTTTAGAAGGAAAGAAACTGAGTTGTTTTGGATGTGTTGAGTTTAATATCTATTGGACATCCAGTATGAGATGTCTGAAAGGAAGCTGGAGAGGCAAGATTGGAAGCCAGCAGAGATTGGGGCAGGAAAAAATAGACTGAGAGTTGTCATAGAGATGATACTAGATCCATGGAAGCTGCTACTCACCAAGAGGGAGAAGAGGACCCAGGAAAGAGCGAGGGTGTGGCCACAGAGGTGGGAGAACCAGAGGAGAGGGGAGTGAAGGGAAAGGGCCCAACTGTATCACAGAGTGCCCAGAAGTCGCCGAGAAGGGAGAGTGAGAAGAGCCCGTCAGATTGGGTCGTTAAAGAGATCAGCAGTCACTGCAGAGAGCAGTCACAAGTCAGATGACAAGACCTTAAGGAGAGAAAGTGGAGGCACCTATTGAAGCGGCCTTTTTGAGGTGTTCAGCCACAAAGGGTGGAAGAGATCTAGAGTGACCCTGGGGAGGAGCGATGGGGAAGGTTTTTTCAGGATTGGGGAGACATGAGGGACATGAGCATGTTTGTAGGCAGTGGAAAGTGAACCAGAAGATAGAGACTGAAGGCAAGGTAACGTGATCTGTTGGAGGGTCACTTAAACAGGTAAAGGAGCTGCTCTTGGTCAGAAGTGAGGCAGCTACATCATGGGAGTCAAGGATGGAGGAGGAGCAAGGGCCAGGAAACACCTGAGTGATGGGGGAGATGAGGAAGAGAAATGGAGGAGCTCCTCCGGTACAAAGGGGCCTGGTTTTGTAGAGTATGAAGCAAAGTAAAGCTACAAGAGCAGGGGAGCCATGGGAAGTTTGAGGAGGAACACACTTAGGACGAGCAGGCAGGATTGCCCAGCAGCAGCCGGGTCACGGCGGACACTTGTATAACAGAAGTTTGTAGTGGCTCTGGTCAGAACAGTGGCATGATTTTCTCTGCCTGTATGGTAGCAGGTGTGTGGGAGCTAAGGCAGTGAGTGAATGGTGGGAGTGATCACAAGCTGCAGCTTGAAAAAGGTGGGGTTAAGGACTCAAGAGAAGAGGACATTGTAGAGTCAGATTGGTTTGCCAAGGAGTCCAGATGGGAAGAAGAAAGTGGCTACTGTAGGGGATCCTGGGGGGGGGGGCACAATGCAAATAAAGAGTAGGGGTGTGTAAGGGAGGGCAGAGGGAAAGGTGGAAAGCTCATAGATTATGGTTGGAAAAGGGGATTTTGGAATTCTTAAACCTTTGTGGATGATGACGAGATTGAGGGTGTACCATCTCTCTGCAGCTGAGGCGGGTGGAAAAGCAAGTCATGGGAAGTCAGTGATTCCTTAGTGTTAGCTCAGCACATCAGCCCCTTCCTCCCCTGCCTGCTGCCTACCTATCCAGACTAGTTTCATCCCCCTCCCCCTGTAATTCACTTACTCTGCAAACTGTCAGCTGAGCCCAGACTTGGACATGCCAGTGGCTGTCTCTTCTGCCTAGAGCATGTGCCCGCCTTCCTCCTGGCATCTTGAGATCTTGGGCTGCCTTTAAAGTTCAGTTTGGGTAGCTTGCTACAAGGCTTTCAGTTCTTACTCCTCTAGCTAATGTGAATCTTCCCTTACTCTTGAGGTGACTTTGCATCTTACTGTCTTGTACTCCATCCATTCGTCCCCTCCAGAACAATGTCAGATTCTTGAGAAGAGTCCACTTGGGTTTTGTCCTTGTGCCCCCAGTGCCTAGTACAGTGGCTTGTAAATCTGTTTCTGGGTCCAAGGAGAAAAAATTGTTCTCATTTTTAACTTCATAATCTTTTGAAGTAGGTTAGTCAAAAAATTCTTCTATGACAAATTGGAATGTGGGTGATAAGAAATTGAGAGTTGTCTCTGGTCCTAATCTTAAATGGAAAATTCATTATTGGGAGGTTTGATCCCTAATTTTCTAGCCCAAAGCCTTTTTTCCCCCTTTCCCCTCCCCTCCCATTCCCTTTCTCTCCCCCCCTTCATCTTTTCTTCTTTTTTTGCTATACCATGACTCTCAACTCAAAATTAAATGTAGAAATACTTCTTAGATCTAAGTGATTTTTCTTGAAATTAATTGTTCTAATCTTTTAAAAATTTAAATTAAGAAGTTTAAAGCTAAACATAAGTTTTTGTATAGTTTAATAAGAACATAAAATGTAGCTAGTTACAGTAACACAGGATTTGAAATTAGTTTTGGTATTTATGCCACCTTGATTATTTGAGAAAATGTCGTTTTAAATCAACCTGATGTAAATACTTTAATACAGAGTTTTAGAAAAGCAGATCTAGATATACAACTTTTAATTTTACAGATTGAATGCTAAAGCTCTAAATGTGTTGACGCTTTTGAATGTCTATCAAAAAAAACATTTGGTTGAAATTCTGTCATACCACAACTGTGATTCTCAAACTCGAAATGCTCCTGAATTGGATTGTCTTATCAGACTTCAGGCTCAGAATATACAGCAACGACATGTTGTCTTTTTAACAGGTAAAAAGAAAGCTTTTCGGCTATTGTATGATTCTGCAAATCTGGAGAATGGAGCTTGTGTTTTAGCTCAGATGCAAATCATTAAATTGTCTTTATTTTTCTGAAAATCTGTCTAGAAAAGAATGTCAAAATGCTTTCCAGTTACACAGATAATGGAATAGTGGTTGCAACAGCTGAAGATTTTATGCAAAATTTTAAAAGTCTTGTGGGCTATCACAATTCAGTAACAGAAGAAAAACTTCTGCATCACGGTGCTAATGAGAGTCCTGAAAGACAATCAGGTAATTTTTCAGTGAACTCCATATTTAAGGCAGATCAAAAGAGTGATGACTTTACTTGTTTTACTTAAGATTGTTAAAAGCGGATATTTTGAAATGTATTTGAGAAGTTTCAAGTAGTTTATCACCTAGAGTCTAACACAAAGTTTATGCAGCTAAGTGGTGATAGTGAAGAGAAATTCCATTTGGTGATTATTTCCTGCCTTGCCCTTGTAATAAAAATCAGATCAAAGGGCTCTGAGAAGACCGAAGTACATCATGAGGTTGACAACCCACTGGTTGGTGTTGGCCTGGGGAGAGAAAGAGAGCTTAGTCTATATTCTCAGTGGGCTATTGGTTTGATTTTATATTGATACCTTGATAATTTATACCTTGATAAATATCTCTGGGATTCTAGATTTTTCACTTAAAACTTTTACATGGAAAACTTCAGTTTAGTTGGCTTATCTACAGTAGTTTATTAGAGATAGTATCTCATTGGTTCAAGGTCTGTTGTAAACCAAAAAGATTTTTTTTTTTTCTTGGAAAGGAATGCAGTTTAGTAAAACTCTTGGTAGCTTGGCTAAATTAGACAGTAATCAACTGATCTTAGATGTCGAATTTTATCATGTAATTGTCTTGTCAAATACTGAACTACCGTATAACTTTAGATGCTGTTTTGACATTAACCCCTTTGGAGCTGGGAGTTGGGATTTCCCAACATTAAACGTGAACACATTTCGCAGAAGCTTTTAGCATCGGAATATCTGGACATTCACACCTAAAGGTTGTGTGTGAGTGTTGGTGAGTAAGTGAACTTGTGGCGGAAGACCAAGCTCTAAGGGATTTTGGACTTGCAGTTCTGAAGCATTATATTGTGTAAGTAGTGTGTAATTTTAAAAACAAATTATGTATTTCAATAGAGTAGGACTTTGTTTTTTTTCTCTAAATGTAGCTCTTTTAGAAAGTGCTGAAAAGGACGAAGAGGATATGTCTCTGGATTCAGGGGATGAAACTTCCCAAATTGAAGTATGCAGCAGTTCTCATTCAGAAATATTGGAAATAGAGACCAAAGGATCACGTGGAACAGATCAAAAAGAAATTTCTCAAACTCAGTTGCAGCTGCCTACTGACAGGCAGAGAAGTTGTCTAGAAAATAAGACTTGTAAACTTGGCACAGAAGAGGGGCGGCCCATTGCAGCTGCCACGACAGGCTCCAAGGAGATGACGGGCAGGCCCGTGCAGTCGGCCCCCTTCCGCAATCTCCAGGTCCATCGCAGCAGGCAGTTGAGCATGTCCCATCAGTTCAGTCATTTGAATGTTCTCACTCATCAGACGTTTTTGGGAGCACCGTATACTCTTTCAACTAGTCAGACTCAAGATGGTGGAAATTATTTTCTGTCTGCTTATAGTCAAGGCTTGGAAACAGATAAGTCTTCATCTCCAGTTAGTTGGGATGTAAATGATTCTTCTAGGCCGTATTCAAAACAGAAATAAATACAGTGACTTTTTTTTTTTTATAGGTTGTTGTGGACTTTTTCGGCTTCTTAAAGTGAATTAACAATTTATATTTTATTCTCTGAACAAAATGTTTGTCCTTTCTCTAATGTTTTCTTGTCTTATTTAAATCATGATGGCCTGTAACAGTTGAAGCATCTGCAAATTGAAATAAATACATATATATATATATATATTTTTAACACGTACTTGAATTATCTTGTGTGTGGACACTTAAGTTTGTACATTTGTATTTGAATTGTACTTGGCTTCTGACTGAAGTCTCTTAATGTAAAGTTGAATGAGTGTTGGCTTTCCTTTTTTTCCCTAATGTAATACCAGACTATACAAACCAGTTTTTGCTAAATATTATCAGTTACTGTATTTATTTGGTTCTAATTTTTGTACAGCATTTTTACATATAAATGTTAAGCCCAGAGTAGTTAAGACCATGACGTGAAATATTACAATTAGAGCCCACCTAACAGTGCAGATTCATTTAAAAATGTTTTGTCTTTAGCTTTTTTTTTAAAGTCCTGAAATCTTGGAATAATTTAAGAGTATTTGGGATTCATTTTTAGTTGGATTATGGTGTATTTTGCTTTTCAGGACAGTTTTGTACAAAGTGCTGTAGTTTGTTAGGAAGGTGAATTTTCTTGGGTGTAGTATAGTATAAATAGTAAAAATTGAATTTTCCATTGGCCCTTTCAGACTTTCCTATTTTGAAAAATAAAACGAATTAAATTCATTACAGTTAGTCCTTTTAAATGGAGCTGCAGATGTCTGTTTTGTATTAGTAGAGGTCATACATGGCAACCGTGAACTTTAGATGTGATAACCCTCTTGTCCCTTTCTACCCCCACCAAAGTTAAAGATTGTAAAGGTTTCTTAGAATAGAGTAAAAGTTTTTGTCCAGGTCAGAGGCAGGAATCAGTTGTTAAATTTTCAACCTGAGATTTTATTGATGCAAGTTATCCCTTTAATGAAAAACTGTCCCTTTCTGGAAAATAATCTTCCTGCCGCTGACTAGGTTGGTCCTCAGATAACAAAGTCAGACCAGGCCCTGTGTTTTTGGTGCTCTTGGGCATGGTTTTCGAGGATCTATAGTTGTCTCTGTAATGTAAGGACCCAGAGCAGGTCATATATTCTGCCAGCTCTTTGAAGAGACACTACTTGTATTTGCTTTTTAGTCATTTCCTCCCTATGGTCCATAATGACGGCTAAAAATCCAAGCCATAATTCTTTAAACTATAAATGAAAACCTGTGAATATTGTGAATACAAATTGAGCTGTTTCAGTAATCAAACAGGTCATAATTTATCAGTGCTGTCATATAGGCCTCTCCCCCCCCTCTGCTTCATGTTACCTTTAAACTTGTGTAGAACGCACGGCTCACAGAGGAGGCGTGTGAAGGGTTTTGTAACACCATGGAAACTTGGGGCCACATTAAGGTAAGTGTAAATAGATTCTATCTTTTGTAAAACTTGTTTATAATGGGTTGACCTGAAGTATAAACATAACGAGGTCTAATTGCTAAATTTTTTACAAAAACATTTACCATTTTATTCTTTGAAAAAATATATTTACATTCTGCAAAGTTTTTAATAGATCGTTTTTCAATAAAGTGACCTGAACAATTTCAAATAGAGAAACACGGCTGCTAAATTGGTACATCATTTCATAATTTAACGCATGTAATGCTGTTAAGCCACTAAGGAGAGCTATAGTCCAGTATAAATGGTTTGGCTAGATATAGTCTCACTTCTGTACGTTAGAATGGAGAATCAAAGTCCTCTTGATTCGAAGCTAAAGGAATGAGATGAGTTTCCAGCTCTTTCTGCTTCTGGAGAAGGCCCTGAAATTCAATTGGCCTGTTAGCTCATGCATCACAAATCATTTCTCAACTTAGCAATTTTACATTAAACATACTATACCTCTGGTTAGCTCTGGAGCGGTTCTTAATAAAAACCAACCATTCTCACAGATTTCTCATTTGGACTCTCATGGTGCTACCTACCATACTTGGAAGCTGGCTGTCTTCTAGAATGCGGTTATTTGGATCTGCTGTGGACTTGCTTTCAGACATGGCCTGGCCTGCCTTGGTGGTCAGACCTCAGATTTTATTCATTTTCGCAAAAGGGTATACCTCATTGGTGAACTGGGGAATGAGGGTGGTGTCTCATGTTTTTAAACAAGAAGGGAAGGAACTCTACCTTCATGGGGCCTGAAGGCACCAGATGTAGCCTGGGCTCTCCCCAGAAGTGCCGTACAGTCAGTAAATTCATTTTTCACATCACATTCTGTGAGAGAGCAAACTCTGAGAAACCATTACTTTTTGTAAAATTGTTTAAGGAAACGGAATCATTTCTAAGTAGTTTCTAGAGTAACTTATTTTGAAGCGATGATACAAATAACATTAAAAGCAGCATGGGGCTGAAGAAACCAAACCATGAAAATTGAGAACCCCCTTTACACACATCATTACTGTTTCACATGCAGCCTGTGATAGAGATCTTTTTAAAAACTTTTCTTTTTAAGCATAAGTTTTACTCAAAAGAATTTCCATGAAGAACAACCCAGTCCAGTCTGAACAAAGGTGAGTCCAGCTGTAACTCCCTCTCAGATGATTTTTCAGTCTTCTGACTTTCCTCTGTCCAGGGAGGGTGAGGTCAGTGGAGGAGAGATTGCTTAGGGAGAGGGTGATCATCCTATCTTGTGGATAGGATACAGTACTCTGAAACTGTTCATCAGCTAGGACACAGACAAAGGGGAGTTGGGATGCCTGTCATTTCTTAGGCTGGGAGGATGACTGTGAATAGTTAAAGCCTGGGTTTGGGCAAAAATAGAACTTCTGGGAAAATGAAAAGTGTCAGTAAGAAAAGGCACAATGTAGATGGCTGTCAGACAGTCTGAACTGGTGAGCTTGGGAAAGGTCCACCTCAGTATTGTCTGTGGGAGGGGCTTTGCGCTTATGTTCGTCATTTTGGGGTTGTGTATAATTGTTTCTTAAAAATTATTTCAACTTTCTAAAAAAAATGTAACTTTTTCATTTAATAAAATCATGTTTGAATTGACATTTTAGCTGACTCATGATTCTGTATTTGGGTTGAATTTTAAAATACTAAATATAACAGCAGTTTTTCTGGAGTTTGAATCATAATGGATTTAATCGTGGTTTTCTACACAAGTAGCTAAAATAGGGCCTAACTTGGTACTATTCTTAGTCTAAGTGACATCTTAGTGTAACGATACTTAAAAATTCATTCACCAGATAACATTAGTTAATAAAAGGTTAGCCACGTAGGGTTTGGAACCATGACGTAAAACCACTCATACCTGTCTCAGATCTGACAGGCCCTTAAGGATTGCTTGCTGTCGGTCTCTGTTTTTCACCAAGTTGGGATTGAGAAGTGGGTCTCTCACACTGTCGGGGCCAATGAGTTGTTCTCGGTAGTCAGAATCTAGTTTGACAAAAATAAGGTGAGAAAATCTTTCCCCTAATTTCCCACATATTCCAGTTAGGTTTAAGTTTTGCTATGGCTCACCTGTGGGTGGGGAAGGGAATAAGGACAATAAACATTTATATAGTGCCTAGGATGGATCAGACACACAGTGTTTACAAGCATCTCACTTGATCCTCAGACCACCCTGGGAAGTAGGTCCATTTTCCAAGTGGGGAGACTGAGGCAGACAGGTTAACTGACTTGCCCTAGGGTTACCAAATTACTAGTGTTGGAAGCTGCATCTGAACTCAGGCCTTGAGCTCTATCCACTTGCCCCACCCAGCTGGTATAGAAAGACAGCAGAGCAGGAGAGGGGAGGAGGGGAAAGTGGAAAATTGTCTACAGGAGTCTATAAAAATCTGGTTAAAAGGTTTTTTTAACTGTGGATCAGGGAAGAGACAGGAACGCCAAAAAAGCTAATCTTATTTTCTACAACTTGTCTTTGAATGACGTTTTTAAAAACTTTGTGGCCCTTACTGAGAACTCTTTCATATAAATATTGGCTTTCGAGGTTTCAGAATTTCAAAATGGTTTTCTCACCATCTGAATAGGGATTCTGCAGATCATAGGCTGAAGGTCTGGATGATGGCGCATCTGGATCCAGACAGTAGATCTCGTTGGTTCGCACGTAGGGGATGAAATGTGGGGGTTCAGGGGCATGGGCTGCGTGGGTCTGCTTTAGCTGTGTTTGCTGTAATCGGTTCTTTACTGCCGGAACAGGTGGTGATTCAGATCTGTTTTTAAAAAGGAATGAGGTAGTTGCATTCTTTAGGCTTAGATGACTTTGGCCCACAGAAAGCACTGTATAAACCTGTCCTAAATTTATTTTATCTAAATTCTTTTCAGAGAAAACTCTTAGTCCATCCACGCTGAAACACTTTTGTAATCTCACTTCGTGATGATATTAAAAAAAAGGGAGGCCTAAGGGACTCCTTAAGGTTGGTGCTGCCTCCCCAGGGGTCAGGGGTCTGGCCTTGGCCTGTTCATTTCTTAGTTCTTTCCCTTCTACCAGCCACTCACATGCTGATCTCTCTCCACCTCCCTAATGGCGGCTCTGCTCCTCTGTTGCACAGGGTCTGGCTGTCTTCACCACTCCCTAACACCACTGGTCCTCCACATTTTGCCATCAGAGCCTCCACCTCCGCAGTCTCTCTCCTCCCCATCCATTTTCCCCCATTTCAGTCCATCCCGAATACTTGAGCTGGACCAAATCTTCTTTATCCACAGATGTGGTCATGTCCTCCCTCAGAAGTCAAGCCCTGAAGATTTTCTAACAGAAACCTTCTTGGCTTAGCACTGAGAGGTCTCACCAATTAGTGAAGTGTCAATGTGAATTCTCCTTGGCTTTGCCTGTCTCTGTCCGTGCTCACTGTGTTCCACACCCCAGCGCTCAATCTGTGAATCTGTCACAGTCCCCCACTAGACTTGAAGATGGAGGGGTATAGTTAGTGTCCCTGCGTCGACATCTGACATTTCCTCTAATACGAGGCGTAGTCTTTGGTGCGAAACAGGCACTCACACCAAAGTCAGCTGGTTAGTACTGATATAAACATGGGTATTAATAGCTTCCGTTTATACAGTCCTTTTAAGATTCGAGCCTTGTGTCCTTGGGATCTGTGTATTTTAGGTTCCATTACGTAAATTCAGGTAGCGACTCATTTCCTATGTTCTAGCTCCACGGGACTAGTTGGCAGGCCCTGTGATACCCCCCAAAGGGGGAGAACATTGCGAGAATTCTCTTTACACCAAATGAAGGTTGCTTCTTGACAACACCACATAACCACCACTTCTAGTCCTGTCCTGTTCAGTCTCACAGATTAGACCCTTCTATACTTTACTCTCAAGCTGAACATCCCCAGGCAACGTGTGGCATTTGGCCACCTTTTGATTCTTTGCACATTATTCCTGCTCCTCCTAAGACGGGCCACAGACTGAACCCAATGCTCCAGATGGGGGCCTTGTCCAGGGCACAGGGTCATGCTGTCACCGTTTTCCTGGCTGTCCTGGACACTTTCTCAAGGCAGGCTGACGTGACAGGAAAGGTTTGGGCTATTCTGTTAACAATGTGGACTCACATGTAGCCAGTCACTGCCCGAGGGAGAGCTGGTGCTCATGAGAGAGACTAGCCTGCAGTCTTTAGGCCTTGTTAGCAGAGGGACCACTGTTCCCCTTTGGAATACATTCCTTCTAGGACTTCCCAAATCAATGAGAAGAGAGATCAGCTTGAGTCTAATGTTCCTTCCTGTGCCTACCGAGATCACGGAGCCTGCCTGCCTCCCCTTATTTCCTCCACATCTGCACCTGGGCAATCTCCTCTGCTCTCCATTCTCTGAGGGGAGGGACCATGTGGCTTTTCAGCCTTGTTTCTGCAGTGCCTTTTGCTTAACTACATTCATTTCTTCATTTATAAAACTTGTGCTGGGCCTCAGAACTTGCTAAGTTATCTTTCAGTTCCTAGCAACCTGACTCCCCTTTCATGCCACAGCCATTCCAAGCTCTAGAAGCCTTCTCTGTCCTTCAAGACCTACAACATTTACAATTGGTCAATACCTTTCTTTGCTGGAGTTGATGTTTTTCAATTCTTCTTCCTAGAATTAAAAAAAGAAAGGCACAGAAGCCCAGAAGATTATTACAACAACCTGGTGGTTATGGCTAGATATATTTTTTTCAGAGTAAGGAAATAAGTTTGGCTAAACCAGGGCTTTTTCTTAAACTTTATTCCACTTGTGACCCCTTTGGTGCTTATCAAACTGTGGGTTGAGACCCAGTTTAAGAAGTGCTGGGCTGGGCTAATCAGAACATTGTCACTGACTTGAATGAAAAAAGCCAACATCTCGCATGAGCCTTTTTTAGGTACTTTGAAGCACTTACTGTGAAAAACATATCTGATATTTAAAATTAGCGTCTGAGGACAGAATAGCCTTTAGGCAAGCCAATGAGGGAATGCTACTTTGATGGAACAAAGTCATTTTAAGGAGAGACCTGGCAGAAGTCGACGTCTGCCGAGGAGTTACCTTGTGGCTGTGGGGACCCCTCCCCCTGGCTCTGGCATCGGTCTCCTCATGGGGGGAATAGGTGCCTTCTGGAGAGATGTCCCTGGGCACTGAGAGGCGGCCCGGAGTGTTCCTTTCCAGCAGCTGCAGCAGCTCCATCTGTCTCCTTACCTTTTTTTCTTCCCTCTGCCTCTGCAGGTGTTTTGGGTACCTCTCCGAGGCAGGCACATACCTCTTGGCTGGCTTGTTGATATTCCATTCTGGTCTCTTTGTACATTTTCCTTTGTGTTTTGTTTGTTTCTCAGTTCTTACAAACTGGTCATACAGGTCGTTAAGATGGTTTTCTTTCTCTAGGGAAGCTTTCTTGGCCTCAGGCAGCATCTCTCTCTTACTTTTCTTGCTGTTAAATTGTCCGTCCAATTTTACTGAAATCTCGGAAGAGAGAAGGTCTGTGTGTATGCCCTGAGTCATGGGTTGAGTGTGCATTTCTGTACTGGTGACTCTTCCTGCATGCAAATCATCTATATCAAAAACATTTGGGGTTACTTCTTTGGCTGTCTGCCACACCCCCCCCCACCCCCTGACCCCTGGGGCCCAATTCCATAAATTGTTTTTCTCTGGTTCAAGTTAAAGCACAGAGAGCATGATGACCCTCCCCTTAGATGTAGGAAGTGCTCACTATGCAGCTAATAAGAATGACGTTCAAAGCAGGGACTACCCAGAAGTCAAGGTAGTAGCAAGTCGCTTCTACTTGGGGGTTGATTTCAAGACAGAAGGATTGGTTTTTTTTTAAATCTAAGTTAACAGAAGAATGGGGAAAATTGGAAAATGTCCTTCAATTTTGGCAGTAAAGATGGGAAGAAGCAAAGGGACGGATTGAGCGACTCCACGGGGAGAGAACGTCTTTTAAACATTGCGTCTTCTAGAGTGTAAATCCATCTCTTCTCCAACTTGGTCCCTCCCTAATACCAGGCACATGATTTAATAAATGTGAAACTGAGCAGGACTGGCTGGTTAAATAAGGAACAGATGAACACAGGACATTTTGAAAAACTGGGTGCATTCGTGCCTTTCCAGTTGGACTCTGCCACCAGTTAGCTGGGCTACTTTGAATTTCAGTGTATGGCGATGACAGCTGAGCTGGCGACGGCCCCAGTCAGGAGCCTGGAGTGGGGAATCCTCGGGGCTGAAGGAGTGGCTCGGCTCCTGCCCCAGCGCACATGGGACCAGGAGAAAGAAGTCACCCAGACTAAGTGCGTGCAGGTGCCTCGCACGGCGCCTTCCATCTGCCCCGACCCGGCACAGGCCCTCATCATCACGTTCTGCAGAGCCCACACACCCTCTGCCCTCTGCCTGTCCTGGCTTCCCTCAGGTCTCGGTTAAGATCCCACCTTCTACAAGACCTTGCCTGATGCCACCCTCGGCAGGGGCCTCCGGTGTACCAGGTCTGTGGCCTGGCACACAGTAGGTGTAGAATAAATGCAGACTGGCCAACTGTTCCAGTTACCTGTGAATTTTACAGGCACAATGCCCTTTTTACATATTGGGAAACCTGAGGCAGACAAGGCATTAAGTGAACTAGATAGAGGGCACAGAGCTAAGTCAGCTGGATTCCACATCCATTATAATTTCAGCTGCTTGGCAATTACAATTTATAATTTTTTGCTTTTTTTTTGGAGGTGGGATGGTAAGCAATTGGGGTTAAATGACTTGCCCAAGGTCACTAGTATATAAAGTGTCTAAGGCTGGATTTGAACTCAGGTCCTTCTGACTCCCGGGCCAGTGCCACCCAGCCGCCCCAGCAATTATAATTTAAAAGAACATCTCTGGTTCTTCTTTTTAAACTAAGGTTAATGCCCACTGTTTGAGTTAAAATAGTTCAGTAACTGAAGAGGCAGATGCTCATTTCTGAGCAAGTACCTGTCTGTACAGCAGTGTCCTTTCGAGGAGAGGTGGTGGTGTTGATTCCTTGATTGACCTTAGCGCTCACTTGGTCGGGAAAGTTTTGTCTTGAATGTGAAAGGCCGTTTGTGCCCAGGCTCTGCTCCGCTGGCCCCGCCTCACCTGGCAGGGAGAGAAGATGAGCTCAGAACTCCGGCTGACCCCAGAAGAACCATAAACTGTTCATACTGTTTATGTGGGGAGTGGGGAGCCTGATCTGACCACCAAATGTCACATCCACAAAATTCACATTTTTCTGTTTATTTCTAGTCACTCTTGCCATAGCAGGAAGAAATGTGAAAGTTTCCTCTCAAAGGAGAGGAGAGCAGGACCTTGAAGGTTCTCTGTTGCTTGTGGGTGTTAACAAAGCCCTCCCTGCCCGCAAAGCTGCGGCCTACCCCAGCTTCGGTCTGCCAGCCTTGCCTATGTGCGCAGCAGGCCAGGCAAGCACCTTCCAGTAGCCTTGGGACTTTACAGATGAAGAAACAGAGGCAGAGAGACATGCCCAGAGTCACAGAGCTTGCAAGCGTAAGAGGCAGGATTTGACTTCCTGAATGTAGGCCCAACCATCTGCGCAATGTGGCACCCTCTGGCTGTCTACTCTGCCTCTTGTCACTGACAGCTGAGCCCTTCTGCACATCTCCAGTACCTCTGTCAACGGTGGGGGGGGTGTGTGTGTGTGTGTGTGTGTGTGTGTGTGTGTGTGTGTGTGTGTGTGTGTGTGTGTGTGTGTGTGTGTGTGTGTGTGTGTGTGTGTGTGTCTGAGTGTCTGAGGTCGGACGCTGTGCCTCCTCCGCACGCCGTGCCTCCTCCACTCACCGCCAAGAGCGCGCAGCAGGTTTGAGATGTCGTGGCCCTTCTGCTCCAGCTCCCGCATTCGCTGCTCCTGCTTCAGCCTCTGCGCCTGCTCCTGCGCCTTCTGCATTGTCTGGTATAGCTCATTTGTCTTCATAGTCATCATTTCCTACCAAAGAGAAGCACATAAAGGGCTTTAATCGGACGAAAAGTCTTCTGGGAACCGAGTCTCCTGCCCCCTTCCGTCCATCTAGACTCCAGAGAAAGGATTTTTTTGCTTATCGTTCCATCCTTTTATTCCCTAAGTACGAGGGACCACAAACACAAAGATCTCTTCGTTCACCAAGCTGATTGTACCAGGCCACGTGCACACAGTTCCCTGTTTTTAGCTCCTGTAGCAGTTTTTTTCAGATTTGTCTTTTTTAAATCAAATGAGGCTTTAAGTGACACGTTAGACGTCACACTGAATGACAGGCACTTCCAGTCTAGCATTTCAGACAAATGATCTACGTCCATTTCCCTGCATGGATGAAGCTGCTTCAGCAACAAGCATTTATTAATCACCTACTGTGTGCCAGAGACTGAGAACACAGGAAAAACGTGGCATGCCTTCAGGAAATCTACATTCTATTTGAGTATTCAATACATGCACATACAAGAACAAACAACACGGGGGCCTAGAAGCTGTTGGGAATTAGAAAAGGCCTCATGTCAGTTGGGGATTTTAAGAGGCCAGTGAATAAGCGTGGAACAGCCTGGGCAAAGACTGGGAGAACGGAAAGCCAGCTTGGCCCAACCACACACATGTATGAAAGGGAGGAAAGTGGGGTGAGGGCCACGCTGTGATGTCCTAGAGCATCCTCCGGCGTGCGCCTGAGGAATGTCCTCTTGGCAGCCGTCTGGAGCATACGGCTGAGGTGAGAGGATGGCGCTGAGCCACAGTGAGTGTGGGCTCCCCGTCTGGCACCCACTACACAGTAATAGGAGTGACCCAAGTGGAAGAAGGATGTGTGAAGCTTCTGGCAGCTGCAAGGTCACTGAGGCAGCGCAGAGAGAGGAAGGCCTAGGACAGCACTGAGGGCACACCCAGAGCTAGCTAGGCTAACAGTGATGGTAGAGGACCATAGGAACCTGGAGAAAAGAGAGGAATCAATGTTCTTGTACGACAGACTAAAGTTGAGAACTGAGAAAATGGGACTGGCGGGCAGTTCAGAGATCCTTGTGATATGAGATGGTCAAGCACTTGGCACAGGACCTGTGCACACAGTAGGTGATTAATACACGCTTCCTTCCTGCCTTCAAGTGAGATGTTCTAGGGAGTGATGAGGTTGGAAGCCAGACTGCAAGGGCCTGAGAAGGAATAGGAAGTGGAAATAACGTGTAGACTTCTTACTAGAGTTTAAAGAGTGGGAGCAGACAACTGTTTGCCTGTTCTTTAAAGAATGAGAGCAATGGGGTGAGTCCAGTCCTGGAGTCAGGAGGACATGAGTTCAAACAGACACCAGGCACATTTACCAGTTGTGTGACCTTGGGCAAGTCACTTGAAAATGGGAGTGACTCGGGCAGGAGACGGATGGGCTTTCCCCCAGAACGTGGCGTCGCTGAGCTCTAGAAAGGCTTCTGGACACCTTCTGGGTCTGACCCAGCTTTCATCCAGCCTGCTCTGGGGTCTGGGGGAGCTGGGAACTGCCTCCTTTCTTAGCAGGCTCATTCTAGGCAGAACCCACTTCATGATCACAGCTGTCCTTGACTGCTCTGTTCCCTGCACTGTATGTATCCCTGGGGCTGGGCACTGATGTGCTGGAGGAGATGCTGGGTCTCCACAGAGACCATGGCACAGACAGGGTCTGTAAGCTCACAAAAGGGCCTTGAGTACTGCTTCATCCTTGGAGCAAAGGAGAGAGGTGCTCTGCCCTCTTCTTACAGGAGGAACCTGAGGCCCGCAGCCTGTCCTTAGGACAGCTAGTGCACACACAAGGCCTACTACATGCCGGGGCCCATGCTAGCACTTGTCTGATCCCCAACAGAAGCCTGGGAGCCAGGAGCTATTAGGATCCCCATTTTACAGTTGAAGAAACTGAGGCATAGAGCAGTTGAGTAACTTACCCAGGGTCACACGGCTGGGCTTTGAGGCTGGATCTGAACCACTGGGCCACTCATGAGAGGAGAGAATGCTCGGTGCTGCTGCTCTTGGATGAGAGCAAGCCACATGGTGGGCCCCATGCAGGTGGGCAGCCATTGTATGGGGGCTCCAGATGGGGAGCTCGTTATGGGGTGTCCAGGTGGTCCCCCTTTCTGTGCTCTCAGCAGTTTCCCAGTAGTGTCAAACTTTGGCGCCTCTTCTGGGCAGCCTGGCAGCCCACATGCCCTCTGCGGCCCTTTCCTTGGGCTCTGCCACCTGGGCCTCGGGGCCACAGTGACCCCCAAAAGGCCATGTGCTGCAGTACCAGAGGGACAGAAACACGTCTGTGGAAGGGAAGCCTCTCTTGGTGTAACTGGACTTCTTTGATGGGCCATGAGCATCCGTGAACACTGTGCATGGCATCGGGAATAGCTGCGTTCAAACCCAGCTCCAGAGAGTAGCTGTGTGACCCTTGGCAGCTCACTTGACTGCTATTTGTCTGTTTCTTCTTCTGGAAAATGGGGATCCTAATAGCACCCCCTTCCAGAGTTGTTGTGAGGACCGGACGAGACGCTCGTAAAGCCCTCATGAGCACAGAGTGCTGTCTGTACGATGCCCCAAAATGAGTCCTTCCAGCAGGGAAGGAGGGCTGTGAGCCAGTGTCTTTCCTGAGACTGCTGCCACGCTGAGCCCCAGAAGACCTCAGTGCGTCCTTCACAGCCCCTGGTCCTCTCCAGCTTCTGGCCAGCATCACATACTTCCCCTGCCATCCCTCACTTACTCCACATTGCTCCCCTTGATCCATTTCCAAACTGCCCCAGACGACTTGCCGGCACAGCCCTCTCATCTCCTGCCTCCCAGACTGGGAGAGCATGCCTTCCTTTCTGCTTCTCCAGGGATCAGCTCTGGTGCTGGCTCTTCCATAATGGTCCCTCTCATTTCCCCCATGGGGACATGGTGTGACCTTCCCAGGGCAGAGGTGGCGCCATTCTGCTTTGGAGATCTGCAGGGCTCCACTTCCTGGACCGAACTGATGAGTTCCCTGCAGAGCTGCCTCTGTCAGCGCACTTCCTTCTCCTCAGGATGATTTGTTTGCACCATCAGAATTTCATTGTGGAAGGCACTGTGTCATCCCCTTCAGAGCAGCAAAGATAAGCGGTCCAAAGAAATGAAGAAAGCTGACAAACCATGACCGCCCCCACAAGAGGGTGCTCCACATCACTGATGAGAAGGGCCACAAAAAAACCCTTAAGTTTCACCCCAAACCCAGTATAAACTGGCAGAGTGGATGAAGATGGGGAGAGTCACTGTTAGAGAGCTCTTGGGAAAGCGTGCTGATGCACTGTTGGTGGAACTGTGAATGAGGACAACTCTTCTGGAAGGCAATTGGAATGATGTAGGTGGCTACTTTGACCCTGAGAGTCTACTGTTTGGCATTTAACCCAAGAATGTCCCCAACAGAAAGAAAACCTCCACAGACACCAAAATACTGGTAGCAGCACTTTCTGTAAGGCAAAAGACTAAAAATAAAGCAGAAACCAATGGACCAGAGAAGAGCTCAGAAAGAGGTGCTCTGAGCTGAGAAGACAGCCCACAGAGAAGCACCACAAACAGTCATAAAGGGATGGTTGGCCCCAGAGAAGAGGGAACAGAGACCCTCTGTCCTTGGCAGAAGCAGGGTGGCCATGACTGAGCAACCACCAACAGTGCTGGATTTCCTTTTTAATGTGCTGGTGACTCTCCTGGACATTTTCCCTCTATTCCCTCTTCTTTTTAACAAGATTCTGTTTTAGGGAATGACTTTCTGGGAGAGGGAGAATTACAGGGAAAATCTTGGGAGATGTAAAAGCAAAAGATCTGTTTTTAAAAGCCACCTCAAGGAAAGGTGTCTTGCCATCCTATCAACTCTTTGCTACCTGCTTTCAGAAGATCTGTGGGGCACAAACCACACCCACAGCTGCCTTCCATGTCTTGCATGATCCCCGTTTCCAGGGTCATGTTTTCCCATGACAGACCAATCACCACTTCCTGGCTGCTCTGCTTTTAGGAGAAAGAACCAGTGAAAGAAAGTCTCCTCTGTTCTGAGTCTAGCCTGGTCCTGCACCTGCTCCCAGCTAGTTTTCACAGTCCTCCCAGTTAGTGACAGCCACACTAGCATTTTCATGGATACTCTGGTTCAAAAACAGACGCAAGGAAATAGAGAGAGCTAGGTCTCCGTGTACATAGCTGTTCCACTACACTTTTTATTTAAACACGTACCCCTTCATTCCCACATTCCAGCCATAATCTAAGACACCAGTATCGGGGCTGTCCTGCCTTCTCAGATGTTATTTCTTATAAATCACCGGCTTCTCCTGGGTTGTGGTGGTGCTGACGGTGGTGGCTTAATGCTAGAAGAGTTTTTTCTTTTCTTCTGATTTCAGTTTAAAGGCCTCTTCAGGTGTGCAGGTTGAACAAACTACTTCAGTTCTCCAAGAGCCTGTCCTTTGGATCTATAAAACTGGAACAGATCTCAAAGATCCTCCCTGCTTGCAGGCAAATATATTCTGACTATTGTTAGCTGGGCTCCATCCCTGGCCAAAGGCCTGTCATTTCTGCTTTTGAAGCTCTGATTTGAAATTCAAATTCTATTCTCTATCTTCCGAATGAGCTGCTGACTTCCTGTCTGCAGCCTCATTATCCCTCTAAGGCCCTTATCTTCAACTAGCAGTAGCTAAGGATTATGAAGTCCTGAGAAAAAACCCTGGAGCCTTGAGAGGCTGAAATGGTATTTTAAAAACTGCTGCTCTGAAATGAAGCTCGAGATCCAGAAGAGAAGAGCAGGTGAATGAGACAGCATCTGAAAATGAGGTTTGTATTTCCGGGCCACAGCTTAACAGATGATGTGAATGCCAGGTTTTCTCTTGGAGGTGAAGCCCAGCTCACAAGGGCAAATACAAACATATCTAGAGTCTTCAGAAGCTCATGGGGAAGGCTTGATGTCACTGTATAAATCTGCCAAACCTGAGGCCACACCAAGCAGAAGGGACAACATGGGAAGGAGAAAGAAAAGTGTCATTACTTTTCTTTGTAAATCCAGTGTTTAGCATATGGCCTGGCCCACAATCAGTGGGTAACAAATGTATGTTGACATGACTTGACAATTTTCAAAATATGATTATCTAAGAAGAGAGCTGGCAATAAAATCTTTAGAGGCCTAAATACAGAGGATGCTGGTCATCACCCATAAGGACCACAAAAAAGGATTTTAAAAGACTACTGAGGGAAGGACAGCATTGCTAAGAAACACAGTGAGTCCCTTAAGAGGCCCCTATGGCTAACAGAGTTGGAGCCTAAGGTAAGTAAGGAGATAAGTCACCAAGGTTGGACAAAGCAAACTCTAGGAGCCTGAGAGGGGCAGCGTGTGTGTTGGGCCTCCTTTGATTCTGCAAAGATCTTGGACAGGAATGCCACCAGATCTCTTAAACTTTTGTTTTTTGTTTTTGCTTTTTGGAGGGCAATTGGGGTTAAGTGACTTGCCCAAGGTCACACGGCTAGTGTGTCAAGTGTCTGAGGCCGGATTTGAACTCAGGTCCTCCTGACTCCAGGGCCGGTGCTCTATTTACTGCGCCGCCTAGCCACCCCCAAGATCTCTTAAACTTTGGAAAATACTGAAGTAACAAAGCAGAAGAAATTAATATTGATTGTTCCAGAAAATCTTATTATAATGTTCACATGTGGCTTAATGACTGTAGTTGGGTTTTAAAGGGGCCACTGTGGCCACCTTACCTGACCAGACTGGTAAAAGAAAGCCACTTGTCGTCACCTTGTGAATCTGAGCAACTTTGGCCTAGAAGGACTGAGGGGGTGAGGCTAGGAGGAAAAAGGCAAGGGCAAGCCTCCTGGAAGCCCTGGGACAGAGTTCTATGCTTTGGGTGAGTGGGAGGAAGAGCAGACTTCTAGAGGCCTCAGCAAGCAAGGATCTATGGCACAAATTCCTTTTATTGTGTTAACACTGATGGAGGGTCATTTGTTTATTCTGGCTGTAAGAGACCCAAGAGATGTTTAAAGAGCTGTCTGTTGATGCAGTAACTAGTGTTCCCTGTTCTAAAAGCTGGCAGCCAGCCAGGCGACTACCTGAAAACCTCATGGCTTCAATGACTGTGGTAACAACGGCCCCGGGCTCAACCAGAGTCCACCTTTCTGCCGCATGACCCTGCCATCAGGGTCTGAATGAGTCACATGGTGACCATTCTTTCTTTGATGGCTCAAGTGGACTTTCCCTGGGAGGTGGATGCAAAGGCTTCCCTGCACTATGTCTGGTCACTGTTTCCTGGCTTAGCAGTTCCGCTCCAGTTTTCTCCTCTTGTCATTAGAAGTGCAGGCCCCTACACAAAGGGCAAAGTCTCCCCACTCACCTCCTTGCGCTTCTGCTGGAGCAGGTCCTCCTCAAACCTCCTCTGCATCTCTTCTCGTTCCCGCACCAGGCGCCGCTCTTCCTCCTCTTCCTCTTGCCTCCTCTGCTGCTCCTCCAGCTGCTTCTTCCGCCGCTTCTCCTCCACCTGGGCAGTGATGGCCTTCTAAACACGAAAAAAGACAGACACAATGTTGAGGTTCCAGGCCAGTGGTGTCTGACTCAAAGAGAAAATGGCACCACTGAACTGTATGCAAGGATCCCTAGGGGTAACTGAGAAAGTGCTGTTAACAGTAGCCCTGTCCCAGGCAGCTAGTTCTATTTTGTTAAATATTTCCCCATCACATTTCCATCTGGGGTGGAGGAGCTGCAGACCACCCTGCAGCCCCTGCCTAGGCTGAAGTGGATTCCCTTCCCCTAGTTTTCTAGATGAGGCCCTAGGAGGGCTTTTCTTCTGTTTCCGTTTTCTGGAGGATCAGTAAACACTGAAATGAAGATTTGGCAAGAGGTGAGAATAATGGACAATAGTGGGGACCAATGTTTGCGAAGCACAGACTGCGTGCCGGGCAAAGAAAAGCGGCTCATGATTTGGGGAAGACGAGAAGCAGGCAGCCGCCTGCTGAGCTGGTTTTCGGTCCCTTTTGATCCTCTGTAGCCCCCCTGGGGTTTTCTTAGCAAAAATCCTGGAGCACTCTGGTCAGTCTCTCACCTCTCAAGCTCCCAACCTCTCTGCAGCCTCTGACCCCATCAAACCCTCTCTTCTCGCCAGCTTTCTGCGACACAGCTCTCCTGCTTTCATTCCGTGTCTGAGCATTTATTCTCAGTCTCCTTTGCTGAATCTCAATCCAGATTGTTGCTAACTGTGAGTGTCCCCCAAGTCTCTGTCCTGGGCCACCCCTTCTCCCTCGGTACTATTTGGATTGGGGATGGCATCGGCTCCCTTGGTCTCTCTCCACATTTTCTCCTGACTTCCAGTCTTGCAGTTCTAACTGCCCACTGGACATCTCAAATTGGATGTCCTAAAAATACCTTAAAACTCAAAATGTTCTGAACTTTACTCTTCCGCCCTCCTCAATCTCCTCCTGAAATCCTTTCCTCTCCCCATCTCCCCTATTACTCTAGAGGCTCCACCCTCCTCCCAGTCCATCAGGCTCACAAGCTGGGAGTCGCCTTTCACTCCTCACAGCCCTCACGCCCCCTCCCCGTCTCCATCACGGCACCAAGACCTACTGATGACGGCTCTACAGCACCTCTCCAACAGGCCCCTTTCTCTCCTCTGACACGGCCTTTCTAGGCCAGGCTCTCATCATTTCAATCTCCCCTACTCCAGTCCATTCTCCGGATGGTTACTAGTGATCTTCCTAAAGGACTGACCGCGTCATACTTCAATTCATTAAACTCTGGTGGAACCCTGTCACTTTAAGGGTCAACTATAAGCCCTGTTTGGCATTCAAAGTCTTTTATAACCTATCTCCCCCTTCCATGTCCATCAGTCAACATTTACTAGGCACCAACTATATACTATGCACTGTGGATACTCAAAGCGCGTTCAATCTAATGGAGACAACATGAAAACAAATATAGATAAAGCCAGCCAGATGCAGGATGAGGAGATAATGAACAGAGGAAGGCTCTGGGATTGAGGGGGTTAGGGAAGGCTTCCTGTAGAGGGCAGGATGTGAGTAGGGACTTAAAGGAAGCCGGGGAGGTCAGGAGTTGGAGAGGGGCACAGAGGACAACCTGAGAAAATGGCGAGCTAAGAGAGGGAGTGTCTGGTTTTAGCAACAGCGAGGCAGCCAGGGTCACTGCAGAGATGTGTTCTGGGGAATAAGGGCAAGAAGCCCGAGATGGCCAGGGCAGGGGGGGGGGGGGGCAGGGCTTATTTGCTCCTGGAGGAAATGGAGTCAGTGGAGCTTACTGAGTGGTTACAGGTGTGGGTGCGGATGTGGTCAGACCTTTGCTTTAGCTGCTGAAGGCAGGCAGATCCGCCAGCAACTACTGCCCTAATGCAGGTGAGAGGTAAGGAGGGACCTGTAGAGATGAAAGCAGAAGCGTTGACAACAGCTGAGAGATAGTGAGGAGTCCTGGATGAGGCCTAGGCTGTGAGCCTGAGGGGCTGGGAGGATGGTGCTGCCTATAAGAAAGGCAGGGGATTTTAGGGGAAAAGACAAAAGTGTTCTGTTTTGAACACATTTAGTTTAAGATGTTTGGGCGGGGAAGGCAGGTGTGAGAATCAGCAGCCCAGAGACCGTCTTAAATCCATGTGAGCTGATGATAATGTCTCCTCACCGCTGCCCAGACTGGTCCCTATGCCTGAATCTCTCCTCCTGCTCCCTTGTAAGTCCTGGCCAAACACTCTCTTCCATATCAAGGCTTCCCTGTCAGCGCTTTCCTCTGGGGCCACCTCCGCTTTGTCCTGCGTGCAGGCCTGGCTGTACAGAGCTGAGGGCCATCCCCCCTGCAGGCTGGGAGCTCCACGAGAACAAGGCTCAGATTTCTGCAGCTCTTGATAGTCTCAGCATTTAGTCGTGCTTGGCACAGAATGCATGCTTAACACATGCCTGCTGATTGGCAGGTCCTAAAGCCACAGCGCTGGGATGACACGGTCACTAGGTGTGGTGTCAGGAAGAGCTGAGTTCAAATCCTGGCTCAGATGCCAGCTCTACAGCCCTTGGAAAGTCAGTTAACCTCCGGTCACCTCAGTTTCCTCAATTATAAGAGAATAACAACAGCACCTAATTCCAAGCTTGTTGCAAGGATCAGATAAGAGAACATATATGAAGCACTTAGCACAGGGCCTGGCATGCAGCAGGTGCTTAGTAAGTGCTTGCTGACTTCCTCCTCAGACATGACTTCTGGTCTGGTTCTGGCGTTCATCATCCATCATCCACACGCTTTCTCCCTGGTCCCTCTAGTCCATCTCCTTCCTCAGACCTCCCCACTCCCGTGCTTCTCAGCAGCTGCCATGGGACCAATGATTACTCAGTCAATCCCTGTCCATCAGAGGGAGGCTGAGGCCAAGGCCCAAGGCCCAGGTCTGTGGGCTGGTTTTGTCAAAGAGAAGGGCTGCCCCTTCAGTGGAGACTGGAGGGAAGTGAGGAGAGGGTATTTAAATTTTTAAAATGCTGCACACGACCAAGGTGTACAAAATAATTCTGATATGCAATGTTTCAGTGAGTGCCTCTGTGTAAGCTGTGATGCCGCCAACCACCTGAGCGGATGAGGGTGGCGCTGATAGAAAATGGACACAGCTATGAAGAAAGTGCAAACTCTGCCATTTTGTCTCTCAGTTGGAAAGGAACTCTGGCTACCTGGATCAACCCACACATGGACAGGAATTTTCTACCATACACTTGGCACATGATCATCCCTCTCTGCTTAAAGTTCCCTGAAAAGGGGATCTGCCTCTCCCACCTGAGGGCACTTCTCACTCATCTCCATACAGTGAGCCCAGGCTGGCCTCTGCAGATCCCCCTGCCCCTCCCGCTGTGCCCAGTAGGGCCATCAGACTAAGTCTGAATTCCAGGCCTTCAGCAGACTTGAGAGCTCCTAGGTTTCCTTCTAAGCCTACTTTTCTGTAGGAACAAAGCCCTAGTTCTTCCAGCAGATCTGTGTATGGTATATTCTTTCTCACGAGAAAACAGTACCAGATACGGCCTGAACAGAACAGTGAGAGCGAGAGGTGTGACGTGGCCTTTTGTAACGGATACAAGAAAGACACGCTCACACTGACCAGTCTTGGCAAGTGGCCCAGAAGCTGTGCTCTGGATTTCAGCCAGGGTGTTCCAAGGTTATTCTCAATAGCTTCCTATGCACCTTGAACAATAACAGTGACATCCTAACTGTTAATCAAGAAAAGGGGCACCTGTCTCCCAGTCACTCCTGACCATGCAGAACTCTTAACGTGGGAAAGGCAGTCGACCTTAGCATTAGAGTTAATGACCCAGGAATGTCCAAATGACTCATCCAGTTCACCATTTGCACCTGAAAGGGGCAAAATAACATCAAGAAGCTATTTTGTTTCACGAGTGCAGTAACCCAGTGTGCCAGAGGCCCCATCTCCTGATCCCCAAACCCCAGATTTGTTCCCCTGACTCCTGCTAAGTCTCAGAATGGAAATGAGATGACAAGAAGAGCAGGTTTAAGTGCATGAAGCCGCTGGGACTTTACTGATCAGTGGCTTCTCTGGGATGTCTCATGAAATCTCTCTCAGGGAGGAAGTGTTCATTCCTAGTCCCTCCCACCATCTTGTCACACAGCCTCGTGGTCAGTGAGCTGGTGCCAGATGTTCTCGCACAAGCCTCAGGAGCATTCTGGCCAGAGCTCTTCTTGGTAGACTTCAGAGAGCTCCCGATTCAATTGGCCCCCACAACTCTCTTCTGCTTATTTTCCTAAAAATGACAATAAAATCCCTTCGTTCTTCCCCTCTCCTGATAAGCATAGCCTTCCCCATCATGGTCCTCGCTCTATTTGCCAGGGCTAAAATCTCCATCCCCTTCCTACCTCAAGGAGCCTCCCACCAACCAGGGGCTATTGCCCTGGTTCTTTCTCATCACAAAAGAAGGTTCAGAAATAGATTCAGGAAAGTGGTTCTGAGAAACAACAAAAACTGCTTTAACTAGGATGTGCAGAATTTTGTGGCTTTCAGCGTTCATATTCTATGAGATCAACTGAAGCAATCTCATCTTACCACTGAGGCAGAGGTTGGGTTCTCTAATACGTCACCTGATGTTCTAACTGCTTTTGTCTTCGTCTGTCCCTTTCCTCAATTTGAGCGGGGTCCAGGAGTGCAGTCATAGAGCGGAGGAAACTACAAAGATACAAACGTTAACAATTTTCAATGAAAAATTTTTTTCTTTAATGAAATGTTGAATATTTTCCTCCTGAGGGAAAACTCAATTAAATATCTGTGTGACAAATATTTGTCACAAGGCAAACAAAAATCTTAAAGTAAAAAGCAGACTAATTTAACGTGAACTGAAAAAAAGAGAGGAGTGAAGTCCAGCCTTCTTAAATTCACAGAGATGGATGCAGATGTTACAGTCGTGAGGACACTCACTTGGTTTTCTTGGTGTTTGCCACAGCCGTGTCCTGAGTAGATTTCCCTAAGTTCTCCTCCTCGGAAGGCCCAAGTTGACTTCCAGATAAAGGCGTATAAGGACTGCTAACATCCGTCATTTCCTGAGTGTCCGGGGACAGACAGAAGTAGTCGGGTTGTTTCTGGGTTGTGCGAGAGGAGAGCTGAGACTGAGAACTGGGATAGAGTTTTAAGGAATCAAAGTGCACGGCCCATCTGTCATGTTCTTCACCCTGACAACAAAATGAAGAAATCCTTTACAACCAGGCTGGTATTGTCCCTACTAAGCAGAGGAATGAAATAACTTGCCTAACGACACATGACCAAAACTGACCAGTATCCAGGAAAAACTTGGCACCAAGGGCAAGGCCCTTCATCCTACACCTCAGACTTAGAGATGATTCCTATAAATCTCTTGGAGTATGTGGATAGAACAAAGTCAGGATGGGATTAAAAACATTTATAAAAATTAAGGTCAAAACCAATACCAATGAGTCACTTCGATTCATTGACCACATCCACTGGACAATGTCTATCGTCTTCTAAGACAATCTGAATTCATTTTTTGAAAACTGGGGTCAAAGCATAAGGAAGCTGGTTTTAAAGTCAAAGTTGTTCCAGAATCTCCTGAGCAATTCTTTTGGGGGGAAAAGACCTGTGCTAATGAGTCTCATCAAAGTTACCTTTGCATAGATCATTTTTTCCTGGAGTTTTCGTTGCTTGTCTTCTTCCTTCTGTTTATTCAGTTCTTCGATCCACTTCTTCCGCTGCTCTCTTTTCACAGCACTGAAAGGGTGCTCTAGCGGTGTGGCTTCCTGAAACGAGAGCAAATACAGCCATGAATGGACAGGGACTGATAATGAAGCGAACATCATTGTGCTGTTACTTACTTTGCCTTCAAATTAACTTACTGATTCTGGTAGAAAACAAAAATCTCAAAAGAGATGAGAACAGAATGTAGGTCGGCTCACAAAGTCTGGTTATATGAAGCAGAAATAAAACTTCTCTAACTCAATTTAAAGGGGATATAGAGTGAAACAGTTCCATTCTATTACAGCCATCTGAATATTCCAAAACATGGATAATTTAAATGTTTATATGGGTTTACTTTTAAACTTTTTTAAAAATCAGCAGCAATCTGATTTTTCTCCCTGCCAACTCCACATAGCTCCTACCTCCCCCCCCATCTGAGAATAAAAGAAAAACAAAGCCTCTGTCAGAAACCTAGAGCCGAGCAAACCAACACTGGACATCGGCCGAGTCTCACTGAACCCTTCCCCTCTCTGTATAAGGATGTGGATACGTGTTCACTGTTTATCCTTCTGTAATCATGACTACTCACTGATCAGAATTTCTCATTCTTTCCAAGTTGTTTGTCCTTGCCACAACTCTGTCATTGTATATGTTTTTCTCCTTGTCCTGTTCATTTCCTTCTGTATTAGTTCATCAAAGTCTTCTAGGTTTCTCTGGAACCATCTTCAACATTTCTGACAGCGCAACAGTCTCCCATCATATTTATGTCGTAATCTGTTCAGCCATTCCCCAAATTACGGCCGCCCTTTCTGATATTCATTTTTTGCCACCTTAAAGAGCTAGAAATATTTCTGTACACCTTTGGAGTTGGTTTTCTTTGAGTCTAATCTCTCCCTTAGTCTACCTTCTCATTCATCTTTCCTCCTTCACTTTCCCTCCTATTTCCCTGATGAGTGAGATACATTTTTGAGTTTACTCTTCCCTCTTTTGACCAGGTTAGATGAGAGTAAGGTTCAAGTGTCAGCCAGCTTTTTCCCCACACCCTAAATATGTATGGATCAGGGATAGGCAAATTACAGCTAGTCAGTCAAATCCAGCCATAGGTTCACAATACAACCAAGCTTTGTTTTAAAGTGTTAAGGCCCCTCCCAGATCACTGGCTTAACAAACACAACTTTCCCAGCTACAGCTTTCTGACCTATTAGAAATGTTTACTTATGCATGTGGATTGTAAGATTCTCCCTAAACTTCTTTCCCTTTCCCCACCCCCTCTTCCAGTATATAAATACTGACCTTTACGCCTGCTTTCTTCACACAGCTTTCACCTGGATGGACCTGGGATTTCATAAGCACTGCATTTTTTCCAACAACACTAATTCCAATCCATCAGTCTGTCTAATCCTGATTCTTGTTCATATTCCTAACAGTCTTCCATAGGAGTCCCCCTAACATGCTAAAGGCCTTTTTATTTTTCGGACCCCTTGACAGTGTGTGAATCATCCTAGGCAAGTACCCTGGCACACCACCTGCCTCTTGACTTTCTGACCTGACCAGTGCATGTCTTTTCTCCCACATTTTTTATTCTGCTTATCCTGCACAATATTGCACAGGGAATCCTGCTGCAGCTTCCTGGCTGGGCCTTCAGACTGGTGGACCATCTCCATTCTATGACACCATGGCTTTCACATGGCAGCCATGTCATATCACAGGAAAACCACTAGTGTCAAACAGGAGCCATAAAAGCACCATGCCATTTCCCTAGAGGGATCCAGCTTCCTCTTCAAAGGCAGCACAGTGTGTGAGCACAGCACTGGAGGTGCAGTCAGAGACCTGGCAGAGGCTCCTACCACGTGCTGGGATGCTGCCAGAGGTGATGGTGTTTGCAGGCGCTCGTGGGGTGGTGGATGCTGCTGCTCTGACCGTCCAGGCTTCAGTGTGGGGATTCAATGCTGCTTCCCTGAGGAGACCCCTCAGGTCCTCAGAATCAGCAGACAGACGCCTTCTGCTCTGCACCCCACAACAGGGGATACATGTGGAGGTGAAGGAGCCGGGGGATAGGTGGTGTTCGCAGAGCAGGATGCCTCCAAAAGCCAACTGACCATCGCCTGCCACGGGGCGGTGACCATCCAGCAGAAAATGCCTTCCAGTGTGACCCTAGTGACCATCTCTGCAGGGAGCAAGCTATGAGTATTCCAAGACACATGGATTATGAGCATGGCTACAACCCTGTGCCCATCGGGGGCTTGATCAGGTGGCAGAGAACTAAAAGAACAGGATGACTAGTAGTTCTGAGGAATGGCGAGAGCACTGACCAGGCAGTTCTGGGTGGGTGGGGGGGGTCCACTGCTCAGACTGCCATCCTCAGCCTCTACAGCGTGTGGTAAATGCAACACTACAAGAGTTTCTCTGAGGCTAAGAAGCCCCTTCCTTTGATCACACTTGCTGGGTACCTTCCTCAAATTACAATCCCTATGGGCTCTTGAATTCTGAATGAAAAAAAAAAAAACAAACCCAATCAAGACCCTATCTATGCCAAAGCGTACACACCTGCCCACACCCCTCTCTTTGGTTCTAAGGTGACAAAAAACTCCTTCCTCTGGTAGCTGGAGCTCCTTAGAACCCGGCTTGTTTTCCCACCTGGCTTTTAAAAGGTCCTGTGGTCCTTGAACCTTCCCTGTTTCTTTCAGTTCTAGTGGTCAAGTAGAGAAGGCCTTTTTCTACTCCCTGATTTTCCACTTTTCTCTGTGCTTATGTCCCATGTGACTAATGTGCTACTCACAGGACACCCCTCTCCTACTGCTATCTAGTGGTGTGGCTTTTGCTTGACTTGTTTGTGAATTTAAACAAGTGGGAAGATTTGGAGACACCAAGGAATGAGATTTTTTTTTATATAACAAGTATTTTCTGATATGTATATCATCCTTCATATTTGTAATGGCACTTGCCTGTATCTAAGAGTGGCTAAAAGAACCAGTGCACTGAGTCTCTGTGTATGTTTTTGTGATAAGTATGGTGGAAACTCAGCCAAGCCTTTGGGAGATGGGGTCCCCAGGACCACCCAGCTCTCAGTGAGGCACTGCCCTTAGTCTCACCCAGGGCCCCCCCTGATGTGGCAGGGAGAGAAAGTTAAGGGAGTGATGGCCCATGAAGGTGGCAGATTTTCTTCCCTTCTCTTTCCCTGCTTAAAATTTTATGTAAGATGCAGTAAACATTTTTTCATGGGACCAAGGCTCAGTTCTTTGGGTGGATTTCCTAGTGAAAACAAAACACAAAACCCCAAGAAAAAGCAGTCCTACCAAAAAACCAAATTCCCCCTCAACTCCTTCCTGTGACCCTGGGTCTCTACTTCCCTAGACTTGACAGCCTCTGAGGCCCCTCCCAGTTCCAAATCTGCATCCTCTTGGAACTTCCTGTGAGTCTTGTACGCAGCCCAGCTCACTGTGCACTCATGGCTTCTGTCCACGACTTGGGGACCTAACAGAGCATCCTATTGCAGAGCCAGGCAAGAGGAGGTGGCTCTGCCAAACTTCTGGGTTGGACCCAGTCTGCCCAGTGCCACGTGCAAACAGACAGGCCCCAAAGTTCCTCGTGCCCCTTGGGGGAGGCCTTGTGCACTTGGACACCAGGCAGACTCCTCTCTTGTAGTCTAGCTGAGTGGGTGTTTATCATCCCAAGGTCGAAGGCAAGAATCTTGGTCCATCACAGGCCTTCCCAGTTGGTGACAAGCTGTTCCATTATTTAGAACATGAGCTTCCTGAGGGCTCTGCACACAAGCACTTAATAAATGCTGATCATTCACAGGTCAATGCACAGGCACTTGTTAATGTGCTATGCAACATGAAAAAAAGAAAGGCTGGAGCAGTCCTTTTCCTCAAGGAGCTCACATTCTAATGGGGAGTGTCAACATGAAAACCAGGGAGAACATACAAGAAACACACATAGTAGATGAAAGATGTTTTAAATAAGTCTGTATGGATTTAACACACGCATGGAAGAAATCCTGATGGCAGAGAACCTTGAAGGGGTAGGAGGACGAAGAAGACATCAGGAAACTGCAACGTCTCACCCCTAAAACAAAGGCTGTCTGGATGGCTGCTGGTAAATCTGGCGAACTGAAGGTCGAGGGCTTCCCATGGGCTCCACAGCAAGGACTGGGTGCTGCTTCACTTTGTGCCCTCGAAGCATTCTTTATACCCGGGGTGTCTTCAGCAGCAGAGTTCAATTCAGAAGATGTCATCTAGGGATGAAAAAGAACAGAAGGGCAAAACCACCCAAAAGGAAACCATTCATAACCCTGCCCCACCTAAGAGTCTGCAAATTAAACAGGGATTGCTATGGGAATGTAAACACACACACCACCATCTGCAGCTGAGAAGTCAAGCAACCCACACGTCTCAGTTCTGTCCTTTCCTATCACAGGGAAATTGATAGAACCATTTGCAGACTAAGTCATTTCTTGGTGCCTTTTCTGTCTCCTCAGTGCTCAGGTCAGTGCCTGGCAAATAGCAAGTGCTTAATAAATGCTTCTGGACTTAGCAAATCAATACTCTTATTAAATACCTACTGTATGCTGTGGACTGTGGGAGGCCGCAGGCCAACATGTAGTTCTGCTAAGAGAGCTTCCGGCACCAGGGGCTCTTGAGATTGGCCTGGCTTGGTTCTGTCTCCTCTGCACCCCGTTCCCTTCCCCCCCCCCCCCCCCCGATCAAGTGGCCCTTGCCTGTCCCCCCTTCTGGGAGGGATTCTTTCACCTTCACCCTTCTGCAGGCCACTCCCAGACCTGCCTTCACCTGCTCCCAAGCTCCCTGGGCTGACTTTTTATTTGTTATCTAGCTCTTCAGGCCTGTCTTCAGGAGTCAAAGGGAATGTCAAGGTTTGGAGCACGTGAACCTGAGTGAATGGGGACACTGCAAACAGAATGAGCTAAGGCACAAGGAGAAGCAAGTTTAAGGGAGAGATGACAAAGGGGCACTGGATGGGCTGTTTGATGTGCTGGTGGAACCTGAAGGGAGAATTGTCTTCTGGCAAGTTAAGAGATGGAGGCCTGGGGATTTGAAGAAAGGTCAGAGCTAGACGTGGAGACTCTGGAGTCCTCTGCTCGGAGACAAGAGGTGAAGTCAAGGAACAAAGGGGATAAAAAGAAGCAGATGAATGAATGAGAAAGCATTAACTAAGTGCTCATGATGCACCAAGCCCAGAAGATAAACAGGGAAAAGTGAGAAAGCCCCTGCCCTCAAGGAGCTCACATTCTAATAGGGACAAACAACCCGTAAAATAAAGTTAGTGGAGATGGAGGGCAGATGGAAAGGGCAGGAGTGGTCTGGGGAGAGGGGAGGCAGACAGCGATGCACAGGGGTTCTGAGGCACAGGGCTGAGGGGCTACAAGACAGGGAGGCTGAGCAGATGGGAAGGCGTGGAGGCTCTCTCACAGTAAGAGCAGTTGTTAACCATCTCAAATAAACCATGCAAGACCAAGGGGAAGGTGAGGAGGGAAGGGCATCTCTGGCTGCCCAGTTGTCCTGAAATGGTTCTGGGATGGTCTGGGGAACCCATCTACCCCAGAAGGTTAGTAACAGAATCAAGAGCCAGCAAAGAAGACAGAGAAGGAAAAGCCTGAGATGGAGGATCACAGAAGGTGGAAAAACTCAAGATGCATCACCAAATGGATGGTCACTAATTGTCTAGAAAAGGAAGTGGTGGTGCCAAGGAGTCAGTGTGGCCTAGTCAGGGGACGCCATGCTGGGCCACCCTCATTGCTGCTTTTCTGATAGGACAAATAGGCTAGGAGGCCCAGTGTTAAAATGAAATGTCGCTTATTTTCAAGCCTTACAAAAGGCGCCAAGATGGTGCCAAAGGCTGAACTGCACTTACGTCGATGTCGAGCAGGGTCCATCTGGACCAGGCCTCTCAGCACTGGTTTTTTTCTCTTCCTCATTTAAAACGATCAATAACTAGAGACGCCTGACACAAGGTACAGTGAAAAGGGTGCTAGGGCCTGGATCTCAGCCCTGACACTTATGAGCCATGTGCCTGTGAAGAAACCACTGGACCCCTGAGCTGAAATGGGCCGGATGAGCATGTGTGCATCGCCAAGCTCACAGGCTGATGGGAGGAAAGGCTCTGTGAATTGTAAGGACAGACAGAAATGGGAGCTGTAGGATCTGGCTCAACGCTGTGCTATGTGTTGTGGTAGGACAACACAAAAAAGGGGCAGTATTGTATAGTGGAAAGAGGACTGGATGTGGAAGGGAGGAGGGAAATCGGCATCTATTTAGCACCTACTGTATACCAAGCTAAGTGATCCCCACAGTGAATCAGTGGTGCGGGTATGGTGATGATCTCATTTTATGGGGTTAGCGCCTCACCCGGGATCACAAAGCTAGCATGCGGGGCCCTGTGCTGAGCAATGGGGATGCACAAAGAAACAGAAGCTGCTGTTGTCAAGGCGCTCACAACTGAATGGAGGGAGACAACGGGCAGACAGCATAAACAGGGAAAGTATTGAGTTCAGAGAAGTCAGGGAAGGCTTCCTGGGGGAGGCAGGGTTTTCAGCTGTGTGAGGCTCTTTGTGGTTCTCTTTGGGTTTTGTGTTTCTTTCGGACAAAGACACTGGCATGGTTTGCCATTTCCTTTTCCAGCTCATTTTACAGATGAAGAAACTGAGGCAAACAGAGCTAAGTGACTTGCCCAGGGTCACACTGCTAGTAAGTATCTGAGGCCAGATTTGAATTCAGGTCTCCCTGCCTCCAGGCCTGGTGCTCTATGCACTGTGCCACCAGGCTGCCCTAGTTTAGTTGGGGCTGAAAGGAAGCCAGGCTCAGTAGGCAGATGGGCATGGGGGACAGCCAGAGAGAATGGCCAGACTCAGTAGATGGAGGGTCTTGTTCATGGCACAGCCAGGCGGCTGGGGTCACTGGATCCAGGAGCATGTAAGGTGTAAGAGTAGTAGTAGGAGTAGGCTGGGGTACAAGGGGCTTTGAATGCCACACAGAATATTCTGTTTGGTCCTGGAGGCAGTGGGAAGCCACTGGAGTTTACTGAATAGGGGATGACACGGCTGGATCAGCACTTTGGGAAAATCGCTTAGTGGCCAAATGGAGGATAGACTGTAATGGGGAAAGATCTGAGGCTGGCAGAGCTCCCAGCAGCTATGACAGTGTCTGATGTCACATTTGAACCCAGTTATTTTTGATTCCAACCCCGAGCTCTACCCACCACTATGTCACTGAGCTGCCTCTGAATCAGAGGGCCTGGGTTCAAATCCTGGCTCTGACACTTGCTGTTTGTGTTAACTTGGGCAGGTTATTTAGTGCCTCTCAGCCTATTTCCTCATCTGAAAAAGGAAGGGCTGGTCAGTCTGGCCTAGATAATTTCCGAGGTCCCTTCAGGCCTTCAATCCCAGGCTCTCCTACGTGAACACTTACGGACTTACTTCCAGAGTGCGGCTAGTCCCAGGCACTGAATCCCCACCGGGATGGGCCGCCAGCCTCAGATTGGGTGACCTTGAGAGAATGCTAGATGGACTCATCAAGGACTGGGGGAAAAAACCGAATTAAAATTAGGTGCTGTGTTCTCCAGATGACACTGAACAAGCCTAAGGATGAAGAGAAAACAAACCCAAACTAAGCAAACCACCAGCCAGAGCCTCAGGGTAGAGACGCCAGGATCACAGCCCCCTTTTTCCTGTCTCCAGAAGGAGGAAAGGCCACCGACCGTGCCCAGGTTTGTGTGCCCAGCATCAGCTCCTCTGCTGAGGCCACCTCCATCCCGGGACCCTCCCGTCCATTCCCAGAGGAGCCATCGGGTCTGCGCCACAAACTCCAGCTCCCGATGATCCATTATTATTAGAGGATCTCGGGTTTAGAGCTGGAAGGAAATCATGCAGCTGCCTGGTATCCACCCTCTGATCTCAGATGAGGCAAATGAGGTACAGGGAAGGAAGGTGAGCTGCCCACGGTCACGGAGGCCAGAGGAAGGGTCTGAATCTGGGCCCCGGCCCCCAGAGTCAGGGACCCCTCCCCTGTCCCAGGCTGAGCCCCTTTCTGGTTCTCTGTTCTTCTGCCGCCCTGTGGGGCACTGGGTCCCCGACTGGGCAGCGACTACATTGTTTGCTTCTGGTCTAAGGGACAAAAACCAAGGCTGAGAGTTGGCGCCGGGCATCGCGGCGACATAAAGAACAAAGAAGCGGAGTTACGAGGCAGATCACCTAAATCCCAAACTGTCCAAATGTCCTGTGGAAGATCGTCTGGATCCTGACTCTTCTCTTGGCACCAGACATCAGGTGCCATCCAGCGGGCGCGCTTTACTGGGCTTTACGTCTTTGTTAAAAGAGAGGGCTTGACAGGGGCCGGGGGTCTGGGAGACGGCATCGTTATTTCTAAAAAGCATCGCGTTTAACGTATATAGAGTTGGGGATAAACACAGCTCAGCATCAAGACAAACGGAAACGAAAAGCGCATGTTCTCCAAGTGTGCCCACCACGTACTGACTGTCACCTCACCTGGGAATCGTCCCAAAGTAGTCTGGTGTCCCTGGATTGGTGCCAGGGGCATTTCTTCCGCTCTTCAAAAGCTTCTTTTTCTTTCTTCTTTAAAGCAACCTGTTCATCTTTAAATAATTATAAGGTCCTTTTCATAAAAGGTGCAAAAAATATGAAACGTGGTACATTTCTGTGATACATAACAATCCTAAGGAACTTTCCTACAGATCTCGAATCTGCTCATCAGAACTTTTTTTTATTTAATTATTTAATGAGGCACAAACTCAGAAGAGAGTCAGGGAGTTTATTTTCCTAATTGTGCAGTTTCTTTTATTGATGCTTATTCAAGACAATGGCAATATCTAATTTTTTCCCAATATTTTCCCATCTGTTATACCAAATGGTCAAGGAATGGGGCTGTGAAGATTAATTAAATACTGTAGTTAATGGAACAAATACATAAATTTTCAAAGAAAAATGAGGACAGAAGGGACTGTGCTGTTAGAACTTGATATAAATCAAGATAAAGCGCTGCGAGTGAAGCAGGGCGCTGCTAGTGCCTCTCTGCCTCGCCATGGTCAGAAGACGGCCGTCACTGCCCTGATGGTCAGCGATCAGCTGGCCTGGGAAACTGGATACCTAGGAACACTGGCCCATTCTGGCCTACTGACATCAGCACGTGAAGGCGGAGTGCGGCCAGCAGAGCGGCTGAAGCCTGTGCACACGGACATGGAGACAATGGGCCTGGCGCTCCCTCATCAGGGTGGCCAGGAATCACGAGAGCAAAAAGTCTAACTATGATACAGAAAAGTAGCTAACAATCATTTACAGACAGCTTGCTCTGTGTTACAGCTGTACATATCCTACAGCACTATGATGAGTGAAATTTTGACTCCAATAGATGCTATTTAATCACAAAATTGGGGTGTGACCGTCCTTAAACCCTCTGACAGCAACTGCACCCTTTCTTCCCAGGTCTCTTCAGTCACTCCCAGTTCTACGACTCCCTCCTCTGTCCCTCCCGCCCCTACCCTTTTCCTCTCCCTTCCCCACTCTCCCTCCCAGCTAACCCTTTCTGATGCTTCTTTCCCCAAGCTCCTTGGTATAGCAGGGTTATTAAGAGCATCAGGGGCATTAAGGTTCATGGAGGGGTTGAGATTTGTGCATAAGCCTCCTGGTAAGGCCCACAGGCCCAGGCAGACTCAGGCAGTTTGGTGGCTGTCTCCTCAGCTGCTCTAGAGCTAACTCAGTTGGAGCTGTGGGGGGGTCTGGAGGCACGTCTCAACAGAAGGGATAAACAGGCCAGCTGGTTAAGGCTCTCCTCTGGCTTCAGGTACATCAGCAGAATGTAGGAACTTAGGGTACAAAGAGTCCAAACACCTAAGTCTTTATCCTCCCCCTGAAACCACCTTCCCTCCCCCCAACCCGCCTGTTCCCAGTCATCCCTGACTCTGGCTTCTTAGCTCGTCTCCAGTGACGGATTCTGCCAGTTTTCTCTGCACACCATACTGCCTCTGTTCCCTTCTCTCCACATGCATGTCCAACCTCTGGTTGAGGTCCCCATCAGTCCCAAATTCAGAAGTGTTGGCTGACTGGCTTCTCCCGAGGCTCCCTGTCACCAGCCTCAGCCCTCTTCAGTGAGTCAAAGCCATCTCCCTAAAACATCAGTCTGGTCATGTCAGCACCTCCTCTAAGCTGGGCCTTTCAAGCCCTTCCCTACTGGGTTCTTGCCTCCCTTCCATGCGACTCTTGGGTCACACCAGGTGCCCAGGCCCAATTGGCCTTTGCAAAGGCTGCTCCTCAGGCCCCCTCCTCCCTAGAATCCCTGGCTTCCTTCAGCACTCAGCTTAGGGACCACCTCCTTCAGGAAGCCTTTCCTGAACACTGCTTTTCCCTCCATTTATCTTCTATTTGGTTGCCTGTCCTCCAGCAGAACATAAGCCCTTTGAGGGCAAGGTTTGTGTTCTCTTTTATTTTTATAACCCTGGGGCCTAGAACGATGTCTTCCAAATAGAGGGGATTTGACAGATGCTTGTTTAACGGTTAGAATAAGACCTGTTTTTTAACCATACTCCAAAATTGAGTTTGCTCAGCCAACGGATAATATTAAAGTCACCAAAATCATAACTAAAAGTTTAATAAAAATTATACAAAACATGTACCTAGCTCCTTCCTCCACTGGAATTTCTTTGCTTCCAAAAGACTTTTCTCTCTCTCTCTTTCCCCCAGAGTACTGAACATATCAGCTGGTTTCCAAACAGACTTTCTAGGAAAAAGAAAAAACAAAAGTGAGTGAACTTACTTTTATGCACATTTGCAAAGTCTGTGCCAGGAATGCTCCCCAGTCTTTTACATAATTCTGGGTTTCCAGATTGATGACTGCCCATACACATAAGAGGAAAAGCACAGCCATACTGTATACACAGGCCCAATAATAGAAGAAAGACACATACATGGCAGTTTTCTGCTCGTGCTGTTTTGATGTCTTCTGTTTTTTGTTTAAAATAGAGTTATTTTCATCTAGAACAGGTGAAACGTTTTCAGCTTTTTGAAGTAATCCCATAATGTTCTCGTCTTCTGACTCATTAGGAAAATTGTTAAAATATAAGTTATTCTGACCTAGGAAAATAAAACGTATGCTTTAAAATACTGGATTTCACTTCTCATATGCATGCCATATGTTTTCTATATGACTGATATATTTATGAATTTTGATTTTAAAACATTCTCAAGCACAATCAATGCCTAATTCTATCCAGATAACTTGCATTTTTTTGCACATTCCCAGTGCACATAGAATAAATTCTCTGCTGTTACTGTTTCTCATATAGCAGCCACATTAGAAGTTCAGGCTAGAAAGAGATTATTTCCACAGTCCCAAGGAGCAGGAGTCAGAAAACTTAGAAAGCCCAGATGTTCTTCTTAATCTGTTAGAGGGAGAATGTGTGGATGGCACGTACATTTGGAGGATTATAGGGAAGAGAAGAGGAGGATCAGGGAGAAATAAGGAAGCAGGATGAGGAGGCTTTTTAAAGCTCCTGTCAGACAAGCTTTTTCCTGACAAGGCCTCACTATCAGTATTCTGATTTCACAGAAGAGCCAAACCATGAACATTCAAATATAGGTACAAAAACAAAAACTAATGCATTTTGGATTATCCATTCAGCCTTTCACTTCAGTAATGCTGGCATGCTAAATGTAGAGATAACAGGTGCTACAGTAATTTAATCTTAAGGTCATTAGTGCATGAAGGTAGAAGTCTAAGTCTGCATTTGAGCACATTCTCTACATTTCACTTCATAAGGCTCCACAAAAATAGCTTACATTTCTCTTCTTTCTTTCCACTCTCAATCTGTGAAATAGGCCTATTTCCTTGGCTGACAGCCATCAGAATCTGCTGGAGCTGTTCCTCTGTCAGACAAACCAGACTAGTCCTCAGACCTTCAGCTGGGAGGTGTTTTTTCTGAGGTTTCTGTGCGAATCCTGCAGGCTGTTTGCCGTTTTTAGTCCTCCATGAGTCAGGGGTCTCGGCTGGAAGGTTTCTCTGCACACAAAGACGGTCATTATGTGTGTCTTCCTTTGAGAAACTTGTAGTTGGTGAGAAAATCATTCTGCCTTTATCCCCTTTTGCCAGAGAAGTGTCAGATGCGGTCCTACTTTTCTGTAAAAGGCTTTCGTTCCTGCCGTCAGTATTTTGTGTGGATTTAAGAATATGTCCGGTCTGTGGCGTTCTCAATGGCTGTTGTGGAATCTTGGCCTTGTTTCCCATCTGTTAAAACACTGCAGTTATAGTCACAATTATGTGAAAGGCAACATGAGATGAACAGCTACAAGCCAGAAGCTTCCCTCATGATCAGTCCTCCAAACGCAATTCTTTATGCTGCCCAGTTACAAGATCTAGAGATAACTTTCCTGTCAGGCACTGATTCTTTTTCCCCCCAGTTAATTAAGATCTTTTTTGTGTCTATGAATATCTAAGGCCATAGGAGGGGCACTGATTCTTAACCTGTAGCCAGTTTTACTTAAAGATGGCATCAGCAGCAACAGATCAGCTGATTATTTAATCTTTAGGAAGTGAGAAAGAACCTGATTTCCAGCTGCTTCTAGGACATCTCCACTCCGCTGTCCCAAGCCCTTTCTCTTGTCACCCTGTCCCTAACCCCCAAATAGGGAACACTACCATTCTTCTAGTCCAGAAAAATGGAAACTGGAAACCCAGGAATAATTTTGTATTCCTTTTTATCACATACTTTTTAAGGCATGAAGTGCTGGTGTTTTATATTTTCAAAATTTCTTGCTTCTCACTGGCAAAACTCTAAAACCAAATTATTTCTGTTTTACACCTGGATTACTATAGTTGGGTTCCAGGTAGTCTCTCTGCTTCTGGCTTTTTCTTTCAATTTATATCGATCAAGAAACCATAATGGCTCCTTATCAAATCAAGTCTGGCTCCCACCCACCTTCCCAACCACCCCAGGTTCTCCATCTTGCAGCCAGACTCTCCCACAACCCTGGTGTTGCAGAGCCTGGGCCCTTTTCTTCAGCAGATTTTCCTCACTGCTTCCTGGAACATCTTGTGCTTTCCCCCTCCTGCTTTCATACCATGGTTTTTGCAGTCTTCTTGGTTTACAATGCCCTTTCTCTTTCTTCCCACGCACATCCTCCTGACCCGTTGGGACCCAATTTAAGCTCCACCTCCTCTAGAAAGCCACCTGAAAATCTGTGTGAGGGTCTGACTCAAATGAGACAAGAACAACAGAGCTATGAATTGACCATAATTTTAACATTCAAGTCTTAGATAGCTAGATATCCTCCAGAAAATTCATATTCCAATGCCACTGGATGTGACGTTGGGCTCTGAAAGCCTATGTGAATGGAATGCAAATCACAACAGGTTTTACCAAGCTGAGAAGTCTGAGGGCTGTTGGCTGTGTCTGCAGCCCAGTCTAAGTATGTTGGCAATTAGATGATGAATGCTTGGCCATGGCAACCCACGAAACAAAGAAAAATACAAGATGGCCCTTGGCCTCATGCTGGTTTCTTCCCTAATGGAAGATGGAATCAGAGAATGCTGAGAATCATACAGTATTTAGATTGTTAATAAACACTGCTTTTACAGCTTATATTCTTAAGTGTGAGATCCTTATCAAGTCATCAAAGATCCTGGGGACAACTAATGGAAGCAAACCACTTCAAAGTTAATATTCTCATTAAATAAATCTGAACACATCAGAAGTTTCAAGTAAACAGAAGGCCCACGGTTCTCCTTGGAGAGGCAAAGACAAGCCTTGGCAGGACTGATTTTATCATGTATCCAAAGGCAAGAAGCAACATCATTTTGTGGAACCTGTGGCTAATTCACCTCACAAAGCTTATGGTAAGTATAAGCAAAAAGACCACCAAGGAAATCAGTGCACCTTGTGAACCAGCAATCTACTGCAGAGGACACACAAGATTCTCCAGTCCAAATCAACACGTATGTTGTGCGCTGGGGATGTCATATTAACCCAAGGAGCAAGGTGGGATGGGAAGAGGTGGGGAAGGAAAAACTATGCTGGAAAATATGGTTCAAGGCTAACTGATCAACTCAAGGCCTTTTCAGCTGCCATTCTCCTTGATCCTCCGGGGGCTCTAACACTAAACTCTGCCCTCACTCCTGGATCCACTCTCCTCCCTTGGCTTCTCTCTTGGTCTTCTTTTCTCTGGTTCCCTTCTCTGTCTCCTTTGCTGGATCAAAACTTCTTTCCTACCCCCAAAGGTGGTCATCCCTAAAGGCTCTGTCATGGGGCCTCCCCCACTGGTGACCTAAACGGCTCTTCATCTTGATGGAGATGATTCACTCCTGCTTTACTGTCTACTACCTGTTAAAAAGGAATCATTTTCTTTTCCCCTGAAATCATCCTCCCTCCAAATACCCTTATTTCTGTGTTGGGCACCATGATCCTTCTAGTTTCCCAAGCCTGCAGACCTCTTCTTCCACCACGGCCTGCCAATGACCAAGCACTGTTGATTTTAACTCCCTATCCTGGGTCCATGCTCTTCTCTTCCCTCACAGAATCTCTTTTTGATTTTCAGACCCTGTTTGCCTCTCATCTGGATGACTGCAGTAGCCCAATTACCCGGTCTCTCTGCCTCATGTCCAATCTTGTCTCCACAAAGCAGTCAAACTGACGTTCCTAAAAACCACATCTGACCATGTCACTTGGGCATTCAAAAAATGTCAATGGTTCCTGTTGCTTCTAGGAGATAAAACAAAATCCTCTCCTAGTGTTTAAAGCAACTATAACAAGTCTGACCTGACGTAGTCAGACATGCTATAGGTGATGAAAAATGGAAAATGGATCAAGAATAATGACAGATTATGGATATCGTTATCCTAACGAGTGAGACGCAATGGACAGAAAGCCTGTTACAGACCTAGGGGAAGGCTCCTACTTGAGCAGGTCAGTCCGTGCAGAATTCTGGGGAGGAAATGGACACAGATCACCCAAAAGGACAAGACAGGGATGGGTTACAATCTGCAACACTCACGCCAGCACTTACATCAATGGCTCCATTAAAGGGCGTCAAGTAACTAATTGGAAATCAGTTAATTATGGAACTTTCAATTAGCTTTTTTTTCTGGTTGCAATCTACTTTATTTTTTGAAAAGTAAATTTGATGAATGCCTCTTGTTTTTAACCCCAGTGAGTTCGCTTTGCAATAACACACTGAATCTTTCTGACAGTGTATGCAGTGTTCCCTATCCATAATCATTTATACATGGAAAGGACTGTGCTGTAGTAGGAAAGAAACAAGGACCAAATATAAGGGCACGTAAAGGATCTTACGAGGGAGGAGAAACGTTAGTGATATGGTTTCAGATCTGCAGACATTTAACTCGGCATCCTGAGAACAGGGATCTTTCAATGTGATTATCTCCGTCACCTGAGGGAGTCCTTGGAATTAGCGGTTGCTAGATAAATACTTGCTGACTGACACCTTCTATAGTGACATTTACAGGATTATATAACGAAAACTGGGGTAATGGAAGATCCTGAATTATGAAATATAAAACCATGGAGGAATTTTGTATTTAAGGAGCCTGGAAAATGAACAAACACATGCAATAAAGGCTTCTGACGGGAAGGATTTCCTGAGCAACCCCAACAACCAACGGTTTTACTTTTTTCTAATCCCAAACACACCCAATGTAGTTAGAAATTTTAAAAGCTTACAATATACCTGGATTCAGATAATCCTCACCCTGCTCTGGAAGTACTAAAAACAATTAGGCTACTCTTAAAACCAGATGATTTTTTTTTGCACAGCGTTCACACAGCTTTCTTCTGCCATTTTTTCCTTCCATTTTACCAATCTTCTCTGGTCTGTCTTTAAGCTATAAACTGACTATGCAATTTGGGTTTAGGCTTAGAGCTCCAGGGAATGGGAGAATTAAGAACGGAGTGAGGAAAGCAGGGACCAGGCAATACTGATACGAAAGCTCCAAGCACTTCATTACTGACTCCTAAGCGGAAGGGGCCAGGAATCATTTGTGAAATGTTCTCAGTCTGAGGATCTCTGAAGCACAAGACCTCCAGGCAACGGAGAGGCCTGTAGGTGGAAACCACCCTCCCGTTAAAGCCTCCACTCCAGTCTCTCTTAAAAGGGCCCAAGGCCTTCACTACATTTCCCCTCCAGCCCACTACTAGAAGAACATGGATTAACAATGATAGTACTTGTACATGCCTGGATTTCACAAGGAGGATCAAGCACTCTGAAAACACTAGGCGGGGTGCCAGCCCCCCAAATACCACTTGTGAAATGCGCAGCCCTAGCTCAATACCATGAGAGTGCTGCTTTCCATGACTCGTCACCTTACTCGTATAAGATACTCTCATCTTTATGTCACTATACACACACTGACAAATTTATAAAAAGGGAACAACACAGAGCACAATGGCCTAAAAATCAGGGAGACATTGGTTCAACTCATGCCTCTAACACTTGTGGCCTGTGTGATCATTTTCTTTTTCTATTAAAAAAAAATCACAATCAAATTAATTGTGCATGGAACTGTGCCTCAGTTTACCTTATTTTGACTAAGCATACTGTTGCTAAAGTTCATTTATATTTGAGCAAAAATATCTGAAAAAGTGCCTCCTGCTATTTTGTAGAGGATAGGGAGTGATGTGTCTGAAACAGTCGGACAGAACCCAAAGCAGGCAATCGGCCGGGCTCCAAGAGCGCCTGGTAACACCTCACTTCCTGTCAGGGGGTCTCTGGGGGTAGGCCCCTGAGATGGCTGCTCCTAAGACTTTTACCAACTACAGAGATCGAGTCCCAGCTGATATGCTCACTCAGTGTTCAAGGGACACTGAGCTGAGAGAAATGGTGTGGTAGATGAGAGAGGATCAGGCACAGCCTCATGAAATAAAACCGAACAGGTCTAATTACGAAGTCTTAGGCTTTCCTAAGTAAAACAAAGAGAAGACAGTCTGAAAAAGATCTGGGGATTCTGGTGGACAACAAGCAGTCATAAAAGGTAACTCTCCTGGGCTATAAGAGCAGAGGAGCACCTCTGGGGCTGGCCTTCTGCACATGGTCCTATTCAGCCCATGCCTGATATAGGGGATTTTCTTGTGGGTGTCCCTCTTTCATTCCAAAAAGATGTTAAGCTAAGTCCAAGATATGTGAAGCTTAACTGAGGATCTGCGTGTGTTTAGCCCAGAGAAGAAAAGATTCAAGAAGGGGACAGGATCTGTGTCTGTTTTCAGGTGCTATCCTGATGAAAAGGGTTTTGATTTCTTCTGCTTGGTCCCAGAGAACAGACCCAGGAGTAGTGGGGAGAAGGTACAAAGTGGAAAATGGGCATTTGCTGTATGCAAAAACTCCCCAGTGACTGGACTCGTACAAAAGTGGAATCAAGAGAATGCAGGCTGCACCTCAGTGGAGGTCTGAGCTCAAGGGCTGCACTGCACGGTCCTTTGCTGAGGACATCCCTGCAGTCCAAGGCAGCTATGCAATTTGGAGTTTAGACATTCACAAATGAAGTGCCACAGCTGGGCTTGGCATGCGGCACGGCACGGTCAGTCGTATATTCTCCAATACACACGTACTTAAATACTTCTAAGCACCCCCACAGTGCACAGCATTCAAGCGACCAAGAGGCGCCTATGATGTGGTCTGGGATACTTTTGTCTGTAACCTCTGTTTGTAAAATCTCACTTGTGTTTGTGTACCTATGTAGGTAACATCAGTCGGTAATAAGCCTGTGAAATTAAGTTGTGAAATCACACTTTCCCCCAGCCATAAAGGCATTAACTCTGCCTCTCCCCTAGCCCCAGCCTAAAAGTCTTTTTCCCTGAGCTAGCAGTCTGCCTAGATACAGCACCTATGAATCCTTCTTCTATAAACAAACCCTTAGTTAGAGAAATGTATATCTCCTTTGTTCTAAGTGGCCAGCTGCACCCAAAAACCTTGAACGACATTATCAGGGAGATAACTCCCCCTCAATATGGTGCCTCCTGAATCCCTAATCAGTCTAGCTTCCAGACTTGGCAGCTCCTGAAACAATCAAGCCTATCCTCCTAATGGCCATATTGTCAAAGATGAGTAACAGGCTGGACCTATCTCATTCAGCCTTGACCAAGAGTAACCTAGTGATGTCACAAGGCAAAAACCACACCTCCAGGTAGCTCCCCCCAGGGGGATGTCCCCGTGAATTATAGGCAATACACCTGTGCAGTTGATATAAAAAGTGCATGTCCCTTTAAGCACTGACCACTCCTAAACTCTTCCCACACTCCACCCTAACTCCACCTCTGCCCACCCAGTTAGCATAATTAACCTTTGACTGACAGTTTTATCACTATAAAAATAGGGTCTCTAGCCTCTGCACTTGGCAGGTTCCCTTTAACATTTTCCTGCACACTGCAAAGCATAACATTAAACTTTCTAACTCTGCCTTCGATCCCTGTAAGCTTGCAGGTCCCCCTACTTCTCCTGCGTGCTGCTAAGTCAGCATAACAATAAACTTTTGTAACTTTGCCAAGGACAGCTCGAGTCCTGTGAAATTCTTTCTGGACAAGAACCCTCCAGGGATTTCTACGAGATCCCTCAGACAGCCACCTCTGCCCAACCTCTTCATTGTGGGGACCCAGACGGGACCCCTCCCACTAAACCTCTTCATCTATTTAGTGCTTCTCATGTGCCGTACACTACAGAGGAAGAGGGGCACTCGATGGTTCCTGACCATAAGCATGTGCAGGCATACACAACGTACAAATACGTACAGTGCATTATGCACACACACACACGCGGCCGCTCGGTGAAGCAGCAGACAGCGCTGGACCTGGAGGCTGAAGACTCAGCTTCAAATACGACACCAGAGACGTCCTAGTTGTGTGACTCTGGGCAAGTCTTTTCCCTTCTGTCTGCCTCAGTTTCCTCAACTGTAAAATGGAGACCGTAACAGCACCTGCCCCCTAAATCGAACGAGATAATCACCGCGAAGCCCCCGGCCCAGTGCTTGGCACAGTGAGCGCTCTATCTACAGCAACACCTCTATCCGTCCATCCAGTCACCTAGCAAGTACGTTAGCGTCACGGCTGGGCTAAAACGGCCAAGAAAAACCTGTGTCCAGAGAGCCGGAGGGAAGAGGTGCTGAAAGCTGTCTCCCAAGTGGGCAAAAGGGGTCGCAAAGAGCGGGCTGTGGAAGAGAAGAGGCGGAGCTTCAAGTTAACAAGCATGCTATAAGCCCTGCTAGGTGCCAGAAATTGGCAGGACATCCAAAAAAAGGGAGGAGAAAGAGAAAGGACCAGGGACCAAAGAGCAGAGCGGCGACAAGTTCAGAGGGGCAGCTGCTGGCAGAGGCAAGAGCACGGGGGCCGCAAGGAACTTCTCTGAAGAACGGAGCATGAGTGTCACACAAAAGCCAAAGAGATTTAACATGCGGGAATGAACAAGAACCTTTAGTGAGAAAAGAAAAGAATGAAAATGAAGTTACTTATAAAGAAGGCTTGACGTAAAAGCATCCTTTTATTTTAAAGGAACCAGGAAAGCATTTTTGGACAAAGCCCAAGCTCCCACCTTCCCAGTACATACAGCTCAACCTTAGGTCAGCCCGAAGGCACAGAAGCAGCCTTGATGACCCCTCAGGGGCTCTATAATTCTCTTATTCTTAATGTAAAACTTAAATGATTTTAAAGAACTTCATCTGACACTTGTCAAAGAGGCAAAGTAAAAATTATTTTGCTTACCTTCACGGCAGCTTTTGGCTTACGTTCTACCAAAGAGAAAGGGGAAAAAAAATATTAACAACAAAAAACATTAATGATATTGACAGAAAGCATTTTTATCAAAATTAAATATTTTCAAGGTAGAAATCTTAGCATAAAAAATATAACTTATTAGCTCTTCTCTGAGAAGCGGCCTCATTTCTGCATCTCAATCTCATCTACATTTCATCCCAATTAGCATTATTCCATTTTTTTAACATTAGGGCTTCCAAACCAGGTAAAGAATAACACAATTTCCTTACAAAAGATTCTGAAATCCTAACTGCATGTGCTGACTTAAAAGGAAAAAATGACAAGTGTCTTTAAGTAAGATGATAATTTTCTGGAGACCAGGGAAGGCTATTTCTGCATTACTGTCCATCTTCGTCGTAATAAGGTACTATGAGTCTATACACAGAAAAGGGCAGAGAATTCCATGGGAGAGGGTATATAATAGATTGATAAGAGCAACTATCTGTGACTGAGAAATGACCTTATCAAAAGAAAGGCTTTACCAAAATAATTCTGTTTGTTATTTTATTATAACATAAATCAAAGGTAGAAAATGCATATGGCACTTCAGCAACAATTGGGGTCATAATACACAAGACGTCTAAAATCCAATAAATCTCTTCATGTAAAAACATAAATGTGAAATGAAATTCCATTTGTTACTCATCAGCAGACAGTAAGATGCCCTACCCCTGAAGTTAATGGATGCATTTCACAGACCATACTAAATGCTGTAAATTCACAGATATTAAAGGTAAAATAAATCAAGTAAGATAGTCTAAAATTGAATTTAAAAGTAAATTCTCAAGCACTGAGGGGGCATTACTAGCATTTTAAAAGTAGAAATGTAAACAAAGGTCACAACCCAGGCTAGATTTAATAAAAGCAAAACAGAACTAAATATAAAAACAAGGCATTCATTTAAAATTCAACTTGTATAGAATTTTTTGTTTTATACATATATTTGGGTAAGCCTCTAAAATACTAATGCCAAATATAGTTATAAAAGCACCATACCATAGGAAGCCAATATTAGCTTTGTTTTCCCATCCAGTAATTCTGTTTCAAGCTTTAATCCATCCCTATGAAAACAGAAAGTTGCTCAATATTACTTATATTTAAGGAACAGGGAACCCTTACAGTTGAGTAAGTTTATCTACCAAACACCCTAATTTGAAAGCTGAGAAGTATTTTTGCAACTTGAATGAAAACAAATTGACTGTAAATGTCACCCAAATCACACTGGTTTAGACCGAGTTTTACAAGGGATTAAAAGTCATGATAAAATTTTCATGACACCTCTCAGTGAACTGGACTTGATTTGTAAATCACACCTAGTCTATAAATTGTTCTTGTTCTTGTTATTAATGTAAGCACCACTTATCTCCTAGAAAATGCCCTTTGTTTTGTAGTCTACCTTGGATGTGGCCAATGCCACTTTAAAGAGAGCATCTCCTCATTCGGAAGGGGCCAGCACTGTGCTAGGCACAGTCAAACACAAAGGGCCCTGCCCTCCACCTCAGCTCCTGATTCCAGCACTTAGCACAGAGCTGCCACGAAGGAGGTGCATGAGGGACAACAGTACTTTTCATTTATTTTCTATTTGTTTTGCATAGACAAAGTAGAAGCGGAGTAGAGACTATTGATGATTTAGTCTCTGTATCCCAGAACACAACATAATGAAGTAATATTACTTGCCTTTTTAAAATAAAAATACCCAACTAGAAATAAAATTCCAGTCGTTAGAATAAGATTTGAGTTTTACTGGAAAACATTTGGATTCAGGTAGGACATGGCACAGTGGAAAGAGCACTGATCTTCAAGGGCCAAGATCTTCGTTCTGGCCTGGGGTCCAACACTTCCTAAGGAGGTGGCCACGGGGAGGCTCAGAACCTCAGCCAGCCTATCTCCTCCCAGATCAAATGGGGATAAAGAAAGGGCAAGGCAAACCTGAAAACACTAAAGAATGTTTTTCTTTATTTGGAGAAATAAGGGTTCAACACCTAGGGATTTATCAGTGGTGACAAAATATACACAGAAGTGAAGCAGAAAGATCTGTAAGAACAAGAAGGGTAAGAACAGGGATGAGATGGAGAAAGGTCCTGCTCTCAACCATCAGACACCCAGCTTTAATATTCATCAAGGTAGCTGGGGCTGCTGGGGCCACCGTAGTGCACAGATCGCTGGGTCTGGAGTCGGGAGGACTCATCCTGAGCTCAAATCTGGCCTCAGACACTTACTACCTTTGTGACCCTGGGCAAGTCACTTAAGCCTGTTTGCCTCAGTTTCCTCATCTGTCAAAAGAACTGGAGAAATGGCAAACCACTGCAGTGTCTCTGCCAAGACAACCCCAAATGGGATCAGCAGTGACTGAACAACAACAAAGCTTTATTTGATGAACTTTTACCAAAAGGTGTAACAAAAGCAGAAAGCTCCCGGGGTACGGGAAGCCCTCCCCTTCATCTTAAACCACTTTGCTGCCACAGAGGGCCGGCAGCATTTGGTATTAAAAGGGCTCCGGGACCTTCCAAATGGAACAAAGTGCTCATGAGTTCTCATCTCACAATATTCTTGTTCATTTGGAAGGAAGGAAACGAGCATTTCTCAAGTGCTGTAAGTGCCTACTAGGTGCTAAGCGCTTTGTAAACATCACCTCATGGAGTCTCCACCATGAGCCTGGGAGGAAGGTGCTGTTATGAGGATCTGGAGGCAGACAGAGGCTCAGAGTGTCTGAGGACGGATCTGAATTCAGGTCTTCTTGACTCCAGGCCCGGAGCTCTCCTTCCGCACCACCAAGACACCTAAGACATCTACACTGAGATCTCTCCACTGCTCCAGAGGCATTTCTCTAGTCTGTTTGTTAATGATTCTGTGGCCCAGATCTTCCCCAGCCCTGGCTCAGGGTCTTTGACACGCCTCTTTCTGGATCTTTCCTACAGACAAGTCCCAGGGAGTTTCAGGCAGAAGGGCAGTCAGGAAGACCTAATCTCAAAACTTACCTCTCACACTTGCCACTGACTAGGGGTGAATGGAGATTCCTCATCTGAAAAATTGGGGCACAATCTCCGAAGAATCAACCTTATGAGGTGGCTGAGCTGTGTGCATTATTTGAGAAGTCAGAGTAGAAATAAAAACGTTTTTCTTGTTGCTATCCAGTTACGTCTGAACAAACTGGGCAACATCCTTCTCTGTTCGAAGCAGAGGCCTCCGGGTCACTCTTAAGAGAACTTACTATTCTCCTTTCCCACTGTTTAGAAACTTGGAGCTTTTTACCGAGGCCAGAATTAAGGTCTTGGCCCTTGAAGATCAGTGC
>CM053599.1:10811142-10844047 GCA_028646575.1 Pseudocheirus occidentalis | reverse complement strand
GCAGGGTTTGAAACACGATCTTCTGGGCTTAAATCTTGTTTCTGCCACTTAATAACTGAGTCACCATGGACAGATCCCTTAACCATCTTGTGCTTCAATTTCCTTGTTTATTACATGATGGGGATTGACTAGATGACCTCGAAGATCTGGACCAACTCTGTATGATCCTATGATCCTATGATCCCTTCCCAGGCCATTGTACCTACAGTGTGACTTGTCCTGGATGCCCAAGTACCTTCCCCCACTTCTTCCCACTGAGCTTGCAAACAGATTATCCCAGGAGGGGGAGGGGCTGCACCATACACCTATTCTAAGAGCATGTGCATTAATAAGCATGTACAGGCATACCTCAGAGATGTTGTGGATTTGGTTCCAGGGCACCACAATAAAGTGAAGATTGAAATAAAGTGAGTCACATGAAGTCTTTGATTTCCTAGTGCATATAAAGGTTGTATTAAGTATGCAATAGCATTATGCTAAAAACATTAAATTACAATACAAAACAACATAATAATTAATTAAAGTACTTCAGTGCCCAAAATGCTAACCAACATTGAGCTTTCAATGACTCAGAATGAGGGTCTTGCTTCTATGTCAACTGATAAGGGTGGTGGTTGCTGAAGGCTGGTATGGCTGTAGCAATTTCTTAAAATAAGACAAGAAATAAGTCTGTCACTTATTGATTATTAATTTGTCTGATTTCAATATTGTTTTGTCTCAGAGAATAGGGAGACCTGAGGAGAGGGAGAAAGACAGTAATGGTAGAACATCTCCAACATTTATTGATCAAATTCGCTGTCTTGCCACGAATTCTTTTTTGTTTTGTTTTGTTTTGTTTTTGAGGGGGGAAGGCAGGACAATTGGAGTAAGTGACTTGCCCAAGGTCACATAGCTAGTAAGTGTGTCAAGTATCTGAGGTCGGATTTGAACTCAGGTCCTCTTGACTCCAGGACTGGTGCTCTATTCACTGTGCCACCTAGCTTCCCCTTGGGCACAAATCGTAACAAAAAAATTACAATAGGAACTTTAAAGATCACTGATCACAGATTATACAAAGAGAATCGTTCATTTTCAAAGCACTCTCCTCCATTTTGAAATGTGCAATTCTTCAACGAGACAGCAAATTTGTGGTTTGCCTTTGACTTTATTCTTCAGAAAGGAATGTAATGACAAGGGACACCCACCGAACTAACACTTTGCATGTGCTGCTCCCTTTGATTCTCCAACGACTCTGGGCCGTAGCACTTTCTTGATGGGGTCACATAGTAATGACACAGCAGAGCTGGAACCTGAATCTAGGCTTTCTGCTGTCAGCTCCAGCGTCCTTTCTGCTGTGTCATGGTCATCTCCAAATATACACCAATGATTAGATCCCAAAGCCTAGGAATTAGAATGCCTGGATTCTATTCCATTGAGTCTTTTTGACTTCATGTATTATTCTGCGGCAATGTGCAGTAGTGAATAGAGGGGAGGACTTTTGGGCAGGAAGACCCAGTTTCACATTCTGCCTCAGATACTTACTAGCTCTGTGGACAAAAGCGACTGTGAGTCAACTGGGTTTTCTGATTTTCTGTGGGATGAAATAAAGTTTGTCCCGTACCTGATACGCATTGTTACCATGAGTGCTTAGATGGAAGTTAGGTACCATTACCTCATATCAGTGGTGACCTGGACTATGTTCTGTTATTACCGTATAAAATTTATATGGGTAAAAATGAAGTCAAAACATTATGGTTTGAAGAGAGAAAGAGCCCCCAAAACACCCAGTGAACACCCTTGATCAACCCTCTCTGAGTCGGCAATATATCTTTCTACTCCCTTCAGCAGAAAACAACCTTTCAGAGACTAGGTAGTGTTTTGTTTGCCTCTGAATTTCTGGGGTTTAGCACAATAATTGGCACATAGTAGGCATTTCGTAAGTACATGGTGAATCAGATTGAATTGACTTGTGTGTAGCTAGCAAAGGAAGTGTCCCCAAAGAGGGTGTGCTGTGTCCTCTCTAAGGGTGTCTTGTGTGTCTGCAGCTTCCTGAGCTAATAAGTAACTGGGCACAGTAGATGCCATTAAATTATTGGCCTAGGATGAATCTGTTCTTGATCAAATTCGAGGACACAAGATCTATACTTGATGAGAGAACTCCATTACTTTAAGGCATACTTATTTGGGGCTGGAAACACACCATAGAGCAGTGGTTCTCAACCTTCCTAATGCTGCAACCCTTAATAGCTGTGTGTGGACGTGTCTGCATGTGGGTGGACTTGCCTGGAGACAGATACAGGAACGGTGTCTTGGTTCCTAAGACCATTGGAAATACGTGTTTCCCGATGGTCTTGGGTGACCCCTGTGAAAAGGTTATTCCATCCCAAAGGGGTCGCGACCCACAGGTTGAGAACCGCTGCCATAGAGAACTGTCTCAGGGCTCTTCCTGAGTGAGAATGAATTCTCTGACATTTCAAAAACTGAATACTGAAACAACTTTGAAACCACTTGGCGTTAATGACCCTGCCTGCCTTCTTGCAGCTGTCATACTGTGCTAACAAAAAAGAGAGAGGGAACAGCAAACAATTAGAGAGCTGAGGGCACTTTATGAAGCCTCCTCCTTCTTCAGTGAATATGTATGCAGATGAGAAAGGAGAAAGTGAAAGCAATTTAAATTTTCTAGAAGGAAAAAAAATCCTTGTTTACAGAAGACAAGACTGAGGCTGCTCCCAACCTTTCTTTAGGCGAACATCAATCTCTTGGTCTCGCTGACCCAATCTCCCTCTCCATCTCCCTGGCAGACAGCTCAGATCAAAGGCTATGTATTCTTTTCTCTTTCAGGTAGAATATTGTGTGACTAGACAGTAGACCATGTTTTTTGGTTCCCCAGCACCCGGCACATTCTCTTCACAAAAGGTCCTCACTCCAAATGAGAGTTGAGTTGTAGAATCACAGGACTAACCAAAGGATTCATCAACCTTTTTAAAGAGCCTATATGCCAGGTACTATGTTAGATATTGGGAATTCAGATATAAAAGTGAGACTGACAATCCTTACTTTCAAAGAGTTTACATTCTGCAATGGATCAGAGCATGAAGGGTTTTTAAGGGACCCAGGACACTGAGGCCAACCCATAACCCAAAGGAATCTCCAAAGGCCAAATGAAATCACTCACATGGCTTTGGCCTTCACTTGGCTCTTCTTTCCAGTCTATTTTCCATTCCCAGTCAATAAAAAGATGATTATAGGCCTTGGTTGTATTCTTGATCTTTTCCCCCTAAAGTTTATAAAAATTATTGGAGTAATTTCATAAAATTATATAATCTATTATATAGTTAATACATATAATCTATGTGTATAATTTTATAACAATATTTAATAAACTTATATAATAGTTATATTATGAATATATTGTTTTTTCATATTATATGAATAAAATGTGTTTATACATAATTGCAATTTTATAGCAAATTATTTTTAATAAAATAAAAATTTATGTATTTTAGATGTTAATTTTTATTAATTTTATTATTAGATGATATATCATTTTAGATAATACTTATAGATTATAATATTTTTGGATTGAGCCTGTGATTTTACTGGCTTAGTTAATTCCCCATAAAGAAGCTCCCTTTACTTATTCAGATTAATACCTGTTCTTCAGTGTATGGTCTGAAAGAGTTGCCTGGGGGCATAGAGCAGCTATCTTGTCCAGGGTTTCTCAGCCAAAGGCAGTATTTGAACCCAGATCTTCCCGAGTCTAAGGCAGGTTTTCTAGCCTTTATGCCTCACTGCCTCTCAGATGATAACTGAGATGCTTTTGAGCACAGACTCACATGTCACATTTTAGATGTATGTGTTTGACAAGGATGCTCAAATGGTACTGGGTTTTTGCTCCAAGACATCTCCTTCCACTTATGCCTGTCAACTACTCTAGGGGGAAAAGTAGCAGGGGGCGGGGAGAGAAGGATTAAAGATAATTTAGAACTTGAAAGGGAAGCACAGCTAATTAGGAAGACTTTGTCAGGACTGTTTCCCTCAAATCAGAAAGAGAAAAAAAAAAGGAAGCCAAAGTGATGGTCTATAAGGAACTACAAACTGTGCTGATGTCAGAGAAAAAGAACCATGAGTGTCATCAGCCTGTTGATGATACTGCCTGCAGAAATATCTCATTACTGCTCTGAGTGCTCCAACTCCAGGGACATAACAGCAGGGAAAGTCAAAGGCTTTCCTGTGGAAAAAAGACTCTGAAATAATGAGTAGGTTTTTAATATTAGTGCTAGAAGAGGCTGTCGGGATTAGCTAGTCCTACTTTGATCTTTAAATGAAGGAACAGAGAGGAAGTGACTTGTCCAGAGCCACAAGAGTATGTGCCAGGTACCGGGCTAAGGGCTGGGGATGTAAAGAAAGGCAGAAACCAATCCCTGCCCTCAAGCAGCTCACAGTCTAAGAGGGAGAAGATTCACAAGCAGCCATGTATAAACAAGCTATCAACAGGAGACACTGGAGGTTCTCATACCTTGCAGTCCAGTGCTCTTTCTTTCTTTTTTCTTTTTTAAACCAGACCTGTTATTTCATTCATTGGTTGGGGGCTCCAGCTGAGGAACTACCCATGCCAATGCAGGTCTGGACCAACTCTGCCACTTTTAGCCTCAGAAAGTTGGTGTAGGAGTTGGGATGTTAAATGATTGGTCCTTACTTGGCCAGGAGATATCCGAGCTGGGATCTGAATCCTAGACTTTCTAAGTCCAAAGCTGGCTCTCCATCCTCTTCCCCCTACTGTGTCTTTTAGGGTTCTTTCTGCTGCTCATATCTGGGGGTCATTAAGAAGCAATAGAATTCCCTGGCCCTTTGAAATATCTTTTTATTCTATCTTGAACAAGGAGAGAATAAGGAAAACAAAATAATTTCAGTCACTGGTCATGTAGAGACACCTGTCATATTGCGGTTTTTGATAGGTTTACAATATGGTACACCAGAGGAGAATCTTTGTAAGACACGTGGGACTTGGGTGCTAGCATTTTGGTTACTGCTAAAATGTATCTCCAGAATTATCATAGAATCTCAGAGTTGCAAAGGCCTCCTAAGGCCTCATCCTCCCCGTACCTAACCAAGAATCCACTCTACAAGTTCCTCAAAGAACAGTCGTCCATCCAGTCCCTACTGAAAGATTCCCAAGGAGGGGGAACCCACCACCTCCCAAGGAAGCCTATTTAACTTAAAGATTGTTGCATTGCTAAGTTGTTTCAGTCATGTTCAACTCTCTGTGACCCCATTTGGAATTCTCTTGGCAAAGATACCGGAGTGCTCTACCATTTCCTTCTCCAGCCCTTTTAACAGATTAGGAACCTGAGGCAAACAGGGTTAAGTGACTTGCCCAGGGTCACACAGCTAGTAAGTGTCTGAGGCTGGATTTGAACTCATCTTCTTGACTCCAGCCCTAGAGCTCTGTTCACATCCCTATTAAGGCTCCTTTTCTCTGCCCTAAACATTTTTCATTCCTCCAACTTGTTCTCATGTGTGAAGAACCTGAAGTCTTTCCCACCCTGATTTTTTCTTCTCCAAATGTCCTGCAGCTAACCAATGTTGAATCCCCCACTCTCCATGGTGGAGCAGAATGGGACCATCCCCACTCACTACTTGTCCGCCTTGCTGTAGCCTAGGATTCCATTAGGGTTCGGGGCTGCTATAGCAGAGCCCACAAGAGAAATTCATATGGAGTCTATTGCCCTTCTGCCACTCCTGGCTCCTTTTCCAAAGACTTTCTGCTGCCCCATATTTCCTCTACCTTTCACCTGTGATGTTGATTTTTTGAAACCAGACATAAGACTTCACATTTATCCCCCTTATATTTCATCTCCGGAAGTGCCAAAGTTCTTGACTTGTCAAAGAGACACATTCACAAGTGAGTTCTCCTATATGCCAAAGAGGCCAAAATGTCCATTTAATTATAAATAACCAAAAAGCCTTTCATGAAAAGCAGCCTCTGTTGTGAAAGATGGTTCCAAACGAACAGCTCATTAGCCAAGACTTGACTAAGACACAACGGATAAACATGCAGTGTGATTTCCAAGCTCACAGTGAGTTAGGGACAACTCTGTTTGCTTTCTTGGACCCTTTTCCACTAGGACTTCTTAATTGGAGCCAATTTAGAATTAGTTTATAAAGAGCTACTTAGTGAAGTTTTCTCTGGCAACATTAGAGTCACTAGGAAATATTAAATATGGGCCATCAAGCTAAGGTATCTCCCAGTCACCAGGCCCTGGTCCTCATCCCCTACAGGCTTGATCTCATGCTGTGAGTATTAGGAATAATAAATGGAAGGGCCAAGGATTGAGCAGGAATCAGGGAAATGTTAAATGGCCTGGAAGAAGACCTGAAGCACTTTGGGGAGATTCTCTGGGGAGAGTTAGGGGAGAAATTGGAGAGTTGGACTGAAAGAGAGCGCAGATGGGAAAGGATCTGTACCAAGGTAGGGATTTCTCCATTTCTGCCATCACAATACCCACCCTTCAGGCATGAATTCTCACTTGCACAGCTAGAGCATGAGTCCCTTAAGGCTAGTAACAATGATTTTTATTTCTTGGAAGGGAGCATAGAGCGAAGGACTGGAGTCAGGAATACCTGGATTCAAATCCTACCTCAGACACCAGCTGTGTGACCTTGGACAAGTCACATAACCTATCTGTCTGAGTTTCTTCATCTGTAAGGTGAAGATTTTGGACTCAATCACCTCTAAGGCCCTTTCCAGTTCTAAATCTATGGTCCTATGATTCATTGCCTCAAATCCCCACAGTATTAGGCAGACAGGCAGCACAGTGGATAGAGCACTAAGTGTGGAGTCAGAAAGTCCTGAGTTTGAATCAAACATCAGACACTTACTAGCTGTGTGACCCTGGGCAGGTTACTTAACCTCTATTTGCTTCTGCTTCCTTAAGTGTAAAATGAGAATATTAATAGTGCTTGCCTCTGAGAACTGTTATGAGGATCGCGTGAATTAGTATTTGTAAAGCACACTGCAAACCTTAGAGTGCCACAGAAATTCTATACTAATAATGGTGACACTGATGATGATATTGATGGTGACATTGATGATGATACTGATGGTGACATTGATGATGACATTGATGGTGACATGGATGATGTTATTGATGGTGACACTGATGATACTGATGGTGACATCGATAATGATACTTATGGTGACAGGGATGATGATATTGATGCTGACATTGATGATACTGATGGCGACTGATGATGATGTTGATAATGATACTGATGGTGACAATGATGATTATATTGATGGTGATATTGATGGTGACATTGATGATGATGTGATAGGGCTGAGTAAAGAGGTGGTACTGGATGCATTTCTCAATTGATCACATAGGGCACTTAAGATGATGACTCTTAGAGCTATTGGGGCTGTCCAGAAGTGGAATGGGCTGCCTTAAGAGACAGGGATTTGTCTCCAGGTTTGTTTTAAAGGTTCTCTTCATTCCCACCCCCACCCCAACCTCCAGACATTAAGAATTAAGGGGTAGGAAAGGGATGAAAGATAAATTTCATCCACTTCACTGGATCTGGAGTCTGACAAGCTGAGTTCAAATCTTGATTCTTCTTTTTCCTGCCTGTGTGATTTAACTTTCCTAGTTCTCTGATTCCTTATCTGCACAACTAGAGTTAGGATTTGATGGCTTCTGAGGTCCCTTCCAGTTCTAAATCAATGAACCTGGTACAATAACTGGCATACAGTAGAAACTAAATGGTGACTGGTTTCTTTATTGAGTCAATGATACTCCCAGACATTAAATCTCAAAATCTTTATTTTTCCTAGGTTGGCTCCCTTGGTGACCAACTGACTTCCCTAGTTTTGTCACCCATGATTTACCCTCTTGTGCTTTATATTCCAGCCAAACTGAACTTTCGTCATTTCCCAGCCACCTCCCAAGGCTTCCCTTCCTCCCCAGCTTCCCTCAGGCCTGGAAGGTACCCTGCCCCATTCTTTGCCTATTGAAATCTTAGCCATTCTTTCAGTCTCTGCTCATATGTAACTCATGTATCTTGAGTTAGCCTACCATTAAAAATGGTTTCTGTCTCTTCTGAACTCTGATGGCATTTTGCCCCATGTACTTTCCTTTCCCACCTCTTTTTCTTTTGTTAGGGTTCTGGACTTGTTATTGCATTAGTGGAAGGAGCTCCTGGTGCGGAAACCCCGTCCATTGCTGCAGATCAGTGACTCATCAGTAACTTATAGTTTTAGAGAATTTCCTGATGGTGTATTCCTATACTCTATCTTATATTAGTTATCTCTTTCTGTGTCTTCGCTACCCTGCTAGATGGTCAGCTCCTTGAGCACAGAGAACCCAATTTTTTCATCAGGTGCCTTCCCCAGACCTCGAAACTGTTTTGTCTATGTTATCATTATTTTATTTTTTAAAATTTATTTATTTCAATTTATTTATAATTATTATATTATTGTTATCATCATTGTAATATAGATTATCTAATATCTAATAATAATAGGTATTATTAGAATAAAGAATAATAATAGCTACCATTTATAGATAATGTGCCAGGCACTGTGCTAAGCACTTTGTAATGATTATCTCTTGATTCTCACCACAATCCTGGGGAGTAAGTGCTAGTATTAGCCCCATTTTACAGATGAGGAAGTTAAGTGAGTTGCCCAAGATCACATAACTAGTAAACACCTGAGGCTGGATTTGAACTCAGGTCTTCCTGCAGGCCCATTGCTCTATCTACTGCACCACCTTGTTGAGTTGAACCAACTTGGATTTCTTCCCACTGTAATGTTTGCATATCGACTGAAGCTTTCAGCAAACCCTGATGTGTGGGTACTTGCCTGCTTTTGGTTTTCTTTACCTCCTCAGTTCAGTTCAGCCTTTTTCTTTGGTAGACCTCCTTTGCCATGCATCTATTATGTACCTACTGTCTAACAGGCACTGTACTGGACTCTGGAGATACCGGGATGAAACAAACCAGACCCTGTTCTCAAGGAACTTAGATTTTATTAGGGGGAGAACCATGTGTACAAAGAAGTGAATATGAAATATATGTGGCATAATATAAAGCCATCTCAAGAAGGGGAAACCGCTGCCAACTGATGGATCAGCAGAGGCCTTGTGCAGGAGGAGACACCCATGTGCTGAACTCTGCTTGGGTAGCACCTCCTTCCATGTTTCCCCAGTTGGTGCCATCTCTCAAATGACTAACAAGCAGTGATATTCAGAGAGACTCCTTTAGGAGTCCCTGGCACTCCCTGGTCCAAGGGGCCTTGCCCTTAGGATGTTCTCTTTTAACCCTGCTGCTTAAATGCACAGGGTCCTAAAATGCTGCCTTTCCCCCAGCCCCAGATCATTTCTCTCACAATCCTCAGGATGAATGGCAAATTCACCTTCTCACTGTGGTGAAGATGTTTCACAGGGCAAGCAGTGCTAGATTCCTTACTTCTAAGACATCTGTCCCAGAAGGAGAGCTTCCAGCTTGCTGTAACTGTAAGTCACACGCCTCCGTGGTAGAGGTGGCTATGATGAAGGTGTTGGGGGTATTTTTAGGTGGTTACCACACATCAAACATGAAGATCAGCCTCTTTTTAAAGTGGTAGGAAGCCCAGATGAGGATGAGGACTGTTGTGCAGGCATTCAGCCTGACCCAGAGCTGCATTTTGCCCTGCTCCAGGAAAGTTCAAAGGGTAAGGATCACAGAACATTGGATCAAGAAGAAGACTTAGTTATCTCTTTGGAGGTCCTTGGGAAACCAGCTACAGAGTGGACAGGGTGCTGGATTGGTAGCCAGGGAGCCCTGAGTTCAAATTCCACCTCAGAAACATTAGTTAGGCAATCCTGGGCAAATCACTTGACCTCCTCTGCCTCAGTTTCCTCATTTGTAAAATGAAAGGGTTGGAGTCCACTGCCTCTAAGATCCCTTTGAACTCCAAACCTCTGATCCTCTGATCTAGTCTATGCACAGTGGTGATTCCCTACTTTGTGGATGAGGAAACCACAGGTCAGAGTGGGGATTGGAGGGTTGGCCATGTACACAAAGCAGAAGAATCCAGGCCTTCTGACTTTTGGTTCCATGCTTCTCCCACCCTAAAAGCTGCCTTGGGTCCCTCCTGGTCTTAACCTCTAACATAGGGTCAACTCTAATGCAGCTTTACCTACAACAAACACTGGGCTAAGCACTTAGTGTGAGCAAATACAAAAGCTAAACATTTCCTGCCCTCCAGGAGCATGCATTCTTCTTTAAAAAATTGTTTTATGTTTTAAAAATTAACTTTATTTCCAGCTCTGAATTTTCTCCCTCCTTTCTCCCCTTCCTCCACCAATTAAAAAGACAAGAAAAACAAAACGGTCATAAATATGTACAGTATTGCAAAACAAACTCCCACATTAGCCCTGTCCAAAAAATATTAAGGAAATAAAAAGAGGGAAAAACCATCCGCTTCATTGCACCCTCTGAATCCATCAGTTTTTCAGCAGGAGGTACACACTGTGCTTCCTCATGAGCCCTTTGTTATTGTAGTGGAGCTTGGTGTAAACCGGAATAAAAAGCCCACATTTTAATGGAGATAATTCTCACTAGTGATATTTTGGTCTGGGAGATCTTAGGGGTGGTGAGTAGAGCCACAGGACAGCTCATTGACAAGCGTTTTCCAGATTCAATGTTGGTCTATCTTCTGAGACAGTGAGGTTGCTCAGTGGATACACCTCTGAGCCTGGAATCAGGAAGACCTGAGCTCAAATCCAACCTCAGACAATTGCTAGTTGAGCAAGTAACTTAATTTCTCTTTCCCTCAGTTTCCAACTGTAAAACGGGGGTGATAACATCACCTACTGTAATGTTAATGGGATATAAGATCTTCCCTACCCACTAATAGGTCTCATGTAGAGCCCATTAAGGGAAGCTTACTTAGGGGAGGCTTGCTTGTAGGAAGGGTTTCACACCTTTTGTTCATTTCTAATTAGGCTCTGAGTCTTGACAGTTGTGATGCCCTCTGGCTCTAAAAAGGATATATACGTGTATATATACACACACATATACATATGTACACATATGCATACACATATATACACATACACATATACATATATACACATACACACATATATGTATGTATATGATTGTATGTATGTATGTGTATATAAATATATATAAAAATAATAAATATATATATATATATACACATACTCTGAAGTTACCATTTTGCTTTGGGGCTTACTCATTGGAAGAGTGTTCTTGTGATTTGACCAGATGAGACTCTGGGCAGCTGTTAAGGAGCCTCCACCTTTGAAAAACCCAGTGTTGGTGCTTCTCTGTCTGGTAACTATGTATGTACTACCTTGATCTGACAGTTGGATCTGTCTGTTGATCTGTGCTAATTTCTCAGACAGTTAGAAGCCCTGTCTGTTGGTCTTTATTTCTCTGCTTGTATTTTCTTTGTTTTTTCAGATTTTCTCTGAAATTCAGGGTGCTGACTTTTTCCTGACTGATGAATGCAATTAAAAAGATTGTTGACCCCTTAGACCCCTATCTTTCCTAGTAAAGCAGATCTAAGAACCTGTGCTAGCAGTCATCCTGGGAATGCCACTGTGGTTTTCACTATTCCTGTCTCCCAGGGTTGTTGTGAGATCAGATGAGATAATATTTGTAAAAAAGTACTCAGCAGGCCTGGCATAGTAGGCACCATACAAATGCTTATTGCTCCCCAATCCTCACATGTGACTTTAATTCTTCAAAGATGTTGATGTTCTATGATTTGTGGTCACACATGGAGCAGCACTTGCAGAACCCTGATGTTCAGGATTTTATGATCCTCTTGGCATTGATAGGCAATCCCTTTTTGATTTGTATATGACACAGGACATCAGTCATGGTACCTATTAACATCTTTTAGCACAAAGCACCCTTTTGGGATCAAACAAACAATATTTCTCTCCACTATCTTTCAGGTCCCATGTGGTTCCATGGCCAAGGAAATCTCAGCCAGGGCTGCATCAGCATAGATCTGGTCTTCCCCATGCTGTAAGCAGGACTTTTATGTGTGAATGAGGTACTAGGCATAGTCTAGGCATATAAGGAGGGAAAGGAATCAGGTTTGGGGGACTTCTATCTGAGTCATTGATACCCCAGTGGCCTACTTTGGACTCAGTCTTGATTGTTTATCCCCAGAATGAAGTGACTTTGAAAGAAATCGAATCATTGAATTTTTCAAGTAGTATTTTAAAATATCTCCTAAAGGACTCAATCACTTAAAAATTATATTTTGGAAATATTGAGCACAGGGACATTCTAGTGAGTGTCTCTGAGGTTTCAGTACTTAATTCAGAAATCAAATATATCATAAGAACAAAGACAGGTGATTTTAGAGTTAAAGTATTCTTGGACATCACCTAGTCCAACCCTCTCTAAGCACAGAAGAGGAAGCTGAGACCCAGGGAAGCAAAGTCACTTGCCCAAGGTCAAAGAACAAGGAATCATCAGACATAGGATTAAAACCCCGATCCCACTCCCAATCAGTCAGTCAGCTAGCATTTACTGAGTGCCTTTATGTGCCTGGCCTTATGCTAAGTCTTGTCACACAATCTTCCCAAATACCCAGAATTCTAGGTAATTCTTGGACAAGCTCCTAACCTTCTCTTGCCTTCTGAGAAGCAGCCTGACAAACCAAACTAAACTAACCTAAAGCATAGGCCTCCGAGTCAGGAAGACTGAGCTTCCAGTTTTGCTTGTGACACATGCTGGCTAGCTGACCTTGGGCAAGCTGTTTAACCTCTCACTGCCCCAAGCCACTCTTTAAAACCAAGTTTCAGAATTACTGATATGCAGTTGGAGGGAATTTCCTCCCCTGCAGTTCTATACATTTCTGAAGACAACCCAACTCAGCTTTTTCTTGGTGATGGGACAGACATAAAACTTAGCACTTCATTTTCCACTAAAGGCAATCCTTTTTATAGACTCCACACTGCTGATGACAGAATGGGAGGTATTTTTCTTTTGCAAAAACATTGGTGTAAGTCAGGAGAGAAATCATGTGTTTTCAGTAACACTTGGGAAAATTATTAGGCACCTATGATGTGCTCACAGAAAGCACTGAAAGGGTCACAGTGAGGCCAGCTGCACAAATGAATCTTAGAGATCTGAGAGTGATAGAAAATGTCACCCTCTCACTCTTGCATATTCTGCATTTCTGCTCAGAATAAAGCAAAGCTGGAAGCCAGGATACTAAAATATCTGAATCCTACCAGTCATAGAAACTGTGCTAAAGACAACAAGGAACCAAGGCCAAAGAGGGTGGTTCCACTTTCCTCCTGGAGTTTCCTTTCCTAGCCGCCATGTTGGCGCTCATGATTCCAACTCCAATGCCCAATACACTCATACAAGTCTATATTGACACACAGGCACACTCATATGGAAGAGAGGCTCAAAGCCACATATACCTAATGTAATAGGGAGTATGGGCAGGGGACCCATGGGAATATTTTGTGAGCCAGTTCGTGGAAGTGTATGACTCTGTGGGATGGGGAGAGGGGGAAAGCCTGAATCTCATTTCTGAGACTCTTTTTTGTCTACTTATTTCACGGGGAAGCTATGTCTCTGTAGTCACTTCACAAAAGGCCCTCACCTGCCCAATTGCCCTCTCTTCCATTATGGTAATGTAGCCAAGGACTGTAGTAGGCCTCCTGGAGGGCAGAGGGTCTTGGACCTGACTCACCTAGGCACCTTGTGGTCAGGAACACACAGTGCTTCTGTTGCTTCTGTCCTTGTGTCTGTTCTTTCTTGATCTTATGGGAAGGAAGATTAGAAGCAGAATGACCTTGTGAGCCTCAAAAGGTCAGAGGACATTTACCAGTAGTCATAACCACCATCGCTCTGAGGAATGACCTGCTTGATGCAGCTCAAAAATGAATCATCCCGGCAGCCAAAAATACCGTGCCCTGCTATAAAGGGAACAACACGGTCTGCTAAGCATTCAGAAGTCATTGGGTGGGGTGAATGCTCTGTAGCCACCATTTTACATGGCTAATCGCTCTCCACAGGGACAAAAGTTGTGTCGGGGAGAATTTGTTCTAGATTAGAGTGATGTTCCTGTACTTTGGTCCTTGCTCTCTCTTTTCAGAAAATACACCATTGTAAAAACTAATTGATGCTGATTATTTATCCAGGATACTGAGGAGCTGTTAGCTGTATTGGGGTACTAAAGACTGGCTTTGATATTGAGTAGCAACACATTAGAATGAGATCTTGAGCCAGAAGCACTAAAAGAGTTCCTCAGGGCTGCCCCTAGATATAGCTTCAGTGGAGCCCTGTGGCCTCAATCTGCTAAAGTGTGTGTGAGCCAGACACTATGTCCAGAGTCTCACAGTAATGATAAAGGCAAGAATTTGGAGCAAAGGTTTGAGATGGAGGAGGGAACTGCCAAGGGACACTACCTGGCTTTTTGTTGTTGTTCCTGTCTTCTTTTCCTCCCTCCTTCATTTGCCAGGAAGAGCCAAAGACTCTTGGGAGATAGGAGGAAAACTTATGGGGCCTCAGACCCAGACAGCCTTTTGTAGATTGTTTAAAGGTAATTTTTGAAATAATTTTAAGTGGATACAGGCTAACAATTAGAAATTATACAGCATTTATATGGAATTTCTAGCCCTAAGTCAGATAGAGGCTTGTGACAGTCACTCTCCTTAGTTTCCTGATTGTTCTTTGTTCTAAAAAAACAAAGTTTCTGGAGGATAAGACTATGAGTATTCACTGATTTTTTTATTTATGAAAAAATGTAGTTAAAGTCCCTCCCCCTCAGTTTGAGGACTTGTTGTAAAAAGGCTCAAAGCTATAAGAAAGTTGACAGAATTCACTCCTTTTTATAGGGAAGATATAACCCCCTCAACTGAGGGCTCCAGCTGAAGCTAGAAGCAAAGAAAACTACATACCCAGCAAAGATACTCAGCAGTGACACTGGCATCATATTATATGGCCAGCAGAGACTGGCATTATGTTGTTCAGGAGAAACTGAGACTGGTGAGAATAGTGCTTTCACTTCCCTAGAAGACATTGGCAGCCACTCCATGTGTATGCCCTGGTCACCTGGTATGTGTCCTCCATGCATGTTCACTCTTTCTACTGACAGTAAAAGTATCCCTGGGTGGCATAGAATGCCTCAGGTTATGGAAGGAAATGGCATGTTGCTACTTTTCTTACTAGGTGATTTTGTTAAATGCCTTTGCTTTGAACTAATTATATCCACTTATTAGCAAAAATGAACACATCACTGTGGGCTCCTGAACTATGATTTTAAGTGGATTCAGATCTTGAACTTCTGAGAAACAAGTAAGATGAGGTGCCACAAAATCCATGCAAAATATTTCCCTGTGATATTTTCGCTGAAAAATAGGGGAAGAAGGGATTAAAACTTCAAGGGAATAGTTAAACTTCTGAGTCCAAATTGGTCAAATTCAGATTCACTAGATCATTCTTTAATTAAGAAATGACCAGGGTGACTTGTCACAAAAGTTTAGTATGCATATATGGGAGAAAGAGAGAGAAGGAGGGAGAGAGAGAGACAGAGAGACAGAGAGACAGAGACAGAGACAGAGACAGAGACAGAGAGACAGAGAGACAGAGAGAGACAGACAGAGACAGAGAGAGGAGAGAAGAGAGAAAATGGGTAGAGAGAGAAATGGAGAGAGGAGAAAGAAAGGAGAGACAGAAGAGAGAGGAGAGACAAAGAGTAAGAAAGAAAAAGACAGAGAGGCAGAGACAGAGGGGACATAACAGGAGAGGAGAGAGCACCAAAAAGATTTCCTTTTCAGGTTTGGGGCTTACACAGTCTTGGTCAAGGGTCAATAAGGATCAAGACACAAGATCATTAGAATCAATGAACAGGGGAGGGGGGAAGGAGGGCAGAGCCAAAGTGGTGGATTAAAAGCAGGAACTTGCTCAAGCTCCTGCACCAACCACCTCTAATACTGTAAAATATGACTCTAAACAAATTTTAGAGCTACAGAACCCACAAAGTGACAGAGAGAAACAAATATTCCACTGAAGGCAGCCTGGCAGGCTGACAGGAAGGGTCTATCGCACTTAGGCTGGGAGGTGAGCTCAGTCCTATGTGATCCACAGGGGCCCAGACCTGGGGTGGTCCCTACCAGCAGCCTCCACTGGCCAGAACAGACTTCAGGAGAGTGAATCACTGGCAGCTGTGGTGGTTTCCAATCATAAACACCAAAGAGAAAGTAAAAAGTCAGTAGGGAACTCATAGAATTGGGTGACAAAAGAGTGAGATCTGATTTCCGCCCCCAGTGTAAGAGGTGGTGGAGGTGTGGCAGCAGTAGCTGTGTGGCTGCCTCCAGAGCTGCTGGCCTACAGATTGTAGTGGGAAAAAGCAACCTTTCAGAGGGTAATCTCTCTTGCTTTGACCTTCTTTGATCTGGGTCACAGTGTTGGGTGGTGGTCCTGGGGTGAGGAATGCCAATGCACCAGAGCTTTTGGTGGCTGTAGAGAGGTGCCCTCCTTATATCTCTGGCAACTGCAAAAACCTCAGAAATTTGGGACACAGCTCTCTCCACTCTGGAAGCAGAGTTCTACTGTGGCAAAGAGCTCAAAAGTCAAGTAACTGGCTGGCAAGATGAGCAAACAGAGGAAGTGTAATTAGACCATAGAATCCTTTTTCGGGGACAAAAGGAATCAAAACATGGAACCAGAAGAAGACAACAAAGTCAAAACTCCAACATCAAAAGCTTCTAAGAAAAATACAAACTGGTTATAGGCCATAGAGAAGCTTCAGAAGGATTTTGAAAATCAAGTAAGAGAAGTGGAGGAAAAATTAGGAAGAGAAATGAGAATGATGCAAGAAATCATGAAAAATGAGTCAAGGAGACCCCCCCCCCAAATACTGAAGAAAATAACACCTTAAAATAGACAAACTCAAATGGCAAAAGAGGCCCAAAAAGCTAGTGAGGAGAAGAGTGCCTTAAAACATCAAATTGCCCAAATGGAAAAGGAATTTCAAAAACTCACTGGAGAGAATAATTCCTTCAAAATTGGATTGGAGCAAATGGAAGCTAATGATTTTATGAGAAATCAAGATGCTATAGAACAGATCCAAACAAATAAAAAATAGAAGGCAAGGTGAAATATCTCATTGGAAAAACCACTGACCTGGAAAATAGATCCAGGAGAGATCATTTAAAATTATTAGACTACCTGAAAGTCATGATCAAAGAAAGAACCTAGAAATCATCCTTCAAGAAATTCTCAAGCAAATTTGCCCTGATATTCTAGAACCAGAGGGCAAAATAGAATTGAAAGAATTCACCAATAGCTTCTTGAAAAAGATCCCAAAAAGAAAACTCCTAGGAATATCATAGCCAAATTCCAGAGATCCCAGGTCAAGGAGAAAATACTACTAGCTTCTAGGAAGAAATAGTATTGAGTATAGTGGAAATACAATTTGGATAACACAAGATCTAAGATAACATACACACTCATTTGGGTATCTTACCCTATAGGAAAGTTGGGGGGTGGGGGAAAAGAGGGGTATGATAGAAGGGAGGGCAGGTTGAGGGAGAGGGTAGTTAGAAGCAATCACTTTTTAAAAGGCACAGGGTCTAGAATAAGTGGGGGGCGGGATAGGATGGAGGGAAATATAGTTAATCTTTCACAATATAACTACTATGAAAACGTTTTGTGTAACTACACATGTACAAGCTATATTGAATTGCTTATCTTCCCAGTGGGGGTGGGTGAGGAGGAAAGAAGGAAAAGAATCTGGAAATCAAAGTTTTAAAATGTAAAAATTGTTAAACTTTAAAATGTTAAAAAATATTAAATGTTAAAAAATTGTTTTTTACATGCAACTGGGAAATAAGATATACAGGCATATATACTTCACTAGTATAGTAGTGAAGTGGGCAGGAACTAGTTAAGTAGAAACTTCATGGACTTAAGAATGAAGTAGCCAGGAAATAGTTAAGTGATACTTTGTGAAATTAGAAATCGACAAGTTAGAAGACAATGAACCTGCCTATGAGCCAGGCTGAGGTGTGGGAACCAATCTAGGTATTCATTTGTCTTCTCCTACGTGCTCAGGTCATCATGCCCTGTACACCTCTCTGCTTACCCTACAATCCCCTATCTAAAGATGTTCCTTATATTATCCATCTTTCCAAGTAGTATTTTTTTAAAATCCATCTTTCCCTACTAGAAGGGTGGGTGGGGGGAATGGGGGAGGATATAAGAGAAAGCAGATTGGGGGAATGGGTATTCAGTAGGCTTGTTATCTTGGGGTGGGGTGTAGGAGAGAGATGGGGAGAAAATTTGTAACTCAAAATCTTGTGAAAATGAATGCTGAAAACTAAAAATAAATAAATAAAAGATTAAAAGAAAGAATCAATGAACCACCCAGTGAGAATTTACTAGGTACTTTCTATGTTCCAGGCACTGAACTAGGTGCTGGGGACACAAAGAAAGTCAAAACTCGAAGAGACATTATTGGTCTCTTACCTAGCCTAATTCTCTTGTTTTAAAGAGAAGGAAGCTGAGGCCCAGAGGTTCCTGAGCTGTTCTGTTGTTCTTCCTTTTGAAATTCCTTTGTGTTCTTCCTCTGTTTTTGCTCCACTATACACATGGTGAGAGGCAAGATTGTGTGATGAAAAGAGCATCTACCTCAAATTCAGGTAGACTTGGGTTCAGGTACTGCTTTTGGCTCATACTGGCTGTGTGACGTTGAGCAAGTCACTTTGAGCAACTCTCTAGGACCCTGATTTGCAGAAAGGGTGCTTTTTGTAGTGGTAGTAGCAGCAGTAGTAGCAGTAGTAGTTGTAGTAGTAGTAGTAGTAGTAGTAGTAGTAGTAGTAGTAGCAGTAGTAGTAGCAGTAGTAGCATCTGGTGAGAGAACATAGCAAAGCAATGCATCCCCTTGCTCCCTTCTTGGATCCCTTTGTCCTCATGTGACCCATATAGACCATGGATCCAGGTAGTTATCATGAAGCTAGTATGGCTTGAAATGTTTCCAGGGAGCTGGGATCCCTCCCCACTGCCTTGACCCCTGTACTCTTGAGCCAACATTTTTCAAGCCACATTTTCATTTCACCCCTGCCCCTTGTGGGTCTCTCTACTGACCTGTTGGAAATGCCTTTTCTGAAATCAGAGATGGAGACCAGAGAGGACATTGATTAACCCCTGGCTAGCTACCTGACCTGTGATACCTGAAATGAAGGGAAACTAGAACTGATTTCTCGCCTCTACAAAAACACACCATCACCATGAAAAGGTGAGCCTCATCTTTGTTAGGTAGGCAATGAAAACCTCAGAGTCCCAACAAATTGATGAGGAAGAAGGCCACAACATGGAGTTCAGTGAACATGGAGGTGCTCAGGGTCTAGGGCAGCTTCCCCAGAGGACAATCGCTGACCGCCATAATCTCCATCCCTCTCACTGTTGTAGCTCATTGGAAGCTCTGGTTCTTTGCGACCCCAGACCCCATTTTCTCTCATTGCCCCTGCCACCTTGTGTTTCTGCCTGGACCTTAGGCCCAGGTCACTGCTTGTGTAAGTTAGAACCCACCAGAATACAAGACTCTTACTTGATGCATTACTGGTCTGTCTGGACCATAGAATTAAAAGATCCTTTATCTAGAGCTGGAAGGTCATCTATTCCAATCATCTCATCTTACAGATGATGAATCTGAAGTTCAGAGAGGTCAAGCCACTTGTCCAAAGTCACACGGGTTTTGAGTAGCAGACTTGGGATCTGATCTAAAGTTCCATGGTTCTAAATTAGGTGGGAAGGTTCTGTATTCATTGCATGTTGCATCAGAATCCTTCATGAAATCCTCTTCAAGCCCCATAACTACAGTTAAGAATGAGCTCAATTGACACTTTCCATTCCCAGGCATTCAAGTTCACTGAGGTTTTGCCATAACGTTTTTCATCAAAGAAATCCAAAGAAAGTGGTTGCTCTATAGACAGGAGGAAAAACCAGTAGAGACTTGGAAGAACTTTGCCCCTCAAAAGAAGATTCTCATGGAATCTGAGCCCCCTAATTGCTTGGCTTCTCCAAGTTAGACAGATACTCATTTTGAGTGAAATTTTATTTACTGCAGAAATGATATGCAAACAGTGCTGTGCAGCAGGCAGAAGCTCTCCCTGGCTCTGGGATACACAAACAAATGAATACTAATGCTTGAGAAGAAAGCACCCCTACTGAGGTGCTTGGGTTTCCAGTGATTTTCACTTGTTTCAGCAGGCACAATTAGGCTTGATTAGAGTAGCTTATCATTTACTGATGGATTTTAAATAGCCAACAGCCTGGAAGAATGACAATAATGCAAATGGATTTGTCATAGTTGAAGCTGAATTGCTTATGTTCGAAGGGGGGATTAGTAAATTGGTATTTTGTGTTATTGGTTTTTTTTTCTTCTTTTCTGTATTCAGCAGGTGATCAATTTAACTGAGCAAGGATTTATTCAGTATCTACTATACCTCAGGCGCTGTCCTAGGTGCTGAAGATACAAAAACGGAAATGAAAGATATTTCTGACTTCAAGAAGCTTACATTTTGCTGGGGGAAACAGCATATATACAGATAAGTAAATATAGAATGATTAAATTGTAGAGTATGAAAGGGAATTTTGGGGAATGGGGAAGTGCTGGTTTTTAGCAGACATTGTGCAAGACCCTTTGTAGGAGGTGACCCTTAAGCTGAGCATTGATAGGAGTCAGTGATTCCAAGAGATGGGGGTGAGAAGTGAGAGCATTTCCGGCATGGAGACCACTATTAATGTATGCTTGTTGAATCGGTGAATTGAGAGCTTCCAGCGTGGTTTAGCAGGGTTTAATAGCCCTGTATGTCCAAGCTGCCCACTTGCATGAAAGAGTACTAATACTAACAATAATACTGATACCAAAATTCTTCCATATCCTGTGCCCAAGCAAAATTAGAGGTCGACCAAGAGCTGATGTTCCATTTATGCCTTTTGTTGTAAAAAAAAGCAATAGTCAATGTCTATCCAGGATAGATGCCACATTAGACTAACCCTTTATGGTTTTCTATCCCACTGTGGATCATAGTCCAAAGTGTAAGTGTTTTTCATTTAGGTGGCTTTTCCTGTGTGGATGCATGAGCTAAATTTAATGATTAGAGAAACCACTGAATATTCAGGGCTTAATTAAATCATGAGTTTTCTATAAGGAATCTCTCTTTCGTTAGATAGAAGATTTTCCTGGACATCATTTTTAATGGTGGCAAACAGCGTGGAGAAAATGTGCTCTTTTATGATATTAGATTAGACATTTCACTGAACTCGTCTCCCTCTCTCCACTGATACTGCTGCCATTCCAGTTCAAGCATTCATCAGTTCTCACCTGGATGCAGAAAGGTTTTGTTTAACAACTGACTCTCTCAAAAAATTATACACATATCACACTTTAAAGTTCAAACTACATTATTAACATTTTCTCCATCACTTTCTTAAATCTAGATGATCAACAAAACAATAAATTAAGCCCTGATTTGTAGTATTTGCTGATTTCTGAGGCAGATGGGAAAGTTCTAAAAAATTTAACTGAGCCACCCAGCTGTAGTGCACTACTGCTTGGACAACTGCAATCACTTCCTAATTGATCTTTCTGCCTCTAGTCTCTGCCTTCTCCAGTCCACTTTCCATGTGGTTGCCAAATTTCTATTCTTAGAGCATAAGCCTGACTGGACCATTCCTGTCAGTGACTCCCTTTTGCTCCAGAATAAGACACAAAATGGCCTGGTATTTAAATCCTACTGCAACCTGGTTCTAACCTACTTTTTTCTAGGCTGATTTCATATTATTCTGTCTCTTACGTCACATTATAGGGAAGTGGCCTGTTGGCTGTTCCTCATCCATGGCCTTCCATCTTCTGCCTCTCCCTGACCTCCACCTCTACCTCTTGGAATCCTCCTTCAAGGCTCAGCTCAGGTGCCACTTCTTGAATGAGGCCTTTCCTGATCACCTGCCCTCCAGGGTTAGTACTCTCCCCTATCAAAATTATTGTACATGTTGTTATTATTCAATCATTTCTGATTCTTCATGACCCCATTTGGAGTTTTCTTCGTAGAAATCCTTGAGTGGTTTTCCATTTTCTTTTCCAGCTCATTTTACAGATGAAGAAATGGAGGCCAAGAAGGTTAAGTGACTTTCCTAGGGTCACACAGTTTAGTGTCTGAGGTCAGATTTGAACTCAGGAAGATGAGTCTTCCTGACTCCAGGTGAAGCACGCTATTCACTGTGGCACCACCTAGCTGCCCCAATGGACTGGAATCTACTGCATTTTTTTCAACTGGCATATGGCACTCCCAGAAGGTAAGTTGCCTTTCCAGTGTAGAGAGTGGCAACTCTTCCTTAATTGATCATTCTAGAAAGCTACCAAAGATGTTGAGAGAGAGGTTTAGTAACTTGCCCATGATTAATGAACATGGACTGAACTGGATGTTATGGCTTTCAAATAATCTCTGATCATTTTAACACAGGCATTTGAGGCACCTCATTGGAGGAGAGCCTATAGAGTAGTGTTTGGCTCAATTGAATCAAATTGTTTTTGCAATCAACACATACAGTAAGCATAGTAGAAGCTTGTCTACGCTTTTCTTTTCAGTCAGTTGTTTGACTCTAAATATGTGGTCTGGTCTGTAGTATTCTCTTTGAAAGCCTGCTCACTCTCTTCCCATGCCTTCTCATACCAAAGATGTAATGTGAGCATGGTTAGATGTTGCCATAAAGGTTCTGTAGATGAAAAAGTAGGCATGTGGGGATCAAAACATTGATATTTTCTTTATCCACTTATTCCAGTAGTAATAGCAGCCATGATTTTCTTGGCCCAAATCTTCCCTCTCTCAGAAATCTTGACTATTAATCCTTCAATGCCTTAAAAATTGTATTACCTCCAGCCTAGGCATCCTTTGGGTATACTTGATCTGGCTAAAAACCCTGCTCTTTCTACCTTTGTTTTCCTTCAATGCCTTTCTATTTAATTTTGTAGCATAATCTGGACTCTGAGAAGGGGTGTATTGATGCAAATCAATTCATCTACTGCTATGCCTACTCAGCTGTCACTGGACAAATCTCACATTTAGCATACTGCTAGTGTAGTTAATGCTGAGAAATGGACCAATTTTTAATATTCTTTGCTCTTCCCCTCCTTTTTTGACAGTCTGCCCAAATCTTTGTGGAAGAAGAGAGGGTACCCTTTTTATATTTTTCTTTGTTTTGTGGGTTGCCATGGTCAAAGAATTTGTCAAATGGTTGGCAGCTTCCTGGTGCTGAGGATGGAATCATAGTCCTAGGGAAGAGAGGAACCTCAGAGGCCATCAGTTCTAGTCACCTAGTTTTTCAATGAGGACATTGAGACCCAGGATGCTTAAGTACCTTGCCCAAGTTCAAACAGATAGTAAATATCAGACTGGAGATTTGAACTCAGATCCTCTGATTCCAGAGCCAAAGCCTTCCTCAATTGCCTGTCTTTGTGCTATCTAGGCTTGTCCTCAGCAGACCTAGCCTGCCATTGGGATTGCATTTCCAGTTTGGTAGAATTTGCTCTGAGCTTGTCTTCCACTGGTGTAGCTTTCAATGCCCAGAATGAGGTGAAGTATCTATCCATCTATCTGTCTATCTATCTATCTATCTATCTATCTATCTATCTATCTATCTATCTATCTATCTATCTATCTATCTATCATCTCTCTCTATCCTCTATCTATCTATCTATCTATCTATCTATCTATCTATCTACCCTCTATCTATCCTCTATCTATCTATCTATCTATCTGTCTATCTATCTATCTATTGTGATGAGACATTGTGATAGGACTTTTGTGGCAGAAATCAACACTGCTGAGAAATACAGTACTTCTTAAATATAAGTGTGGTCTAAAGAGAGAACCAATGACCATCATGAATTAGCACAACTCATTACCTATAGAGAGGCTGTATCCCACATGTAGTATCGGGGGTGTCATGCACAGTTCATAGGGATACAATAACAGATATTTCTAGTCTCTCCTCTCACTACTTATCTCCAAGGAAGATTTTAATTATTTCCAGGAGGGGAAACAAGAGGTTGGGGCTCTCAGTGTGGTCACTCTGGTCTCCTCAGAGAGGGGATATTGATCCAGAATTACAACTATATGTTCCCTTAAATATTAGCCTAAGAGATGTGGTTTTTAAGTTCAAGCAAAACTTCTGATCATTGTTCATCAATGTGGAAAGGAGGACCCCAAGTTTTATAGTCATGGTTTTACTTCCTTCCCACTGAATTCCAGTTCCACAATGAACACATGCACACACACACACACACACATACACACACACACCACATATACACCCCAGATAGCAAAGAAACCCATTTATCCAAACTAGAAACAAAAACAAAACAGAAATCAGAGAATGTGTACATATGAGAGTATATGGCAAACAATAGACTGAAGGAACTCTCTCATTGGAAGCGATGTGATTTGGCTCAAATGAGAGAGTCCTAGATCTCACCCAAGGGGAAATTCCCCAAAGTCTTTAGGGTAGCAATCTGGGGATAGGGGCATGATGGAAACTGACAACTCCTCTCATGCCAGCTGCTTCCCAGAGTCTTCTCTTCTTTTATCACTGGGATAGGAATTGTCCATCTTCTTTCTCAAAGCAGGAAACTGGAAGAGCCCAAAGTCATTGCAGAGCCCAAATAGACTCAAGAGACCCATAGAAGCTAATTAGATTTGAAGAGACTGGAACTCTCCTCCCTCCCACTATCACCAACTCTGCCCTGTCCCTCTCTCTACTCCTCACACAGGCATGGATCATTGGCCTCCACCAATGAGGAGAGAGTCCCATACCAACAGGCTTTGGGATGTGGCTTACTTATACTTTTTCATCTCTGTATCACCAGGACATTGGTTTCCCTACAGTAGGTTTTCCATGTTGCTCCCTTTCTCTTACCTCCACCCAAACTCCACTTTTGCACCAGAAATCTGGACTTGTTAGAAGCCTTCTTTGAAAGAGAGATTAATATTGCAGAGCTATTCCTTAGAATCCCAATAGTTCAGCTAAAGTACATTCTCTAGGTATTGTCATCTTTCAGGCAACAGGCAAGGAGCTCTCCATGTTTACTCATGTGTGAGATTTTCTCTGGTCTTCTAGTGATTCTACAGAACATGAAGGAACTTGGACTGTGCTCAAGTAAGAACCTTGCCTGGGCTGCCTTTCACTGGGCTCACTTAGTCCAAATATACTTCCTTTCTTGGGAAGGGCCAATAATGATCAGGGAGGTGGAAAATCATTCCGGGGAACTTGGCTAGACCAGCAAGGTAAATAACCCTTGGAAACCACGCCTGGTGGGAGTCTTTAGGAAAAGAACTGAGAGCCAGAGACATGGGGTGGAGGGAGACTGGAGAGGTGAGGGTTGGCTGCACACTCCTGTCCCCTATCCTATCTATGCTCACTCCCAAGGACGGGAACAGCAGACAGGCAGGGGCAGAACCTGTTAGTCTGAGACATGGCAGTATGCAGAGATTGCCTTACACACAGCCTTCTAAGGAACTGATTAGAGATCTGGGACTAAGGATAGGGAGGGCATCTCTAGAGGTGGAGGAACAGTAAGAAATGGAGCCCTATAGTATGAGGAGTAAACCAAGGCTTTGCTCTCTTGACAGGACTATGAGTTGTTCAATCAGCACAGGTGGGATGGAAAGGGGATTGCCTATTGAAGAACCCCAAGTCTGTTTCTCTGCTGAGGGGAATCCAAACAAATTAGCTTTCTAAGAGTAGATGCCTCCATGGCCCCCCTGGGGTGAGAAAGTAGAACTCATTGAATATTGGGGCTGCCTCTCCAGTAATCTTCTTTGTCTTCCTTCTGAGGGAAATGCAAGCACTTAGAGGAGTATTATAATACTGCAGGCCTTTATAGGTCCCCTGGGTGGAAGGTGGGACTCACTAGGAAGAGAGAAAGAGCCACCAACTGTTTATGAGCCCCTGGGAACCCTTGCTTTGTTTTGCATTGTCTATGTGTGGAAATGAGAGCTTTCCTAGATTTATTATCAAACTGGGTGCTCACCCAAGGAGGTGGACTTCTTTAACTCATTTGTGGAGGCCTAGACATGGGCTTATGTTTTGATATTCCCAGAGTTAAGGGGAGAATCTAAATCAAAGTGATAAACCTCGTACGCTCAGAATGTGGAGTTGGGGCCACAGGATACAACCCTCTAGAAACAGAAGGAATGGATGTAGCTAACCAGAGAAACAAAGACTGGATTATAGATCTAGAAGGTAACTTAGGGGTTATCTAGTCCAACCCCGTCATTTCATAAATGAGAATAGTGAAATTCAGTCAAGTGGCTTGTTCAGAGTCACCCAGGAAATAATCATGAGCGGCAGACTTTCATCTACAGAATGTCTTATGATCCTACCACAAGCACATGGTGTGGGATGGTGGCAATTACCCTAGACTATGAACTAGGAGAGCCACCTTCTAGGCTTTGATTGGTGGTATGGATTTGGCAAATCTGAACCTCAATTTCCCCTTCTATAAAACAGAAAAAAGGAACATTGCAAGGATCAGGTGGGATAATATGGCTAAACATGCTTCAAAAAGTATAAAGTACTACTGAGTCCTTTGCCTTTTAATAAATATGTCTCAGGAAGTGATTGGGTTTATTCTGCTTGGCCCCAGAAAGGGCAGAGCCAGGAACAATCCAGGCAAGATGACAAAAGGAAGACTGGTTCAATATAAGGAAGAACTTTCCAATAGTTAGCCTTGTCTCAGAGTGGTATGGGCTGCCCCAGCAGGCAGTGGGGCAGTGCCCTCAGAAGCAGCTAGGTGGGGCCAGAGTGCACGGAGATCAAGACCTGGATTTGGGAAGACCCAAGTTCAAATCCTCAGACATTTAACTTAGTCATAACCCTGGGCAAGTCACTTCTGCTTCAGTTTCTTAGACTAGGGATAATCCTAGAACCTAACCTCCTTTACAGCATTGTTGTGATGGTCAAATGAGAAGATAATTTGTAAAACTCTTGGCACAGTGTCTGGCACAGAGAAGGCACTTAATCAATGCTCATTTCTTTCCTCCAGGGCTATCTTCTGGCAAAGGCTAGATGTGTACATTTTGGGGGGCAGGGAGAAAACATTATGGAGGGTATTCTTACTCAGGTAGTGTTTCGACTAGATGACCTCTGAGGTCCTTTCCGTGAAACATGGACTGGTACAGGTACAGTCTTTGGACTTAGTGGGCCTGGTTCAAGTCCCATTACCGTCACTGGGCTCAGTTTTCCCATCTGTGAAACAAGAGTGATGGACTAGATGGTCTCTCAGGCAATTTCTCTCTCAGATCTCTGAGCCTACAATCTGCTGTGATTGCAGACATTCTAAGAACATACTATATCCTCCCAGTAAAATGTAAACTCCTTGATGGCAGGGACAATTTCATATTTATCTTTCTCCCGAACTTAGTGCAGCATCCAGAGCCCAGGAGGCATTGGATAAAATGCTCATTGAGTTGAGGCAAAGGAAAGGGTGGGCCCTGCCTCCACATGAGCCTCTTTGACATCAGTTTTGAAAAATCAGCCTACAGTCCTGGGGGAGGATGCTCTTCATACCCTGTGTCAACAGGAGGCAAAATGAATCCCCAGGATACCTGGAATCCAGTGACAGCTTATCCTTCTGTCTTCTGCCTGCATATGGGTCATCAAAAGCTTCCTAATAGGATTTTAGCATGGTTGGTCAATATGCTGTCTCTGCATCCAATCCGCTCCAAATGTGTCTCGGAACAGATTATGAAAAAACTCTAACTGTAAATCCCAATGGGCTTTGAACAAAAGGCAAACAGAACCACCCCCCCCCCCAACCGCCATTGTTGTTTTGGCCCTGTGGATCCTTTTGGCAGTTTGGTGAAGCCTCTGTTCCCCTCTCTCCAAATGTTGCTTTTTGAAACAAAGAGAAATAGGAAATCGTGTAGCCAGTAGACAGCTGGGCTTAGAATCAAGGAGAGAGGTGCCAGTCCTGCCCTTGGCAAATCATGATGATGCTCAGTCATATCCAACTCTTCCTGATCCCATTTGGGGTTTTCTTGGCAAAATACTGGAGTGGTTTGCCATTTCCTTCTCCAGCTCATTTTACAGGTGAGGAAACTGAGGCAAACAGGGTTAAATGACTTTCCCAGGATCACACAACTAGTAATTGTCTAAAGGCAGATTTGAACTCAGGAAGATGGGTTTTCCTAACTCCAGGTCCAGCGCTTTCTCCACTGCAGCGCCCCCTGGAGGCCCCGTCTCTAGAAGCAAATACCTATCGCATTAATCTGGGCAAATCACTTAACATCTCCGTTGCCTAGACTAGCTTCTGAGACCAATACATTACCGAGGACAGGTTGTTCTACAGGGAGTATTTAGGAAACCATTTCTGTCCTCTGATTTTCCCACACTGAAGGAATCATAGAAAAAAGCCCAGGGAGCAGATACAAGAGATCATGATTTATGGTGTATCTGTGATGCCAATCTTCAGATGAAAACTTCTAAAAAATTACAGTGGACCATCTGCATCTTTATAAATAGGTTTGTTATCTCCGAGATAAAACGTGACTTCTCTCCCTCCCCCCCCCCCCCGATAGTTTTTTCGTGTTTGATTAGACACTGGTTGTAGTGGAGACAGATGTTGCCTTGGGGGTGGGCTGGGCTGGGCTGTGGGCACTGAGTGAGTTCCAGAGGCCCTAGACACAAGGGACACCCATTTGGCCTTGGTGTTCTCTGAGTGATGCCCATTGCCAGGCAGATGGGCTTTCTGCAGTTCAAGGGCAGAAGCTAATCAAAGGTCCTAAAAAGGGTGCTCATCATGGCGGCATCAAGGGCTGCGCGGGCGTATCAGGCCAGAGCAGCGACAGAGCCAATTTCCAAAGCAAAAGCCACAGGGAGGAAATTAAGCCAGCGTTAAAGCATTGACTCAGCAGAACGCCCTTGCAGCTCCTGCACAGCGCTCCAGCTGCAGAATCAGCAGCCCTCCCTCCCGCCCAGTGATTCAGATGATCAATATAGAAATCCCGACAACGTACTGAATCCTTCCGGGAAAAGCCGCTAAAGGGAGGGCACCTGCCGGGAGGGGGAGGGAGCCTGCTGATCACCTAGTCCGGGGTCTCCCCTCCCCACGCATAAGGCAGGGACAGCTACTGGGGCTCCCAGCCTGAGGACAGGCACCCCTGGGGAGCCAAGAAGTTTGTCAAGTAAGTGGAAGGAAGATTTGACGAATAGCTACATAATCTGATTGAAATCAACACTTTATTTCTGATAATGGCATAGATTTAGGGCTGGAACGGCTATCAGAGACAATAGAATCAAATGCCTTCATTTTACAGACGAGGACACTGAGGCTCTGAGAAGTGTAGTGACTCGGCTAGGGTCACAGCTCGTGTCTGAGGCGGGATTTGAATGGAGGTCTTGACTCCAACTCCACTGCCGTATTATGCCATGTTGTCTCTCAGATACTTTTGTCCATATGCAGAATCAACTCTACAATAGATTTCTTTTTGTTTTGCCTTATACTATATATAGGGACGTTTATTGAAACTCGAAGAGATTCGAGTTGAAAAAGGTTGGCCACCTCTGATGTACAACCCTTGTAAGTGTACCCAGAACAGAAGGTTTGGCTACCAGGGGGCGCTCTTACACTCCTTGACACTAGGTCTTCAGTACTTCTACTTGAGCCTGCTAAGGTAATGGTATACATTCTATCAGAAAGGGCGTTCAACATTTCTTTGGGATTAAAAAATACTGAGAGCAGCTGTCATGGTACTGTTGGTGAACGAGATACATAAATAAATTATTTTGACAGTCAACAATTTCAAGAAAGAAATCCTTGGGATTTTTTTGTCTCATATATATGGATCCAAACATTCAGCAGCTACCAGAACTGTTAGTGTGCCAGTCTGTAAGAAGTAGGATTTGCTAAAGGAGATGCTAAAGGAGAGTCTACCTTTGCTGGACCTGAACATGCACTTCAATCTCAAATGGACTTTTGTTCTGTGGCATGACCTCACCCTCCTGGAACCCCAACTCCCTTCATGGTTCAGTTTAAGCAGTACTTCTTCCATGTACACTGTCTAGTCACTCTTCTCCCTTCCCCCAATTATTATGGCTCTTCCGTGATCCTCTGAAAATTATGAAGTGGAGGGCAGTGGATAAACATATGATCTCTGAGTCAGGGAAACCTTAATTCAAATTCTATCTCGTCTTGGGCAAGTCACTCAACCTTTCAATGCCTCAGGCAAATCTCTAAGATTTCAGAGAAAGCAGTGACTTCAAATAATAGAGTTTCTTATGGGGACCTCCCAACCAAGTTCAGTTAAAAAAAAATACTTAACTGCACATTTTGTTTCTCCTGGTAGAATGAAAACTTCCTGAGGGCAGGACTGCTTCTTTTTTGTCTTTGAATCTATTGCACCTGGTTTTTTTTTGTGTATGTGTCATTTGTTTCCTGAATTTTTTATTCAGCTTTTCTGTGTGATCAGGTGGGCTGTAATACGATCTCATGGAAATATTTTGTTTTCCCCTTAATTATTTCTCATCCAAGTTTTTTTAGATGTTCTTTTAAAAACATTTATTTATTTTTAGTTGTCGACATTCACTTCCATGAGATTTTGAGTTTTAAATTTTCTTCTACAGCATCTGCTTGTTAAAAGGAATTGAATTGTCAAGCCTCACTTCCAAATTCCTTTCTTTTGTCCTTATTTTCCTGGAACCTGGGGATGGGTTCTCTTTCATATTAAATTCCTTTCTTCCCACAGTTTCCAGGAAATGGTGCTCTCCTAACTCTCCTTCCTCTCTTGTTTCTCCTTTTCTGCCTCTTCTGCTGGGTCCTTAGGCTTCATTCACTGCTGCAACATAACTGTTTCCTGAAGATCTCTCCCCTCCCTTATCACTTCTCCCTTCCCCTGCTTTTCCCTCCCTTCTTCTTTCGTGATCACATGGATTTCATGAAAGCCCATGTTTTAATGGCACCTTTTGCAGGTGGTTTCTCCATAAGAGTTGTGCTTGGCAGGGTAGAAATAAGACCTTGGTTACAATGCAGCCTCTGATGCTTACTATCTGTGTGACCCTGGGAAAGTCATTTGGCCTCCCTGGGCCTCAGTTTCTTCATTTGTAAAATGAAGGAGTTGGAGCAGATGACCTCTGAGGTCTCTTCTATCTTTGGATCCAAGCTCCTAATATCCTGCCACAGATGCTTAAAGCAGTATGACCATGGCAAAGTCATTTGAGAGCTTCACTTTCCTCATTTATGGATGGGAGTGGGTAGGGCAAGGAGTCTTGTAGGAGCGCTTCCGGCTCTAAATCCATAACATTTGTAGAGCCTCTCCCCAGAACTCCAGTCCCGTGTGAATCACAGTCATCTATTTCCCGAGTCCTCCCTGCCTTCCTTCCAGGCTCAGCTCCTGTGTATTCATGTAGCCTCCTTCTCAACCTGCCTCCCCAGTCATCTGCCCTGCCCTAGGTTGTCCCTAGCTCTTGGCCCAAATCTTGCTCAGTCACATTCTCACTTAGCTCACTCTCCTTTGTATAACACTTCTGTGTGTACTTTTCTTCACTTTCTGCCTTCCATTAGATTGTAAGTTCCATGAGAAAACAGGGCTGGTGTCCTCTCCCTGTCTGCATCTCCACTTCCTAGTCCAGGGCAAAGTCTTAGTGCAGCTTAAAGCTAACAAAGCTTAAACAGAGCTCCATTTCACTTTCTTGGTTCTCAGACAGAGCCCTGGTTTTAGGATCAGAAGACCTGGGCTCAAATCTGGTCTCTGGTGCTTATTGCTATAAACTGGGGCTAGTCAGGTGGGTTCCATTCAAAAAGCACTTTTCAACGACCTGTTATTTCCCAGGCTCTGGGCTCTGATCTTGGCATACAAAATGAAACAATCCCCGTGAGGTAGAATGTCAGTTCTACCAGAGAAAACATACATGCTGCAAATTCAAAATGTATCCACAATTCATGCAGAGTCAGTTTGGGAGTGGGAGGAGAGTGAGACCTGCCTGAACCTGAGTTTCTTCATCTATAACATGGGGATGATAATACTTTCACTGCTTCCCTTGCAGGACTTTTGTGAAGAATGTACTTGGACGACCTTGAAGTGCTCTGTGAATGGGAGCTGTTACTATTATTACTGTTACCACTGTGATCCTTTAGAAACTGTATCCTTTCCAGGGAATCCCTCTGTAGTACGGCCTGCTAAATTCATATTTTTAACTTTATTTTTATCGACATCTTTTCCCCATCCATTTCAAAATATAGCCCTGCCCTCTCCCCATCCGGATAGCTGAACCTTGTAGGAGGGATTTTTCAAAAGAAATTTAAAAAATCAATTAAGCAAAATCAACCAGCACATCCATCATGTATGACCATGTATGCGAAATCTCCCACCTCAGGAAAGAGAAAAGGGACCCTCAGTTTTCTAAGCTCTCCTCAAGTCCAAACCTGCTCATTGTAAACACACAGCAACCGTTCCTATTTTTGTATTTTTCATTTAATATCATCATAGAGGCAGCTGACAGAACAGCAGATAGAGAGGTGGGTCTGAGTTCAAATTCAACATCACTTACTAGCTCTGTGACCCTGAGCAAGTCACTTACCCCTGTCTGCCTTGTCTTCCTCAAATGTAGACTAAGAATAAAAAGAGCACCCATCTTGCAGGCCTGTTGTGAGGGTTAAATGAGGTATTTGTAAAAAAATTCTCAGCACAGTGCCTGGCATATTATAGAGTCTATATAAATGCTTATTCCCTTCCTCCCCTCCCCTCCCCTTCCCTTCCCTCCCCTCCCCTCCCCTTCCCTCCCCTTCCCTTCCCTCCCCTTCCCTTCCCTCCCTTCCCCTCCCCTTCCCTCCCCTTCCCTTCCCTCCCCTTCCCTTCCCTCCTCTTCCCTCCCCTCCCCT